>OZ012693.1:23148196-23343196 GCA_963942565.1 Maea johnstoni | reverse complement strand
TAGATATCACCTGTTATATTAGATAGTGTGTGTTCTTTTATTAGAAAATCTATGGAATCGTAGAATGTGTAAGATATACTGACCTTTGATCCATTATATGGGTCAGAAACTGGCATGACAGATGGTGTATACTGTCAGTACTGAGTAGGTCCCTTTATCACTACTGGAATAATGATGTTGTTTGCAACAGCACCAGTATTCTAGGTGGACCGTTGCATGAACAGTGTACATCACTGATCATTCCACAAATGCTAAATGGCAACTATTTTATGGGCAGCTGAAATAGGGTATATTTTCAAACACTCTATTTGTGTCCAACCTTTGGTGTAAATTGTCTTGCTGGCAACTGTTTTATGGGCAGCTAAAAGAGGGTATATTTTCAAACACTCTATTTTTGTCCAACTTTTGGTGTATGTATTTACTGGCCTAGCTGTTAGCCCTTCCAATGCAGAGGCTACTTTCATCCAAAGCACAAGGATGCTTTGATTTTTGAAAACCATCTAAACCCTGTCATGTTGGTATTCATTGGATAGCTCTTGCTGAGTACTCTCAGATGAGTACCCATGTGCCAGGGTTTCAGTCATTTTGTATTGGCCAAATTACTCACCAGCAGCATAAGGGTTGATATTTAGTACTTAGATTCTGATCAAGTACTACTTGAAGCTTTTGTCCTTAGGGAACCCCCGGAACAGTATTGGTAGGATCTCTGATACTGTTGAAGATACCCACGGTGGTACGAGGCGGAGCTGAGTAACCCATGTGAATTACATACAGTACACAGCTTGTGAGTGGTGTTGCATATAACTTGTTCCACCAATCATAGGTCAAGAAAAGCTTGGAGAACAAAGGGTCAAAAAAAAAAGGTTATACCATATAACCCACCATTTTCGAGGCCTGTGATTGGTGGAAGGCAGATACAAATATTTATGTCCTTAGATAGTGTGTACTGCTTAAGTGGATTGGGATGAATACCTGGGTACAACATTAATACTTCATGTGCACTATTAGGTTATTATACATATCAAGGTGTACCCAGCTACTCATTTATTCGAGGTGTGTTGTGATATTCATAAATATAATGCACAATGTTTTATGCTTTCAATGAGATGTCTCAATGATCATTAACCTTATGTTCCTGCTTCTAACGCACAACCTCGTATGACTAAAATCTTAAAGTGTATTGTGTATAATATAGAAGCTCCCAAATGCATTTATATTAAATGTGAAATATAACGTGTAAAATATAACATAAGTGTATGAAAAATGTGTGGAAGGATCCTTATGTATATTGTGTATGAAATAGAAGCTCACAGATGTATTTACATATATGTAGAATATAACACATGTGAAATATAACATAAGTGTATGTATGGAAGATGGTCTCAGGTTGTATATGGATCAAAGGAACTTTACTTTTTAACCTTTCTGCACATAATCCTGCTAAGTAAGGCTATACAGTGCAGACATTTAATTCCTGCACTAAATGCCCGGGCAGCCAGGACATAATACACGACTGCACCACCAAATGTCACCCATATCCTTGGATATGGATGCGCGGTTGACCTGACGACTAAGCGTAGCTTTGATTTGCTAGCGATATGGGTCATTGGTGCGCTGGCTCATTTCTTTTGACATGACATACACGGGTGTTTGTACAACCAGGCACTGGCAGACGTCCGGTCGACTGGTGCAGGAATTAAATGTCTGTACTGTACCATGCTATACCATGATCTATTCCTATATTGGTACTAATATGAATGTGTATTGTTGTTGATAATGGCTGCGAGGTACATATAGGGATTGGAGAGAGGCCTTTTTATGCTCCATGTGGGATGCAACGTATGCCTAAGCCTATATTACACACAGACTCCTGATATAGATGGCCCTGCCCCTAGTTTTTTCTAGGTGCCAAATGTTATATTTTACCTGTAATTAATTAGTCAGGATCACCTTCTTCAAGACCACTTTTTAGTCATCCTGTCAATTTTATTGCCCGGAAGATTAGCCGTATGATATGATATTTGATTCTTCAAAGCATTATCATAAATAGCCAGGTTGGGTGCTTCTTGTCTATTCTATTTTCCTTCAACTCTAGTGTATGTATGTATATATATATATATATATATATATATATATATATATATATATATATATATATATATATATATATATATATATATATATATATATATATATATATATATATATATATGTATATATATGTATATATATATATATATATATAAATATACAACATATATATATATATATATATATATATATATATATATATATATATATATATATATATATATATATATATATATATATATATATATATATACATACATATATATATATATATATATATATATATATATATATATATATATATAAATATACACACACACACACACACACACACACACACATGGAAGCAAGTTACATACTCAGTCTCAAGTTGACAACCCTGGGTTTCATGCTTATGTAATCCCCAGGCTATTTTAAAGAGACCATGTTGGATAAAAGTTCCACGCTACATGCTAAAAGGCTAAAGTGTCCATCATATATATATATATAGTTTTACAGAACTTATGCCTGCATGCCACAAGGCTTCATATTTATCATCAGCTATTCTACATATTGTTCATAAACCATGTCCTACCAATACTTACCTCAGCATTCCCTCACAGCGTATGCGCGAATGCTCTTGTGTGAGTTTCTCGTTTCCTTTAACCATTCGATATTGAGGCCACTTTTTGTCTAACGCACAAGATTACAAACAAGCTTGTTGGTATCCACTGGAAAGCTCTCGCTGGGTTCTATCAGGCGAGAACCAATCTGACAGGGTTTCAGTCATTTTTCTGCTTTTTTTCTCATCACTTTTCTTTGATCAAATTAGTCACCAAGATGGAAAGTGTTAAAAGGGATGTCCTTTTAGCATTGACATGCTGTATATGTGATTTTGTCAAATGTCGCACAAATTTTCATCCAGGGTTCTGAATATATTTTTAGAAAAATGTGGAAATAGGATAGAGTAGAAAATTTCAAGGGATTGATGATTTGCTATGATAAAAGCACCTTTATTGACAATGATTGTAATTATCATCATAACAAAATGCACAATGTAGGGTATGAAATGTATTATACAAAAAAGAGGTAATTTTCCTGGGTCTTCGGATTTTATTTATCCTGAATATGACTGTATAGCATCTTGGCTATGATACAAAAAATTAACCCATTCATGCCTTTAGATCTCAAAAACACTAGTCATTTTATCCTTTTGATATTTCAAAAAATATTGGATGACGAAACCTTTAAGGATTTTGTAAATTTAGCCTTAGTTCTTAAGTTACTGTTAGAAGTATCATATTATAGATGGTGACTTGTCAAGGTAATGTCTAGGCATGAATGGGTTTATAAGACACATACAGTGTACTTTTCAATTTTAACCTAGTTGTTACTGAGGCTAGTTATGTTCATGGCACGAGACTGCAGAAATATGTAAAAGCTATTCTAACCCTTACACTGCTGGAGGCTAATTCTACCAATACAAGATAATGCAAAAAACCTGAAAAATCACCGAAACCCTGGCAAATGGGTACTCATCAGAAAGTACTCAGTGAGAGCTTTCCAATGAGTACCAACATGACAGGGTTTGGATGGTTTTCAAAAGTTTTTGCATTTTTCTCCCAAGGACAAAAGTACCCTCAGCATGGAAAGGGCTAAACGGGTCTTATTGGTATTCATTTGAAAGCTCTTGCGAAGTACAATCTGATGAATACCATCATGTCAGCGTTTCAGTCACTTTACAGCTTGTTTTGCTTTATTTTGTAGTGAACAAATTAGCCATCAGTAGTGGAAGTGTTAGCCCTTATGCTACTGATGGCTAAGTTGGCTTCTACCAAATAATGGAAAAATTCGTTAAAATCACTGTAACCCTAGCATACAGGTACTCATCTGAGAGCACTCTGTGAGGACTATCCAATGAGTAACAACATAACAGGGTTTAGATGGTTTTCAAAAATCTTTGCGTTTTTGTGTATTGGAGGAAAGTAGCCTTAATATTGGAAGGGTTAAAAATTGGTTCAGTCAGTCCATTTTCTGGACTACTGTGAGTGAGGTTTATTTTTAAATGAATTGTCAATGCATTCATTGCTCAATTATTAAAAGAAATAATTAAGCAGTGTTTTTTGCAAAGTGAGGCTTGTTCAATTCTATTTGTTGTCTTACAGATCCCCGCAACAATCTTTTTGGCAAATTGAGGAAAAATATTGAATTTTTTAGATTGCTTTTACTCTCTTTTCTTTTGGCGACGGTTATTCTGAGGTAAATAAGAATTAATTTGCAAACTAGAAAAGTTTCATTGATAATTCCATCAAACCTTCTCTAGACGTTCAGTTGAAAGAGTGATTGCAATTTCGCCTTTGAATCAAATCAAATTAGACCAATTATGTAAACTGTCAAAATCTGTGATATCCAAGTTTCCTGATTTTGAGAAAAGCTGTTTTTTATGAAATAGACACATGCCAAAAAGGCTAGAAAACAAATCTGGAAGAACAGCAAATTAAATTAGTCCGGCCTAAAACACTATTTTGATATTCTGTGTGATGTGAAATTTGTTTTGTATATGTTGACAAATGATGGGTTTTGTGACAACGATATAGTTCATGTGTGTAAATAATAAGTGCTAATACCACTAACAATATGATGATAATGAAATGATAGTAATTGACCATTGAAAATAATCCCTTACTACCATTCTTTGACAGATAGCATTTCTAATCATCATGAATTTCAGAACAATTGGGTTCTTCCTTTTTCCTACTTTTTAATGCTTATTTTTTACTTCCGAAACCTTGCTATCTATATATAAGGCAGCTTTTAGACATTCCCCATTAAACTTACTTATAAGGGATGTATTCTTTATTCCTTGACTGATTTCTGTTCCAACTCACAGCTATGAAAGATATAATAATAACTATGATGATGATGATATAATGTAATAAGACAGTTGTGAGAGATACTGTACTTCTCTGTTTAACTGCATAGACCCCAAATAAGCACACCCAAGTGCCAGGGTTTCAGTCATTTCTTAGGTTTTTGCATCATTTTGTATTGGCCAAATCAGCCAGTGGCAGGGTTGAGATCTTTTTGGCTATTGGATGTGTAATGGCCAATGGGGTCTCGACTATGCTCTTGCTATACCGAAAGGGTTGATTAACCTACAAGATAACTTAAGAAGTTTACTACCAATATTATATATTTGTTTTATTATACCGAACAAACCCCATTTGTAATTTAAACAAAGCAAGGTCACAGATGACTGGTGATTCACACATTCCCCGCTAGGTGTCGCTAGTGGCAACGGGCAACATGAAGCCCTCACTGATGGCATCAGGCAACATGATGATTGTTCACTGTTAAGTCAGTCAATCACGGCTTACGATCTTCAAGTGAGGTATGATAAAATGTGTTAGATGGAATGCTCAGCAACCATGTCGAATGAGTTTTCTTCTCAAATTTTCAAACTGCCACCTACAAATCTGCAAAAGTGGCGGATCGCCATGTTTCTGAGGGTAGTTAGGTTATCTTCCCTTAGGAGGTGTAAATCAACTTATAATATTACCATTAGAAAAGCCATTTATCATATTGAGGAATATAAGTCTTTGACTAAAAGTCTGTCCAGATCAGATGTATAAATTATCACACTACATAGGGGTAGGTGCACCATGCAGTGTTTAATTTTCTGTAAGATTTTATGAAGATAACAAAGTTTTAGTTGATCCATGTCCAAATGCTTTGTATAAAACTACGGGTAGGTGCAGCGTGCAGTGATTAATTTTCTGTAAGATTTTATGAAGATAAAGTTTTAGTTGATCCATGTCCAAATGCTTTGAATTAAACTAGGGGTAGGTGCACCGTGCAGTGATTAATTTTCTGTAAGATTTTATGAAGATAACAAAGTTTTAGTTGATCCATGTCCAAATGCTTTGAATTAAACGAGAGACACCGGTGGATGGGAACATTCCATTTGTGCTCTTATGTTCAACCACTGAAAAGGGTGTTTTAGGAAGAATTGGACAGAAAGATAAGACCCAAAAGGTCTCTTCCACTCCAGAAATAACTACTAAGGTTTGGTGCAAAACCTTGTGCTATTATTTCTGTAGTGAATGTTATCTTAAGAAATATATTTCTTTATTCTAAGTAAATAGTATCTTTGCGTAATTTTAGCAGTGAATGTATGAATCTTTAAACACTAGTTTCTTTGTATATCAAATATGTGGGTGATATATATATATATATATATATATATATATATATATATATATATATATATATATATATATATATATATATATATATATATATACATACATATGCATATATATATACATACATACATACATATGCATATATATATATATATATTTACAAATGTTATCCATCATCCATCCTTACTAATGTGAAGTGTTAAAGGTAATATTATGAGTGACTGATTTCACATGGATATATTTTCTTAACCCTCTTTTAACAGTCTTTCCTCTGTTCAGTCACATGTTCTGTATATTTTGTCCTTTCTCTTCGAAATAAACATTTGTTGTCTTTTACATATTTCTTCATTGTTTTCTTTTTATTCAAATTTCCGCTGAGCTAGAGAGTATGCATAATAAGCTCATTTATTTGTGTAATAAAACAGTGCAAAATACATACAGGGCAAGATTAATCAGTTTATGCATGTAGTGACAGAAAAAGGTATGTAATTAAAGAATAGTTCTGAAGGTATTTGAAGGAGACGTCTTCTTTAGAACTCTACCTTCATTTCTCTTATACACATTTTTACATATACTTGCTTAACCCTTCCAATGCTAAAGCTACTTTCGTCCAAAGAACAAGGACACATAGATTTTCAAAAACCATCTAAACTCTGTCATGTTTGTACTCATTGGACAGCTCTCGCTGAGTACTCTGTTGAGTAATAACAAAACTACAAAGATAGATTCTTGCTGGTTCATTTAATTAAAAATTATACATATGCCATTACTATATAACTCTTGCTTTATTGCCAGTTAGTAGTCTCCATCAGATCAGGCAATAAATTCTCCATACTACATATAGATACAACAGTGCATGCTTAGCTGGGAGAATATGGATCTGCTTGTTTGTTGGTTACAAAACAAAAGAATTAGAAGTGTGCTGCTTTAATATACATATCTGAAAATCGTATAAATTGAACCCAATCACAGACTGCATCTCGGCACACGTGGAATATAACGGAAGTTTATCAGCAAACGTGCCAACTATAAGTGGTGCGAAATTCGTTTAGCTCTACTCAAAATGAACACATAAAATTAGGCTGGCAATACTTCAATACAAGGTATATTTATAGATTTCTATACCTTGAGTGTATTTAGAAGAGGATTGTCTTCACCAATCCCCCTTTGTGAATATACATGTATCATGTTTGTTTTTTTCATAACTCATTCAATTTCAATTCGACCTTGTTCTATCAAGTATCAAACTCTAAGCGAATGCAAATTAATTTCAACATAAGTTTGTTCTTTTGATAGCAACAAATGTAAAATAAAGAGGCTGAGTGAAAGGTACTACATACTCCCATATATCTAAGGTCTAAATTAATCCTCTCAAGTGGCGACACCTGTAGGGTAATCCCCCAACTAAAACCAGCTTCCAGGTGGCGACACCTATAGAGTAATCAGCCAACTAAAACCAGTTTCAAGTGGCGACACCTATAGGGTAATAGGCCAACTAAAACCAGCTTCCAGGTCGCGACACCTATAGGGTAATCAGCTAACTAAATCCAGCTTTCAAATGGTGACACCTATAAGGGAATCGGCCACCTACAACCAACTTCTACTGTACTCGAACTGTTCCACTAACCTTGAAACCCTGCTTGCGTACATTCAGGGTTAGTTTCAGTGACAGATCCGGGGGGTGGGGGGTGGGGGTGGGGAGTGTGAAGGTTTCTTAGCAAGCAAAGAGAGGGGGGGGGGTTGTTTATAACAGAGGTTACCTTATCTCATTGGTTTTAAGCAAAACTAAAGACAAGTGACAATTCTTATCAAAAAAATAGTTGGAGGTTGTTTTTAACAGAGGTAATTTTATCTCATCAGTTTAAAGCAAATAAAAGTGACAATTCTCAGCAAGGAAATCAACATCATGAATTATAAATAGAGGTATTGTCAAACCCCTTGCACCCCCTCTGTATCTGCCACTGGGTGAGAAATTGCTACTTAATGGTCAGTTACCAAAGATGAACTGTACCTGGCCAAGTAGTGGTGCTTCTAGGCTAACATGTCCTACCACAGGGAACAACACTCTACTTGTTGTCAGCTCTCTGCTTGACACTTAACACTCTTAGTTTGAACCAGATAAAGTTCAAATATGTACAAATACACAGTTTTCATACTAAACACGTTTCTATGTTCTTCTTCCTATGGTGGGCTAATGATCTGAGCTGGTCTAGTGGACTCGAGACAGGTCCACTAGGTTTGAAAATGAAAAGTATGACTAACAGGTAATCTGTATTCTCCCGCTACGGCTTAGGTAGCTGAGGCTGCCATTTTGTTTGCTGTGACTGGCTGCAGGCCTTTTTAACCCATTCATGCCCATAGCGCCAAAACTTCCTGTCCATTTTGGTGATCTCTCTTTAATAAAAGCAATTTTTAAGAAAATATTTCAGAGAAATGTCGTTTGAAATTTAACTCACAACTCTCCTTCAAATATAATGTCGATTTATTATTTATTCCAAAGTGTTTTTTGAAAGTATTGAAGGTCCAGACAAAACTTTTCAAGTAAAAACTCCAGGCATGAATGCGTTTATGTAAATCAAAACTAACCAGAAGGCCAACTCCTTGCCCTGAAGAATTTTTGAGCCAAATTTCAAACTGCTTAAGGGACCATCTATAAGTTTACCATAAATACTTACAGCGACCAACGGCAGAGAAGTGGGGTGAAGAGAAAGTCTTCCTCAAAATATCATAAGAAAGAGCTCTAGCACACAGGGGGAGGGGATGAACCCATTCGTGCCAAGAGATCTTCAAGACAAGCGTCGTCTGCACCTTCAGTACTTATGAAAATAACTTTGGAATTTAACATAAATTGGATAAACATTTGAAGGAGAGTTGTTTGTTAGTTTTTGATCAGCATTTCTTCTTGAAATATTTTCCAAAAATCGATTCCATTTGAGAGATTTCATCAAATAAGTCAGGTAGTTGTGGGCACCACAGGCATGAATGGGTTCAATACAAAGGGTTACGTGTTATTCAGAAAGCAACACACAAATCAACTCAAATCAAACATATCTGTTAATTAAGGGTTTAGCCAAAGCTTATTCCTTCTAACTTCTTCCTTCTGAATGACCCTAATTTGGCACACAGGCCGATGATTCTTCACTAGGAATGTAAACGGATAACACAACTGTATGACTCGCACATTCTACAAGCTCTCCTTCCACGCTCCAACCTCTATAGGAAATACATGTAGTCCATTATGAAACCCATCCACCCAATGTGCACTACTTTCTCATAATAGTGCAAAGAACGTGTGAATAATAAAATTGACAAACGAGCAGGTTTTTTGTATTCCATGTAATTTGCATTTTATTGGAGATGTAAATGGATAAGGTTGAATTGTGGCATTACTCAGCTTAAAACAGATATGGAGCATTCAATATGGCTAACTTTCTGCCTTGGATAAACATCCAAAAGAGGGCTGAACGTTTAATTAATTTAGTTTTTGAATAAGTAAATTTCTTGAAACATTGCTTACTAAAATAGTCTCCAAGTGTTCCCACAATTGACTATGGGTGGCACCACAAGTGCCTATAGGTGGCGCCACAATTGCCTATAGGTGGCACCACAATTGCCTATAGGTGGTGCCACAATTGCCTATAGGTGGCGCCACATGGGTGGATGGGTTTTAACAATCTACCAGCAACATCACACAGCCTCTTTGAAGGTAAATGAGTTATATATTCATATTTATATATATAGGTATGTATATACACAATCTATCAACTAAGCCTCGTGAGGAGAGAGTATACCATGACACAGCTAGAATAATCACAAGTACAGCTAGGTCATTTACAAGGTCAAGGGCACAAAACACAGGTCAAGGTCACTTCATAAAGTCAAGAACATTAATAGGATGGACCTATGTACAATGCCTCTAGGATGAGAGCTTTGGATTAGAGGCTTGTGGAAGATATTCTGTTCTCAGTATGCTGCAGATCCTAACACAAACAATGACACAACTTTTAATGCCCTCATCTCCACACAGATCACCAGACCTAGCACAGACAAGTGTCCTAAAAATGTTGAGTTAACACTTCCAATGCTGAGGCTACTTTCTTCTAAAGCACAAGGACGCAAAGATTTTAATAAACCATCTGAACCCTATCATGTTGGTACTCATTGGAAAGCTCTCACAGAGTTCTCTCAAATGAGTACCCATTTGCCAGGGTTTCAATAATTTTTCATTGTTTTTGCGTCATTTTGAATTGGCCAAATTAGCCAGGAGCAGTATAAGGGTTAAGAGTGCCTGTATGATCTATGTGGAGATGACAGCAATAAGCACAGACAGTTGTACGAGACGTTAAGTAACACCTAAATACCTACCACGTACACACATTGTGGGTGGTGGGGTCGTGGTGGGGTGGTGGGTGGGTGAGTGAGTGAGGCTGGCTAACAGCAACAAGTACAGTCCCATGGCACAACAGCAGCAGCAATCCTAACCCTTCCGATGCTGAGGCTACAAGGATGCAAAGATTTTTGAAAACCATTTAAACCCTGACATGTTGGTATTTTTTGGATAGCTCTCACCGAGTACACTCAGATGAGTACCCATGTGCCAGGGTTTCAGTCATTTTTCAGGTTTTTTGCATCATTTTGTATTGGCCAAATTAGCCACCACCAGCTTAAGGGCTAATTTCCTCCTCATCTACTCCCCAATTCTCTTATTTGAATTGAGGCTACTTTAGTCCAAAGCACTAGGATCCAAAGATTACTCCCCAGTTCTCTTATAGTGCCTGTAACTCTTCCAGTGCCAAGCTGCACATTCACAGCATTATCCGCTTAATAAAATGGAATTCAAGATAATGAATGCATTGTGGTGTTATCTCTTAACCCTTCCAAGGCTGAGGCTTAGGGTGGCCATCATCTATGCGTAGGGCATAGTAGGTACCTGATATGCGCTTAGAGATGCAGGTTTTTATTTTGAAAGTGATAGGGCTAGGGATGTAGACTAAGGGAAAGCTTATCATGAAAGTGTAGTAAACCTTAACCCTTTCAATGCTGAGGTTACTTTTGTCCAAAGCACAAAGACGCAAAGATATTTGGAAACCATCTAAACCCTGTCATGTTGGTATTCATTGGATAGCTCTCGCTGAGTACTATCTGATGGGCACCCATGTGCAAGTGTTTGTTTCAGTCATTTTTAAGGTTCTTTGTATCATTTTGTAATGGCCAAGTCCCCAGCAACCGAAGGGTTAAGGATGCATTAGCGAAGATCAGCTGTTGTGCCATGATGCTACTACCTGAAGCATCATCATCATCCTCCTCCTCTAGTGATGCTGTGCTGCAGCAGCCTCTACAACCTACACATCAGTTACCATGGCAACTACCTTGCCAGGCACAAATATCACTAACGCTATGAATTGGTTTTGTACAAATCGATCGATCAATCAGTTACCTGTACATGTTCTAGCTATGCTAATTCCCTCTCTCTACTTTCACTACTTCTACTGCTACTTTGTATCCTTTCCCTTTGCTAGGCTTACTAATTCAGTGTGTGAATTCAGGTAAACCCACTTACTCTCATAATACCTAAATCACTGGAAATCTATTCCTTCATTCAGGAAATGTTTCTCAGTATTTGATTGAAATCAAATGATGCAGTAAGATTTATCAATATCCTATAATATATATAATACATAGAAGTCTCAGTATGTTAGTGAATACCTCTCATATTTCCAAACATGCCATTGGTTTTAATTAGGATTAGTAGAGTGACCATCTTTCCACCAATTTCTTATGTACGCAAATATATGCATACACATATATGTATATTAATATATATATATGTATATATATATATATATATATATATATATATATATATATATATATATATATATATATATATATATATATATATATATATATATATATAAATATATATAGTGGGTTGGTTTTATAGGTATGGAAACAAAACCAAGTGGACTGTAATGATAATTTGATCAAACATAAATGCTTGTTCGGCCACTTTTGATGATGAACTTTCCTCTTTTGGCATTTCTCTTCCAATTCAAATTCATATCATTTCGTAGCTGACCATTGTCCTATCAGGTGGGGAAACGAAATGACTTCTACATATAATGTTTCTAGTAGTGGTTATTAGCATACCAAAACACTACTGATTCCTGGCCCTCCTTACATATTACAGGGAGATATTAAATCACATTTATTCCCTACTGAGTATTTTCTTATCAATTGCCACAGCTGGCTCTCAGTGCTTTCCTTTCAAACCACTCTAGGTCCTTCCTCTACAATACCTCTTTCAAGTTCCAGGTCAATTCATTTTCATCTTAAATTATGCAAATATTTTGCCAGTAATGATACCTTAGTTTTTGGTGTGGAAAAGGCCTGTGCTTACTAAGTCTAATCCAAATCATATCAACTTTTGCTGATCATCTAGAATAATTCTCTTTTTGTAATTAAGTTGAAGCTGTTGCTGCCAATTCATCAAAATAAGAGTTAGATCATTTTGCATAGTGTGAGTCTAAAAGTTGCAGGAATGATGACATTGACCTTTGACCTCGATGTCACATGACAATAATACTGTCAGATGACCTCATTTCTCACATTCCTCCTAAAAATGACTTCAAAGAGAATTAATTTGTATCAATTGATCAATCACCTATAATAACAATAATAATGATAATAGCCTGGTTTATGGTTTTCGCACTAAGAGGTTCTTTATTCCGGATTGGCTCTGAGAAATCCCAACCATTCGGTCTGGTCACGTGACACGGCTGCCCCTAGTATATATATCGTGCTTTATTTCTACATCATCATTTCCTCAATCAGATCTGGCATTATCCTGTTCGCAAATCGTATCTCTGTGTCTATCGTCCTACAATAATCGGAGGGTTTCGAGATGGCCGTAGCTCGAGGTTGTACGACGAAGGATGCCCTCCTTTCCTGACACATCTCTACGTAGTGTATGTTGTTGTTGTTGTTGTGCTGGTGAAACGATGTTACAACTGGCCCTCCAACAGTTCTGCTAGCCGCTGAGACACGGTATCTTTGCTGGTTCTCACCGTTAATCGGAACATCTGAAAACAAACAAAACACCATCCATCAAATCTAGACTTTTACTAGCTCATTTTGAAGACTGGAAGCAGGGATGTGTATACAAGGATTAGAAGCTGCCTGTTTAGCCCATTATGTGATAAACATAAGGCTAAGCTAATTCCACACAAAGCAGTTGGAGTCGGACCAATAATAATTTTCAAAATAAAATTCCCAATGCTTAACCTACAGAGTGGAAATTATGAATATGTTTAGAAGATCTGCTCCTCCAAATGGAGAATACGTTTGTTTTGTGGTCTAAAAGTTCAGTGAATAATTTATTTTTAATTTTCAAATGGAGCCTGGTATAGTGACAGCAACAGCAGCCAGCTGATGCCGAGCTATGCTTCCATCCAAAGCGTAAAGGACGCAAGATTTTTGAAAATAATCTAAACCCTGTCATGTTGGTATTCATTGGATAGCTTTCACCGAGTCCTCTCAGATGTGCCAGGGTTTCAGTCATTTTTTTAAAAGATTTTCTGCATAATTTTGTATTGGCCAAATTAGCCATCAGCAGCAAAAGGGTTAAAAGTCAAAATGATTGAAGAAGAGCTGATATGAATTTGTTATCCCAACTGTGAGATAGAGATACGTACCTCAGCCTGTTTATTGGGTTCGAGTCGTAGCAGGCAGCCCACCTGTACCGAGGTGGTGTGAGCGATGCTGGCACACACAAAGTTCTCGGGGTTCGGGTCCACGTTCACCATAAGGCTCATGCCAAAACCAAGCAGCTGAAAAACACAGTAATACCTTATGGCATAATCTTAGCCAGCAGGTGTGTCTGGGCGTCAATTGGACACCCAAACCCTCAAAAAACAAAAAATTAAGTTTTAGCATATAATTGAGTTTTTAAAATCTAAATATAATTCCCATAACATTGTATCAGGATAATATGCTTTATTTTAATAAGTAACTGTATATTTATGGTTGAAATTTGATTATATTGTGGTCTCCCTTGAAAAAGAGGACACCCTAGAAACTAGCAAAAAGTTCTCATGACTAGTTAAGTTTTGAGTTTAAGAATGTTTTTGATATTTGTTGAGTCCTTGGTATGAAAGGTATGGGCACGAATGTCGCTCACAGGATACGCAACCAGCAGATCTCGCTCAACAGCCTCAGCATGACTCCTAGCAAAGGTGTTGATGAGAACCACTCAAGAGGTACATTCTGCATACCTCTTGAGTGTGTGCGTGAGCAACCTCCTCTATAATGTAAACTAATACAAGAGCCCTTATTCGTCTGTCTCCTAGTGACGTCACACTGAGGTGATACCAGGGCTTCACAATGGGTAATATGGTAATCGGTCTGTGGCGACCAATCCATGTTCTCTTCATCTAAGGTATGGGCAGAGAGGGTTGGCTGACTCTTACCTTTTGTCCGATAGCGTCCTTGTCCATACCAAACTTGGCCTTGAAGATCTTCTGGCACTCCTGCTGGGGACTGCAATAGTCAGCGACAATTACAATAAACAGGGTGTCACAGACCATATTCAGTATACTTACACTATAGTGCAAGTATCGACACCTTTCAAATACATTTATGATATGTCATATGCCCCGTCCTCGTTAATGAAAGACTTAAGTCTACAATTAAAATGATAGGAGTGAATTGTAATCTATAGCTTTATTTCTTCTATTCCATAACAAATACACTTTGTTACCTAGTGTGCATGCCAGGGTAATGCATATTGATAAGAGCTACTTTCAGAAAAAGGGTTCTAAGATACTGCATGAAGTCTACTCTAAGGAAATGTAGAAATAGGGCCAAATAGGTTTGTCTAGATATAATTAATTAAGAATATATTTATCAAAAGGTATGTTGGGTGGTTAAGCTTTTTGAAAGAAACATGTATGATAGTCTGTTGACTGGTGAAGATTTTTTTGAAAAAGGGGCGACCAGATAATTCATAAATTGTATTCCAGGGAAGGTAAAAATAGGGTCCGAAATTATGGCTTGTCTGGATACAATTAACTAAGATAATACCTATTAAAAGGTCTGTTGACTGGTTACGCTTTTTGAAAGAAATATGTATGATTACCTTAAAGACCATTGTTGAACAAACATATTCATCTACTTAATCTCCCTAAGGAAAACTATAGAACTCCATGCCTCATTTCCTAGTAATTTTGCTGAGAAAGAAACAATCCTTATTCTACTCTACAGTGCGGATGCAGACTACCTTATCTAAAGCAGTGTTTGTGTCCCATGCTCTGGCCAAGCATCATTTTCTAAAGGGCATCTAAGAGACTTGAGAGGTCAAAAGCAGCAGTTGATTTTATAGACCCGATGTCTTCGCTCTCCTATGTTATCATCTCTTAGAGAATATGTCAAAGCTTGCATTTATTAACCCGTATACTGCTAGTGGCCAATTCGATCAAAACAAAATGATGCAAAAAATATAAAACAATGACTGAAACCCTGGCACGTGGGTACTCATCTGAGAGTGCTCAGCGATAGCTATTAAATGAATACCAACATGACAAGGTTAAGAAGGTTTTCAAAAATGTTGGTATTCATTGGGTAGCTCTCACCCAGCTCAGATGAGTACCCAAAACTAGTGCTTTCTCACCAAGGTTATGTAACCTATGTCCACATTCTGGAAATGAAGGGTGTATCGCGTATTGTAAACCCACGTGCCAGGGTTTCAGTCAATTCCCAGCTTTTTGTATCATTTCATGTTTACCAAATTAGCCACCAGCAGCAAAAGGGTCAAGATGAGTGCATTTGAAGGAGGGGCCAGGTCAGGCGAGAAAGTGCACAACTAGTAAAAGGTGGGGCATCACAGATTAAAGGAGAGTGGAAGCCATCATAAAAAAATACAAAGATTTCATCAGCAACTGGATGTACTATACTTCCTCGACTTAAGGTCTTACGATACTCTATACCAGTGACACCTATTGGGTATTGGACGAACTAAAATAGTTTATTACAATTTACCTGATATCACTGGAGAAATTGAAAAGAAATTGATTTTTATTGAATATGTACCAATTCTGATTATACTTGCCTATCATAAATAGTATCCTACAAGTTTTTTGTTTTTTGCTACAGTGATTTCCATATTCATTGAATTTGATGTTTTGACACGTTTTCAGGAATAATGTGTGATAATTCATGTGTATAAAATGGGGTTTCCTTGCTCAACAATATCTTATCAAAGGATGGGCATATACGGTAACAATTGAGTAACTCTTTTCTAACATTTTCATTAAAATTTGCCCCCCAAAAGTCCTATTTCACAAACTTTGACCATCTGTGGTTCGAAAACTAACACGATGACCTATCATTTTCTTTATGTCTTCTTATTAAGAGCATTGTGTATATAGTGTAGACAAAAATTAAGCTAGGCAATTCTGACATATATCAATTTTGGGTTAAAAACCTGTTTTTCAAATTCCTTGATTTTGCCCAATAATTCCTATATAACAGCAGAATAATAATTTCAACAAGGCAGAACAGTATTTCAGGCAGTGTCAGTATCTCTGAAGGGATAAATCTAGCATAGAAAGACACCAATTTTGGAGAAAGTGATGTTTGTGACATAAATTGCACTAATTTTTCAAAAATCTGTGGAAAATAAACTAAGTTGATGACCCCATGATTTTAAGTTGTTATGAAGATCACTGTGCTATGTTCTTTCCTTATGCAGAATTTCAGAAAAAATAAACTGAGATTTCTAAAAGTGTCGTAAGACCTTAACTGAACCAATTTCGTTCAATGGAACAGCCCTCAACAAAGATAAGAAGTCTGTTCAATGGAACAGATATTAAATATATTGAGTACAGGGCTGGACATAGGGTGAAGGCTTGATGCATTTCTTTTTTTTTGAAAAAAAAATCACAGAGAGAAGAAAATTCTCAAGGAGAAAACCATGACAGAAACCATAATGTACTGTATGTCATCATTTCTGGGGACTTTGTGGAAAATGGAAGTGGCTGCAATGGTAACTGGTAAGGCCTAGAAAAGAATGTTCTTTTCCTGTAACGGTCCGAAGAAAATAGGGTAGGTAGGTCCAAAAGATTTTTATTTTGGATTATTATTTTTTGTTCAAAAATTTGTTGGGAGGGGGAAAATTTTTTAGGTTAAGGATTTTACTGAGTGAAAACTTGTTAGGGTTGGGTTAGAGGAAACAAACAACTATTTTTTAGGCCTAACATGCATTCATGATTATTTTCAGTTTAGCTCGAATGAGAACTGCGTAGAATCACGTCGACAGCAAGTATCGTTGTCCTTACACACAACCTCCTTTTTCATTGGTCAGAGCAAATGCGTATTTGTATTCTCTACTTACGAGCTGAGTTGTTTCCACCGCAAAAAGAATCCGGCGGAGTCCATTTCTTTGGCCTCTAGGAACTTGTTGATGGCAACCGGGAGCTCAAATTTAGCGCTCTGCGGTTGCCCCGAGATACTGAATAACCAAGGAGCAAGAAATAGTTCAGTTAAAACATCACATGACAAGGTACTTACGCACTGAGCAGCTTCCAGCGCTGGAAGAACGTGCCGGCGTCCATGTTGGTGGCCTCCATGAATTTAAAGATTCCTACGGGCAGCTGTATTCTATGATGCAACAACGCACCTGAATTTCTACGGGAACGTAAAAAAAAAAAAGCAACCAAAACATTAAGTTTAACAAAAACTAATAAGATAAGGATGGTTTCTATGGTGGTAGTCTAGCAATGACAAGTATTTTTCCTGTTATATATGTATGTGTGAGTATATGTTCACCCACATACATATATATTTACATATGTATATATATATATATGTATGGATATATACATATATATATATATATATATATATATATATATATATATATATATATATATATATATATATATATATATATATATATATATATATATATATATATATATATATATATATACAGACATACTAAACAGAACCATTGACCTAATTCATGCCTAATAGAAATTACTATGACTATGTATATTGGGATGTGCACAAATATCAAAACTGCAACCTACAAATTGTGACTGAAAACTAAAGAAACTACTGTTAAACAATTAAACTAACATTCTAAACTTCATGTTCATGATCAAAACTATAACCAATTAGATTACTAATGCCTTTTGCTACCTTTCTTCTTTCTGTAATTTAGATTATTCCTATTCTCATTATCAATTTCATAACTACTATTATTACCATCATTATTATTATTATTATTATTATTATTATTATTATTATTATTATTTTTATTATCATTATTTCTAGTATAGTATAATGATAAGTAGAAGTAGTAGTAGTAGTAGTAGTAGTAGTAGTAGTAGTAGTATCAATGTCATCATCATCACCACCAATATCATCAATAATATCAATATCATTATCAGAAGTAGTTCATAAATAATCTATGCAAACAACCAAATATTTCCTCTCACTCCCCCCTCCTCCCCATTACAACAACCATTTCTGAATCCTTCTATTCGAGCCATGTTTTCCCGGTCCCAGTTCTGGGCTTGACCACCTCCCCTAGCAGAGCTGGTGAGTTGCTGGCATCAAGCATCTCACAGGGTCCTTATTTAGGCGTGCACACTGCCTGGCTTCAAATCTAAGCCAGGGCATGTGCGAGAGTTGCCAGTGCCTTGAGTTGCTGGCTGCTACTTACGTATATGATACTTCTAGTATTGGCACGCCCTCTCTCACAACCCGGGGCATGTGAGAGAGTTGCCAGTGCCTTGAGTTGCTGGCTGCTACTTACGTATATGATACTTCTAGTATTGGCACGCCCTCTCTCACAACCCGGGGCATGTGAGAGAGTTGCCAGTGCCTTGAGTTGCTGGCTGCTACTTACGTATATGATACTTCTAGTATTGGCACGTCCTCTCTCACAAGCCAGGGCATGTGAGAGAGTTGCCAGTGCCTTGAGTGTTGCTGGCTGCTACTTACGTATATGATACTTCTAGTATTGGCACGCCCTCTCTCACAAGCCAGGGCATGTGAGAGAGTTGCCAGTGCCTTGAGTTGCTGGCTGCTACTTACGTATATGATACTTCTAGTATTGGCACGTCCTCTCTCACAAGCCAGGGCATGTGAGAGAGTTGCCAGTGCCTTGAGTTGCTGGCTGCTACTTACATATATGACACTTCTTGTATTGGCACGTCCTCTCTCACAAGCCAGGGCATGTGAGAGAGTTGCCAGTGCCTTGAGTTGCTGGCTGCTACTTACGTATATGATACTTCTAGGATTGGCACGTCCTCGCTCACAAGCCAGGGCATGTGAGAGAGTTGCCAGTGCCTTGAGTTGCTGGCTGCTACTTACATATATGACACTTCTTGTATTGGCACGTCCTCGCTCACAAGCCAGGGCATGTGAGAGAGTTGCCAGTGCCTTGAGTTGCTGGCTGCTACTTACGTATATGATACTTCTAGTATTGGCACGTCCTCTCTCACAAGCCAGGGCATGTGAGAGAGTTGCCAGTGCCTTGAGTTGCTGGCTGCTACTTACGTATATGATACTTCTAGTATTGGCACGTCCTCTCTCACAAGCCAGGGCATGTGAGAGAGTTGCCAGTGCCTTGAGTTGCTGGCTGCTACTTACGTATATGATACTTCTAGTATTGGCACGTCCTCTCTCACAAGCCAGGGCATGTGAGAGAGTTGCCAGTGCCTTGAGTTGCTGGCTGCTACTTACGTATATGATACTTCTAGTATTGGCACGTCCTCTCTCACAAGCCAGGGCATGTGAGAGAGTTGCCAGTGCCTTGAGTTGCTGGCTGCTACTTACGTATATGATACTTCTAGTATTGGCACGCCCTCTCTCACAAGCCAGGGCATGTGAGAGAGTTGCCAGTGCCTTGAGTTGCTGGCAGCTACTTACGTATATGATACTTCTAGGATTGGCACGTCCTCTCTCACAAGCCAGGGCATGTGAGAGAGTTGCCAGTGCCTTGAGTTGCTGGCTGCTACTTACGTATATGATACTTCTAGTATTGGCACGTCCTCTCTCACAAGCCAGGGCATGTGAGAGAGTTGCCAGTGCCTTGAGTTGCTGGCTGCTACTTACGTATATGATACTTCTAGTATTGGCACGTCCTCTCTCACAAGCCAGGGCATGTGAGAGAGTTGCCAGTGCCTTGAGTTGCTGGCTGCTACTTACGTATATGATACTTCTAGTATTGGCACGCCCTCTCTCACAAGCCAGGGCATGTGAGAGAGTTGCCAGTGCCTTGAGTTGCTGGCAGCTACTTACGTATATGATACTTCTAGGATTGGCACGTCCTCTCTCACAAGCCAGGGCATGTGAGAGAGTTGCCAGTGCCTTGAGTTGCTGGCTGCTACTTACGTATATGATACTTCTAGGATTGGCACGTCCTCTCTCACAAGCCAGGGCATGTGAGAGAGTTGCCAGTGCCTTGAGTTGCTGGCAGCTACTTACGTATATGATACTTCTAGTATTGGCACGTCCTCTCTCACAAGCCAGGGCATGTGAGAGAGTTGCCAGTGCCTTGAGTTGCTGGCTGCTACTTACGTATATGATACTTCTAGTATTGGCACGTCCTCTCTCACAAGCCAGGGCATGTGAGAGAGTTGCCAGTGCCTTGAGTTGCTGGCTGCTACTTACGTATATGATACTTCTAGTATTGGCACGTCCTCTCTCACAAGCCAGGGCATGTGAGAGAGTTGCCAGTGCCTTGAGTGTTGCTGGCTGCTACTTACGTATATGATACTTCTAGTATTGGCACGTCCTCTCTCACAAGCCAGGGCATGTGAGAGAGTTGCCAGTGCCTTGAGTCGCTGGCTGCTACTTACGTATATGATACTTCTAGGATTGGCACGTCCTCTCTCACAAGCCAGGGCATGTGAGAGAGTTGCCAGTGCCTTGAGTCGCTGGCTGCTACTTACGTATATGACACTTCTAGTATTGGCACGTCCTCTCTCACAAGCCAGGGCATGTGAGAGAGTTGCCAGTGCCTTGGGTCGCTGGCTGCTACTTACGTATATGATACTTCTAGTATTGGCACGTCCTCTCTCACAAGCCAGGGCATGTGAGAGAGTTGCCAGTGCCTTGAGTTGCTGGCTGCTACTTACGTATATGATACTTCTTGTATTGGCACGTCCTCTCTCACAAGCCAGGGCATGTGCGAGAGTTGCCAGTGCCTTGAGTTGCTGGCTGCTACTTACGTATATGATACTTCTAGTATTGGCACGCCCTCTCTCACAAGCCAGGGCATGTGAGAGAGTTGCCAGTGCCTTGAGTTGCTGACAGCTACTTACGTATATGATACTTCTAGTATTGGCACGTCCTCTCTCACAAGCCAGGGCATGTGAGAGAGTTGCCAGTGCCTTGAGTTGCTGGCTGCTACTTACGTATATGATACTTCTAGTATTGGCACGTCCTCTCTCACAAGCCAGGGCATGTGAGAGAGTTGCCAGTGCCTTGAGTTGCTGGCTGCTACTTACGTATATGATACTTCTAGGATTGGCACGTCCTCTCTCACAAGCCAGGGCATGTGAGAGAGTTGCCAGTGCCTTGAGTTGCTGGCAGCTACTTACGTATATGATACTTCTAGTATTGGCACGTCCTCTCTCACAAGCCAGGGCATGTGAGAGAGTTGCCAGTGCCTTGAGTTGCTGGCTGCTACTTACGTATATGATACTTCTAGTATTGGCACGTCCTCTCTCACAAGCCAGGGCATGTGAGAGAGTTGCCAGTGCCTTGAGTTGCTGGCTGCTACTTACGTATATGATACTTCTAGTATTGGCACGCCCTCTCTCACAAGCCAGGGCATGTGAGAGAGTTGCCAGTGCCTTGAGTTGCTGGCTGCTACTTACATATATGACACTTCTAGTATTGGCACGCCCTCTCTCACAAGCCAGGGCATGTGAGAGAGTTGCCAGTGCCTTGAGTTGCTGGCTGCTACTTACATATATGACACTTCTAGTATTGGCACGCCCTCTCTCACAAGCCAGGGCATGTGAGAGAGTTGCCAGTGCCTTGAGTTGCTGGCTGCTACTTACGTATATGATACTTCTAGTATTGGCACGTCCTCTCTCACAAGCCAGGGCATGTGAGAGAGTTGCCAGTGCCTTGAGTTGCTGACAGCTACTTACGTATATGATACTTCTAGGATTGGCACGTCCTCTCTCACAAGCCAGGGCATGTGAGAGAGTTGCCAGTGCCTTGAGTTGCTGGCAGCTACTTACGTATATGATACTTCTAGGATTGGCACGTCCTCTCTCACAAGCCAGGGCATGTGAGAGAGTTGCCAGTGCCTTGAGTGTTGCTGGCTGCTACTTACGTATATGATACTTCTAGTATTGGCACGTCCTCTCTCACAAGCCAGGGCATGTGAGAGAGTTGCCAGTGCCTTGAGTTGCTGGCTGCTACTTACGTATATGATACTTCTAGGATTGGCACGTCCTCTCTCACAAGCCAGGGCATGTGAGAGAGTTGCCAGTGCCTTGAGTTGCTGGCTGCTACTTACGTATATGATACTTCTAGTATTGGCACGTCCTCTCTCACAAGCCAGGGCATGTGAGAGAGTTGCCAGTGCCTTGAGTTGCTGGCTGCTACTTACGTATATGATACTTCTAGTATTGGCACGCCCTCTCTCACAAGCCAGGGCATGTGAGAGAGTTGCCAGTGCCTTGAGTTGCTGGCTGCTACTTACGTATATGATACTTCTAGTATTGGCACGTCCTCTCTCACAAGCCAGGGCATGTGAGAGAGTTGCCAGTGCCTTGAGTTGCTGGCTGCTACTTACGTATATGATACTTCTAGTATTGGCACGTCCTCTCTCACAAGCCAGGGCATGTGAGAGAGTTGCCAGTGCCTTGAGTTGCTGGCTGCTACTTACGTATATGATACTTCTAGTATTGGCACGTCCTCTCTCACAAGCCAGGGCATGTGAGAGAGTTGCCAGTGCCTTGAGTTGCTGGCTGCTACTTACGTATATGATACTTCTAGTATTGGCACGTCCTCTCTCACAAGCCAGGGCATGTGAGAGAGTTGCCAGTGCCTTGAGTTGCTGGCTGCTACTTACGTATATGATACTTCTAGTATTGGCACGTCCTCTCTCACAAGCCAGGGCATGTGAGAGAGTTGCCAGTGCCTTGAGTTGCTGGCTGCTACTTACGTATATGATACTTCTAGGATTGGCACGTCCTCTCTCACAAGCCAGGGCATGTGAGAGAGTTGCCAGTGCCTTGAGTTGCTGGCTGCTACTTACGTATATGATACTTCTAGGATTGGCACGTCCTCTCTCACAAGCCAGGGCATGTGAGAGAGTTGCCAGTGCCTTGAGTTGCTGACAGCTACTTACGTATATGATACTTCTAGTATTGGCACGCCCTCTCTCACAAGCCAGGGCATGTGAGAGAGTTGCCAGTGCCTTGAGTTGCTGGCTGCTACTTACGTATATGATACTTCTAGTATTGGCACGTCCTCTCTCACAAGCCAGGGCATGTGAGAGAGTTGCCAGTGCCTTGAGTTGCTGGCTGCTACTTACGTATATGATACTTCTAGTATTGGCACGTCCTCTCTCACAAGCCAGGGCATGTGAGAGAGTTGCCAGTGCCTTGAGTTGCTGGCTGCTACTTACATATATGACACTTCTAGGATTGGCACGTCCTCTCTCACAAGCCAGGGCATGTGAGAGAGTTGCCAGTGCCTTGAGTTGCTGGCTGCTACTTACATATATGACACTTCTAGGATTGGCACGTCCTCGCTCACAAGCCAGGGCATGTGAGAGAGTTGCCAGTGCCTTGAGTTGCTGGCTGCTACTTACATATATGACACTTCTAGTATTGGCACGTCCTCGCTCACAAGCCAGGGCATGTGAGAGAGTTGCCAGTGCCTTGAGTTGCTGGCTGCTACTTACGTATATGATACTTCTAGTATTGGCACGTCCTCTCTCACAAGCCAGGGCATGTGAGAGAGTTGCCAGTGCCTTGAGTTGCTGGCTGCTACTTACATATATGACACTTCTAGGATTGGCACGTCCTCTCTCACAAGCCAGGGCATGTGAGAGAGTTGCCAGTGCCTTGAGTTGCTGGCTGCTACTTACGTATATGATACTTCTAGGATTGGCACGTCCTCTCTCACAAGCCAGGGCATGTGAGAGAGTTGCCAGTGCCTTGAGTTGCTGGCTGCTACTTACATATATGACACTTCTAGGATTGGCACGTCCTCTCTCACAAGCCAGGGCATGTGAGAGAGTTGCCAGTGCCTTGAGTTGCTGGCTGCTACTTACGTATATGATACTTCTAGGATTGGCACGTCCTCTCTCACAAGCCAGGGCATGTGAGAGAGTTGCCAGTGCCTTGAGTTGCTGGCTGCTACTTACGTATATGATACTTCTAGGATTGGCACGTCCTCGCTCACAAGCCAGGGCATGTGAGAGAGTTGCCAGTGCCTTGAGTTGCTGGCTGCTACTTACATATATGATACTTCTAGTATTGGCACGTCCTCTCTCACAAGCCAGGGCATGTGAGAGAGTTGCCAGTGCCTTGAGTTGCTGGCTGCTACTTACGTATATGATACTTCTAGTATTGGCACGTCCTCTCTCACAAGCCAGGGCATGTGAGAGAGTTGCCAGTGCCTTGAGTTGCTGGCTGCTACTTACGTATATGATACTTCTAGGATTGGCACGTCCTCTCTCACAAGCCAGGGCATGTGAGAGAGTTGCCAGTGCCTTGAGTTGCTGGCTGCTACTTACGTATATGATACTTCTAGTATTGGCACGCCCTCTCTCACAAGCCAGGGCATGTGAGAGAGTTGCCAGTGCCTTGAGTTGCTGGCTGCTACTTACGTATATGACACTTCTAGTATTGGCACGCCCTCTCTCACAAGCCAGGGCATGTGAGAGAGTTGCCAGTGCCTTGAGTTGCTGGCTGCTACTTACATATATGACACTTCTTGTATTGGCACGTCCTCTCTCACAAGCCAGGGCATGTGAGAGAGTTGCCAGTGCCTTGAGTTGCTGGCAGCTACTTACGTATATGATACTTCTAGGATTGGCACGTCCGTGAAGTCCTCGCGACATTCTATGTTGATCATTTGTTGTTTCTGTGCTCCAGCCTCCAGAACGCCATCATCAAATTTCGTGTCCACTTCTAGCTGTGATGCAGAGTTAAGAACAAAACCATCCCTGTTCCTCCCATGACTGAATGCATACATATGTAGCATTTTTTGTGTGTGTTTTTGTGTTATAACTTTAATATTTATTTTCTAAAGTAAGTTCTATTTTCATATTTTGCATATAGTACTGCTTATTTCACTAAAATTTTAGCATTTTTAACTAATATGGTTCTTCACAATGTCACACAACATTCTTTACTAGATTTAACTCATTCAAGTCGGTAGCACCCAAAACAGCCTAACTACTTTGGTGATATTTCTCTAACACAAGAAATTTTCAGAAGTATTTGAACGAAAACATTGATCAGAAACTAACATTTGGCAAATCTAAGCCTATTTCTGACAAAACTCAATTGTTTTGGTTTCCATGTTATACTGAAATGCATGACCAGTGGAAAACAAAAATCACAGACAATATTCATTCTTTAGCCTTATGTCACTGGTGGCTAATTTGGCTATTACAAACTGATGCAAATAACATGTGAAAAGAATAAAACCCTGGCACATGGGTACTCATCTGAGAGTACAAAGTGAGAGCTTTCTAATGAATACCAACATGACAGGGTTTAAACAGTCATCACAAATCTTTGCATCCTTGTGCTTTGGACGAAAGTAGCCGCAGCATTGGAAGGGTTAACAATACTGGTATTCGGTACCACATCTAGACACCTGCCACCTTCTGTATTAGGAACCAAGATGTTTCAAAAGGATATGAGTCTGTAGTGCTGGTGATAGCGAGAGCGTTGACTTTAAATCACTATATCTGATGGAAGTTTTATTGCCGAAGAAGAGGACTAGGCGCCCAAGGTTTTGCCGGTACTCGCCCTTAACACCGATCTGGAGAGCATCGTTCTCAAATAAGACACCACTATTCTTAAACATAAATCTGAAAAGACAGCAGAGAGCATTATTAGTTACATCCAGTTTGAATACTGCATACGTCCTTGATTTGGAGTGACTTGAACGGCTATTGATGCAATTGATTAGGTCAACATACAATACAATACAAAAACAATGTTTCCCCAATAATACAATACTCAAACAATATTCTAAACAATACAACTTGCTTCCAACAAAATCTTGCTAAACGACCTAAAATGATACAGAACTATTCCCCATTTGATCTGGATACTTGGCATTGTACTGAGTACCCATACTAATTTATCCCTTACCCCCAGGTAAACAGGGTCTTAGCCAAAGATTGCAATTCAAGAATATCTCCCAGTCCAAATTGAGCTACTAGTCTACTTCAAATCCTTCCACCAACTACATTCAATAGCCTTTTGTGTCAAAAAGGGTAATTTATACTTCGGCCATGTCCCAGAATATGGATTGTTTGGGATATATTTGGTTATTACCACCAAAAATGAAAATTCTATATAGAAATTTTTGCCTGCCCACATAGGAGGATTTCAGTGTCAAAAAGACAGGCAGAACGGGTCCTGGCTAAGTCCCTGACCCAGGTTAGTGTGGATTTTCCACTTACTTGGTAATGGTCTCTTCCACTTTCGAGGAGGAGGTCTCGTTGATGCTATTATTGGAGAATCCTCCCCCGAAGACGTCGACAAGGAGACTGGCACTGTCGCCCCCGGCAACAGAAGCTGAGGTCGGCGGGGGTGATGAGAGACCCAGGAGGTCAGCGGAACCAATGCTGCCAGGAGTAGAGGCCTGGGGGAGGAGAAGATCAATGAGGACCACAAATAATAGTTAATTATACTAATTAATATAATAATAATAATAATAATAATAATAATAATAATAATAATAATAATAATAATAATAATAATAATAATAATTAATAATAATTAATAATAATAATGATAATAATAATGATAATAATAATAATAATGATAATAGTAATAATTATAATGATAACAATACTAATGATAATGATAATAATAAATATAATAATAAATATAGTACTGTTATAATAATAATGATAATAATAATAATAATAATAACCTTTCATGAGGTAATTTACTTATGATATAACAATAAACTAACAACAATATCTACCTTCTGTAAAAAAGTTATCAAATGCACATTTCTACATATGACTTATTTTACTTGTAAAATAAATACAAATGGACAACAATATTTGTTCTTTGAAGATCAAAGTAATTGGTAGCTTTCACATTATTACTGTATACGGTTTTGATTCGGAGTTCTTAAAATTTTGCTTTTAGAGCCCTGCTGGAGGGGATTTTGCTACTTTAAATTGACGCATTCAAGCACTCAAACAAAGCAGATACGAGGCAGGATGTTTATTTGAAGGTTGTTATTCTGCCGCTAACATGGGAAGCGTGTAAATAGCAAAAATAAGTGCCTGTAAAAAAAATACCAGTTATACAGTGGATTGAAATAATTGGTAGCTTTTTTCACATAATTCATGCGGTGAACATGTTCATACAGGGCTCAACATTAACATATAGACTACTTGAAAGTTTAAGCGAGGAGATCCCAAGATTAACATGCCTGGGAAAATTTACACTTGCACCGAGGAAAAAATATTTGATATCATACTTGTGCATGCTAGTTAAAAAGACCTAGATATCTCTAGTTTCATTTATGGTGCTTATTCTATGGAACCAAAATAGTATACACCATTCCATGAGCTGAGGTATCAACATGCATGCTTATTGATACATGCACAGACTAAAAATTCATCCAAATAGAACTGATAAAAATATGCTTAGAAAATCATTTTTTTTTTCAAATTATTGATTTAAACATTTTTTAAAGCAATTAAAATGCGGTTACTCACCAAATCGGTGGAATTTTTTTGTCGAACAATATTGTTTTTGGCAAGTTCATTTGCAATTTGAAATTGGGCAATCCTGAACCCTTATGCTGCTGGTGACTAATTTGGCCATTACAAAATTATGCAAATCTTTTGAAAAACGATTGAATGGGTACTCATCTGCGAATACTCAGTTAAAGCTATCCAGTGAATACCAACATGGCAGGATTTAGGTGGTTTTGTATTCTCATGCTTTGGACGAAAGTAGCCTTAGTTAGCATTGGAAGGGTTAGTGTCAAGGCCTGTCATGTGAAAGTAATACATGCGGTGCAGGTTAGTTTTCTATACAGATATCTACGACAGTCTACTCTACATCTACGAGGACCTTAAATGATTCCCTGTAGATTAAACCGCAATATTTCAGGGGTGGACATTAGGATCCCAGGGGGTGAGCAATTTGTCAGCATGGGGGTTTGATTTCAAGCTATTTCTTTGGAAGCGGAAGCTGCATCAGTTGGTAACTAAATCATGTCTTTCCAGTGTTGCTGTACACAATTAAGCAAAGCCAAAACCAAACACACCTTTCTTTTTTCAAAAAATTCATAACTTTTCTTGAGACATTGTTGGGATAAAGAGCACTCTGATGGATAGCAGTTATATATAATAGTATATAAATATACATATATATATACATATATATATATATATATATATATATATATATATATATATATATATATATACATATATATATATAATGTAATTAGAGAGGTTATTTGTTGTTTCTAGATATACAAGGGTTATACATAATTAGCTGTAGTAATGTCATTGCTGAATGAAAGGCGATGGGGGTTAAGATCAAACGTGAAGGATGAAACCATGAGCGTGTGTTAGTAAATACTTATAGAAGGTAACCCTGAGTCTGTCCTGCATTGAAGGTCCTGTTCGGGCACACCCAGCCTACCACCCAACTCCAATCAACCAAACAATAAGAGACAAGCAGGTCTGTTTAAACAAGGGGTACTTCAAGCAGGGAACCTAATCTTTGGACAAAACATCAACTTAATGACTTTTTTGGAATCTTGGAATTCTGATCTTCCAAACAACAAAACTTATCATCTTAATATAACTATATTTCAAACTTTTTTTAAAAAAAGCATATAAAACATGCATTTTATATAAATAACTATACATTTTTAGTTATTTCAGTCTGTTGGCAAATAGAAATATGGATTCACTCAAAGGCAGCAAAGAAATGATTTCATGCCAATGTGTAATCAATTGCTTTATTCATTACGAAACTGTGAATTACGTTGAAAAATAGCCAACAATGTTAGGAATTAAGCACACTTCCAATGAAGGAAATCCTTTTTTTAGCCAGTTAAAATGACAATTTTGGCATTTTCTCATTGGCTTCTCATGTTTCATTTATATGCATATCACACAATGCATTCTAATGAGAAATCAATTTTTGTTGATTATCATTTTAAATCAATGTCATTTCCCAACAGTTATCTCGATTACATTCCAAGTATATAATGTTTATCAAAATCCAAGCTCTAAATGCCAAGATGGTCGTGCTCAAAATTCCTAGTTTGTATTGATTGGGGTTGTTTGGATATGTAGGTGGCCCGAGATCTGACATGCTTACTTCTGGAGCATGCGGTAAAGAGACACTGACTTGATCGTTAGACGGAGCGCCCCCTGGATTAGTTACGTTCGCCTTGGGGATGTGTTTTCGCTCCTCGGGCGTCTCCTTAACGGCGTCTGGTTTCTTCTTCTTCAGTTTGGCTAAGATGGAGGACTCGCGCTCCGGGAATGGAGGCATCTCCTCAAGTACGGTGGCCTGCAAGAGACGGTACATCATAAGCAGCAAGAAAAAACATCATAAGCAGCAAGAAAAAACATCTTCATACAGCCTGTTCTCCATACTACATATTAAAATTAGAAGAATATTTCTGTTGGTTTAAAGCATACAGCTATAAAAATTATATTTTCACTGAATTTGGAATTTCAATAGAGGAAAACGGAGGACCCAGTGAAAACCACCGGCTATATTTTCAGTCCCTTCTCCAAAGTACGTCTTGAAAGTTTAAGAATATTTCTCTTGGTTTATAGCATTCAGCTAGAAAAAATATTTTCACAGAATTTAGAATTTCGATATTTCATCACTTTCTTTGCCATATTGTATCGAAAGTTTAAGAATATTTTGGTTAGTTAAAAGCATACAGCTAGAAAAAAAAAGATTATTTGAGGAGTTTCATTTCATCTTTCATGCTATGTGTTCTCTGTAAATACAAAAAAGCTCTACTTGTGTTTGAACCCCCCTTAACCCTTGCTGGTGGCTCATTTGGCCATTATAAAATGATGCAAAACACCTGAAAAATGATTGAAACCCTGGCACATGGTTTGTCATCTGAGTGTGCTCAGCAAGAGTTCTCCAATGAATACGAACATGACAGGGTTTAAATGGTTCTCAAAAAAACTTTACGTCCTTGTGCTTTGGACAAAAGTAGCCTCAGCATTCATTGGAAGGGTTAAAAATAAGGTGGCGAATCCACAATATAAAATAGAAATGTAAAAAGCTTGTGCGTACTAGAACGTCGGTGGATGCCACGGTGCTGAGCTTGAGGTACTCCACAGCCCGCTGTTGCAGCTCCACCTCGGAGTTGCGGATCTGGTTGTTATGCGACAGTATGTTCTGAATCTCGGGCTTGATCTCCGGGAAGAGGTTGGCGAACTTGATGTAGGTTGACAGCAGGAGCCCCCTGGTGGCGGGTGCGCAAAGATGGTACTTCGAGTGCAGCAACTGGAACTGCACCATGGGACTGGGGAAAAGAAAGGCAAAATCAATTATCATGCAAATTAATTATAATAGTCATGATCAAATGTCATATTCAATACAATTTTGCCATTTAGTATAAAGTGTACATTCTTCCAATGCACCATGGGACTGAGGAAAAGAAAGTTAAATCAATTATTATGCAAATCAATTTCATGGTCATGATCAATTGTCATATTCACTACAACATTACAAGTTAGTTTAAATTGTACGTTCTTCTACTGCACCATGGGATTGAGGAAAAGAAAGGCAGAAGAAAAATGATCATGCTCTTCAATTTCTTGGTCATGATACTTTGTCATATTCAATACAATATTAAAATTTGGTATAAATTGTACATTCTGCTACTGCGCAGAGTATCTATATAAAACAGCAACTCTTTAAACACGATGGTCATAATTGACAAGCAATTTAATAAATCCTAAAATTCTTGAAAAAAATGGTATAGATTTTTAAAATAATAGCACTGCAAAACCAATGCATCTGACTATCAATTAAGTAAAGAGCTCTAATAGAAAAAATTTCATCTTATTTTCAAAGTTGATAATAGATAAGAACATTCAAATTTAGGTTAATCAGTTACTGACCCCTAGCTGTAGAATTATTTTCATCCTTGAAAAATCTATCCAATTAGCGATTGTCTTACCTTGAGCGTGGGTCTCCTGCGATTAGGTTACCAAACTCGCCCAGGATGTAGCCTCCCACCTTGACCATGTTCTCATGACAGGAGGGAGCTTGTAATGCCTAAACAAAACACAAAGGTAATACTGAGATGCCTTTACATACACCATACATGACAGTATGGGAATGCCTATATAACAGCATACAGTCTTATACTGTGATGCCTATAAAAACAAAATACACAACAGTATGGAAATGCTATATAGAAACAGCATACAAACCTATAATGTGGAGCCTATACAAACAACACTCATAATTATATCTAATGAAACAATTCTTAGGAAAAAAACGTCTTGCCATTCCATTATTCAATATCTACATAGAGTAAAATGGGTGTGTCTGATTTTTATGAAGGAAATAACAATTACATATTCAGGTATCAATCATTTGGACTTCTCTAACCGAACATTTGTGCGTTTTTATTTAAATCTATGTCATAGAATTCATATTTAATTGAAAGTACTGATTTATATCCTTAACATTGATCATGTATGCGTTGTTTCAATCATGCATATTTCCAGAAGGCACACAAGTTGACTAAGACCGAATAGTTTTTGGTTTTTGGTTCCATAATATCGAAAGTGGCAGTAATAGGTTCCCCAAGACATTTCTGACCTTCAGTGTATAGTATATCGGCCTTGGAACTTTATCATACACCTTATGATGGAAACACCTTATCTATACCTCATGAGTATTTCTGGAACCTCTTTCTGTTCATTCCCCCATGAGCAATAGTTGTGGCTTACCTCAAAGACGGTTTTGGCAGCATAGCCTTGCACGTCATCTCTGTTGATCACAATCTGGATCACTCTGTACCACACCTAGAGCAATGAAAATTAATGAAATATAATGGATTATTAGCTTTTTTTAATGCAAACCATGAGTCTATGCGCCTGATTCTTACAATTCAAATTTTCAAAAATTATCCAAAAAATCACTTATAACACAGTGAATATTGTATGTATATGTGTAGGGATTGGCACCTTTGAAATTTTCTCTATTCGATATGATATCAATATTTCCTAAATGATACAATATCTCAATGATAACTTAACAAAGATTTTTGAAAACCATCTAAACCCTGTCATGTTGGTATTCATTGGATAGCTCTCATTGAGTGCTCTCAGATGAGTACCAATTTGGCAGGGTTTCAGTCATTTTTCAGATTTTTTGCAACTTTTTGTATTGGTCAAATTAGTTACCAGCAGCATAAGGGTTACGATAGACAGTTTGATTTGTTAGCTCACCTCTTCACTGACATAGTCTCCTGCTATACGGATCAGGTTGAGAATGGTGTCCACATACCAGGTGTAATCAACCGCATACTTCTCTGCCAGGATAGCAACCTTCAGCACCTGAAACATAGTGAAGACAGCATTAGTAATAAAATACAAGATATGGTTATTTAAGCTTCTGAAAAATACAAAACACAATATTGATAGAACAATTACAAAATCTGGTTACTAAAGCTCCTGAAACACAACATACAGCATTCATAATGAAATACAAGATATGTTACTGAAGCTCCAACATACAGCATAGATGATAAAATACAAGATACAGTATCATACAAAACACAGCATCGATCATAAAACACAAGATAAAGTTACTTAAGCTCTTGAAAAATAAAACAAACAGCATTGGTGATAAAATAGAAAATGTGGTTACTCAAGCACCTAAATCAAAATTCAGTATTGATAATAAAACACAAGAGAGAGCTTCCTAATACTACGCACCTGAAACAAACAAAAAAGCATTAAAGTCTCTTGAAGAATTTGTTTAGACAAGAATCAACTGAAATACCCTTTTCGAATCTTACTACAAATCAATTGCTTATTATATTAAGTAAACACATTTAAATATTTACCAGATAAATGGCAAATAAGTTGATTTATCAATAGTCCATTGACCAATAAAGAAGTACATGCAAAGGTTTTTTTTACCATTTCTTCCCTAATTGAGTAATCAGCTGTTTCCAGATATGCCAGCATCTCGGCTACGATCTCCTCGGCATTTGACTTGTCACACATGGCGTACAGCAGGTCGACCGCCCTCTGACGAACACTCACGTCACGCTCCGTCTGAAAAATTAACAAGATACATTTGGAATTTCAATTATCATTGTTTTTCTGCCATATTCAGGCTAAATTGTGACTAGCCAGTTTTAAGTGTTAGCCAATGTCAGAACCCAGCGAAAACCACCATTTAACCTGAGTCACTGGAAACTTTCTCACGTCTCCATTCCTACATAACCTAAGCATTGCCAAATACCTATCATGTACTGACCATGAATCATGGTAGACATGGCTGACCATTGGTGGAATTGTGCTAACCCTTAAAGTAAGTCTATCCCTTACATGGTCAAACTGTAGAAATTGAAAGATCCGCCCATTTCTGCCTACTAGGTCTTGTAGTGCTCATGTGGTATACCTCCAGTGAAAAGGAGATTTTTGTAACAAACAACACCAAACAACTTACACAGGACTCCGTTGTGGTTAGACATTACATTGGCTCCTTAAGAGAAGGGATGTTCACTGGGCTGCCAAACCTTTCTTAAGCGTTTTTTGAACATTCTCAATAGAATCAGATCTTTTCAAATGACAATCATACCTTAGATCAAGAAAAGAATGGATATGTAGCGAGAGACCAATTACTATATGCGCTAAAGTGCAGGGCTGGACACAACAGGGATTTCAGATCTGGCACCAGCATGAGGTCATGAGGGAACTAGGACCAATCAGGGCTCTTGTATCATTTATATTACAGAGAAAAATGTGCACCAGCATCATCTGAGCATGCGCAGAGCACAACATCTGGGCTATTGGTTGAGGCTAGACTGTTCAAGTTGACTGGCTGGTTTCATATCCACTTGTCTTTATCTATCTAAGATTATATGTACCTTCAATGCAGTGATAACAGTCTCTTGATGTTTCTTCACAGCCTCGTGGGAGAATTCTGACGTGGCCAGCAAACACATGCTCTCCAAAGCCAAGTATCTGGAATTAAAATACACACCAACATAATTAAATACAAATTCTGAGAACTAATCCTGTGGCCTAAAGGATCATGCGATAATTTCATTTATATATAAAGAACTGAATGTCTCAAGCAAAGCCATTGACAATGCTTTGAAAAAGGTATAGAAACACACTTCAGCATGAGATCTTTAGGGGTGGTGGGGTTTGAGGAATGCAGTTTTAAGGGAAAACATATGTAACCCTTCTGCTACTCGTGGCTAATTTGTTCAAAATAAAATAATGCAAAATGGCTGAAAGATGACTGAGACCCTGTCATATTGGTATTTATCTGATAGCCCTGAAAAAGAGCTTTCAAATGAATACCAACATATTAGGGTTAAGATTATTTTTTAATATTTTCGTCATTTTGCGCTTTGGACAAATGTAGCTATGGCAACAAAAGGGTTGAAGCATGCTAGTTAAGGTGGGGCAGGGATTGGTTTAAGTCATAACTCTAAGCAAAAAAGGTTTGAGTAGCCAGATTTTAGGGGGGGGGGGGGGGGGGGGGGGGTCAAGCTCCGTTTGACTGACCATAATCTTACCCAGTCCAGGGTTGATATTCAAGTAAAGCTAGGTTAAGATCTGTATGTTAGTACGCTAACGATTATGAGGGTCAAAAGGGTCTAATAGGGAGTATAATACAATATGTCTCTCGGCAAGCTCTGTCCTACTGACCACCATCTTATCCAGAAAGGGACTCAAAGGAAAAAGACAGAGACAGAGCATGTATTGAGATAAGGGGATAGAAAACAGGGATATAAGTGGAAAAGCAGAATATTTCTCCTCTAGGTCGGAAAGAGAAAATGGCTTATGATGGTGCATGTGTCCATGGCATCTTAAGGTAAGGGATATGTCCACTGAGAGTCAGATTGACAGAGAGTATGGCTTGAGATGGTGCAATTGAGGGAGGAGAGAGAGAGAGAGAGAGAGAGAGAGAGAGAGAGAGAGAGAGAGAGAGAGAGAGAGAGAGAGAGGGAGAGAGAGAGAGAGAGAGAGAGAGAGAGAGAGAGAGAGAGAGAGAGAGAGAGAGAGAGAGAGAGAGAGAGAGAGAGAGAGAGAGAGAGACAGACAGAGACAGACAGAGACAGACAGAGACAGAGACAGAGGGAGAGAGACAGAGAGAGGGAGAGAGAGAAGAGAGAGAGAGAGAGAGAGAGAGAGAGAGAGAGAGAGAGAGAGAGAGAGAGAGAGAGAGAGAGAGAGAGAGAGAGAGAGAGAGAGAGAGAGAGAGACAGACAGACAGAGACAGACAGAGACAGAGACAGAGGGAGAGAGACAGAGAGAGGGAGAGAGAGAAGAGAGAGAGAGAGAGAGAGAGAGAGAGAGAGAGAGAGAGAGAGAGAGAGAGAGAGAGAGAGAGAGAGAGAGAGAGAGAGAGAGAAAGAGAGAGAGACAGAGAAAGAGACAGAGACAGAGAGAGGGGGGGGGGGAGAGAGAGAGAGAGGCCTAAGATGGTGCATGTATTCCAGGGCGTGTTGAGAAACGGGCCGAGGTTCCTGCCAGTACCTGAGATTGGTTTCTCTGTGCTGTAGGAACTGCCCGAGCTGGTTACATGCGCGCACCAGCAGGTTAGGGTCGGAGTCCATGTGAATGATCAGGTTGATAGCCTCAAACAACACAGCGTTTTTAGCGTTGGAATGCTGAACTTTCTTGGATTTGGGAGGTTCTTGTGCTTTGTTGAGAATGGTCTCCAGGCATTCCGTCAGCCTTGTGCGCACGCCTGGGTCCTCTGAAAGATGAAAATTTATACCAGTCAAATATAGAGGTTACTACTGGTACTTAATACGGTACCAAATACTGATATTGAATGGTAAAAAGTACTGTATGCATTGTTTAAGATCTGTATTACCAGTACTACCTAACGATACAAAATTGATAACTGCTACTGTGATGGTTCCGCACAAAGACAAATCAATATCTATAAGAGTAATTTTTCTGAAGCTGATTTTAAATGCTAATTTTAACAAACTAAGGTCACTGAGGCAAGCAGTTTTGTTAGAAATTTTGTTAAGGTATTGTTTAATCATAACTTTATTGTATCGTTTCACAAAAATTTCAAATGTGCCAATCCTGAATCAAATATCAGTTATACTTGTTGCTTTAAAAGAGAACAGAGATCAATTGAATTGAAAAATAAGGAAACTACATTTTTCAACAAATCATAATGCTTGGAACTAAATCTTGTATAAGACTAGTTCCTAGAGAAAAAAAATAGAAAAATCATTAGTTCAAATCTAAGGTAAATTTAGGAATGCAGTAATATTTTCACTAACTAGTAAATAATCACTTTTTAATACACATGAAATTAAATTTTTGGAAGTAATTTCTGTCTTTTAGGATGTCTAGAAACAAGATAAAATCAAGTTGCCAAGACTTCTGATGAAATTCGTAAACGAAGTATTAAACACATCAAACCCTACAGAGGCAAAAACAGCCCTGACCATTTTGATAATACCTTTGTGGCCAGAACATTTTCCATAAAATATCTGATGGAGAAATGTCGACCAGAACCAAACCATAAACTCTCCTTCAAATGTTTTATAAATTTTTAAGTATAATAGTCCCAGACGTCACTTGTCAAGGAGATGACAAGGCATGAATGGGTTAACCCTTCCCATGCAGAGGCCACTCTCATCCGAACATCAAGGACACAAAGATTTTGAAAACCATCTAAACCCTATTGTGTTGGTATCCATTGGATAACTCTCGCTGAGTACTCTCAGATGAGTACCCATGTGTTAGGGTTTCATTCATTTTTACAGTTTTTTGCATGATTTTGTATTGGCCAAATTAGCCCCCACCAGCATACGAGCTAATCATAGAGAAGAGTCCATCATCAGTTTTGTAACTCTGATATTACCTGGGGGAGGGTAGTTCTGGAGAAGTCGTAGTAGCTTGACTGACAACCAGGGGGCGGGCACAAAGTAGTATGTGTAATCTTGTAGGTCTGTGTAGGAGGATGTCACAATCTAAAATGAGAAGATAGGAGATATCAGTAAAATTAGCCTAAGAATGAGCCTACTAATAAAAATCAGTGCAGAGCTCACCTGTATTGGGGTGAAAGGTGTCTGGGTTGGTACTTTATGACAATACAGGGGTACAATTTTGCAGTAGATACTTTTTAAAATTATACCATTTTCAAAGGAAATAATGCTACCGCACTAGACATGGTAAATGAAGGCTTTGTGGACTAAGTCAAAATAGACTCATTTTCAAGTGACCAAGAAAATACATTTCTCTACAAATAACATTTGTGAGATCTTCGGTAAAAATACATATGACATATACATTTTAAAGAAGCAGAGGCTACTTTCATCAAAGGCACAAGAACGCAGATTTTGAAAACCTTTCAAACTCTGCCATGTTGGTATGCATGGGAAAGCTCTTGATGAGTGCTTTCAGATGAGATGAGTACTCATTTGCCAGAGTTTCAGTGATTTTCCAGCTTTTTTCGCATCATTTTGTATTCATCAAATTAGCCACGAGCAGCACAAGGGTTAAACCACTTATTTCTCCATTGCCTTGCACAGGTCACCTCTGTATTAAATAGTACAAATCAGACAATCTACAGCTTCTGGTGGTGAATGAAGATGAGCCCGAATGTCAGAGCGATTCTTACCCTGCTTAGTCTTGAGACAGCCAACGAGACACAGCCCTTATGTTCATCAGGGTTCTTCCTCACCAGGGCTTCAATTAGACTGACCGCCGCAGTCACCACTCCCTGAAACACGCACAAAACACAAACTACAATCAGCTAAACACCATAAATTCTCTGGAATTTGGGACACTTTTTAATTATTACATTTTTTATGGGTTACGGATAGCCCATGTTTTCTAGAAATGCAGACAAAGCAGAGTAATAGTGGTCCAGATTTTCTTTAAATTGCCTTCAGTGGTGACCAGCGATAGATCGAGGGTGGCCTAGATTTCCCAATAATTAATTTGCACAATAATTAAGGTGGTCCGAATTCTTATGGTGGTCTAAATTTCCCAGAATTTACGGTACTGGAGTATCTAGTTCCAAGAACTATACTTCTGTAACAACATTTTGCTTAGCTTTATATCAGTTTACATTAGAGTTTTAGCCAGCAGGGCGTCCGAGCATCATCTAAACACCCAACCCCTCAAAAATCACCCCTCTTTTTGGGGGTAAAAACAAATCTTTTCCTAATAAACTATCAGTTAAGACATGACTGAAGTGTAAATTGCCCCTTCTGAAACAGTAGGCTATAAAATCTAGTTGGAATAGGGATTTGAAGTAGCTGAGTAGCTAAATCTAGATGGGTAGACATTTTGGAATTGCTGTTTTGGACAAGCAGTTTTGTAACCCTGGCTAAGACCCTGAACTTGTGGGCCAAATCTAGGTATTTGGTTATAGGCCTATTCTATGAAGGAATTAAGCATTGTTTTAGGTGCTTTTTATGCAGGAATTGTGTATTGTTCGTACCATGTGCTGATCGTTGAGGAGATGGATAACGCGGGAGCTCCACTCGCTGATGTTGTAGAAGGAGTCTGGAGAGGTCCGAAGAAGGCGCAGCAGACAGAGGGCAGCACTCTGCTTCACAGAATCAATTGTGTCACTGAAATATAGGATGAAAAGAAACATTATAATTGAGATCTTTCTGAATCAATTGTGTCACTGAAATAGAGGATGAAAAGAAATAATACAATCAAGACCTTTCTGAATCAATTGTCACTGAAATATAGGATAAAACGAAGTAATACTTGTAAGCAAGACCTTTCTGAATCAATTGTTTCACTGAAAAATAGGATGAAACAAAATTATACAATCAAGACCTTTCTAAATCAATTGGATCACTGACATATAGGATCAAACGAAACAATGCAATCAAGATTCTTTAGAATCTATTAAGATTCACTTATACACTACTTCTCATTCTATCACTAATACCTAAAATAGCTTTTGCGACTCATGCCCTGTAATCTGGGGAAAAAGACATCTGCGATTTTACCGGAATACATTGCTTGCAGCCAATAGGCGATTTAGAAATTTAAAACACAAGCAGTAAATGACGAGAGTGCAGCACTTATTTACACTGAAAGTATGTTATCCATGCTGGGCAACACAGGCATGTGTTCACTGTGCACTGGACCTTATGTTCATATATGATAATTGGCCCCTTGCTGCATCTCCCTGGAATCTAACTCTCTGCCTGAAGACAGGAGATATCTTTTTACTTACCCGGAGACTAAGAGCTTGGGTACGTCCTGGTTGAGAGCCTCGGCCATTTCTGTGTGTCCGATGTTGGCGATGCACTGCAGGGCCAGGCAGACGTGGATGGGGTTACGGCTGCTCAGGTCGTTCTTGATGGACTGGATGACCAGCTTCATCAGGTCACTGTTGGCACTGACCAGCACAGAGATGAACAAGTAACCCTAAAAACGTGTAAGAAAGAAATACATGTAGAGCACAGATTGAACAACCTCATTATATCACTGTTTGCACTGACCAGCACAGAGATGAACCAGTTACCCTGAACATATTTTAAGGGAATTATACTTTAGGTCACAGAAATGGTCAAGTAACTCTGAAAAGAGTTCAGAGAATTATACATGAGGTCACTGTTTGCACTGTTAGCACTATCTGATAAACCCATTCGCATCTGAATAAACTGCTTACCCTGTACATAGCTAATCAAAATGACTATCATTAGAAAAACATTTGAAATGGGATTTTTAAACAAACTGGGAACCATAACTTTCAGTCAAATGCATGATTGTGTTTAGGCAAAGCAACATTTCAAAAAAGTACTTAGATGCCCTGCTGGCTAAGACTATGCTTGAAAGTTTGATTTTGAGACTTACGATTTGTTTCTCTGTGTACTTGTTGGAGCTGAGTAGGTTGACGGCCTCCATGTGCCCGAAGTCAATATCGTGGCCCAGGAGGAAGATGAAGAGCAGCTTGCACACATACTTCTTTTTCTGGTAGCCGTCAAGCGTCTTGTCTCCTGAAAATGGCAAAAACAAGTATAAATATAAAAGCAGCAGTGTGCAACATTATACAAATATTCCATGCCAGTGTGGGTATCCTGATGGAATGTCTCCCCTTGGGAGGATGGTTTTCCCTCGGGCTCCGCCCTCGGGAAAACCATCCTCCCCAGGGGAGACATTCCGTCAGGACACCCACACTGGCATGGCATATTTGTTTTATTATACCGAACAAACCCCAATTTGGTAAAATATCAATGAAAACAACAATGACTTCCGGTAGATCCAGTGAGAACGGTGGACGTTTTGCCGGTGGACATTTCGCCGGTGGACATGATGGAATGGCCAACCTATGTAAGCCTATCACGGCTTACGATTTTCTAGTGAGGTATAATTAAACCACTTGCCTCATTGCAAGTTGCAAGTGAATTCAGCAAAAAACAGGCAATGGGGTAAGCTGATCAAGACCCTGACTTGCCCGGCTCGGCAAGTAATGCTTTGGACTAAGTCTAATCTCAACTCTGTTTCACAGAGTGGTGGGGCAAGTGGAAGTGCCAGCGGGGCAAGTCAACTTTAGGGGCAGCTTGCCCCCCTTCAATATAATGTTTTGCAACCTATGTTGCACCCTGTGCAGGATGTGAGTGCTGTTAGTCCTTTTTCTACCATATATGGCAATGAAATCGTAAATGTGTGATTGATAACTTCGAAACAGAGTAGGCTTCTACAATTAGTCAAAATCTCTGGCGCTTCAGAAATAAGTATTCTTATGCAATAAAAGAAAGCAACAAAAAGCCAAAACAACCCAAAAGCATATCTATCATTGACCCATTCATACTTGTAATATCTGTGTCCAAACACCTTCACTCTTTTGGTAATATCTCTTTGACTAGAGCATTTTTCAGAAAATAGTACGAACAGGCAATTTGGTTTAGAACAAAACGCCTTGATTCTCCTTCAAATATATAGTCACAGGTGTCAGAGTATATAAGTCCTTGAGCACAGATTATCAGTCCTGGAACCCAACATCATAAGAGCGACAAATGGTTACAAACTGTTAGAATATTAGCCTCATATCCAGGGACTTAGCCAGGATTTAAAAACTGGGTGCCTAAAATTGGCAGTTGTAAAATCTTTGGGCGTCCAAATCTTTAAGGGGGATCACAATATAGTCATATTTCAACCGTAAACATGTATAAATTCATCACAATAAGGCATGATATCATTACACAATGTCATGGGAATTATAAGGAGATGAAAAAAATCAATTATAAGCTTGAGATTGCGATTTTTAGAAATTCCACACAAAAAAGATATGGGTGTCCTGAGGGGTTCTTTTTAAGGGTTTGGGTGTCCAAAAAGGCACCCAGACGCCCTGCTGGCTAAGACCATGCTCATATCAATACTGGAGGCCTTGATTGATCACTAGATAACACCATTAAAATCATGGATTTTCACATCATGAAATCAGCATAAAATGATTCATTTGAAAATATTCAAAGGGCCAACTGGCATGCACGGCCATGCAGTACGATTATTTTCTGAGTGAAAGAGTGTTGAAAGACAACTTTTTTCCAGGATATCTATGAGCTTGAATGGGTTAGAGGCTATTGTCTAGTTGAGTTGTCTAGTTGTGTGGAGATTGCAGCTCTGGGCATGACATGGTCACAAATCAATATTCCTCCCTCCACAGCTACAAGTCCTAAGTAAAGGCATTCCATGCAGGTTTCTCTGCCACGGAGAGCGCAATGATTGAGGGCCGCGTCTACAGGAAATAAGCTCCTTATTTATTTTTCATTGAACTTGCTCTGGAGAAATCAGGCGATTTCGGTAGCGGACCCGAGTCTCGCCATAGGTCGTAAGCTCTAGCTCATACTTCATCATGAGGCATCCCCATATATTACGTCCAGGACAATAACCTTGCTATTTATCGCTCTACCATACACAGTTGAGTGATAGGGGTCTATTGAGTAGGTGTTATGTCATATTGCCATTAACTCCATTTCACAGGAATATCCTGAGATTAACCCTTTCATGTCTGTAGTACTTAGCCAACTACGAGTAGGTGTTATATCATATTTGTCAATACTCCATTTCACAGGAATATCCTAGGATTAACTCATTCATGTCTGTAGTACTCATATCGTATCTATCTATACTACATATGATAGGAATATCCTTAGATAAACCCGTTTGTGACTGAAGCAGCCAAATATGGGTTCGGGTAGGTCTTATATCATATTGCACTATACTCCATTTCACAGGAATATCCTTATATTAACCCATTCATGCATGTAGTGCTTAGTCAAATATGAGTAGGTCTTATATCATATTTGTCTATACTCAATATCATAGGAATATCAGCAATAAGCCCATCCATGCCTATTGCAGCTAAATGTGGGTAGGTGTTATGTCAAATTACATATGTCATAATTCACTATACTCAATGTGATAGGAATATCTTCAAATAAACCCATTCATGTCAGTAGCAGCCAAATATGGGTAGGTGTTATGTCATATGTGTCTATACTCCATAACATAGGAATATCCTCAAATAATCCCATCGATGCCCGAAGCAGCCAAATATGGGTATGTGCTATGTCATACTGCGCATAATTCACTAAATACTCCATGATAGGAATATCCAAAGATAAACTCATCCATGCCTGAAGCAGCCAAATATGGGTATGTGCTATGTCATACTGCGCATAATTCACTAAATACTCCATGATAGAAATATCCAAAGATAAACTCATCCATGCCTGAAGCAGCCAAATATGGGTATGTGCTATGTCATACTGCGCATAATTCACTAAATACTCCATGATAGAAATATCCAAAGATAAACCCATCCATGCCTGAAGCAGCCAAATATGGGTAGGTGTTATGTCATAATGCATTATATACCGCAAATTCTCAGTAATCAGGACCATGTTTTAATATTTATAATTTTCATGGGTTCAGGGTGGCCCATGTTTTCTGAAAATACCCTGACATTGTATCAGCAAGATATACAGCTAGGTTCATATTTTGTGAAATGGCAATTGGCGATAGTCTGAAGTTTGCCCAGATTTCCAATTAATCATTTTGCAAAATAATTATAGTGGCCCAAATTCCGAGGGCGGTCTAAATTTCCGAGAATTTATGATATACTCCACACCATAGAAGTATATATGCTTAGCTCATATGCCCTTGCTCCTAAAACAGTCATATTATGAGGACACAGAGCAGTCTTAAGAACCAAAGTCTTCTTGAATCATTTTCCCTTGCAGGCCTCAACAACTTGAAATAAAATCCCAGTAGACAATTTAGTACTAGTTCCAAAGATTTAGTAGTCTAACCACCGTTTCCATTAAAAGTAATAGCCCACATAAGGACGTAACATATGTTTTGATAGGAGTTCCCTTAAAATTCAATAGCCCAGTGGGGCTACTACTTCCAAGATTTTAGTAGCCCTACCACCTAATTTTCAAAGATTTATTGGCCGTAAGCTATAGGAGTATCTTTTATGTAGAACCCTGCCTTGCAATTAGTATTAACCCTTCCAATGCTGAGGCTACTTTCGTCCAAAGCACAAAGGGACAAAACGATTTTTGAAAACCATCTAAACCCTATCATGTTGGTATTCATTAGATAGCTCTCACTGAGTACTCTCAGATGAGTACCCATGTGCCAGGATTTCAGGCATTATTAGGTTTTTAGCATCATTTTGTATAGGCACAATTAGCCACCAGTAGCAAAAGTGTAAAGGGGGCGTGTCAAGCAATACAGTTTACATCCACTTACAGCATGTTAGTTCCACTGCTGACCTGGTATGGGTGGTGTGACTGCTATGTACATTACTCCACATGGTAGTGATAAAACAGACATCTGTGCTGACAGGTGGATCAAACAAAGGAAAGCACTGAAAGGTATTGTAAAACTAGGTCCGCATTTTTAAAATGCCCGTCGAAAACAGCAATCGGAAAATTTTTGGGCTAATTCGTTTTTCAGCTACTGATCCCAGCTAATCTAAGTCCTTATACAAACTACATCTAAAAGAGCCTATTGTGTCAAAACGGGCAATTTACAACTCATGTCTTGGTAGATGGTTTGTTGTGAAAAGATTTAGTTACCAACCACAAACAAATGTAAATGAAATTTCCTTATGGCAATCTGTGCCTATCTGAAGAGGTGTTTTTCAGGAAACTGCCTGTATAAAAGACAGGCTGGAGAGTTGCTGGTTAAATCCCTGTTTGCAGCTCAAACCATGCAATATCTCCACACACTGACTGGGCTAATGTCATTAGCACACTATATAGACTGAGACAGTGCAATTTCCATTAATAAATGATTACGCAATTTTGCCATTCTGAATATTCAGAATGGTCTTTCTTTCTTCTCTTTTCTCTTCATAAATATGACATCCAAAATGATTTACAATTCTCTAATTTAAACACCCAGTGAAGATGGTTGAGATTGATCAAAATAGTGAGCTAGGATTTTGTTTTCCATACAATAGATTTGCTATATATATATACATAAATATATATATATATATACATAAATATATATATATATATATATATATATATATATATATATATATATATATATATATATATATATATGTGTGTGTGTGTGTGTGTGTGTGTGTGTATATACACACACACAAACATTTATTATATATTATATATATATACATATATATATATATATATATATATATATATATATATATATATATATATATATATATATATATGCATGTTTGTGTATAAATATAAGAGTTTATACATACAAATATATGTATATGTAAATAATGTACATGGTGTTGGAATCAATATAATTCTCCCCACACATGTGGGAACATCGTAAGGCCTATTTGCTACCGCCCCTGAAGATAAAGTTAGTGGCAAATCTCATTCCACCTCTGAAATGTGGTGGTAAACCAGTTCCTAGTATAGTATAAAGGCAGGTGGTCATTCCGCTGCAGCAAGCATTAGCAGGCAATGACACGTGTTCTGTGAGAAGCGTTTAGATTAGGCGGTGAAGATTAGGCGAGAGATCTATAGGCCAACATTATGGACCTGATACTGCATTTTCATGACTAGACTGAGAAGCTCCACTTCAGTTTATGGCTTTATGCACAGCAAGTTCTCACCGGTTCAGCCATATCAGAGCCTGCTATGATGGCTGAGTGGACTAAGGCATTGCCACTGACTGCTCAGTTTCTCTCCTGTAAGGGCCTGCCCTGATAGCCGAGTGGTATAAGGCATTGCCACTGACTGCTCAGTTTCTCTCCTGTAAGGGCCTGCCCTGATAGCTGAGTGGTATAAGGCATTGCCACTGACTGCACAGTGTCTCTTGCCACTGACTGCACAGTGTCTCTCACCACTGAGGGCCTGCCACAATGGCTGAGTGGTCTAATGCATTGCCACTGAAGGCTTACTCTCTCTCTCACCACTGAGGGCCTGCTATGATGACTGAGTGGTCTAAGGCATTGCCACTGATTGCTTGTCTCTCACCACTGAGGCCTGCCATCATGGCTGAGTGGTCTAAGGCATTGCCACTGACTGCTTGCTTTCTCTCACCACTGAGGGCCTACCATGATGGCTGAGTGGTCTAAGGCATTGCCACTGACTGCTTGCTTTCTCTCACCACTGAGGGCCTACCATGATGGCTGAGTGGTCTAAGGCATTGCCACTGACTGCAGTGTCTCCCATTACCGCCTAGGTTAGAATCCCAGCTAGGACATGTGAGAAAGTTACCAGTGACTTAGGTTAGGCAGCGGTTTTGGCTGGGTACTTCAATTTCAATTCAATTAAGCGTTTATTATAAAGCAAGATTTTGAAATCCTGCAATGCAATTAATTGTATTAGAGTATACCCTTTTCTCCATTTACTGGGGTGTACTGCTGGTGATCATTTTTATTTTTTCAATTCAATTTTCTTCAATAACTCTTCTTAATCTTTAATTACTGCTGCCATTTACTGACCATACCCCCATAACTGTTCTGGGTCTAACCTCCCTGGCAGGCTTTGAAAAGCTTGTTGCTGATGGCTCTTTGGGGGTTCTGCCTTGGTAGTATTGTGAAAATCAGTTGAAAGTAGTTGATAAATATAGAAATTCCTTTTGGCTAATGGAAAGAAAAATTTACTGAGATATAAGGCTGGACATGTTTGCTGCGGATACAGGGGTACAAAATGGAGCTCAAATATGCACATCTACATACATAACCCTTATGCTGGTGCTGGGTAAATTTGCCAATACAAAATGATGCAAAAAAACTGGAAAATGACTGAAACCCTGGCATATAAGTACTCATCTGAGAGTATTCAGGGAGAGCTATCCAATGAGTACCAACATGACAGGGTTTATATTGCTTTCAAAAATCTTTGCATTCTTCAGCTTTTGGACGAAATTAGCCTCAGCGTTGGAAGGTTTAAATAGGTCAATGGGGTTTTAATCTATATTCTCGAATTTACCAATTTATTGCAAGCAGATAATAATCACAGTTATTGATTCTGGGTAATCAAGTCCTTATTGATCCTTATGTTCTTAGCAGCTTACTCCCAGACAAAGACAGACTAGCACTCTAAAGACAATTAAGGCCAGACTATTGTTTATGACCAGATAGCATGTTATGTGGGGCGTTAACTAATTCATGCCTAGAACAACCATGTGGTTCTGAAAAATATATGAATATCCTTTACAATAGGGAGATTCTTCAAAACAGTATAAAAGAAGACTTACATCATTAACATTCATATATTTCTAAACCCATTAATCCTTGTAGCAACCAAAATCAGCTTGACAATTTTTGTGATATTTTTTGAACAAAAGCATAGTTAGGAAAATAGTTGGAGAAATGGTAATAAGATCATTGCCAACAATTCTCCTTTCAAATATTTTTAAAAATCTATATCTTAATTCGGAGTTTGGGAGTTCGTTGTGCAAGGTTTTCTCGGCCGTTTTGCCTTGCCGGGCTGCATTGCCGCCATGAAATGGTTGCTTGGGCGTTCCGATTGGTCAGGAAACTTTTGCTTTTTCAAAATTTGGGTATTTAATGCCTTTATTTTTGAAAAAAAGTTGAAAAACGGAGGCGCCATCTATTGACCAGCAGAGACACTATATGCAGCTGCAGTTGCATGATCTGCCGGCTGAGATCGATTGTGCATGCAGATTGCAGTAATATTAAATGTATCCTCCTACTGAATTACGTGATCTGTAGAACATTTAGACTTACATTTATCTACTATATACATGTAAGTCTAAATGGTCTATAAGTATCGTCTTATGGAGTTGAGTATACGGGCGTCGTCTGTTTGAGTCAGCTGGATTGAATGAATGAACTCGGCACTACACCAGAGGCAGAGACAGAGTATAATCAGATAATATGTGTCATGTAGCAGCCAAGTGGTTTACGCGAGGTGAATACATGCTACTAACCAATTGGTATGTTTATTTAGTATTATTGAGTTTCCTTTTATTGTATATTTATGTTGATCAGTTGTCACAAACTATTTTGGCCGATTTCAATTGAGTGAGCGATAATACGTGAATATCGCTATTGACAGCAATCAGTGAGTTCTTCTACTTGATTCTTTTGCTTTTCCCTGTCACGTTTGTTGTTGTTTATACTGCATTCTTTGCTGTGTATTTCTTTTCTTTTACTTTTTCGTTTTTTGCCTGACCTTTTTGAAGATCTTAACCCAAGAAAAGATCGAGTTTTAGGTCAAGTTCAGCACCGTAGCAATCCACACAAATTCAATGCTATAGCATTCAAGTTATAGGTATGATGATTGATGATGGTAATTTATTTTTTGGTACTTTGCTTTTTTTAGTTTTTGATGTCGCTCTCTGATTTGTCTTTCTCCTTGATCTATAGTTTTTTTTCATTCCTTGGCATCCTGTTTTGTCATTTAAGTGTTACTCTTTGTGTCTGTTAGTTTGTGTACTTTGGTTTTTACTCCTGTATTTCATTTTGTTTATTGTATTTCTGCATCAAAACCTCTCTTATGTTCTTTTTATTTCTTTGTGCATCTTCTCTTTTCTATTTCTTTTAAAATTCCCTTTCCCTTAGTTTCTGCTTTTAGTATTACTCATGCTTTCTGTTTTCATCTCTTGCTCTGTATAATTTGCTTTCTCTCTCTATGATTCTTTTCCCTTCTAAGGCTATTTTTATTTTGAGTTTCATTTGCTTCCTCCCTTCCTATATTACATGCATTGACTATGTGGCCAGGACTTTTTAAATTGTAATTCTCTACATTTCTTTACTTACCTAGCATATAATTGTATCAACCTAGAGGGGGTTCATTTCTGACATATTCTATATTATAGCGCGGTGCTATGAGAATACCCGGGCTTGGAAACCACACTATGTTCAGTGAGAAGGTGTTTCTGTGGCTTCAAAGTGGTCCTGGTTCACAGCTCAGTGAGCTGGGACCAAATCCAGGCCCACTGCCCTGAGTCGGGACCATTACAAAACATGATTTATGTCAATTTCACAGAGTTGAAAGATAAATTTTTATCACTCAAACCCGCTATATAATAACCATTAAGATCCGACACAGTATTGGTGCCTCGCCGAGGGTGTTTGTTGCAAAGCATCGGCCCTGGTGGCCTCAGCTTTGGCAAGAAACACCTACGTCTCTGCTATAAATCTGCAACAATGTTCAGCGGCCGATCTTAATCCCTATAACATTGGTGTTCATAAAAAAAAAATATTGAACCTTAAGTTTAAAGAATGAAGATTTTTTTTTGTCTCTATGTCAAGCTTAAACAAGATAATTTCTATCAAATTGGCTTGGCAACCTGAAAGCCTGGCAGGACTATCTGATCGTGGGTCCAACTTGCCCTGCCTGACTACCTGGGTTCAGTGGGTTGGTGTGGTACTGTTGAGCACTGCCCATTATGCGGATCTTCTCTCTCTCTTTTAAATAACAAATCAGTCACGCCCACAGTATCATTTCCTTTTATTCTCATTGTTTGCTTTCTTTCTTTCCTGTATTTCCTTTTATTCATATTTTTTGCTTTCTTTCTTTCCTTATTTCCCTTTATTCTCAATTTTTGGCATTTTGCTTTCTTCCTTGCCTGTATTTCCTTTTATTCTCATTTTTTGTTTTCTTTCTTTCCTGTATTTTTTTTTTGTTTTCTCTATTCTCTAATTTTTGGTTCTCTTCTGCATTATTCCTTTATTTGTGTCAACTCTGTACTTCTCTTTTTTGCATATTCACTCACCTCTACATCTATTATCATTATTATGATTACTATTATTATTTTGCCTTTGTTCCGTCCCTTTTCTTTTTGTCTCACTGAGTACTGCATAAATTCACCATTTAATTGTATTCTTTTCTCTTATGCGCTCTCTCTCTCTTAAATGTCTGCAGAGAGGTAGATACCAGGGAGTTTAGACTTTTGATTATCTGATTATCATCACTCTTTCTGCCATGTTTATGCTAAGATGTGACTAGCCAGTTGTTAGTGGTTGAAAGAAACTTGAGTACCCAGCGAAGACCACCGCCTAACCCCAAGTCACTGGCATATTTTTGTGGCATTTCCGAATCTTGATTGGGGGGGGGGGGGGGGGGGGGGACTGCATATTGTATGCATAGTTGCGACAACACTTCCATTTTGAAAAAGAAAATTGTTTACTTGCAAGAAATGTCCTTTTTTGTTGATTCTCTTACCTGTTTTGAATGTCTTGACCCTACCTCACATGCATATATTGCCTTCTGCCGAGGTCCCGTGTTGAACAGCATGAAATTATCAATCGCACCGGGTGAGTTACAGAGTTTTTGTGTTTATTTGTAGTATGCATCAATGCAGTGTCACTACCCAACCCAATTTACATATGAATCGATATCTTGGGACATCCAAGATATCGATCATTGGCACCTTTGCCAGTTCATCGAAAGGTGCGGTATCAATGACATACTTTCTCACATTCAGTATCTCAACTCACTCTCTCCCTGCATCTTCATATTTTCTCTGATTCACTTTCTCTCTATCCTGTAGTTTATTTCGACATCCTGTAGCTTTATTTTGGATTCTCTCAGTCTCTCTCACATCTGTTCCTTTTTGATCCTCCTTCCCCCTACTTTTTTTATTTTGGCATTCTGCTTTTTTTCTCTATTTTATTCTCTGAATGTGTATTTCTTTGGTTCATGTTTTTCTTATTATCTCATTGTTTCTTATAGAGTTCTCTGGAGTGTATGATTTTGTGACCAGATGTCAATTATAGGAGCTAGGTTGGTGAATGGACACAATAATTATGAACTGGTGCACTATGAGAGAGGCTTCGAGACCACAGCCTGACCCCAAGTTACTGGCAACTTTTTATTTGAACTTGGGTAGTGGTGAAAGACAGCGAGCAATAACAATGATAATCTCGGTCAAACTTTTGTATGGGGTATTAAAGTGGGAATATTGACTTGCCTGTTCTGGCTTTTAGATTAGGCCATGAACTTGCCTGAAACCGTGTTTTTCACTGTTGAACTTGCCCTGGGCAATAGGGCAAGCCTAGCTTAGTGTCGTACCCTGATGTCTGCAGTGTAATTCCATATGATACAGATACAAGAAGGAGCTTAGTACAAGTCTCTCTCTCTCTCTCACACACACACGCACAATTGAATGTTGAAAGATATATAATGATATAGTGTTTTTGTCCATTTGATTTAAATTTCTCAACTGAAAAATTGTTAATAGTCTACCTGTACCTCTCACTTTGATTTTTGCATACCTCTGTTTATTTGATTAAAATATGTTTCCGGGTGTGAGAGTATCTGACCCTCTCCCTACTATAATATTTTGTTGAAGAAGGGAGGGGGGGGGGGGGAATGTGATTTAGTTTAATACTGCCACATTCTAAGAGGAGGGGGGGGGGGACAGTTTCTAAGTTGTTTATTGAATTAGGACTGTTCCTCATCCTTATGCTTGCTGATTCATTCTCTCTTTCCTTCTCGGAAGTCTCTGCTCTTAGTCACAGAATGACTTGAGCTTTATTTCATTTCTGTATTGTTTTGCTCTATCTCCCTCTCTCTCTCTCTCTCTCTGATATTTATGTGGTGTTTAAGAATCTTGAGGGGGGGGGGGGGGGTACAGATACATACTTGAGTTGAATTTTGAAAGAATTCATTTAAACCTTTCATCAACTTCTGCAGAGAGCTAGATACCAGGGAGATGCAGTGAGGGGCCAATTATCATACAATCTAAGAGAAATTTGTAATTTTGATTATCGTCACTTTTTCTGCCATGTTGCAATTAAGTTGTGACTAACCAGCTGTTTGTGGTAGAGAAACTGGAGTACCCAACAAAGTCCATCACCCAACCCCACGTCACTGGCAACTTTCTCACATGCCCTGGCAGGGATTTGAACTTGCGTAGTGGTCAGAGACAGGGAGCTGTCAGTGCACAATCACATAAGGCCGAGTTTGCAGTGGTCAAATAGTGTGTTTTACAGTGTGGCTAACATGTCTGCACTGCGCCTATTGACTGCAAGCAGGGTATATAAGTTGATCCCCTGTGATGACCCACACCCAAGGTCAGCTGGCGAGGTCTGCTGGTAAGTCGCGACAAGTCCATTTCATATTCGACAAAGACTTCTTTTAATTTAAAGAGTAATATCCGGTCATTTATTTTCTTTGGTCATTTAAAATCTCTCTGATATTAACTAAGGTGGGCCTGAACTTTTCATTTTTTTTCTGATTGATACATTTTAGTCTCTAATTTGAAATAATTGTCTCACAGTTCCTACTAAGTACTAGAAACTAAAAAAACAAGAGTGACGCCAATGGTTCAGTAAGGGTTCCATTGTTTCAAGTGGTTAAGGTAGTTTGATTGTGTATTTTTATTCTATGCCTAAGACTTCCTGCGCATCATGGAGTATGAATTAGAATCCAATCCCGTGCTGTGCACGGGGGCCTGCTAGTCTTTCTTAATTCCCAGTAGTGAAAAGTATCACAGATCCAGATGGACAATTTCTAGAGGAAATCTGAAGCATGAATACTTAGGTTAAAAATTCAAAAAATCTTTTGGCAAGAAGTCAGCATATTTTTGCACCTTTTCGGTTCTCTGACAATGAAAGGGTCAATAGAACTGGCCATGTGCATGCATATCAAGACCACTCCACTGCCTTAACTGAACAGATTGAACAGTTGTCCAATCAGATTACAAGACACGGTTCCCTACATCAATTCTCGTTAGGGATTGGTTATGAATAATTGAGTGTGGCATGCAGAGGGCAGTGTTCTTTAAAGCTGCCGTTTCTGAGCTCTGCTTTTCCCCGTGTGCCTATAACAACACTTTAACTGCAGCGGGACTTGTTAAGGCAAAGGTACTTCACATCTTAGCTGTGGCTAGTGGTGCCTGCATCCAAGAGGTGTTGAGAACACCAGGACAATCACCCTTATCCCTTCCAATGCTGATGCTACTTCTACTTTCGTCTTAGGCATAAGAACTCGCAAAATTTTGAAAACCATCTAAATCCTGTCATGTTGGTATTCATTGGAAAGCCCTCACGGAGTACCCTCAAATGAGTACCCATAAACCAGGGTTTCAGTGATTTCTTACTCAGGATTTTTGCATTATTTTGTATTAGCCAGATTAGCCACCAGCAACACATGGGTTAAGGCAGGGGTACTTAGCATCTTAACTGTGGCTGGCGGTGCCTTCATTCAAGTGGTGCTGATAGCGCGAAAACAATCACCCTTAACACATTCATGCCTGCAGCACCTAAAACTGCCATTCTATTCTGATGATATCTCTCTAACAAATTTCAAGGGCCATTCTTAATACTAAAAACTAGTGAATCCAAACCCATAATGTCAAGCCTAAAAATTACCTCAGCACTATCAATCGTCCATAGGCAAGTCCTTGCAACCAATTGCCAGATACTTAAAAATATCTCTGCAAATCTACCATACTCCATTATATAACATCCAATCAACCTGTCCATTAATAAGTAAACTGGCAAATATAGCATTACATCATAGATGAGAATGCTTGAACCATGTAGTGCTGGGAATGAGTTACAATTTTATGATTATCCATTATGTTATATGAGTGAGAAATGAACACATAACATTATTTCAAATGGAATTCCATATTCATAGTGTGGAAATGATTTGTTATTTGTAGTTAAATATTATCTTTTGAATTCTGTTACCAGGGATATAGATTAAGTGTGTTATAAGTCACTGCAGTTACTAATTCACAACCATTAATATTGAAATTTACCATTTTGAAATGACAACATGAAGGCCTAACCAAAGTGCTCTGAGCATAGTTAGGTTACAGAATTGCCCCTCAATCCACTTAGAGCAGCAATCTAGAAGTCTGTATTAATGCAACAGGCTCACACATAAAATTCATAGCCCTAACCCCTGAGGCTGCTACAGTTGACAGATAAATGTTGAGCAGCGTTATCGATCACTTAACTCCTCAGGCTCTTCCCTCCGCCAGCCTTGCTACAGGAGATATAGGAGGATAATTACAGTGAGGCCCACGCGTACAATGCTATCTCATCTCTCTCAGTCTCTGTCTGTCTCACTCTCTGTCTGTCTGTCTCTTTCTCTCTGTCACACACCCACACACACTCTGTCTGTCTCTTCCCTCCGCCAGTCTTGCTACAGGAGATATAGGAGGATAATTACAGTGAGGCCCACGCGTACAATGCTATCTCATCTCTCTCAGTCTCTGTCTGTCTCACTCTCTGTCTGTCTGTCTCTTTCTCTCTGTCACGCACCCACACACACTCTGTCTGTCTCTTCCCTCCGCCAGCCTTGCTACAGGAGATATAGGAGGATAATTACAGTGAGGCCCACACGTACAATGCTATCTCATCTCTCTCAGTCTCTGTCTGTCTCACTCTCTGTCTGTCTGTCTCTTTCTCTCTGTCACACACCCACACACACTCTGTCTGTCTCTTCCCTCCGCCAGTCTTGCTACAGGAGATATAGGAGGATAATTACAGTGAGGCCCACGCGTACAATGCTATCTCATCTCTCTCAGTCTCTATCTGTCTCACTCTCTGTCTCTTTCTCTCTGTCACACACCCACACACACTCTGTCTGTCTCTTCTCTCCGCCAGCCTTGCTACAGGAGAAACGGGAGGATAATTACAGTGAGGCCCACGCGTACAACAATGTCTCATCTCTCTCAGTCTCTGTCTGTCTCACTCTGTCTGTCTGTCTCTTTCTCTCTGTCACACACCCACACACACTCTGTCTGTCTCTTCCCTCCGCCAGCCTTGCTACAGGAGAAACGGGAGGATAATTACAGTGAGGCCCACGCGTACAATGCTATCTCATCTCTCTCAGTCTCTGTCTGTCTCACTCTGTCTGTCTGTCTCTTTCTCTCTGTCACACACCCACACACACTCTGTCTGTCTCTTCCCTCTGCCAGTCTTGCTACAGGAGATATAGGAGGATAATTACAGTGAGGCCCACACGTACAATGCTATCTCATCTCTCTCAGTCTCTGTCTGTCTCACTCTCTGTCTGTCTGTCTCTTTCTCTCTGTCACACACCCACACACACTCTGTCTGTCTCTTCCCTCCGCCAGTCTTGCTACAGGAGAACTAGGAGGATAATTACAGTGAGGCCCACGCGTACAATGCTATCTCATCTCTCAGTCTCTGTCTGACTCACTCTCTGTCTGTCTGTCTCTTTCTCTCTGTCACACACCCACACACACTCTGTCTGTCTCTTCCCTCCACCAATCTTGCTACAGGAGATATAGGAGGATAATTACAGTGAGGCCCACGCGTACAATGCTATCTCATCTCTCTCAGTCTCTGTCTGTCTCACTCTCTGTCTGTCTGTCTCTTTCTCTCTGTCACACACCCACACACACTCTGTCTGTCTCTTCCCTCCGCCAGTCTTGCTACAGGAGAAACAGGAGGATAATTACAGAGAGGCCCACGCGTACAATGCTATCTCGTCTCTCTGTCTCTGTCTGTCTCACTCTCTGTCTGTCTGTCTCTTTCTCTCTGTCACACACCCACACACACTCTGTCTGTCTCTTCCCTCCGCCAGTCTTGCTACAGGAGATATAGGAGGATAATTACAGTGAGGCACACGCGTACAATGCTATCTCATCTCTCTCAGTCTCTGTCTGTCTCACTCTCTGTCTGTCTGTCTCTTTCTCTCTGTCACACACCCACACACACTCTGTCTGTCTCTTCCCTCCGCCAGTCTTGCTACAGGAGATATAGGAGGATAATTACAGTGAGGCCCACGCATACAATGCTATCTCATCTCTCTCAGTCTCTGTCTGTCTCACTCTCTGTCTCTTTCTCTCTGTCACACACCCACACACACTCTGTCTGTCTCTTCCCTCCGCCAGTCTTGCTACAGGAGAAACAGGAGGATAATTACAGAGAGGCCCACGCGTACAATGCTATCTCATCTCTCTGTCTCTGTCTGTCTCACTCTCTGTCTGTCTGTCTCTTTCTCTCTGTCACACACCCACACACACTCTGTCTGTCTCTTCCCTCCACCAGTCTTGCTACAGGAGATATAGGAGGACAATTACAGTGAGGCCCACGCGTACAATGCTATCTCATCTCTCTCAGTCTCTGTCTGTCTCACTCTCTGTCTGTCTGTCTCTTTCTCTCTGTCACACACCCACACACACTCTGTCTGTCTCTTCCCTCCACCAGTCTTGCTACAGGAGATATAGGAGGATAATTACAGTTAGGCCCACGCATACAATGCTATCTCATCTCTCTCAGTCTCTGTCTGTCTCACTCTCTGTCTCTTTCTCTCTGTCACGCACCCACACACACTCTGTCTGTCTCTTCCCTCCGCCAGTCTTGCTACAGGAGATATAGGAGGATAATTACAGTGAGGCCCACGCATACAATGCTATCTCATCTCTCTCAGTCTCTGTCTGTCTCACTCTCTGTCTCTTTCTCTCTGTCACACACCCACACACACTCTGTCTGTCTCTTCCCTCCGCCAGTCTTGCTACAGGAGAAACAGGAGGATAATTACAGAGAGGCCCACGCGTACAATGCTATCTCATCTCTCTGTCTCTGTCTGTCTCACTCTCTGTCTGTCTGTCTCTTTCTCTCTGTCACACACCCACACACACTCTGTCTGTCTCTTCCCTCCACCAGTCTTGCTACAGGAGATATAGGAGGACAATTACAGTGAGGCCCACGCGTACAATGCTATCTCATCTCTCTCAGTCTCTGTCTGTCTCACTCTCTGTCTGTCTGTCTCTTTCTCTCTGTCACACACCCACACACACTCTGTCTGTCTCTTCCCTCCGCCAGTCTTGCTACAGGAGATATAGGAGGATAATTACAGTGAGGCCCACGCGTACAATGCTATCTCATCTCTCTCAGTCTCTGTCTGTCTCACTCTCTGTCTGTCTGTCTCTTTCTCTCTGTCACGCACCCACACACACTCTGTCTGTCTCTTCCCTCCGCCAGCCTTGCTACAGGAGATATAGGAGGATAATTACAGTGAGGCCCACACGTACAATGCTATCTCATCTCTCTCAGTCTCTGTCTGTCTCACTCTCTGTCTGTCTGTCTCTTTCTCTCTGTCACACACCCACACACACTCTGTCTGTCTCTTCCCTCCGCCAGTCTTGCTACAGGAGATATAGGAGGATAATTACAGTGAGGCCCACGCGTACAATGCTATCTCATCTCTCTCAGTCTCTATCTGTCTCACTCTCTGTCTCTTTCTCTCTGTCACACACCCACACACACTCTGTCTGTCTCTTCTCTCCGCCAGCCTTGCTACAGGAGAAACGGGAGGATAATTACAGTGAGGCCCACGCGTACAACAATGTCTCATCTCTCTCAGTCTCTGTCTGTCTCACTCTGTCTGTCTGTCTCTTTCTCTCTGTCACACACCCACACACACTCTGTCTGTCTCTTCCCTCCGCCAGCCTTGCTACAGGAGAAACGGGAGGATAATTACAGTGAGGCCCACGCGTACAATGCTATCTCATCTCTCTCAGTCTCTGTCTGTCTCACTCTGTCTGTCTGTCTCTTTCTCTCTGTCACACACCCACACACACTCTGTCTGTCTCTTCCCTCTGCCAGTCTTGCTACAGGAGATATAGGAGGATAATTACAGTGAGGCCCACACGTACAATGCTATCTCATCTCTCTCAGTCTCTGTCTGTCTCACTCTCTGTCTGTCTGTCTCTTTCTCTCTGTCACACACCCACACACACTCTGTCTGTCTCTTCCCTCCGCCAGTCTTGCTACAGGAGAACTAGGAGGATAATTACAGTGAGGCCCACGCGTACAATGCTATCTCATCTCTCAGTCTCTGTCTGACTCACTCTCTGTCTGTCTGTCTCTTTCTCTCTGTCACACACCCACACACACTCTGTCTGTCTCTTCCCTCCACCAATCTTGCTACAGGAGATATAGGAGGATAATTACAGTGAGGCCCACGCGTACAATGCTATCTCATCTCTCTCAGTCTCTGTCTGTCTCACTCTCTGTCTGTCTGTCTCTTTCTCTCTGTCACACACCCACACACACTCTGTCTGTCTCTTCCCTCCGCCAGTCTTGCTACAGGAGAAACAGGAGGATAATTACAGAGAGGCCCACGCGTACAATGCTATCTCGTCTCTCTGTCTCTGTCTGTCTCACTCTCTGTCTGTCTGTCTCTTTCTCTCTGTCACACACCCACACACACTCTGTCTGTCTCTTCCCTCCGCCAGTCTTGCTACAGGAGATATAGGAGGATAATTACAGTGAGGCACACGCGTACAATGCTATCTCATCTCTCTCAGTCTCTGTCTGTCTCACTCTCTGTCTGTCTGTCTCTTTCTCTCTGTCACACACCCACACACACTCTGTCTGTCTCTTCCCTCCGCCAGTCTTGCTACAGGAGATATAGGAGGATAATTACAGTGAGGCCCACGCATACAATGCTATCTCATCTCTCTCAGTCTCTGTCTGTCTCACTCTCTGTCTCTTTCTCTCTGTCACACACCCACACACACTCTGTCTGTCTCTTCCCTCCGCCAGTCTTGCTACAGGAGAAACAGGAGGATAATTACAGAGAGGCCCACGCGTACAATGCTATCTCATCTCTCTGTCTCTGTCTGTCTCACTCTCTGTCTGTCTGTCTCTTTCTCTCTGTCACACACCCACACACACTCTGTCTGTCTCTTCCCTCCACCAGTCTTGCTACAGGAGATATAGGAGGACAATTACAGTGAGGCCCACGCGTACAATGCTATCTCATCTCTCTCAGTCTCTGTCTGTCTCACTCTCTGTCTGTCTGTCTCTTTCTCTCTGTCACACACCCACACACACTCTGTCTGTCTCTTCCCTCCACCAGTCTTGCTACAGGAGATATAGGAGGATAATTACAGTTAGGCCCACGCATACAATGCTATCTCATCTCTCTCAGTCTCTGTCTGTCTCACTCTCTGTCTCTTTCTCTCTGTCACGCACCCACACACACTCTGTCTGTCTCTTCCCTCCGCCAGTCTTGCTACAGGAGATATAGGAGGATAATTACAGTGAGGCCCACGCATACAATGCTATCTCATCTCTCTCAGTCTCTGTCTGTCTCAATCTCTGTCTGTCTGTCTCTTTCTCTCTGTCACACACCCACACACACTCTGTCTGTCTCTTCCCTCCGCCAGTCTTGCTACAGGAGATATAGGAGGATAATTACAGTGAGGCCCACGCATACAATGCTATCTCATCTCTCTCAGTCTCTGTCTGTCTCACTCTCCGTCTCTTTCTCTCTGTCACGCACCCACACACACTCTGTCTGTCTCTTCCCTCCGCCAGTCTTGCTACAGGAGATATAGGAGGATAATTACAGTGAGGCCCACGCGTACAATGCTATCTCATCTCTCTCAGTCTCTGTCTGTCTCACTCTCTGTCTGTCTGTCTCTTTCTCTCTGTCACACACCCACACACACTCTGTCTGTCTCTTCCCTCCGCCAGTCTTGCTACAGGAGATATAGGAGGATAATTACAGTGAGGCCCACGCGTACAATGCTATCTCATCTTTCTCAGTCTCTGTCTGTCTCACTCTCTGTCTGTCTGTCTCTTTCTCTCTGTCACACACCCACACACACTCTGTCTGTCTCTTCCCTCTGCCAGTCTTGCTACAGGAGAACTAGGAGGATAATTACAGTGAGGCCCACGCGTACAATGCTATCTCATCTCTCTCAGTCTCTGTCTGTCTCACTCTTTGTCTGTCTGTCTCTTTCTCTCTGTCACACACCCACACACACTCTGTCTGTCTCTTCCCTCCGCCAGTCTTGCTACAGGAGATATAGGAGGATAATTACAGTGAGGCCCACGCGTACAATGCTATCTCATCTCTCTCAGTCTCTGTCTGTCTCACTCTCTGTCTGTCTGTCTCTTTCTCTCTGTCACGCACCCACACACACTCTGTCTGTCTCTTCCCTCCACCAGTCTTGCTACAGGAGAGGAGGATAATTACAGTGAGGCCCACGCATACAATGCTATCTCATCTCTCTCAGTCTCTGTCTGTCTCACTCTCTGTCTCTTTCTCTCTGTCACACACCCACACACACTCTGTCTGTCTCTTCCCTCCGCCAGTCTTGCTACAGGAGATATAGGAGGATAATTACAGTGAGGCCCACGCGTACAATGCTATCTCATCTCTCTCTGTCTCTGTCTGTCTCACTCTCTGTCTGTCTGTCTCTTTCTCTCTGTCACACACCAACACACACTCTGTCTGTCTCTTCCCTCCGCCAGTCTTGCTACAGGAGATATAGGAGGATAATTACAGTGAGGCCCACGCGTACAATGCTATCTCATCTCTCTCAGTCTCTGTCTGTCTCACTCACTCTCTGTCTATCTGTCTCTTTCTCTCTGTCACACACCCACACACACTCTGTCCGTCTCTTCCCTCCGCCAGTCTTGCTACAGGAGATATAGGAGGATAATTACAGTGAGGCCCACGCGTACAATGCTATCTCATCTCTCTCAGTCTCTGTCTGTCTCACTCTCTGTCTGTCTGTCTCTTTCTCTCTGTCACGCACCCACACACACTCTGTCTGTCTCTTCCCTCCGCCAGTCTTGCTACAGTAGATATAGGAGGATAATTACAGTGAGGCCCACGCGAACAATGCTATCTCATCTCTCTGTCTCTGTCTGTCTGTCTCACTCTCTGTCTGTCTGTCTCTTTCTCTCTGTCACACACCCACACACACTCTGTCTGTCTCTTCCCTCCGCCAGTCTTGCTACAGGAGAACTAGGAGGATAATTACAGTGAGGCCCACGCGTACAACATTCTCTCATCTTTCTGGGACTCTATCTCTCAGTATCTGTCTGTATGTCTCTCTCACATACTCTCTCTCTCCATCTCTCTCTCACACATTCTCTTTCGCAAGCTGGCTGTCTGTCTGCCATCTCTCTCAGTCTCTGTCTGTCTCACTCTCTGTCTCTTTCTCTGTCACACACCCACACACACTCTGTCTGTCTCTTCTCTCTGCCAGTCTTGCTACAGGAGAACTAGGAGAACTAGAACTAGGATTACAGTGAGGCCCACGCGTACAACATTCTCTCATCTTTCTGGGACTCTCGGTATCTGTCTGTGTGTCTCTCTCACATACTCTCTCTCCGTCTCTCTCTCATTCTCTCTCTCTCACATTCTCTCTCGCAAGCTGTCTGTCTGCCTCTCTCTCTCTCTCTCTCTCTCTCTCTCTCTCTCTCTCTCTCTCTCTCTCTCTCTCTCTCTCTCTCTCACTCACACACACACACACACACAGTCTGTCTTTCTCTCACACTGTCTGTCAGCCCATCTGTCTCATTCTCTCTCTCTCTCATTCTCTCCTCCCTCTCTCTCCCCCCCCCCCCTCTCTCTCTCTCTCTCTCTCTCTCTCTCTCTCCCTGCCAGTCTAGCTAAAGGACAAACAGGAGGAACAATCACTTGATCAGCTTCCCTGTGAGACCCCGCATTTCATCCTACCAGCATCTCATCCTGGCATATCACACAGACTCCCACATACATCACACGGCAATAAATCACCACTTACAGCTCCCCATAGGATGGCCAACACACAACATCTAATTTGCTACAGCGTATCTGTGTTTAATCTATGATTAGCAAGGGAGAGTTTGCCTTCAAGCTCTCACCACTGCCCAAGTGCAATCCTGGTATTTAATGGACACGTGAGAAAGTTGCCAGTGCAGTGTTTTTTGATGGGTACTCTGGTTTCTTACAACTGGCTAGTCATGATTTAACCTTTTAAGATAATTGATAAAAAAAAATAATGAAATAAAATAAATCTAGGCATTTTGATATTCCTGATTTGCCTGGGATAGGAGCCAGGGTGACCCTTACTCTTAAAATACCAAAAAAAACTGAAAAAGTGATGCCTTACTCTTGTACGGACATAATGAATGTTTATTAAGATTACCTGACACAATTAGGAGAGAGCTACAACATGGGAGTTCAGGAAGGTACCTACCACATTCCCTATTGCACACCTAATGAAAGCCATCACAAGAGATAATTCTCATAGCCACTCATAAGGAGCTGCTACCCTATTCCCTATAGCACACCTAATGAACGCCATCAGTAGAGACAGTTTCTCATAACCACTCGTGGGGAGCAGCTACCCTATTCCCTAAGGTCCTACCCTAATATTGATTGCCGCCATATTTTCCTCCCCAGACGGCTGATTGGCGACCAGAATCTTGCACTGCCTCCCACATGAGAAAATGATGAGGCACTTCTTCCACTCCTCTGTAAAACCACAGTAAATCTCCTATCCAAAGATACAGCTTATAGAAGCTGAGACGTTAACGTATTAACCCTTCCAATGCTGAGGCTTCTTCCACTCCTCTGTAAAACCACAGTAATAGTGAGTAAATCTCCTATCCAAAGATACAGCTTATAGAAGCTGAGACGTTAACGTATTAACCCTTCCAATGCAGAGGCTACTTTCGTCCGTAGCACAAGGATGGAAAGATTTTGAAAACCATATGAAACCTGTCATGTTGGTATTCATATAATAGATAGCTCTCGCAGAGTACTCTCAGATGAGTACTGATGTGCTAGGGTTTCAGTCACTTTCAAGGATTTTTGCATAATTTTATATTGGCCAAATTAGTCGCCAGCAGCACTGAAATTGTCATCTGTAAACATCCTGTGGCATCCTGGCAGCAGCAGGATGTGTGAGATATGGCTGCCCACTGAGAGGAGATGGGGCTACTGCATGGAATACACACTTTTCTGCCCCGTGGGACCTTAATGGATTGGGTCTAACTCTTTATGATTGATGGCTCAAAAAGTGTTTCCTTTCATATAAGCTGGCATGTATTTCAGGGTTTAAAGATTTCAACAAAATTATTTTTTATTTTTGCTGCTGAGAGCATGAATGGGTATGATTAATCAATTTACACTCAAATATGCAGAGCAGAAATATCTATCTAGAGGCAGATGTAAATACTTCACATTAATGACTTAAAGATATTGAGCCATAGAAAAGTGTCATTTCAAAAGTATTCACTCAACTTTCTGTCACAGGGCACTTGAGTGTTTAATGGCTCTGCTGCAATGATGCCAGCATGTGGCAGCATAAGGGCCATAAATCCAAGCCAGAGGTAATATCTTACCCATTCATTTTAATGTACAGCTCAAACTGATCTATAATTGACATAAGTAACAGATTGGCAAAAGTGGTAGGACCTGCAGAATTTGGAAGCAGCCAGTCTGATAGAGTGGCAAGAAAAAATCAGAAGTAAACCACTGAGGTCCCCTTCACATTGAATATTCCAAACCTATCAAGTAGGCGTTTTGACTATTTGACTATCAATGGAGCAATCAATGAATTTGATAAATATTGATAAATGATAGGTGGAATATAGTAAATTCTGCAATAACGAAAAATAGTACTAAAACTTCTATTACCTTCTTCCTTAATTTCATATTCAATCATTTCATGTTAAGAAACAAATTTTCTCAAAGAAAATTCCCAACATAATTAAATGGCAGAAGACCCATCTTAAAAGGCACACTCATTGACATCAGACTGAGTTCACTTGCAGCCCACTTGCAAAGAAACAAGGGTTTGATCACAAATCTGGCGCTTACCATAATTAAACTAAGTAGGAAAACATAATTCAAAATCCATCATACTTTGGAAAAATTGACAAAATGTTTTCAAGATTATCAAGATATCCACATGTACATGCCATATGACGTCTAAAACCATGAATTATGTGAAAGTGCTGAATAGTACTTTCTAATGGTACAAGAAAAGTATCTCTGCCTAATGTTCAAAGCATGTATCATAGAAAGAGACATACTTCAGAGGTTGTCCTTTTCTTGGTTACAACATTAAAACAATGTGTTTCTGTTATATATCCATGTTCTGAGAGAAAATTTCGCCAGTTGTGGCCCTGAGAGCTGGATATGTTAGAAAAAGAGTAAGATAATGATTAATTGAAAGATGCCCAGCGAGTCGCTGTGTATAATGATAGTTTATATGGCGAGCCAGTAGAGAGGCCAGCCGACCGGAATTGCTGCTATGGGATTGTGAAACAACAATACCGGCAATAAATTCAACCAGCCTGAGATTACGGGCCTGCTTGGCAATGCAGGGCGGCAACAAAATCAGCGCGCAGTGAAATGACTGCTCTGCGCTCCACTGCTGCAATAAAGCCAGCCCAGGCTTGAAACGTACATGGAAAGTACTGCTATGGGGTTGCTCCACTCCTTGAGTACCTGGGGTCTGACACTAGGACTATGATTGGCATCACATTTAACCCTTCCCATGCAGATGCTACGTTCATCCATAGCACAAGAAGGCAAAGATTTTTGAAAACCATCTAAACCTTGTTATATATATATTGGTATTCATTGGTGGGTCTTGCTGAGTACTCTCAGATGAGTACCCATATGCCAGGGTTTCAGTAATTTTTTGGGTGTTTTTTTTTTGAATCATTTTGTATTGGCCAAATTAGCCAACAGCAGCATAAGGATTAAGCCTTTCTAGCCTGAGGTGACCTCAAATGACCTGACTATCATGGTGATATCTTTCTAAGGAATATATATATATATATATATATATATATATATATATATATATATATATATATATATATATATATATATATATATATATATATATATATATATACATATATATATATATATATATATATATATATACATATATATATATATATATATATATATATATATATATATATATATATATATATATATATATATATATATATATATATATATATATATATATATATATATATATATATATATAAGATAAGGGTCCTTATTCGGAGGTGGCCTCTCGGTCAGGTTTGACTGTATATATATATATATATATATATATATATATATTGTTTTCGTGATACACACTATGATTCAACTTGTAGCAGGACATGACAACCACCAAAATTATCTCTAATATCAGGCAGTCCAGCAAGACAAGTAGACCCCCAAATCAGGTGGCTCTGTCAGCATATTAGTTTGCCCCGCCATTCCAAGCAGGGTCTGACACTAAGATTTCAGGCTAGGGGCCCAAACAGGTCTTTTGATTCAAATAAGCGGTCAAATACAAGATTTCTGGTTATTATACTATTTCGGGCCCCTAGTCTGAAAAATCTAGGGGCCCACAGCAAAATCTAGGGGCATATGCCCCTGGGCCCCTGGGAAAGTCGAACCCTGCCAAGAAACAGAAATCTTTGCAAAAATATAGTCTATGTGTACAACCTTTTTTACTATCAGATGGGTGTTATTTTCATCTCTGATATGAAGCAAACTTCTAAAGTACTCTTGGGAAATAAAAAGAGTCTGCATTAAACGTGACTAAGGTTTTTCCACCGCCCCTCAGAATTAGGTAATCCAGCCAGGCAAGTTCATAGCGATATTAACTAGCCCAGCGTAGGTCCCAGGCAGTTCAGACTATCAGGCAATGGGCTATGGGGAGCGCTGTGAAGGTATAATACAGCACACCACCACAGCAATACGTGCATGAATGAGTTTTAAACGTAATGCCGCCGACAATAGCAAGAGTCTGACCTAATTAAAATCCTGCCATGAATCGACTACCTTCAGGCTTCAGGCGTTTCACATATAGATTCATCACTGTAACTGTGGTGGTGGTATGATTGAGGTCAGGCTGTGCAGGAATTAAGTCAATTTCGCTATCGATTAGCGGCTGTTGTCTGGGGGTATACCTTACGCCAGAGGCCTGAATACCTCCACACAGGCAGGCAAACAGCACTCATGGCGACCCATCAAACAACTCAGAAACACACATTTAATTACTTAACCCTTATGCTGCTGGTGGCGAATTTGGCCAATACTAAATGATGCAAGAAACCTAAAATGTCTGAAACCCTGGCAAATGGATACTCATCTGAGAGGACTCAGCGAGAGCTATCCAATGAATACCAATATGACAGGGTTTAGATAGTTTTCAAAAATCTTTGCATCCTTGTGCGGACAAACGTAGCCTACCGTAAGCACTTTTGAGGGTTAATCAGCATTCAAGACAGTTTTGCTCAGTGCCCTGTCACATGGCACCGTTGAATTGTGCTGGGAATTGCATTTATCATCACTTTAATATACCTATATGTGGCATACAAGCAGGTTCTATTGTCAATTGCTGTGTGAATCGACCAACTAGTTTGCTTTTACTTAGCAGGTGGCTGCCATTATTAGTTTCCTAATGACAACTTGGACTATAGGAGTCCATTACTGTACTGGATAGGTTTGGATACCGTTACATGTAAGAGGTACTGGTAATGGTACCGGTTTTGTTTCAAAAAGTACTGTATCATACAGTTTCATTCCTTAAAGGTACATGTACTCTTAACAATACTAACTGCTGTGAAGTTATCATTAGTTAGGGTTTGTCCAGGATCCTAAACATGACTATTCACAAAAACATTTTTAAGGTAATAAGGCCTAGAATTTTGTTTGTTTGTTTCCAGTAACGGTCCGGAAAAAAATAGGGTAGGTAGGTGGGTGAAAAAAAATTATTTGATTATTTTTTGGGTCAAAAATGTGTACTTCATGCATGTTTTACATTGATTTGGAATTGGGAGGGCAGAAAGAACTTCAGGGTAGGCAATTTTTTTGAATAAAAACTTGTTAGGGTAGGGTTACAGGAAACAAACAACTTTTTTTAAGGCCTAATGCAATGAAGCAGGGTCTTAGCCAGGATTTAGAAACTGGGTGCCTTAAATTGGCAATTGAAGAACTTTTGGGCGTTCAAATTTTTGAGGAGGACCACAATACACTCAGATTTCAACCATAAACATGTATGAATTTATCAAAATGAGGCATGATATCCTTATACAATGTCATAGGAATAATATGGAGATGAAAAAATTGACTATATGCTTGAGATTGACATTTTAAGAAATTCCTCACCAAAGAAATTGGGTGTCCTGAGGGGTGCTTTTTAAAGGTTTGGGTGTCCAAAAAGACACCCAGACGCCCTGCTGGCTAAGACCATGCAATGAAGTACATTTAACAGTAGGTGCCATTAAAATACCATAAGTTTTCATTGGTATCGACCGTTTCGTTCTTAGAGGTATCCATCCCTAGTACTGTGCATAGTCTGCACTACTTTAAATGCTAAAAGTACTTACCTCTAAATTTTGATCTGATATTTGCTAATTCTTTATTTATCCTCTTGATTTCTGCCTCTTTGCTTTTACCTGGAAAGATAAGAAATACAATTAGTAAACTTGCTTGGAAAAACCTTGTAATATGAAAATGAACTTTATGTTCATTTCTTATCATTTTCCAAATTCATCATACATCTTATTGTGAGTAGCCAGTTGTCTTGCTTATGGAAAAAAAAACACCTTGAAAAATACTTTATATATTTGTATGCCGAGATTTACCCAGTCAGGAGTCAGGGAGTCATTTTGACTCCCAAACATCAGATTTAGGACAAAATGACCTTCAGTTGTTATTTGGCAGATTTTCTGTATTCATTGAGTCCAAGGATATATTTCAAATTTTCACTCCTACAATAAAATAAGTACATCAGAAGATTTAAAGAAGCAAACTTCGTCTTGGAATGTCAAAACAAGGGGTTGGTATGACCACTCTTTTAATTGGGTATCTGCCTTTTGACCCCCAATTAGTTATCCTAGAAAATATGTCCCCACCCCCAAAACATAACAAACTTATCCCAATTTAACCCTCATGCTGGTGGTGGCTAATTTGGCCAATACAAAATGATGCAAAAAAACCTGAAAAATGACTGAAACCCTGAAAGTACTCGGCTGGAGCCATCCGATGAATAACAACATGACAAGGTTTATATGGTTTTCAAAAATCTTTGCCTTCTTGCGCTTCAAGATGAAAGTAGCCTTAGCATTGGAAGGATTAAATAATATTGATATTGTACTGTGTACTGGTTTTCTATATTTTATAAGTCAGATTGGGTTTCCTAGTCTAGCTATCTATTCCTTTTGCTAAAGGTTGAGGTTCATAAATTTCATAAGCCAGTCAGAATATTGCAGAAGGAAAAAGATATATTTGCGTCTTATCCAATCATGACTAAATTTCCTAAAAATGCCCTTAAAAACTGTAATTGTATATTTTATATGGCAGATTGCATTTTTCGGTCTAGGTATCTATTCCCATTACAAGAGGTTGAGGCTCATAAATTTTATAAGCCAGTCAGAATATTGCAGACGGAAATAGAGATATTTGCGTCTTATCCGATCACTAGAAAACACTTGCGCTTGGTTACTCTTCTCATTATCGAAATGTCACACAACAATTTCTTAGCCAGATATTTATCGGACGGGAGTATCTGTGCTCCTTTGAGGGAGCAATTTGTGAAGGAAATAAATTGGTTGCTTTAACGTTCAATATCCTAGCAAATGTCACATGGTGCACTACATGGGGGACTTGTAATATCATGGTGTTGTGAAAACTAGCAATTATGTACAACCAAGAAATCGTAACAATGGAAAGCTTAGGGGATCTTTGTCAGATATAAACAACTGATTGGTTCAATGCTGATATAATTTCTCATAACCATTTAATCCTTTCTTACTCAGATATGCATGGTGGCAACTTACAACTTAAAGCACATACATGTATTACGAAAGTGATAACAGATTATTTCATTTCAAATTTTTTTATTTTCCCTTCAAAGATGAGAAGCAATCGTCATAAAAATCAATGGGTTCTTTAAAAATTGCTTTTTTTCTGATATTACCTTGTCAAATGACTTAAGCCCACCCTGAATTAGTTCTGAAATTGTTCACCAGGTGGCCACAGTGAAATCTTTCAGACTGATCAGCCACAGGAACTACCACCTAAACATCAAGTGAAAGATAGAGACCAAATCAGAGAAAATTATTTAACTAAATGATGGCCTAGGAGCTAGTCTACGCCTACTGCAATAGAGGCTCACTCTGTCCGAGTGACAGATGAGGCACTCTGTCTAGGGGCTGGTTTACTATCTCCATCCTCTACTAAAGGAGGCAATAAATAACCACTGCAATATGGCATCTAGAGAGCTGGGTTTATCGCTAAAACACAGCCTGGTCATGTGATCAAACATAAAGTGATAATTAATCAGAAACCCGAGGTTTTGAGGTCCATTTAACGAGAAGTTGATTCAGGCTCTTGTCAGATGAACCATTAGAGGATACCAGGGACGTACATACTTGTTATCAAAAGCTTATGATTTCTAAATCATAAGCCTTTGTTGTTATCCCTTCTCCCTGAGGATACCAATATTTTCCCCTATACTTTTTCATTACTAAGAATTCTGATCAAAATATCTTGCAAGATAAGTTAGTTTCATCTGTACAATATCAACAAATGTTTGCAAGTCAAATATTTTGTCACACTATTTTCTCTCTATATAAGTATTTTAATTATAATCCCAATAAAACAGGTTTGTTTCACATGTGCATTGTTATTAGAAACTATCTGCATGTAAAATAAAGAAAGGGCACTGACAAATCTCAGGGATGTCCAACTGTTGCATTGTAGCATCAGTGTGCGACAGAGGCTTCAAAACGTGTTTTAATCATACTCCCGAATAAACAAGTTTGTTTCACTTGTACAATGTTATCAGAAACTATCTGCATGTAAAATAAAGGAAGGGCGCTGATAAATCTCCTGGATTTCCAACTGTTGCATAATGTAGCATCAGAGGCTTCAAAACGTGTGACTGGCCAAATGCAACAAGCACTGAAACTCATCATATTCCTGAACAGCTTGGCAGGCTGAGCCCTTCAGATAATTGATACTTCCTGTACTTGGTATTTTGATAAAGACAGAGCAACTGCATGAAATGGTATTGTGTATTTATTAGTCTTGGAGTTTATCATTGAAATGAAGGCTTACATATTAGTGCCAGCAAGAGACAATTTTCTGAGCAATTGGCGCATGTTGGCCACTAAAATATTTTGCTCCAGGAATGGCTGTCTGTGATTCAGGATTTATTATATACTTGGAAGTTAGACACCCCATGATGCTTTTATCTGCGTTAACTAGGAAATATAATCATTTTCAAAATTTCACAAAACTAAATAAGGAGACATGAGCTCAACCGGGGTGCTGCAGCCTACTTGATTGTTACAGTCATTATAGTCTTAGCCAGCCGGGCGTCATCTGAACACCCAAACCCTCAAAAATCACCCCTATAGGACAACCTCATTTTGTTGTGAGGCCTAAAAAAAGAAATTGTTTGTTTCCTGTAACAGTCCGAAAAAAAATAGGGTAGGTAGGTCGGCAAAAACTTTTTTTTTTCATTATTTTTTTGGTCAAAAATGTGTGTTTTATGCATGTTTTACGTTGATTGGGAAAAAACTTTAGGGTAGGGATTTTTTGGGATAAAAACTTGTTAGGGTGACAAAGTAGCTCAGTTGGTTAGGTGTCAGACTAGTAATCAGAGGGTCGCTGGTTCGATTCCCGGCCACTCCGGGCACTTTGGTCGTTCTTGGGCAAGACAGTTTATTCCATATTGCTTCAGTCTACCCAGCTGCAAAATGGGTGCCTAGCATAAATAAGGCAGTGCTTAGAGTGTGTGCGCTATATGCTGCCAGTTGCTCTGGAATATCCCCCGGGGTATTGAAATGGTTTCTGTATGTACAGTGTCTGCTAGGGGAGGAAGGTCGTGTGAGCACTTCGGTGGATACAACTTCATACAAGACTATAAACAGAATACCTTTACCTTTTAGGGTAGGGTTACAGGAAACAAACAACTTTTTTTTTAGGCCTGAGTAATTTCTAAAAATGTCAATTTCAAGTTTTCCTACTTTGACCAATATAATTATCATGACATTGTGTAAGGATATCATGCCTTATTTGAATAAGTAAATAGTCTATAAATATTTGTGGTTGTAATCTGGGTATATATTGTGGTTTCCCTTGAAAAGTAGGATGCCCAAAAATTTTACAATTGGCAATTTTAGGCATCCAGTTTCTAATAGATCCTGTCTAAGACCCTGCCAAACATGCCCTGTGTACATAGTCAAGCCCTTGTATTTAGTAATACAGAGCAGTAGTGGATATCTCAAATCCTACGTGACCACCGACTCGCTGAGCATTCTGGTTGAGTTATGTGTTAAATGGATCAGCGTGAGTCTCTAGACCATAGAGGCGGAGGCAGAAGACTTCCTAATCTCATTTCCTCCTCTGTCTGCTGCCCAGCATGGCTGAGCAAGACAATGATCATACAATAACCTAGTCACTACCGAACTGTAGGCAAGGTTCAACTATAGTCTATAACAGTGGCAAATGTGCTTGGATTTTTGGATCTGCACCTAATATATATATATGTAAGCCTACGCAACCATAGTATGCCTAAACTTAGCAACACATTAATCATCTTAATGAGAAGTCAGCATGATTGAGAACTTTGAAATTAAGTTTAGATTTAAGCACCTAAAGAGGCAACAGTGGCTTTGAAATGTTGCATATATTATTGACCCTTATCCTGCTGTGAAACCTAAGAGCACTACTGCCTACTGTTGTGGTTAGCAGGATAAGGGTTGATATAAGTTGCCCAGCAGTCTGAGATAAGTAAAGCTTGAAAAATAAAGTTGAATTTTTTTTAAATGCTTGAAACATAAAAGGGTGTCCTTGCATTTTTGAAAATGATTTTTTATCAAACAATTTATAATCAAACTTTTCCGAACAAATTTTTTTCGGACAATTTTTTTTCGAACTTTTTTTCGAACAATTTTTAGAATATAACTGCTAATTTTTATTTAATTTTATAATATATACTCGATGTGCTGATGGATAATTTTCAAAGCATCGAGGCATTCCAAGCGTAAATGGGTTGAGAGAGGCTGGGCAGAGTCAGCTCAGAAACAACAGATGTTCTGGATGATGAAATCGGCAGGTGCCTGTTTACACCTGAGAGATCAGATCAGCGTGGGCTGAACAGTCAAACTGATTTATAGAACCAGTAATCAAATAAGTTACCCCAGGGATGTGATACAGGAAAAGATATGCCTGTTTATGAACGGTCATGTACTGCTTTATAGGAGCAGTAATCAAATTATCTATGTCACCTTGAGGTGTGACACAGGAATAGATATGCCTGTTTATAGTCTTTGCCAGTAGGGCGTCTCGGTGTCATTTGGACACTAAAACCCTCAAAAATCACCACTCAGGAACCAAAGTGTCAAATGTCAATTTTCAGCATGCAATTGAATTTTTTCCACCTCAATACAATTCTTATGACATTGTATGAGGACATAATGCCTTATTTCATACATATGTACGGTTGAAATCAAAATATATATTGTGGCCTCCCTTGAAAAATAGGACACTTAAAAATGATACAAGTGCCAATTTCAGTCACCCAGCTTCTAAATCCTGGCTGCCTGTTGATGGGTGTTTTATCAAGTCTTTACCACAATGTAGAACACTTTTCAATCAAATAAACCGCTAAAAGCTGACTTGCTATCAAGACATATCTGGAAGCATGGTCTTAGCCAGGATTTGGAAACTGGGTGCCTAAAATTGGCTATTGTAAAATTTTGGGGCGTCCAAAATTTTAAGGGGGACCACAATATACTCATATTTCAACCATATTCATGTATAAATTCATCAAAATAAGGCATGATATCCTAATACAATGTCATGGGAATTATATGGAGGTGAAAAAATTTAAATATGCTTGAGATTGACATTTTAAGAAATTCTTCACAAAATGTTTTGGGTGTCCTGAGGGGTGCTTTTTGAGGGTTTGGGTGTCCAAAAAGACACCCAGACGCCCTGCTGGCTAAGACCATGTCTGGAAGAGTCAGACCATGTGTACACTCCAGAAGTGAAAGGGTGAAGAAACTCATCCCCAGGTTTCCAGTTCCTGGATGGGGATGCAGCCTCTTGTGGGTGCTCATCATTAAGGGTGAATTTATTCCTAGCCGTCTTGGAAGTTAAAGGGTGAAGAAACTCATCCCCAAGTCTCCAGTTCCTGGATGGGGATGCAGCTTCTTGTGGGTGCTCATCATTAAGGCTGATTTTATTCCTCGCTGTCCGTGTCATCATCTTGTCTGTGTTAATAATGATGTACAGCTCCGGGGCGCGAGCATCATTACCTGAGAGCGACACACAATGGCCGCTTTGTTAACGAACACGGGTTTACACTCGGGTAACGAGACAGAGCTAATCCTGACGTACATGGTCAGAATAATCACTCTCCTTTCATTGGCTACTGTCTCCGAGACATACAGTTACCATTCAGAGCTCGAAACTAAGGGGTGCTAGGAGCCCAGGGCTCCCTTGAATTCTCATGTGGCTCCCTCAAATTTCTGCAGGGAGCCCAAAGATGTACTGTTTTCTATACAGAACATCTTCGGGTAGCATTTGAAGATGCAGTCGGGCTCCCTGGAAAGAAATCTTAATTTCAAGCCCTGCCATTGTTCTAGCTTATTTTCCTAGCTTAACTAGCTTCATTTAGCAAAGGTATTCCTATTTGTGATGCAGGTATTGGGTTTTCAAAGAAGATCTTCATAAAATATTTGTTGTCACCTGTAAGTTTACACTCAGGTAATGAGACCGGGCTAATCCTGATGTACATGGTCAGAATAATCACGCTCCTTTCCTTGGCTACTCTCTCCGAGAAATACAGTTGCCATTGTTCTAGCTTATTTCCCTCACCTAACTAGCTTCATTTAATAAAGCTATTCATACTTGGGATGCAATTGGTTTTCAAAGAAGATCCTCATACAATATTTGCTCATACAAAAATCACGCTCCTTTCATTGGCAATACTGTCTCTGAGAAATACAGTTACCGTTGTTCTAGGTTATTTTCCTGGCTCAACTAGCTTCATTTAGCACAGTCAGGTATTTCTATTTGTGATGCAGGCAGTGGGTTTTCAAAGAAGATCCTCATAAAATATTTGTTGTCTCCTGTAAGTTTACACTCAGGTAATGAGACAGGGCTAGTCCTGATGTACATGGTCAGAATAATCATGCTTCTTTCATTGGCTACTGTCTTCGAGACTTACAGTTACCATTGTTCTAGTTGATTTTCCTGGCTCAACTAGCTTCATTCAGCAAAAGTATTCATACTTGTGATGCAGGCAGTGGGTTTCCAAAGAAGATCCTCGTAAAATAGTTGCTGTCTTCTCTGGCAGAAGGATATTAAGAAGACAAGATTTCACAGACATATATCAACTGCTGCATATCATTTAATTTGGAGTGCTACAAATTTCACTTACAGCCCTGCTGGAGGGTAGTTGTGTTACTTTTAATTTGCGTAATCAAGCACTCACACTATATGTTTATAATACTATACAGGTATTTATTTGAAGGATGTTATTTTGGCGCTATCATGGGAAGCGCAAAAATAGCAAAAAATAAATGCCTGTTAAAAAATACCAGTTATACAGTATTGAAAAAAATGACAAAGAAATCTAAAAAGAAAAAGATAGAAAAATAGACATATAGCTTTAACACAGGCTGTTCTAGTCTTAGACTGTTTAGCGCCTATGAAACAAATTCACTACTTCACTATGGAAACTGTGAAAATGAGCTACTTTAGATGCAGGTAATGCATGGATCATTTCCCGGCACTGACTGGGGTGGCCCTTATGGCGGCTTCATTGCCAACAGCTTAATTGCCAAGTGCGGCCATCAACTCCACAAAACACATAAAACTGAACATTCCGTGACGGTGGTGGAAGAAGACGCAGTTCTAAGCATTATGAAATAGACAACAAAAGTTGCCTTCAACTACTGTTGAACTTGTATTTTTTACAGACATTTAATTTTTGCTATTTTCGCATTCCCCATGATAGCGCCAAAATAACATCCTTCATATAAATATCTATATACGGTAGTGATAAATATAGTTTGAGTGCTTGAATGCAGAGTGTGTGAATTTAAAGTAGCATTAATACCCTCCAGCAGGGTTGTAAAGCGAAATTACAACTCCACATTAAAGCCATTACAGTGACTTACTGATTCAGAAGGCACCCCAATGGCTTGATACAGATGCAATTATTTTTGCCTATAAGTTTTAAATTCAAATATTTGGAACTAATTTGCTTTATATTACTCTCCCATGATCCAAGTTGTGAATGTCTTTGTCTTACCTTGATGTTAACCCATTAATCCCCATAGCAATCCCCAAAAGGACTGACTCATCATTTATAAGTCTTTTTAATATTAAAATATATATTTATATTTAAAGTTTAGGTTAGAATTCCGTTCACAACATTTTATATAATGTTGTAGGGGGAATTCTGATCATGAATGATGCTAGTCTTCTAATACAACCTGCATCTAAATGAAGGCTTTAAACCCTTCCAATGCTGAGGCTACTTTCGTCCTAAGCACAAGGACGCAAAGATTTTTGAAAAACATCCAAACCTTGTCATGTTGGTATTCATTGGATAGCTCTCACTGAGTACTCTCAGATGAGTACATATGTGCCAGGGTTTTAGTCGTTTTAAAGTGTTTTTTTGCATTATTTTGAACTGGCCAAATTAGCCACCATCAGCATAAGGGTTAAACATTGGGGTCCTATTCCAACTGTTCAATTGAATCCACTATTTTTGAGATATCTTCATAACACGCATCTCTTACTTCTACAACATTTAAAAGGGAAATAAAATTTGGAATAAACTTTCAAAGCTTCTTCAAACAGTGTGCCAAATTTTTGTTTAACTATTTATTTATTTTAATAGAGATCTTGACAACATGGAAATGAAAGCGGGTGTCCAAAATATTTAGGGGTCCAACATTCTAAGGGAGACCATAATATCTTCAATTTAGAACCATAAGGACACAACCTCTAATTAATAAGTTGAATAATACCTTAAAGCATAGTCTTAACCAGCAAAGTGTCTGGGTGCCATTTGGACACCCAAACCCTCGAAAATCATCCTTCAGGACACCCAATATTTTTGAGAATAATTTCTAAATATGTCAATTTCAAGCATTGAATTAAATTTTATTCACCTCAATATAATTCCCATTACATTGTTTAAGGATGTTATGCCTTGTTTAACTAAGTAAATATATGTTTGTGGTTGTAATCTAAGTATATTATGGTCTCTTTTGAAAAATAGGATGCCAAAAAAATGTTAGAAATGCCAATTTTGGGCACCCAGTTTCTAGATCCTGGCTAAGACCCTGCCTTAAAGTAATGTTCTAACATTCACATTCTTCAAATTGCAATAATCATCTGCTGGATATTTACTTATATAGAAATCCACAAAGGGTTAAGCTGTCCAAATGACATCCAGATGCCCGGCTGGCTAAGACACTGGCTATTAGCCACGATTGGGTTAAAATTGCTATAAGTTCATTCACGCCTACATACCATCTAGCATCTGCCATCTAGTCTTCCTTTAAAAGAAAACCCCTTAAAAACATTACGGATACAGATAAAAGAAAGTGGCAACCAATCTCTAACATAAATGGTTGAATGAATGCAATATATTTTGCTCCGGTCAATTTATCCAAGTGGTGGCAATTATTTGGAGTGCTAAGACGACTCCCTATTATGACCATACTGCATCCTAATGTGCACATTTATTGGTTAATAGGTGAAGACGTCAATGCTGGCCGTATTTCTGAGCGGGCTAACCTGATATAACACGGATCATGGCGTAACCTGAGGCTGACCGTGTGGCTCTGGTCGCCCACTCAGCCAAGAGCCAGATGGCGCGTTAGATAAAGGGGATCCAACAACCAGAACCACAGCTTCCAGATATGATAAGGCAAGCAAGGATCTATAGAGCACTGCCAGACTATGAGCCAGGGACCCAACTAGGACCCGTCCAGCCTGTATTTTGGACAGGCAGTTTCCTGAAAACATCCTTTTGGACAGGCAAAAATGTCCATGAAGAATTTTCAATTCACTTACCACTTATCATATCAGCAATGAATGTTTTGGTTTACATTCATAATGAAATGACATTTCTAATGGTCTATAGCACCTGTGCCATATGCGATAAAACAAACAAACAAGTTATGTGAAACATGCCATGCATCACATAAACACGATTTGTGTGGTCTAACTGGGCCAAATTTTCATTTTATTGATCAGTGTCTCTACTATCGCCTGTCTGATGTCACATTGCAATACTATAGTGAGAATGGTGCACGCTGTTCTAGCTTTAGAAGAGCGGACTTCTTGCTACCAATGGCCCAAAATATGATCAGCCACTGGAACAGAGAAAACAGTTCTTAACCCTTCTAATGCTAATAGGGCTAATTTTGTCAGCGCAAAGATTTTTGAAACTCATTCAAACCCTGTCATGTTGGTATTCATTGGGAAGCTCTCGCTGAGTACTGTCATATGAGTACCAATGTGACAGGGTTTCAATCATTTCACAGGTCTTTTGCAACATTTTGTATTGGCCAAATTAGCCACCCACCAGCAGCATAGGGGTTAATTCTAGGGGCTAGTCAGCATCGCGTGTAACTCTCAAAGAGAACTCCAATCCAGAGAGTGGCACAGAAAGGAGAGGAGGGCTTATGGCTCTTTTATTGATAGCTTCCTTGAGAAGCAATCTATTTGTCGGATTGAGGACGTGGTAATCTGTCTGATTGCGCTGTCGCTCTGAACCACCCTCGCATGAATAAACCCCCAGCTCTGCCATGGATGCAGGTTCCTTTGACACACACACGCACATCTCTGAAGCTTCATCCTGTATGGAGACCTCATCAGCACATCTCTTGAGTACACATGTGTGCACACACAGACACACACACACACACACACACACCCGCAGGCACATCTCAAAAGCTCTATCCTGTATATGCAGAACTCATCTCAGCAACATTTCTCTAGTACACATGCGCAAACAAAACACACACACACACATACACATCTCCTAAGACTTATTTTGTATGCATAGTTCATCAGCATATATCTCTCGAGCACACATGTGCACACACAGACAAACACACCCACACACACATCTCCAAAGCTTTATTTTGAATGCATGCATGGTTCATAAGCATATCTCTCACACACACATACAAACACACACATCTCCAAAGCTTTTTGTATGTATTGTATAGTTCATCAGCACATCTCTCTAGCACACACACAGACACACAGACACACACATCTCCAAAGCTTTATTTTGAATGCATGCATGGTTCATAAGCATATCTCTCACACACACATACAAACACACACATCTCCAAAGCTTTATTTTGAATGCATGCATGGTTCATAAGCATATCTCTCACACACACATACAAACACACACATCTCCAAAGCTTTATTTTGAATTCATGCGTGGTTCATAAGCATATCTCTCACACACACATACAAACACACACATCTACAAAGCTTTTTGTATGTATTGTATAGTTCATCAGCACATCTCTCTAGCACACACACAGACACACACTCTCACACACACACATATCCAAAGCTTTATTTTGTATGCATTATTTCATCAGCATATCTCTCGAGCACACATGCATACACATGCACATGCACACATACATTTCCTGAGCTTTTCCAGGTTACTATGGTTAACCCATTGATGCTCACAGTCTTGTACAGCCCTGTACAGCACTATACAACACAGTAAGCAGGCAGAAGCTGGCACTGGCGGCAAATCTTCTTTGATGTTGCAATCAAGATAAAATGTGCCGCTGGCTGGCTGGCTCCCTGAGACATCAGATAGATGACTGCAGTGGTGGGCATCCTCCCTGCTGCACATTCATAGCAGCAGCGGTGCCTAGATCAGCCAAAAGTTGCTGGCAGTCTTATTACAGCTTAATTCCCTTCCCACACCAATGACAGCGCCAGCTCATAACAAACACACCCCTGCATGAGCCAAAAACAAAGTACAGTGTAGGGCAGTGACAAACACAAATTAGTATCATGTGGTCGATTATACACTGGTATGCACTTCAGGCCCATGGACAAACTGAGAAAAACCTTTCTTTTTCTGGTCGGTGCTTTTTCACTGAGAAACATGGCACATATTATTACAATATGTGTGTGTATATAAAATTAATGGAATATATGCTACAGTATGCACACCCCCAGCAAGTGGTAACGCAACTTATTCAATGATGCATTGTGCAATATTTGCATACTTTATACATGTATGCAGGCACTCAGACTGCTGCTAATTGATTCAACTACTGACTTACCAAGGCTCCCAGCTCATGGGTTCCATGGGAGCTCTTTAGATATTATGTAGGCCTGTTGCCCCCGGCCAGATAAGAGATGCTAGCTTATGATATCTCCAAGATACCACAGAATCCTATCCTCGTTTGAGACATAGGCCAAAGAAATTGTATTCCTTGCATAATAGTCTTAATATGACTCAAATATTGTATACCTCTTTAATTTGGAGTGCTAAAAGTTTTGTTTTAAATACAGCCAGCCCTGCTTTAGATAGTATGTAGGCCTGTTGGGCCAGATAAGAGATGCTAGCTTTAAGCTTATACCACAGAATCCTACCCTCATTTGAGACAAAGGCTAAAGAAAATGTATTCCTTGCATAATAGACACAAAATGACACAAATGATTTAGAAAAATTTAGGACAATATAGCATGCAGATGCATAGGAGCAATAGGATATATTTCTACAAGGGTGAAGAAGATAAATTGTCAATCTTTTAGACCAAACAAATGCAATATATAACTTCTTACTTATAAATCCTGTATACGTTTTCTCAAAACTATTTAAACAGGAAGTCTGGATATCATTTGGACATCCAAACCCCTCACATATTGCACATCAGGATACACAAAAAAATTGTGATGATTTTCTTAAAATTTCAATTCCAAGCAAATAATCTAAATATTTTCAACTTATTATTTTCATGTTATTACCATGACATTCCATAAGAAAATCTTGCCTTTAAATATCTTAATATATACATGTTTACATGTTTATGGTTGTTAACTAAATATATTGCCTCCCTTGAAAAACTTGATGCACAAAATTTTCACAATTGCCAATTTTGGACACGCGGTTTCTAAATCCAAGCCAAGAATACACTGACCTAAGCCAATATGCCATTTTGCAAGGCTTGAGGACAAGAAAACCAGAAGATCTATGCTTATTGATTCAAGGGAGTGGGTGCACTATTCCCTAAGCATGTGCTTATTAGCAATCTATCTGGGTCATCAGCCCCCAGTTTGCCGACAAATCAATAAGTAGCCGACCATCAAGCCAAGATTCTGACAGAAAGGGGGAAACGTCTCAAAGAGAAACGTGCAGATGACTTCCCTTACAACTATCAAGGCATCTATTTGTGATAAGAGCCACGGGTAATGGTATGTGACGGCAATCTGGGGGCTCCGGCACTCATGAAAGTAGTCAAGACTGCCCACTATGTACAAACCAAGTTTCCAAGATGAAGGGAGAATGTCTCAAACCCAGACACATGACTCACGGTTGAATCACTCCCCGGATACGTCACTTATTAACCCTTCCATTGCTGGGGCTTCTTTTGTCCAAAGCACAAGGACACAAATATTTTTGAAAAACATCTTAACCTTGTCATGTTGGTATTCATTGGATAGCTCTCGCTGAGTACTCTCAGATGAGTACCCATATGCCAGTGTTTCAGTCTTTTTTCAGATTTTTTGCATCATTTAGTTAAGTATTGGCCAAATTAACGACCAGCAGCATAAAGGTTAACCCTTTGATGCCCAGAACATCCAAAAGCTGTTTCACAGTTTTGATGACATTTTGCAGGCAAAAGCAAAGTAAGGAAAATATTTGGAGTAGAAATGTTATTCAAAGCAAAATACCAGTTTTAGCCTCATTAGACCTAGGGTTGTCCAAATTGTGGGATTTGGCCAAAAATAATCAGCAAACAGTATCATAGCTTCTGACATATCAAATTGAATCATATTTTGGCAGAGCATACATATTTTAGTTGCAAACTTCATGTTAAATTCTATCAATTGGTTAGTGAAATACAGGGTCTGACACTTAGATTTTAGGCTAGGGGCCCGAAAAGTTATTTTGATAAAAATTTGTGGTCAAAAGCAGGATTTCTGGTTATCATATATACTTTTTCGGGCCCCTAGTCTGAAAAATCTAGGGGCCCACAGCAAAATCTAGGGGCATATGCCCCTGGGCCCCTGGGAAAGTCGAACCCTGAAATAAAGTCAGCATAGTGAAAATATCAAACTAAGACTGACCATTTAGGGAAAGTCTATAAAATATATTGGATATTCAGTAGACAGTGTGAAAGAAAATATTAGAAACATTTGCCAGTGTTATATAAAATCTAATGGTGTCTTTCCAAAATAAGATATCTCCATAATCTCCTATAAAGTCAGGCAATCTAGAATGATGTTTGGTTCTGCCCAAAATAACTTCTTCCCGGATAGAATTTCTCGCAGCATGTCTACTAATTACCTTCATTTATCATCATTAAAACATTAATTCATCACATAATTTTTCTTCCATCAATAGCCGTGCACTGATTGATGTGACTCAATTCTGTGGACTCCGATATCTACTTTATCATCAATTCCGAGGTAAGATATGGAATAATGGAAAGCTGTGGTACTGAATTTATGTTTGACTGACAGTAAGTGAAAGGAATGAATTTATTAGATAAAGCATTGATAAATCTATTATTTAGTTGAGAATAGGCTGGTAGAAATATATTGCTGCCAGTCCTAGTCGTCAGACTCTAAAAAAAAAAAATAAAATAAAAAGTCACATTTTTCAACTTTTTTATTTATTCCAAAATGGCTCATTTCCTACCTCCTGAGCACGTAAGACAAGTAAATAAATTGGAGTGGCCTAAGCTAGAATACAAATTATTGGAAGTTTTTGTGAACAGAAATCTAAGCTCAAATGTGAAAGGCAAAATGAGTATTTAATTTTGAAAAGTACTCTGCTTCCCCTCCTGTGTACCCTACTTATGTATCCCTTCCCTTCTGTTGGAATGTGAATCTTGACCCCTAACATTCTCCAACTTAGTAACCTTAAATAAGAGCATAATTGGTCTTAGTGTTTGCCTATTAATTTTGACAAATGGCGTCCTAAATACCTATTTGGGATCCTGGTGACAAGTAGGACAAGCTCCTTAATAATTTTTTACTAGTTCCATAGGGTGTTTAAATATGAATATTCTGTTGCCATGTTTGGGTTTAGGTCAGTAAGTAGTATGTATGTGAAAATTACATATGCATGAAGTATCTGAATAGCTAACATATTCTATATATCACAATAGGTACATGTGTTAGCCTATATGGCTTTTGGCAAATGGCGTTCTAAATACCTACCTGGGATCCAGGTGACAAGGCCCTTCATAGATTTTCACTAGTTCAATGGGGGAACTTAGATTCAAATAAATTGTACATATTATAAATGGTAGCGGTGATTGCCTATATATAGCTATTAGCAAATGCAGTCCTGCATAAGGAGGGAATGTTCATTTTATCAACTACTTGAGGTAATTCTAACCCCCCGCCCCCATCCCCCCACACCACACAAACAATTTTTCTTTCTTTAAGTAAAACTAGAGAAAAGTGAGAACATATTAGCAAGGTAAACAAGATAGACGCCAGTGGCGTCAAGAGGTTGATTCCTTGTATGTCTTTTTGTAGTTAATCATTTGCAATTTTTTGTTTTTTTAATATTTTGCTATTTTGAAATTTTTCTGATTTTTGTGTTTTTTCGTTAGTGGTTACAGACTGATACACACTTGTAATGCTGCTGATGATACTTACAGACTTTTTAATCAAAAACCAAGTTTGTGAATAGACATTAATATCAGTTTGGAGCACTATAAAACATTTTCCTTTTTTATGAAATTCTTTATCTTTTTATCATACCTAATAGTGCCAAAAAATACATCTGAAACACATATCTTTCAAATTTTTCATAAGATTTCTATCTAAAACCCTCCCTCAAATATTTTCCAAAACTATAACCCACTTCTAGCTATCCAGAAACTTTGACAAACTCACCACCCACCATCACCTATCCAGTAGATCACCAAACATGAACGGGAAAAGCCCACATCCTGCACTGCAAATGACAGTCAACAAAACCCCACCAATAGCATGCTTGCCACAACTTACTTAATGCTGCCTGAAGAACTTTAGTCCGTGACTTACCCTTACATGAAAATGGCCAAACACTGCCAGAATGCAAACATGCACAGGGATCAACCTTATGGTCCCTTAAAGGGCATATGCCCCTGAACCATGTGATTTTGCTACCAGATGATGAATTATAGGAGCCAAGTTTGTGAACGGACATTAAATATCAGCTTAAAGCATTTTAAAAACTTTTCCTTTTTTTGAAATTCTTTATCTTTTCATCATACCTAATAGTGCCAAAAAATACAGCTGAAACACAAACCTTTCAAACTTTTCCCTGGGAGCATGCCCCAAGATCCCCAAACCTGGACAATGCACCCCTGGCAAAACCATACCGTCGTGGTGGCCGCACAGGAATTTAATAGCCCCTAAACTTAAAATCCTGGGAGCCAAATCTGCTCCTGTCTGAAAATGTTAAAGTCAATCACTGATGCATGTAACAAACTGACTGGCTGCCTGCAAATAACACCACATCAAAATCAAACATGTTGCCAACAGCCAAAAATCCACTCCCCCTTAACAGAGGCTTGTGACTCTCCCCCACAACACAAAATGTTAACACATAAGCTAAGTATATACAACAAAGCCCATGCATTAAAATAAGTGCCGGCTCTCAAATATTAAAAAAGACCAACAGTTAAACAGCGAATAAAAAATTTCATCATAACCTAAAATTCAGCACGCATAAATAAAATGCAACTTTTGACAAACTAAACTAATCACTAAGCCTATCCGCCAAATATAAACATGAACATTTTAACACACATACTTCAGAAAAAGAGAGCGATGGGGGGCGGGGTTAAAAATTTGACATCTGACATATCATCAAAGTAACACAAAACATTTACATGAAGATGGCCAAACACTGCCTAAAAGCAAACATGAACAGGGATCAACCTTATGTACCCTTTAGGGGCATATGCCCCTGGTTCATGTGATATTGCAACCAGATGAAAAAATATACGAGCCAACTTTGTGAAAGGACATTAAATATATGTTTGGAGCATTTTAAAACATTTTCCTTTTTCCTTAAATTCTTTATCTTTCTATCATACCTAATAGTGCCAAAAAATACATCTGAAACACATATCCTACAATTTTTTCATAAGAATTCTATCTAAAACCCTCCCCCAAATATTTCCCAAAATTATAACCCACTTCTAGCTATCCAAGAAACTATGACAAACCCACCATCACTCATCCAGTAGATCACCAAACATGAATGGGAAAAGCCCACATCCTGCACTGCAAATGAGAGTCAACAAAACCCCACCAATAGCATGCTTGCCACAACTTACCTGCTGCTGCCTGAAGAACATTAGTCCGTGACTTACCTTTACATGAAAATGACCAAACACTGCCTGAGTGCAAACATGCACAAGGATCAACCTTATGGTCCCTTAAGGGGCATATGTTCCTGGATTATGTGATTTTGCTACCTGATGATGAACTATAAGAGCCAAGCTTGTGAATGGACATTAAATATCAGCTTAGAACATTTTAAAAAAAATTCAACTTTCTTGAACTTCTTTATCTTTTTATCATACCTAATAGTGCCAATAAATACATCAGAAACACAAACTATTCAATTTTTTCCCTGGAAAAATGCTCCAAAACCCCCAAACCTGGACAGTTAAAACATTTCCCTTCCACTGAAATTCTTTATCTTTTTATCATACCTAATAGTGCCAAAAAATACAACTGAAACACATATCCCTCAATTTTTTCAAAAGAATTCTATCTAAAACCCTCCCTCAAATATTTTCGAAAACTATAACCCACTCCTAGCTATCCAAGAAACTATGGCAAACTCACCACCACTAATCCAGTAGATCACCAAACATGAATGGGAAAAGCCTACAACCAGCACTGCAAATGACAGCCAACAAAAGCCCACCAGCAGCATGCTTGCCACAACTAATATGCTGCTGCCTGAAGAACTTTAGTCCGTGACTTACCTTTACATGAAAATGGCCAAACACTGCCTGAATGCAAACATGCACAAATATCAACCATATGGCCCCTTAAGGGACATATGCCCCTGGCCATGATCTTCCGCCACTAAAGCAGGTCCAGCACTACCAGAAACCCAATATGCATGCAATAACTTTGTACTTAAACCTAGAATAGACTGATACACACTTGTAATGCTGCTGATGATACTTACAGACTTTTTAATCAAAAACCAAGTTTGTGAATAGACATTAATATCAGTTTGGAGCAATTTAAAACAATTTCCTTTTATTTGAACTTCTTTATCTTTTTATCACACCTAATAGTGCCAAAAAATACATCTGAAACACATATCTTCCAAACTTTTCATAAGATTTCTATCTAAATCCGCACTTAAAAAAACTTCCCTATTTTTGAATTTCTTTATCTTTTTATCACACCTAATAGTGCCAAGAAATACAACTATAAGAGCCAGTTTGTGAATGTACATTAAATATCAGTCTAGAACAATTTCAAAAAAAATTCCCATTCTTTGAACTTCTTTATCTTTCTATCATACCTAATAGTGTTAAAAAATACATCAGAAACACAAACTTTGTAATTTTCCCTTTATTTTGATCAGTATTTTCGTTTGTTTTGCATCTTGGGCGATACAAATGCAGGGAGATGCTGCTTGGGCCCGAGCACTGGGTTGAAGGGGTATGGGACCGGCATCGGCATCAAAGGGTAGAAGCCTGCATACTTCAGGTCTGCTACTTCACCTACACCATGCAACCTGAAAAAATAATCATACATACCATCAAAGCAACACAAAAATATCAACACAAAACATATCTCACCAAATGCAATCTTATATTATCACACCGACACAATATCTTCTTTAAACAGTAATTGTTTTGTTTGAGGGACAGTGAAGATTTGCATGGTTTCTATATTTTGTGTATGTGTTTTTATAAAATTGTATATTGAGTGATAGTTTTGTATTGATACTTTTGTATTTATTTCAATTTAATGTATGCTTACTATTTTGGGTTGTCAGGTAAATCAAGTTCCTATGATGCTCTTTGGTGTAGATGCAGTATGATGTCGAAGCCAGTTTCTATGACAGTACACACTTTTCCTGTCACCCAAAACAATTAAAATCATATCTTTATCTAAAATACAACAACAGTGAGAACGGAAGGGATGGCAGGGTTAAAGGTCTGCTAACTTCAGGACTGCATACTACACTCATGGTGAGAAGGGTATATATACTGACTGCTGAAATCGCGATAAAAATATTTACTACTTCCGTTTTTTTCAAAGTTGTTTTTTTACGATTGTGGGGAACAAAAAAAATCCACAAATGGGCAGGATGGATTATTTAGAGTCATACATACCATCAAAGCAACACAAAAATATCAACACAAAACATATCTCACCAAATGCAATCTTATATTATCACACCGACACAATATCTTCTTTAAACAGTAATTGTTTTGTTTGAGGGACAGTGAAGATTTGCATGGTTTCTATATTTTGTGGATGTGTTTTTATAAAATTGTATATTGAGTGATAGTTTTGTATTGATACTTTTGTATTTATTTCAATTTAATGTATGCTTACTATTTTGGGTTGTCAGGTGAATCAAGTTCCTATGATGCTCTTTGGTGTAGATGCAGTATGATGTCGAAGCCAGTTTCTATGAGTGCTGCCTGCAGTTATGTCCCTTGACACCCTTCTCACCATGAGTGAAAATGCAATCCTGAAGTATGCAGACCATTAACCCTGCCATCCCATGCATTCGCATTACATGCTCTTTGGGCTTATAAGTTTGTGACCAATAAATTATAACAGTACACACTTTTCCTGTCACCCAAAACAATTAAAATCATATCTTTATCTAAAATACAACAACAGTGAGAACGGAAGGGATGGCAGGATTAAAGGTCTGCTAACTTCAGGACTGCATACTACACTCATGGTGAGAAGGGTATATATACTGACTGCTGAAATCGCGATAAAAATATTTACTACTTCCGTTTTTTTCAAAGTTGTTTTCTTACGATTGTGGGGATCAAAGAAAATCCACAAATGGGCAGGATGGATTATTTAGAGTCTGTTTTCTTGAAGTTGAAACTTTTTTTCCGGTTTTAGTGGCGAAATTAATAAGTAAATTTAGAATTTCGCCAGGGTTCCTAAATCAACATTCCAAAAAGCCGTTTTTGCCGTTTTTTTCCGAAGTCGCCATTTTTTTTCAAAAACTACAAATATAAGCAACAAGTTATGATAATAGGGTAAAAGCCCTATTTGTTGCGAACACTTTGATGGGCCATTTGTAAATTTTGACCCAGAAACGGCGACGTGACAATTTATTGAAAAAAGTATGTTTTTTGTGTGAAATGCACACAATGCATATCAATGCCCTAATCTCGCTATATCAAAAAAATCAACTTCCGGTTGTAGCGAAAAGCTATTTTTTCGCTTCCAACCTGAAGTTGAATTAAAAAAATGATTGAATCAGATAGATGAGGATCTCATCTATCCAGGTAGGTAGTCATATTGTGATCGGGGGGAGATAGCTTGATGAAATTGACAGGAATCGGCGAGGTACCATTGAGAATGTACTAATCGCCGTGGTCAACACGCCACCATCGATGCGTGTTGACAAATATCTCAAAATATTTTCGATTTTCCGAAACCAAAAGAATTAATCTTAATAATATAGATACTTGGCTTGTTAATTCTTTTGGTTTCAGAATTTTAGAGTTAGAGATGGCCACAAACGAAAGCTTTGAAATCGGGGTGCAAATTTCGTCAAACCCGACCCATCGCATGTTCACGCCACCATCGATGCGTGTTGACAAATATCTCAAAATATTTTCGATTTTCCGAAACCAAAAGAATTAATCTTAATAATATAGATACTTGGCTTGTTAATTCTTTTGGTTTCAGAATTTTAGAGTTAGAGATGGCCACAAACGAAAGCTTTGAAATCGGGGTGCAAATTTCGGCAAAACCGATATTCAAAATGGCGGAGGGTAACCTAGCCAATGTAAAAAATACGTGAATGAACACGTAAGTAAAATAGTACAAAGAGAAATACAAATAGCCGCTCATTGGTTAATAAACCGCGGGAAAGAGTACCACGTGGTGTGACGGTGAGGCAGTGAGACCGCTCATTGGATAATTCACCAGAGACAAACCACGTGGTGCTGTCACGTGATTAGCCGATCGCAGAAAAGTATGTTTTTTGTGTGAAATGCACACAATGCATATCAATGCCCTAATCTCGCTATATCAAAAAAATCAACTTCCGGTTGTAGCGAAAAGCTATTTTTTCGCTTCCAACCTGAAGTTGAATTAAAAAAATGATTGAATCAGATAGATGAGGATCTCATCTATCCAGGTAGGTAGTCATATTGTGATCGGGGGGAGATAGCTTGATGAAATTGACAGGAATCGGCGAGGTACCATTGAGAATGTACTAATCGCCGTGGTCAACACGCCACCATCGATGCGTGTTGACAAATATCTCAAAATATTTTCGATTTTCCGAAACCAAAAGAATTAATCTTAATAATATAGATACTTGGCTTGTTAATTCTTTTGGTTTCAGAATTTTAGAGTTAGAGATGGCCACAAACGAAAGCTTTGAAATCGGGGTGCAAATTTCGTCAAACCCGACCCATCGCCATGTTCACGCCACCATCGATGCGTGTTGACAAATATCTCAAAATATTTTCGATTTTCCGAAACCAAAAGAATTAATCTTAATAATATAGATACTTGGCTTGTTAATTCTTTTGGTTTCAGAATTTTAGAGTTAGAGATGGCCACAAACGAAAGCTTTGAAATCGGGGTGCAAATTTCGGCAAAACCGATATTCAAAATGGCGGAGGGTAACCTAGCCAATGTAATAAATACGTGAATGAACACGTGAGTAAAATAGTAGTAAGAGGGATACAAATAGCCGCTCATTGGTTAATAAACCGCGGGAAAGAGTACCACGCGGTGTGACGATGAGGCAGTGAGACCGCTCATTGGATAATTCACCAGAGACAAACCACGTGGTGCTGTCACGTGATTAGCCGATCGCATTAAATATGCAGAAAACCCACGCATGCGCATCCACCCACGCATGCGCATCCAACGGCCGCCCCACCAGACGAGACGCGCTACAGAATCGTATTGGAGTGAAGAAAACGTAAAGTATAAACACGTAAAAATCCACCAAAAAAAAACTAGGCAACCCACAGAAACAATGAAACAAACATTATAAACTACACACCCAATTCTAACAGAAACATTAAACAAAACGACCCCACCACACCCCACTCTCCAGATCATTCGCCTAGAATTTTCCAAAAATGCCATGTAAGACAACATAGGGAAAATCAGTAACCAGCTCCCAGGACCCTCCCCAGGAATGTAAGACAACAAAAGCAAACTGAATATAGGTTGTTGTTTGTACAACAACCTCTAAAAACAAAATTGAATGGTACTTTGTAAATGGGTATTCGTAGAACCCCAGGTATTTTCACCTGGTATTCTCTGTTACACCTGGTTAATTCAGCAGTAATTTATTATATGTATGTACCTGGACATGTTGGCCTCTCCTCACACTTGAACTATTAGTTCTCTGGGGAGGTGTCTGAGAGTCAGCATGGAAACCTCTGCCTCTTAGTTTAAACATCTATCTTCCTCAGCACCTCTGAAAGAGGCCCCAAGGTCTACCAGGTGAGAACTGGTTGCCTGCATAATGAACCTAACATCTAACAGCATCCATACCAACACACCTAGCTGTTAGCTCTGTGGCATGGAAGCATGGGGGAAAACACTCCCCACTTCACACACTGAGGTGTGTGACATGTACTTGAATATAGCAGGCATAGTCTTAGCCAGCGGGGCTTCTGGGCATCTTTTGGACACCCAAACCCTTAAAAAGCACCCCTCAAAATTTATTTTGTAAGGAATTTTTTTAAAACAACAATCTCAAGCATATTATTGAATTTGTTCATCTCCATATAATTTCAATGACATTGTATAAGGAAATTATGCCTTATTTTGATAAATTTATACATGTTTATGGTTGAAATCTGATTTTAGTACATTATGGTCCCCCCTTAAAATTTGGATGCCCGAAATTTGACAATTGCAAATTTTAAGCACCCAGTTTCTAAATCCTGGCTTAGTCCCTAATCTCAGGGAAAAACTTAAAGCCAGCACCCTATAGGATAAGCACTGTCTGTTACTAATGACCACAGATCTGTATACGGACGACCGCCTGTCAGCAAAGAGGTTTTGTGATTTGTCCACAAATAAAGCTTATTAGGTCTCAATGAGATTATACAGCCTACTTACAAGTCTAATGAGACACCTGGAGATTTTGGAGGTCTATATTGATTGTCTTTTCTAGGCCTTTCAAAGTGTGCTGGCTAGTAAAAGACAATGAAGAACCAAACCACTCTTGAAAATTGAACGATTGTCTCTTTGATATTTTGTAGGGCTAGAAACCAAATTAACAATTGTCTACCATTTAAAACTGACATTTCCCTATGCTAAAATTGAGAGTAAAAAAGCTACAATATTTGTTGTATTTGTCCGAATAAGCGCACAGACTCCAAATGACCTCACCCCCTTTTTTCTGAAAAATGTTGGAAGGGACAAGCCAGCGGATATTATTTTCTGGCCTTCTGAACCTCCCTAACTTCCTCCCGCAAACGTAAATATTTCCATACCATATATTGTCCTTACGAGCTAACTTATTTTCAGTCATTCTTTGACGCGCCATCACTCAAGCATCCAATCAGACATGGTGTAACAAAAGACAAAGCGTTCAAGCTCTGGGCCGACACGGATTGTTGCCACGATCAGCAAGATTACCAATACCCCTTCCAGCAAATTCTTTCCTAAATTTCTACGAGCACAAGCGCTTGTTCAGACAAATACGGTACTCAGAACCTGTGCATAATGTCAGCATGATACAATCTAGCTTGATTATTCGAGAAAGCTGACCTTAAGCCTCTTGAATCTCTATCAATCAGAGTCAATTTGCACACAGCTATCTTCTTGTCATCAGTTTCCTCTTAATGGGAGTATCATGGACACTGATAACAGCTACAGCAAATAATAACAGGCATTTTGAAAGGTCCAACTTAAAACGCCAAGGATGATTTCATCGCGCCTGTTGAAATGATCAATATTTTTTGTCCCAAACCCATAAAAACAAATGCTCACATGTATAGGTTTAATATGGCTTTATCCATGCCTTTTCCTTCCATGAAGAAATAACTAAAACAAATTCAAATCTCTTACAAAAAGGCTGTTCACATGAGTACTGTGAGCATCTAGTCTTAGGCAGTCTGGGCATCTTTTGGATAACCAAAACCCCACAAAATCACCCCTCAGGATGCCCAAATGTTATCCTGTTCAAACCAAGTTGAAATCTTAAGATTTCTGGCTAAGACCCTGACTGTGTGTGGTTATAATGGGGTTTTTCTGAGCCGATTTCTACCCTTATCATTTTTACCAGCACAACTGTGTTTGCAAAAAAGTGAATTTTCAAATCAATTGATGCTTCAGTCTTGTAGTGGTCAAAAACATCAAGATTTTTAATTATCTTAATAATGGGCAGATTATTTCTGGGAAAAAAATGATGAATATTTTTTAAGAGAATCCAACCCACATAATTTCTTCAAACATGTTTGAAACTGTCTTTCAAAAATTATTTTCATAAGTGTTATTTCCAAACAACAACATTTGTCCTGAAATCTCCGAGTGTAAATGCGTTCATTAAGCAGGCTGGCGACATTACTAAACACCAAGTCCTGAGATTTAGTGGCATTGTGTAACTAAGATCAATTTTATTGATTAACCTATCATCATAATTCATAAGCCATATCTATTCCTGAAATCAATACCATAATCTAGACCAAATAAGTAAATAAAACATCATAAGTAATAATGTATACATATCCAGATCAATATTCGCAAAATAATGATTGACTAACCCATTCCCATGCAGAAGACCCTGATCTAGTCTGATTTTTTGAACACTTTTTAACCCATATGCTGCTGGTGACTAATTTTGTCAATACAAAATGATGTGCAAAAACCTGAAAAATGACTGAAACCCTGGCACATGGGAACTCATCTGAGAGTCCTCAGTGAGAGCTATAGATGAAAATTTTACCAACATGACAGGGTTTAGATGGTTATCAAAAAGCTTTGCATTTGTGTGCTTTGGATGAAAGTAGCCTTGAGCATTTGAAGGGTTCAGATCTTATAAAAGAAATTCTTGACTATGTATTTTAATATTCATAGAATAAATGTCAATCCTAACTCAGATTTTTTGGTAAAAGAATTTGTGTAGAGAACTTACAGTTTCTGATGTCGGAGATGAAGACCGCAAGGCCTCTCATCCCATCACCCTTAACAGCAGGCATGGTTACTCCTCACCTGAAAAACAACGAAAAACATAATCAGTGGTTACAAAGGCTTAAGAAATCATGCAAATGGCAGAATTGGCACAAATATTCACTAGTCCTGTAGTGACTAGTGCCATCTCATTATTGCTAGTCCTACAGCTGATATTTTGGGAAATTCTTGCCTGGTAATTAGGGCTGGCCTCGATAAGCACGACATCGAGTGATCGGCAAAGTCGTAAGATCGATGTTCAACATGAGAGGACATTGATTGCCGAACTCGATACGGCCCCCCCTACCTCCATTGTTTTCCCTACCCCCAAAATACAAAAGAGCCTACCCTATTCTTTAAAGAGACCAAGGCGCTGAGCCGACCACAGCCGGCCGCCATTGAAACTGCACTACGATAGATATTATCGCGCTCTGTAGTACTTGGAAAAGTGTGGAGAGGGCCACGCAATGTATTTGACATGGTGCTGGTCCGGCCCCCACCACACTTTTCCAAGCACTACCGCGCGCGACAAAATCGATCCGAGAAAATCGACATCGAGAAAAATTAGGCAATTAATCGGATCGCAAAAAAATGGCTGATGAGCACAGCCCTACTGGTAATTGCCCCAGATCTGATTGTCAGGGAATGTCCCCATGATCAACTCAAACTGGACATCATAACCAAGTGATTTGTGGACTACACCTGTAGACAACCGGTGTACCACGAAATCTTCCCCCCCTGGAAAATGTCCCCCCCGGGGGGGAAAATTTCCTAGCTTTCCCAGGAAATTTTCCCCCCCGGGGGAACATTTCCTAGGAATATTTGCCCCCCGTGGGGGAATATTTCCTAGGAAAAATACCCCCCCACCAGGCAAATCTGCCCCCCCCGGGGGGGAGGTTTTCCTAGGAATTTGTACCCCCCGGGGGGCAATTTTCCTAGGAATTTGTACCCTCCAATTATTTTTTTTCTAAGAAAATGCCAATACCCCCTGTCAGGAGGTAGATTTGCAGTTTTCACCCTAAGGACAGTTTTCACCGCCCGGGGGGTGAATTTTCCTAGGAAAATTTACCCCCCAGGGGGGAAAATTTCCTAGGAAAATTCACCCCCCGGGGGGGAGGTTTTCCTGGGAAATTGTACCCCCCGGGGGGCAATTTTACTAGGAATTTGTATCCCCTGGGGGGCAATTTTCCAAGGAATTTGCACCCTCCAATTATTTTTTTCTAAGAAAATGCCAATACCCCTTGTCAGAAGGTAGATTCGCAGTTTTCACCCTAAGGACAGTTTTCATCCCCCGGGGGGTGAATTTTCCTAGGAAAATTCACCCCCCGGGGGGGTAAATTTTCAGGGTGGGGGGAAAATTTCCTAGGAAATCTTCTCCCCCGGGGGGGAAGATTTTCAGGGGGGGAAAATTTCCTGTTACACCGGTTCCTTAACCCATCGATGCTCACAGTGGCCAAAAGTCCTGGTTATTTCAGTGAAATCTCTCAGCATTGTAGGAGAAATATTTACCAGAACGCTACCAACAACTCTCCTTCATAAATCTAAGAAAAAATTATTCTTAATTTCAAGTTATTGTCAATAGTTCCATAGATCCTAACAACAATTTCCAGAGAAACTCTTACTCATGGATGACTTAATCCCTCATATGAAGGACAACCAGATCCAAATATATATCTGGTCTTGTTCACTGTTTTGTATATTACATTATATACATTATGTCTAGATAATTTAACTACACGCTGTCCATTAATGGGTTAAAGATCGGATAAATTTGGCCGATCACTGAAGTCATCATTGAACTGCATAGGAATGGGCATGGGCCAGCTATCTGGGTGACCTATTGTAGGCGGCAGCATGGGGAGCCAATTACTGGCTTTTATTGATTTTCCTACACGAGAATAGATCTCAACCTTGGAAGCCGAGACGCTGCCACTATTTCTGAGACCATCCTAGCGAAACAGAAGCCGTGAAATGCATACATGTGACTCACTGTGAGGCATACCACACCCCGGCTGATAGTTACGCAAATTATATTTTTTTAGGCATTCTCACATTTCCTAAATGAAATCGTATAGGTTTAATATCAAAACAAAATAACCCATATTTCAGTCTAAAGAGCAATCAACTCATAGGTTTATTGTTTCAGATATATATATAGTAATTTTAATAGGACAGGATGTGACATTTAGGCTTGTCTGATCACCAAAATAAAAGTGTCATTGATATCTTTTTTATTATTTCATTATTTAATTATTGATACATATCAAAAAAAATTTCAGTTCTTGTCAAGTCCTAATATACAAATAAACAGCTCATGTAACTTCTCTCCAAGTGATGCCACCTTATTCTATGAGGACCCCAGTGAAAAGTAAATACATGTGAGGCGCCAGAATCAACACATTTCTCTGATAGTACCCCATTTGTTTTTTCGGTTCAATGGGCCCTTGAGTTGGCATTGTATAGCACCTATCAACACGCATGTATAGTGTGCCAGGCACCCTGGGCCAAATATTACCTTTTCACCAGCTTGCAGGGCATACAGGTAAACTACATTGATCATTCATAGGCCAATAGGGAAGGAAGGGGACACACTCTCCTATTAAAAGTTTAAAACATTACATATTTTGAAATTATTTCCATGCAATTGATAACATTGTCAGTGTCTGTGTTACCGCTACGAAAGAGATTATTATCATTATTAAATTATTACTATTATCATTATTATTAATATTATTTTTATTATTATCATTATAATTTAATTCATTACCATTATTATCATTACTAAATAATATTATCAGAGAATCATTTACAACTATATAGACTCACATACATCTGACTTATGAATATCTATGCTACATACATGAGAACTCAGTGTGTACATACCATGTTCTGCAGTTGCTGGATACAGGGGGGGGGGGGGGGTTGAGGGGTCTAATAATCTCACTTTTGCAATACAAAATGTTGATTTTCTAGCTAAAAATTGTAACTTTTGCTTGAAACAAATCAATATTAAATTTACACAAGTAAAACAACCCTTCCCCTGTTTCAGAAACCTTGGGTCCCCCCCCCCCCCCTCTTCTGAAATACTGCATATCATGCAAGATCAACAGCACTTTCTAAATCCTTGCTAATGCCTGACAGTGCTATCACTGCTATGTACTCATTGTACTGTTACTTTACTGAGACAACCCCCTATAGGTCATTACGTAATATGTATCTTGACTACTTGCAGTTAAGGAATGTATACATGGAATTCACACCAATATACACAAATCATATGTATCCAATCTTCACCACTGCTTATCTCATTGAGTTGTTGTTTACACACTGACACGCCCCCTTTGGGGTTTATCTAGTACTAATCTTAGCCACTTATTGCTAACATTAATGCCCAGAGACACGCCTCCTATAGGCCATATGAATTACAATCAGGGTCACTGCAGGTCAGTCCTAAAAATGAGCCAACCTTTGTACTCTAAATAATTGACTCCCCAGAATGCCTGAAATACAATACTGCTCTGGTACTTAGATTTAAATCCCTGACTAAAATGAGCGTTTTCCTACAAACAGGATTCTAACTTATTATGTATCTAGATCTTTACTTATACTTCTTAAAGTGAGATGCAAAAACATATTATGTCAGTCAGGAGCTGTCTCTCTGAGTCATAAGAAAAAAGAAGTTCATCAATTCTAGTCTGAATGTTTGTAAATGATGTAGCCTTGCCAAATTAGCAGTAAGTACACGCAGCACTTAAATTAAGACAATAAATATCAAATAATTGAGTAGTTTGATATTTCAATGGTCAAAAATGTACTAAACTATCTTTTGTCTGTACACAATAACATGTAGAGATTTGAGTTGAGGTAGCCCATTCCTATAGCTACTAGCCCTAGTACCAGGGCAGGCTTCTTTGCTTTTAAAGTCAGAACCTGTCATATATGATTAATGTCTATCTAATTTATATCATACCGGTGGTGCCCACCCAAGTGTCATATTTCCAGCTGTGATGCATACACAGCAATATACATCCAGACATCCATCCAATAACTAGTATGCTATGGTCAACTGATAAAATCAATACAGGTTCCAGAGGCAATCTTGCGAGGGCAGCTGTCACTTTAACTTCAGTCTCTGATTGGTTAGGAAGGAATTTCTATGGCAGACTGGTAAAAGAATCAATGCATTCTAGACCATTCACTGAGTAGCGCTTGCCTTAACCCTTAATAAGTAATAAATCAATAAATGAGCTTGTTATGATATGAGGGTGGATAACCCAATGCCTACCAGATAGCCAGCGAGTGTTAAACAAAGTCACTTAAAAGTACCAGGCTGATGACGGACAGTGGAAATGGTACTAATTAATATCTAATAACTAGAGAATCATTTATACATGTGAGAATTGATTATCTTAGCCAGGATTTAGAATCTTGATGACCAAAATAGACAATATTTATTAAAATTTTACGAGGGTGTTTTGTTTTTTAACTACCATGTAGACCACAATATACTCAGATTACAAGTTCTATAAACACATATTTTCTGAGTGAAAGGAGGCATAGTATCCTTATACAATGGACCAAGGGATTTATACAAATTAGGGTGAAGAAAGTTCAATCATATGTTTGAAAATGACATTTTAATAACTTTTTGAAGTATTGGCAGTGTCCGACGTACAAGGTAGCCCTACTAGTCTGGACTAGTAAAAATGTGAAAAGGGGCCGGTAGGGCTAGTAAATTACTAACCCTTGTAGCCCTACCAGACTAGTACAAATTTACCAGTCATGATAAGATTGATTATTTGACATGTTGAAATTTTGGTTGGTGCCTTTAGGAAGATTTAGATTGATAGCATTTTTCTTGCATATTTAGAAAAATAAAAAGGGTCAAGTTTTAATGATTATTTGGATTTTCAGGTAGGGCCAGTACAGGTTGGAGTAGGGCTAGTATATTCCATATGCCACTAGCCCTACCAGGCTTGTAGAGTTTTCTGGTTATTGTCAGACCTTGTATTGGTTGTCCGAATGATACCAAGACGCCCTGCTGGCTAAGACTATGTCACTAAGATCACTGCATGCCAGGAGACAACATTCTTAGCAGGCAGCTATCTCACTGTCTTCAATCTCTTTATTTGAAACTAGGAAATTTAGGGCTCCCATACTGACAATTCAAGAGCCTTCAGCAACATCCATAATTACACTGTGTGAGGACAATTAGTTTCATACTCACCGAACGTTGTGTCTTATTCATGTGATTTAGTGTCAGCCTAATATTTCTATAAATAACAGGAAAGTGTGCTGGACATGCTTTTAATTAATAACTAAATTCATGAGTCCATGTGAATATATCTTATTCTTACCAAGAATCAACATTAAACCAAAGATTCCAGTAGCCAACATTGACTAGTAGTCCCCAACATTTATAAGTCCCACCATCTATTACCATTGAAATTAAGAATACAGGCGAAAACGCCCTATATGCGAAAACGCCCTAGTCTAAACGCCCTATTTTTCTTACTTTTCACAACAGTGTATTTCTTCTTCTTTTCTTCCTCCTTTCTCTTCTTTTCCTTTCTCGTTCTCTTTTTCTTAGTTATTTACGTTCATAGTCGAGTTAGTAGTAGCGTAGTTAGTGGTGTCCATTTTTTCTTTGCAGGTTTATACTCTCACGAAATCACACCCGAGAGTTGGACCTGGCCGCCGCCGTGGATTCGTTTCACTCGTGTGTCGGCACACGCTATGTCACTTTGAAACATTGGAATAAAGTTCGAAAATGAGTCATTTCACCATTATAAATAAATATATGGCTTCACTCCACTCATCAACGACAAGCGGACGAGGAACAGCACATACGTAGATATATTTTAATTGCTGCTGGAACTGACAGTTGACAGACTGTCAATAACAACAACTGTGACAACATCCATGAATTATATGGAGACAGTAATTATTATAACTGAACTTAAATTGACAACAACTGTCAATGACAATATCCATGAATTACATATCCATGAATTATATATCCATGAATTAGGGATGTCATCGATAGTCGACAAATCGATCGATCGACATTTTCACTTTGTCAATTAAATCGAATCGAATGGTTGGGTATCGAATCGAAATAATCGATATTCTGCAACCCAATAATGGCGTATGATTATTAATAAAAAACACACCTTTCCCAGATATTTTCATGTTAAATTAACGCAATGTGAAACTCTGACTAAGTATTGAACAATTTTTCTATGGCTTTTGTAAGAGAAATTGGAAGGAATAGGTACTTTACTCAGGCATATGGCCATGACACAGGTTATCGAACTGAATCGAATCCAATCGATATATATCGGAAAGAGTATAGCAATTAATCAAATTGAAAAAAAGGGATATCAGTGACATCCCTACAAATAATTGTGCCCTACGAGCACGTTACGGTGTATCGAATCGAATCGAATCGAATCGAAATATATATCAATTAATCGAATCGATAAAATTTCATATCAATGACATCCCTACCATGAATTATATAAATTCAATAATTCGGCTCACGGCAGCACTTGAAAAGTAGGGCGTTTTCGACTAGGGCGTTTTTTCGCATATAGGGCGTTTTCGCCTGACACCGAAATTAATAGGACTTCCATGAAGAGCTGGCTCAACGAGCATTTTACCTCAAAAGTCAGTAACCCAATGGGGATACAAGACCATAGGTTTTAGTAGCCATACCACCATTTTGTTAAAAAGATTTAGTAGCCCGGACTACATGCCCAGGGAATTAGTTCTCAGTAAGTTTAAAATAATATATGTTGAATTCATTTTTGCAACAATAAGACAAACCAGTATGAAACATACTAAAAGTTAAAATTAATTATATTCCTCGGGACTTATGATATCTATTATTTAAAACTCCAGACAAATTTACTGGATTCTTTTACTATGATGGCAATTTTCAAGTTATAAATCCATATACATGTACTATACACATCAAACATTTGTCCACTAGACCCTCAAATCTCAAGGCTCTGTATCAGAAAATGCATCATAAATTAGATGTTGGTCACTTGCTCACTTTGACTTTGTTTTGAAAGATAGCAACTAACCCTATATTCAGGGCCTTGTTCAGTAGTGCCTCTAAAAAGCTTAATTTGGACACCAAAAACCTTTAACCATTTTGGTCAGGTATTCCTAAATATCTAGATATAAAGTTAAAAGCATGTTATCATTTTTACCTGTTGGGGAAAATGGAAATTTGTACAAGAGATTTATTTGAAAATAACATGTATTTTTAAGAGAGTATTTTTTTTTAAATTCAGCACAAAAACAATACTATGACAGTTATGAGCTTATGAGACCTGTATTCATAATCAGGTATTGAAAGATTTGAAGGCAAGCTTCTTAACTTCATTGGGTTGGCAGTGGTGTGGAACTGGTAGTATAAAAAATGTAGTGGGCACTGCATCAGTTTGAGGTATTTGCAGGGAGCATCTGTAAGCCATCATAACATACGCTCTAAAAGCCTTGGCCAGGGACTTAGCCAGGACCCGTCCTGCCTGCCTTTGGACAGGTAGTTTCCTGAAAAACTACTTTTTGGACAGGCAAAAATTTCTATGAACAATTATCAATTTAGACTTTTGGGGTTTGATAACCAATTTTTTCCTAAACATACCATCTATTCTTCTAGTACATAGCTGAAGTGTAAATTGCCCTTTTTGACAAAATAGGCCATTGTTTGTAGTTGGTATAAGGATTTAAAGTACATTTATAGTACCTAATTCGGAACGGGCAGACATTTTGGAATTGCTGTTTTGGACAGGCATTTTATAAATCCTGGCTGAGACCAAGACTCTTGGCTGATGATCGATAAGGCAAAAGTGACTGCAAGTTTCAGAAATTCTTTCTAAAATAATAAAACACTTTTATAACAAATGTCACCAGCCAGCTCAGGGCAAATTAAAAGGTGAAATATGTACATAATTGAATTATTTGTCTGGCGGTGTTACTCGCCGAAGTAACAAGTGAGAACTCTGCTGTGCTGTGAATTCACCACAGCACTGGCAGATTTCCGTCATCATTTAAATCTGTGTCTCTAGAAAGACCACAGAGAAAAATCAGCGAAATCAAAAGTAGGCCTGGAAAGAGACAGAAACCAGGTCTACTCCTATATATAGTTTAAGTTCTGCAACCTGTAAATAAGAGTAACTTGCACATCACCAGAGAGAGTTGAGTTTTAAGTCACTGACATCACCCATACATTTAGGTATTTGCCTGTGTCTGGTACATATGATGGTTAAAAAGTTAGTAGTTTAACACTAACAGCCATTGCAATAAGTATAAAGGTATTTACATATCTGCCATGCCAAAAAATTATACCTGCTCATTATTCAACCAGCATGACAGGTTGACAGCTAACAAATTCCCGATTTCATGCAGGTATCTCAAATTAAATTATCATTCAATGATTCATGTTTCCGGATAGCTATAGGAATAATAAAGTCCATATCTTAAAACCTGTATTGGAATGAAGAACCGTGTTAAAGACAGTTATGGGTCAACGTTTTACCAAATGAAAGATCACGAAACATCAGAATAACTGAGAGAATAACCTGCCTCCCCATTAAATTAAAGCAGAACACTTTCAGGAAGGGGGAGGAGTTCCGTCAGTAGCCGAATATCATGCATGTTCTTGACAGATATCCGACAGCGAAGCGGGTCGGAAAGGAGAAAGTACGAGTCGTACAGAGGAGAGTTCGTGTATCGCACAAAGAGTATACTTACTGGGATCAAATCAAGTATTAGAATTCCAATTATGCTCCTCGAGTGTAAAGATATTCCTAATAATTGCAACTAACGAAGCGCTCTAGCAAAAAATGGCCGCCATTTGCACGATTTGTGGCGAAAGCGAGGGTGGATTTACACCCACCAACATAATCTTTCCAGCGCTGGCAAAAACTCTGTCTTTACACCAAAGACCTAGTAAAATAAAATTCGATGGTTGAGTATTCTTTTATAGGATATTATAACCCCCATTTGAAAATTAGTTACCTACAATATCCATTATTATAGTAATATAGACCAATCATATCACGGATAAACCGGTACATCTAGAACGATGACGTCATCTGCTAGGCGATCGTCCTAATAAATACCTGCAGTTTTAAAATGTCAAGAGATGTGTTGTGGCATCATCATCATTTGGACAGCTTAATCATGTCCAGGGACAATTAACCTTAACAGGAGCCTACCGTGCTTCGTCAACAGTGGTGTCTAAACTCAAGGTAATTGTCTAGATGGTTCTAGTGCTACTGTAGGCCCAGAAACAGTGCTTTAGCAGGTGCCCATCTTTTGTAAACAACATGTTACATGACATCCATGAGGGTCCATGCATTCCTAGTTGTAATGTGACAGACCGGCTGACCATGGTTCTTGTTTTCAAATCTAAATGTTGAAACTTATTCTGTGGAATTTCAAATTTAAATTATGATAAACATAAATTATGGGAAACTCTGATTAAGGTGTACATAGATCTTAGGTTCAGAATATATATTGATCATTTAATGACAATTCATAAGTTTAAAGGTAAATCTCAACTCTCAAGCCCAAGCCAAGGAGTTATAAAATATCAAATAATATGCTACATACATGTATAACATGTGCACACAGCCACCGGGTTTCTTGGTACAGCCATGCTATGGTCAGGTTGTAGTTGTGGTTGTTAATCTATCAGGGCTATTTTTTTCCTCCCTCATCCCTTAAAGTCTAGAATTGGTATTGAAAATATTGGACAGTTTGTAGAGTCTAAAGAACAATTGCATGCTTGACCATACACCCCATTTATGTTGTTTATAACCTGTGTATCTCTTATCACCTGTTCAGCAACATAATACCATACTGTAGAGTGAAATTTGAGAATATTTTTTTGGTTCTAATATATCAATATATATACATGCCCAAACATGAACCATTTAATGATAAAATTGTTGAAAAAATAAGTTTTTGATGAGTTTTTGTGAATTGTACCATTTTGCTACATTACCACATTGGGTTGTCAAACAGACAATAACAGAGACATCAGTAAAATGAAAAGTGCCTCATTAGAATAGACGATACATATCTGGTCAAAGTCGTCTCGACTAGTTAAGAAACCTGAGTATACACTTGGTCCTTAAGAGTTTAAGGGCTTTAAAATTGCTTTAATGTGATTTAATTGCCTTATCCCACTAAGAACTTTTATTAATTTGCAAACTATTCCTAAATATATAAGCTAGAGTAGACGCTTAATTTTGCACTTGTTTACATCAAATGGACCTTAAATAGGTCATGGGTGTACCTATTGCAACTAACAGCATGTCTGGGGATTCAGGGCCTTTAAATTTAAGACTGTGCAGTGCTTCTAATGTACTTTTCCTAAAAGAAAAAAAAAGGTGAAAATTACAATATTCCTTAACTTCTCAGAGTGTGAGTTTTGCTCAGGGTATGATATTGTAATTCCCCACACGGCCCACAGTGTTAAAAAACTGCTTTTAGTGATAAATACATGTGAAATTTACTGATCAATGTACAAGGCTATATAAATAGCTTTTAGAATGAATGGTAAGTGATTCTTCCTTATCCCAAGCAAATTAAGATGCATTTATCAGCCTGTTAGGGTAAGTATTTTACTTGCCTTACAGGCCCTTTATGCAGTATTGGTAGGCAGGGCCAGTCTGGCTATAACTCACCAGTTACCACATATGTGCGGATAACCTGGTCATTTTTGCATGTTGGCTAGATTTGTTGGTTAATGCTCTTAGTATAGGAAGGGAAATGGGTGATTATAACCAGAGTGCTCACTATGAAAAATGACACACCTTAGTTACAACTTATAACATGAGCTATATTCTTTGTTCTTGTTGTTTCTAAGGATCCAGCACCCTTTAAGTTGCATGGGTATACTGTGTAATGTATACCTACTGCCCTCACCCTTGCTGCTGGGTGGTTAATTTGGCCAATACAAAATGACTAGCACCCTGGCACATGGGTACTTTGTCCACTTACCTGAGAGAAATCAACGAGTGCTTTCTACTGAATACCAACATGACAGGGCTTAGATGGTTTACAAAAATCTTTGCGTCATTGTGCTTTGGATAAAAGATGTCTCAGCATTGGAAAGGTTAACACATTTATTTAATAGTGCTTCATCTGGATCTATGATGCTTTTGACAACTTTGGAATTTACAAATATTTTACGAACTTTTACTAGATTTCTGATTAATATTTCCCCTTAAATCTTTTTCTAAAATATTCTCTCACCTTTAAGATTTCATCAACAAAATTCAGGCTGCTTTTTTAATGGGTCAAGGTACCTACATATAGTATGAATTGTTAATACAACCAATGTTAGATTTACTCACACATCTTTTTCTTTCCCTAGGGCCTGAAAGAGAAAATTTCATTTGAAATATATATCAGTTATTTCAACTTATTTGCCTGAGCTATATATGCAAATAGGATGTTTTCCATTTCTTTCAATACCTTTGTTGCATAGGTCTCAAAATCAGCATCCTCTAGAAATAAAGTCTATAACATAGGAAAAATCAGATTCTTGTCAATTTCATTGAGTATCTATATATTGCAATAACATTATATTGCTATATCTGTAAACATTTGTAATTGTCTCCATCAATGAAATTGTCGTGGTAGAAATAAATACTGTATACCTTGTTAATATTGCGACAGTTCATTTAATGCTTACTTTGCGCACCCATGGAGTCCGCATTTAATAAACTGCGCACTGTTATTTGGATATAAGATCCCTATATGCTTGTACCGTTCAACAGTTCTGATATGATATCTTGTCATTCAACATCAAGACCCTTCGTGGTCTCTACTGGTATTAAGTTCAATTACGATGTAGACATCTTGCACATTTGAGTGTGATCAAACATGCAGGTAACCACTAATCAGAGTTACTGATTGCAACCAAGATAATACTGTTCCTGGCTGGTGAGTGGTGACGAAATAAAGATTGCACTTGCCTATAATACTGGCAGCATCTGGCATCCATAAGGGGCTGGCCAGCTAGAATATAGCAGGACCACCCTTCCCAAAAGCCGGTTAGGTTGTATACCCTTGGCCCCCTTACACAGCTTGAGCTGGAGGTTATCAATGCGCAATAATTAAACTGCGCATCAAAGGCAGTTATCCGTTGAGCGCATTATTTCATATGCGCAATATTAACATGGTATACAGTAAATGAAATTAAAAGATAGTGTACTGGCAGGAACAGTCAGTGATATACTGTTCCTGGTACTTGCAACACTGTAAGACAAAAACTTTTTCATAAGTATACCTGCCTAGTTAGTTCCATGACCAGATTATAGGTGGCAGTTTTATCTAATACTTGTGTGTCATGAGAGCTTCCAGCTCTGATTAGTGATTACCTGTGCTGTGATTGTTCTTTATCATGCACAATACAATGACTATTGAGCAAAAAAAAATACAAAAGAATTTGCTGCATCTGTGACATTTGTGTAGAGAGACAATCAATATAAGTAGCTCACCTGAAGCTTGTAGGGAGGTGAATTACTGCATTGTAATCTTGTTACCAAGGAAGCTGACACATAGTAGGAAATGTACATGGAAAGGGCTGAATCTTCTCAAACATTTTGCGTGTGCTCATTGGAGCATGCTGCTTAGGATTAAACTGATGTGTGTTGTGCAATCATGAAATGGGAGGTATTACAGTGGTGTATAGGATGTATGAATGTCATCTGCTATGTGCAAGTCTGATGGGAAACACAACTGACTGCACTACAATAAGGTCATCTTTGATATTGATGATGGCCTAGAGTTTCCTACCATGGTGAGTTGTGTTCAGAAACGGTCACAATTTTCAAGATCGATCATCGGTCCATCTGAACGACCGATGATTGATTAATAATCAAAGTTGTGGACACACGGTTTCCCATGCCATCATTACTATTTACCTCGAGTCATAAGGTACCACTTCAAAACACCTCTACATGTCATATAGTCAACTTGCGTTACCCTATGATGCACAGTAAATAGTAACGGCGGCATGGTTATATTGATCACTCAAAGAGGTGGATCCGGATTCATCCACCTCTCTGGAAATATTGGTCCTGCAGTGTTTCCTGTTTGGTAGGGCCATAAACAGGCAGGGACCGACATTAACTTTTGAAGGCACTTGCCCATTCGGGCAGAGCGACCCCAAGTTTTGCTTGCCCGAAAAAAAAATCAACTTGCCCAAAAGAAAAATGTTATTTTGCACTTTTTTTATCATTTACACAGTGACATCCTAGTTTGGAATGACAATCTCAAAATGACGGCAGAGATCTTAGTTTTACTCAATAAAAAGCAATAATTTGTTAACTTAACATCGGCAAATAACTAAAGAAAAAATTCATGAAAAAAGGTACCAAATACGAAACTTTTCAGGTTTGGTGTGGGTATGCGGCTACATGTATGGAAGCGGCAACGAACTTACCTCTATTCCCCTCTAAAAGATCGTTATACCAGCAATCCCGTCCGGTAAACAAAGCGCCATTTTGAAATTGACCGAAATCACGTTGATGATCTCGCCATGAACGTGATTTCTGTCAATTTCAAAATGGCGCTTTGTTTACCGGACGGGATTGCTGGTATAACGATCTATTAGAAGTGGCGTTGTGGTTAGTATTTAGCTTGACTTTTATCAATATTTCCTCGGGTTGTCGATAGCGCTACTAGCTTGGCGCAATGATCAAGTTGGCAATATTTTGAGCACAAGTAAGTGGGAATATTAGCTTGACCGTTCGGGCTTTTCAAGTCGGCCATTAACTTGCCCGAAATCGGTTTTTTCACGCTCGCACTTGCCCCGGGCAATCGGACAAGCGTTAATGTCGGTCCCTGACAGGCGAATAAACTTGTTTTACATTTTTTTTTCTGGCTGGCTGGATTACCTTAAGTCCAGCTATTTTTTTGAATGTTATTTTTATCCATGTTTTTTTTTGTACGAACATGCCAAATTGTGTTTGATGATCAATATCAGAGGCAAAAAACAAACGCTGTTCGGCATGTTCGATCAAACGGGCAAACACTTATTGGTGAGAGTTTTGCGTATGTTTTTCTAAAAATTTTGCTGCCTTTAAGCTTTTCAATTATGTGTCACTCTTTGACATGGGTCTATTATGAAGACCAACTGATTAATATAGATAAGGCATTACACTGGGCCCCTAAATTTTAATTTTCTATGCTAGAATATCAGTTGGTTAGCATTGCTTTATTAAACACTGTTCAACCCCTTGTCATTAATGCTACTTAAATCCTATATGTAATTCATATATGGATTTATGTGTAGATACTTAGAATTGACTTTTGGAAGATATACAGTGTAAAATATTTGAAGTAGTGCATGACTGCTCACAAAATATGCTTTGTTTGACACATACTGGCCAAGTCCTAAATGTTATAATATCATATATCAGTGTACCTGAAATTATATTCAATCTATTTTTCTAATTATTTGTAGATGTTTGTAAATCCAGGCATGTCCAAGTTGTAGCATATTTTTATCCAGTTTTGAATATTGCAATTCGCAATTTGAACACAAAAGTCTGGCAATCAAATTATTAAGTCTTTAGTTATGGCTTTACCATGATAAATATTGAGCACTGTTAAATAGTTTATGGTCCAATCCAGATAATGACGTTCATCACATGCAAATGATACAATATACAATTGTTAGAAATCTGGCCAGCCACAAAGGCTTGTAATGTGTCAAATACAATCATAAATAGGCTTATAGATATTCTCAGATAGACTTTCACCATATACAGTGTACAATATATTATCTAATCAATCATAAAAAGTTTATAGTGAGTATTGTATATTAGGAGTTACTTCTTTTACACAGAGTTTAATCCCAATACCCAACTAAAATGATGCCAGCGTAGTTTTAATGTTGGATAGGAAAACATGACTAGAATGGTGTAACAACAATCAGTTGATAGTTAATCTTTCAAACCTCCTGTTGTACATCCTATTCAGGGCTCAATGCTAGCAGTTAAAGAAAAAATTGCAGGACCAGTAAAAAAATTGAAGGACCAGTCGATCCTAGGTGTTACTGCTCCTATGGGGCAAGTAACATATTGAGTTAGCGTTGAGGACTGCTATTGAAACAAAATGGTGCAGTTTTTATCAAATGCTCTGATCGGAGGATAATCTTAAGTAGCTCCAAATCAGTAAGTTATTCTGTAAAATTAGGATATTGCAAATAAGCTAGTTATGAATAAATTCATGGGAGCACCTGATGAACATTGATGTCTTGCAGGTCTTGCAAGTAAAATGCAATTACTCAGTTGGAATGCAATTGACATTTCAGTAGCATCTAGCAAACAATGTTGATTAGGTTAATTCATATCAACGTAGGTGGAAATCCTCAGGGAATACTGATACTGCAGTTGGGCAGATTAGTGCTAATTGAAGTATAAGTGATTGAACTTCCCTCCTGTTAGAGCAGCTACTTTTCTATGCAAAGGAATGATATTGAGGTGACAAAATTCAATTATATATGCTTTAAATTGACATTTTTAGGAATTCCTCACAAAAAATTGGGTGTCCTGAAGAGTCATTTTTGAGTGTTTGGGTGTCCAAATGACGCCCTGCTGGCTAAGACTATGGTTCATTGTACCCCTTGAAATCCCTCTGTATCTGCAACTGTATCTCAGTGCATGGGAGGCTGAATTCCTGTCCTAAACCAAACTTCCAGATGTTAACGAGTGCAAATATAATCAAGTTTTGATATAGTTATAATAATGATGATGATAATAATAATGATAATAATAATAATAATAATAATAATAATGATAATAATAATAATGGTAATAATAATTATAATAATAATAATAATAAAATTATCATAATGATAATAATAATGATAATAATGATGATAATGATAATAATGATAATGATAATGATAATAATGATAATAATAATAATAATTATAATAATAATAATTATAATAATAATAATAATAATAATAATAATAATAATGATAATGATAATAATAATAATGGTAATAATAATTATAATAATAATAATAATAAAATTATCATAATGATAATAATAATGATAATAATGATGATAATGATAATAATAATAATGATAATGATAATAATGATAATAATAATAATAATTATAATAATAATAATTATAATAATAATAATTATGATAAAGAGGGGCCCTAGGGTTACGAAGTAGTAGAGTACACTGATTTTATAACTATCTATAACCATTTCCCTCATGATTAGATAACTAGCATAACTGATTTGATTTTTTGCGCACTCATCATTTTTCCATCATAGATCCCTGTACAAAACCACAGCCTCAATGCGCTCACTTTCCTCAACCCATTATAAAGCCCTGCATATATTTTATGATTCACCCTGACAGAATTATGGCTTAGTACCAGTTATGATGAATATTTAATGAGGGGATGGTTATATATAACATATAAACCAATGTTTATCACCACCATCAGGGAATCGCAAGGACCACAACCCTGTTCCTGGATGCTTTTAGTGCGTTTTGTTTATTGAACAGAAGTTGCCATGGGGGAAAAGCTTGGCTAGTAATAAAACTCAGAACACGTTCACCTTTGGTTGAACTATGGAGAGTGCTTTTTCCTGCATAGGAGGGCAGGCAGTGCTTTTATAATTGCTTCTCAAAGGTTTGGGTTGGGAATGGGTAGGGACGTCATTGATACACTGCGTATCATTGAACCGACATAAGCCACCAATCAATCTTGGCAACTTCAACATCTCGATGCGCTAATCAATGCATTGGAATTTAAAAAAAAAAAATGAAGGTGCTGTGGTTTAACTGGAGCAACTGCCCCTGTTACTAGATAATCAAAATAAAAAAAAAGATCAATATATCGAATTGACAAATTTTCTTAAGCATTGACAGGCTTAGGGATGGGGTTCTGGAATTGAGAGATTTTGTTTCTAACAGAAAAGTTCAACCTCACCGTGATAAGTCCTGACTACTGGAGCCATCTTATTGTAGAGGTTTTGGTGAATTACAATTCACAATGTCATTCTGTATAACTAACTATGTTACTCTTGAAAATGACTTGGTAAATAAGTGTCAACTTCAAAATTAAATGTATTTGAAGTTGTAGGTTGGGTTATGATTAACATTTTTCCCTTCAAATAGTAACTAAAAGATGTCCTTGAATAAATGTATCACTTAAATTGCCTCCGCAGGCATAAATTGGTTACCACATTGGTTCCAAATATTCTTATTGTTACTCATTTGAAAGTTTGTTTAATATCTGCAGGAATGGACATGTTTAAGGAATCTTAGCTGAAAACAGACTTCTAAGTATGTACTAAGTGCATAATAATTGTGATGTTAGTACAGTATGTACACACCAATCCTCAGGGCGAGGGTCATACACATAGTATTTGTATTTTATGTTATTAAAAAAAACAGGTGGCACAGCAGTTGCTGATTGCACCAAAATCAAAAGTGCATTGAATCGCCTACAAAATATAAATTGATTTCAATATTATTTCTAAATAATATATTATTTCTTTGTTTTCAGGAATCCGAACTAACATACACCAATGCTTCTGATGAATGTGCAACATATGTAAGGAGGAGTCTTAGGATCTGTGATAACATGTCTGTCAGACGTCCCAGTAGCGGTAAACGCCCTCCCGTAGGACCCAGCGGGGAGGGGCGTCTGAACTCCAACGGAAATGGAGCCAGCTACGAGGATCTGCTGGTGGCCGAATATCTGCAGGAATTGAAAAAATCCCCACCGTATACCAAGAAAGGGTGAGTAAGATGTCATCTTGACAATTCTATGATCATTATTGGCTGCATAGTTTTTTATGTATGCTCAACCATATCCTTTTGATATCATTCAATTTCTGTTACTTTGCAAATATACAATTGTGGATAATCTTCAAACTACAAATTTTCATTTGATTAAAATGCACTAATTCATCAGTCAGAAACTCAGGTTTCTCTTGAAATCCTTTCAAAAAAGACCTTATAACTTAATCATTGTTTAGATATCAAGATCATAATTCATTAACATAATCATCAGCAAAAGTAAAGAGTAGAGATTTTTTTTCAATAACAGGTTTTGTATTGTATTGGGTCGTAACATCATTGGATTTAACAAAAAATCAAAACAAACTGAAGCATATTTGAATTATATTTTCAGTTCGCCCCAAAAGCCCTCTCCTTATGAGCAGAAACTCCCCCACACAAACATAGTGCCAACTCCCAAACAAATCAAGCTCCTGCTGCAGGACCAGGATGAGCGAGGATACAGACGACAGCGCCCCCTGTCCGCATCATCTTCTAGTGGCGTGCGAAGACCTTTCTCCGCTACATCATCCCTCGGAGGGCGAGAGAGAGGGAGCAGTAAACCGAGAATCGATGCCAAGTTCATTGCTGACCCAAACATGTGGGACCCTGCGACACCGAGATCGCCACGCACAGTGCGCATCAGGAGTCGACCATCTAGCGCTCCAATAAGACACAGCAGGTGAGTATGAGGGGAAAATAGTGTACCGTAAATTCTCGGAAATTTAGACCACCCTAGAAATTTGGGCCACTTGATTTTTTGCAAAATAATTATTGGGAAATATCGACCACCCTTGATCTATCGCTGGTAGCTATATCACAAAGTATGGACAACTATTACTCTGCTTTGTCAGTATTTTCATAAAACATTGGCCACCTCAACCCATAAAAATTGTAATAATCAAAAAGTGTCCCAAGTTAATGAGAATTTATGGTACTTTAGGTTGCCTTTACTAACGTAGAACATCCTTTACATTTTATTCCTTTTAAGATTGCCCTGAGTTAGCGAGACAAACACAGTGAATGGGGGCAAAAGCATTGTTCATTAAAGGGGTGATACGGTATTCTTCCAAATAAGTGCACAGACCCCAAATAACAGCACCCCCGCTGCCCCCCCCCCCCCCCCCCCCCCCTTTGATTCTGAAAAATGTTGGAAGGGGCAATCCAGCGGACATTAGTTTCTGGCCCTCTGAACCTCTCCAACTCTTTTTAGGGAATGCATAATTTTGAAGGATTTTAAAGGAAAAATGTTAATTTGGTCACTGCCAACATCTCCCCTTCAAACATTTTGTAGATACTTTCCAATTCGAAAGGAATTGTTGGAATTATTTCTAACTCGGACAACAATTTCTAGAGGAACTCTTTAGCACTAATGGCTTGAACCATTCATACAGTTCCCTTTGAAAAATGACTTCTGGATCTAGGGTAAATTGTTCAGAAAGGTACTAACCATTTCAATGCTGAGGCTACTTTCATCCAAAGCACACAGACCCAAAGATTTTGAAAACCATAAACCTGTCATGTTGGTATTCATTAGATAGCTCTTACTGAGTACTTTCAGATGAGTACCCATATGCCAGGGTTTCAGTGATTTTTCAGGTTTTTTGCATCATTTTGTATTAGCCAAATTAACCACCACCAGCACGGGATAAACATTCATGTCCCTGTAATGCCTAGGAGTGTCATCGATTACTAAAACATCGATGGTCCGACAAAGTGTGCAGCTCGATATGAATCGTTCAACACTAGACATCGATATACACAACGCCACCTTTTGGCAAGATGGCAAACTACACATTCAGTTGCCGTGGCGGCCACGCTGCATGAGGACCTTGGGCATGTGTAGACATGTATTTTACTCACATGTTCAGTCCATCTGGTAAAGTGGTGTGGCCCCGGCAGCTGTGTAATTGCTGTATCACTTTTACGGTACTTAAGATAGCAGTGTTTACGCAGTGGCTGACCTAGCTCCCCGCTCCCATGTGAATTTTATTACAAAGTGTCGTAGTACATATCAGTACATATCGTGCATGGTGGAGCGTTCAAGTTAGACATAGTGTAGCTTTAATTTGTATCTAATCTGTATCTATTGGGCCTATACAAAGAAAAATATTTGTTCCTATTACATGCTATAATAAAATAGTGTAGGTAGGTAGGGAGTTTATTTTATTTCATCATTTTCTATCCCCTCCATGCTGCACTAAATGGTAATGTAAAGCAAAATAGCAGCAGCATCTAAAATAGTGGGGTACCTAGATCTATCTGAAGCCACTGAGCTAGTATTATATGCTAATATTTGATGTATTACATATTCATTTTTCTATTTCTTTTGTATGCATGGAATATGAATACTATACTTTTTTTTTTTTAAATGGGCAATAAAAAGATTAGTGTAGGGACAAAAAATTAGGGTCAGAAGGGTAATATGAACCAACATCTATTTATTTTAGCTATGTCCTAGTGAAGACATTAAACTATAGTTTAAGGTAAAAAATCGAATCGACATAATCGGAATCGAAAAAAATAATGTCAATAATCGAATCGAAAAAAATTGGATGTCAATGACAGTCCTACTAATGCCAGAATTTTGTATTGGCCAAATTAGTTACCATGTAAATGGATTAAAGTACCCTATCAACATTAAGTATAACATGGACCGTAATTACTGATTTGTTATGCTACTTCTTAGTTATGGTACTAACAAAAAAATAATCACGGTCCTTATTGTGAAGCAATCAAAATGTCAAGTATGATTAACACACAAATCTTAGGAATAATTAATTCATAAGAGGACGTATCATGGCTTTCTATTACTGGCATGATGTCAACCGATGAGAAATGTAGGATGACATTTCAGTATGTTTCTATGTTTTATTGATGAGCATCAGGGTTGTGAGACAATGAGGTATTGTTGGTAGATAACCATGTTAGATCCTCTGTGTTCTAGATAGCGCCAAAGGTAGGGTCTTAGTCAGGATTAAGAAACTGGGTGCCAAATTTGGCAATTGTACATTTTTTGGATGCCCTCTCTTCGAGGGAGACCAAAATATAGTCAGATTCACCCATGAAATGTATTTGATTAATGAAATAAGCCATAGTATCCTTAATATCCTCATACAATGTCATGGGAATTTTATTCAGGTGAAAAAGGTCAATTATATTTTTGAAATTGACATTTTAAGAAATTTGTCACAATTTTTTTTTTCATACACTGAGGGGTGATTTTTGAGGGTTTGGGTGTCCGAGTGACACTCAGAGGCCCTGCATGGCAGGCACAGCTTAATTTTTGTGTACAAGTGCTAAATAACAAGCTATCATGTCAGCCGGGTATTGTATGATACTAGCATAGGGATCGGATGTCCATATAAGTTTAGTAGATGTGTAATCTAGGGGTGCGCAAAGTACATATTAATTGAACTGCTGCAATTTTAAAACACAGTGTACAGTATCAGTATAGTTGGACTAACCTGCTGATGAAACATTTTCCCACAAAGGCAGTTAGTTATATTTATATCAAACTTTTTTAAATTGACATTGCTAAATTAAACAAAAATAGATTACCTGGGAAGCGGGCTGTATCGTTTGAAATATTGTTGAAATGTTATATTTTAACCTTTGCAATGCTGAGGCTAGCTCAGGAAATCTCTTGCTGAGTACTCTCAGATGAGTACCCATTTGCAAGTGTTTCTGTCATTTTTCAGGCTTTTTGCATCATTTTGTGTTGGCCAAAATAGTCAAGAGCACTATAAGGGTTAGGGATATATTAATATTATATTGTATCACAAAATATCCCATGGTGCCAATCCCTACTATGAAGTGACCTTGTCCTGGTGTCTTTGCATCCTTGTGCTTTGGATGATAGTAGCCTCAGCATTGGAAGGGTCAACAAAAATAGGTTACCTAAGAAGTGGGCTGTATCATTTGAAATATTATTAAAATGTCATAATTTAAAAAGGATATATTAATATCATATTGTATCACCAAAAATTTCCAAGGTGCCAATCCCTACTATGAAGTGACCTTGTCCTGGTGTCTTTGCATCCTTGTGCTTTGGACGAAAGTAGCCTCAGCATTGGAAGGGTCAACCAAAATGGGTTACCTGTATCATTTGAAATATTATAAAAATATCATATTTTAGGGATATGTCAATATCATATTGTATCCAAGTTGCCAATCCCTACTATGAAGTGACCTTGTCCTGGTGTTAATTACACTGTGCATGTAGATTACCAATCAAGACGTACATTGCATGTCTAGAGGATGACCTTTACAAATACCAGCACACCTCAGTAGAGCCAGCAATTTTCAAATTACTTGTAGCTTTTAACGGCTGGCCATGTGTATGTCTTGGTCTCGGTGAGCGAGCCATTCTGTAGCTATCTTCACCTCATTAACCTTTTCGTGCTTAATCCCTATGCTGCTGGTGGCTAAATTGACCAATACAAAATTATGCAAAAAACCCTAAAAAAATGACTGAAACCCTGGAACATGGGTACTCATCTGTGAGAACTCAGTGAGGGCTATCCAATGAATACCAACATGACAAGGTTTAGATGGTTTTCAAAAGTCTTTGCATCCTTGTGCTTTGGATGAAAGTAGCCGCATCATTGGAAGGGTTAAGTGTTCCTCTAGAAATTGTCATCTGGATCTATAATACATTTGACCATATTAACTTGGATTGGATTGGAAAAAATATTTGATTAGTTGTTATAGGTCTATCCCAATAATCCCAACAATCATTTCAAGATGCCTTTGCCATAAATGTATAAAGATTGTCAAGCCTTTTTTCACAGTTACAGGGAAGTAGGTTAGTCACTATAACCCTTATGCTGCGAGTGGCTAATTTGGTCAATACATAGTGATGCAAAAAACCTGAAAAATACTGAAACCCTGGCACATATTAGCTTAGATGAATAAAACAATCGACAATGGATCGTCATACGTACACATAGGTACTCATCTGAGAGTACATAGCAAGAGCTATCCAATGAATACAAACATGAAAGGGTTTAGTTGGTTTTCAAAAATCTTTGCATTCTTGTGTTTTGGACGAAAGTAGACAAAGCATTTGAAAAATTAAGCATAATTTGGTTGTTGCTTGCTGAATTCATCTGCAATAGAAGCAAGTTCCAATAAAATCATGACTGCTCACTGATTGATTGTGCTCAAACAAAGTTATCAAAATGTAAATGATTTCTAAGAATTGCCGACACATGCTTCAGTGTCCAGCATTATTAATCACTACTTGTGACGTATATCACCCCTGTGTTGATAGTTGGTCTGTCAGCGGTAACCATGGCTGCTCCCTACCTAGCCACACTGCAGTTAGCTACGCTGATGCTGCCGCATTGAGTCTCATGGCAAACAAACCTTCATCACATGAAGCCAAGGGCCAGGTGACGGGAAACATTGAACAGAACAATTGATATTACACAATTCCTCATCTTCAAGGACATTGAAGGGAACATTGGAAAGAGTGTATCCCTTTCTCTGAAAGGATCTACAAATAAGCATAATTTTTATGCATACTTTGCATGGATAAGTTTGTACCTGTGTTCGTCATATAAAGCCAAGGGCCCTGTGACGGAAACAAAGGACATCAAAGGGAACATTGGAAAGAGTGCATCCCTTTATTTGAAAGGATCTGCAAATAGGCATCCGTTTTATGCATACTTTGCTTGGATAAGTTTGTACCCGTTACAGGAAACATTGAACGGAACAATTGATAGTGCACATTTCCTTACCTAAAAGGAAATTGAAGGGAACATTTGATGGTGCACAATTCCTTGTCTAAAAGAAAATTGAAGGGAACATTTGATAGTGCACAATTCCTTATCTAAAAGGAAATTGAAGGGAACATTTGATAGTGCACAATTCCTTATCTAAAAGGAAATTGAAGGAAAGGTTTGATGATGCACAATTCCTTATCTGAAAGGACATTGAAGAGAACATTGGAAAGAGTGCATCCCTTCATATAAAAGGATTTACAAATAGGCATCAGTTTTATACATGACTTGCATGGATGAGTTTGGAGGATCCAAATAGGCATCAAGTCTGTGTTTGACTAATCTGGACAAGTTAGGAGGATATTTGACTGTGTACCAGGATTTTTTATAGAAGGTTATTTACTTAGGGAGTGACAGTGAGAAAGATGGAATGGAACATTGAATATTGAACCTTACCTTTTCTGAAAGGTCATCTACAAAATAGGAATCAATTTTATGTAAAATTTGCATGGATATATTTAGAGGTTCAAAATAGGCATCGATGCTGTGCACAACTAACCTTGATAAGAGAATATTAGCTTTGTGACAAGAATTTCATAGAAGGATATTTACTTAACTGGGGATGAGATTGAGAAAGGTGCAATGGAACCCTGAATATTTCACATTCCCTCGTCTGAAATGGAGTGCAATGGAACACTGAATATTTCACATTCCCTCGTCTGAAATCGAGTGCAATGGAACACTGAATATTACACATTCCCTCGTCTGAAATGGCGTGCAATGGAACCCTGAATATTACACATTCCCTTGTCTGAAATGGGATGCAATGGAACACTGAATATTACAGTCATTCTCTTGTCTGAAATGGAGTACAATGGAACACTGAATATTACACATTCCCTCGTCTGAAATGGAGTGCAATGGAACACTGAATATTACACATTCCCTCATCTGAAATAGAGTGCAATGGAACACTGAATATTACACATTCCCTTGTCTGAAATGGGATGCAATGGAACACTGAATATTACACATTCCCTTGTCTGAAAGAATGCTATAAAATAGACTTCATTTCTGTGCATGACTTGCCTGGATCAGTTCAGAACTGACGATTATAATGTGTGTGGAAATGCACCCCTGTCTATTGCTTACTCTGATCTGGATGATAGATAACAGGGAGATGCAGCCATGGGCCAATTAGCATACAGTACATCAGGCCCAGTGTGCAGTAGACACATGCTGGTGTTGCCCAGCTTGAGAAGTTGAAACGAGAGCATGTGACATCACTGGCTAACACGCCTGCAGTGTCATCAGTGTTGCCAGTCATTAATTAACAGCCAGTCCCTCGTATTTCTAGCACACCTACTGGCTGTAAGCTGGGTATAACAGAGGATACCTTGTTGTGATCCGTACCCCTGGAGTCCACGTCATGAGATCTGCTGGCAGCCCATCCCCTCTTTGTATTCATCTCAGGTGAAACTCTACAGGATGTGGAGTTAGATATCTAAACTCAGTTCAGTGTTCAGGATATCAGTAGTCTGCAAATGCTTAGAAAAATGACCAGGTAGTTGTTGTATATAAAGAATATACTTTATGTCTGTGCATATAAACACATTTTATGCCTGGACATATCCTTCCAATGCTGAGGCTACTTTCGTCTAAAGCACAATGACACAAAGATTTTGAAAACCATCTGAACCCTGCCATTTTGGTATTCATTGGATGGCTGTTGCTAAGCACTCTGGCGAAGTACTTTCAAATTAGTATCCATAAATTGCCAGGATTTCAGTCATTTTTCAGGTTTTTTGCATCATTTTGTATTGACCAAATCAGCCACCAGCAGCATACGGAATGTTGTTATTTTCTAAATTTATTTAATTTGGGAGACATCACCAGATTAGTCCAGTGGTTTTAGGTGCCACAGGCAGAAAAAGCGTCAATAACCAAATTTCCATTCTGTTCCATTCAATTTCAGTCATGCCTTTTGGGCCACAGCAGGCATTGATGAATGAGTTAAATCTAATGTCTTAATTCAATCTACAATTCTCCTTCAAATATTTTTAAAATCTATTCTTAACCCTTATGCTTGTGGTGGCTAATTTGGCCATTACAACATTATGCAAAAAACCTGCAAAAAGACTGAAACCCTGGCATATGGGTACTCATTTGAGCGTACTCCGCTAGAGCTATCCAATGAATACCAACATGAGAGGGTTTAGATAGTTTTCAAAAATCTTTGCGTCCTTGTACTTTGGAAAAAAGTAGCCTTAGCATTCAAATGGTGAAAGGGTTAAGTCTATATTCTGACTAGCAAGTAGTTAATGGTGGAGAAAGCCACTTCGAGGACATGGATCATTTCTCTTCATCAAAGTCATGCAGCTGTTTTCATATTGTTTGTTTACTGTAGATCGATCAATGACAGTATGGCATAGATTGATGCCTTTGTTATTGAATCAGGGCTCTAAATTGGAGACATTTGATATCTCTCTCTATCCATAATCAATGATTCAGATTGACACTCAAATCCTCATGGAAATGTTGAATAATTGATCCATATTCATATTCACATCGAATTGTTTTAATGGGAGATAGTTGACTCTGTCATTTGATATTTGATTGGATTACACTCAAGGTCTTACACACCTATAAATGTATGGTTTTAGGCATTGACCATTTGATATTGGGGGGGAGGGGGGGGGCGATGTACATTTTGAAAAAGAACTATTGCTTTGAATATGTATTCTTTAAAATTCTTGCCCTAATAAAATCTGGCTCCATTTTTGCTCTATATGTCTATCAGTAGAATTGACCAAGGGCCATTAAACTTAGTGCATCACAAGTTTTTTTTGTTAGTTACATAATGAGCCAGTCCTGTCATTGTTTATACTATTAATGCCATTAATATTCTATTTTACTCACTTTACATCAAAATGGCAGAAAATGAAACGGCTGGCATACATTAAGTTTAATCTATTTAACATATATCAAAAGGAGTACTTTGCACTGAAGCTAGGATATTGAATATGGTCCATACATGGTAGCATTAAGGTAAAAAAATTCAATTATATATGTGAAATGACATTTTATTTTTAAGAAATTATGCACAATACAATTTGGGTGTCCTGATGGGTGACTTTTGAGAGTTTGAGCGTCCAAATGACACCCAGACGCCCTGCCGGCTAAGACTAATGTAATTCATCGTCTATCTTTACTTTGAATATTCAGACCAACATCGGCAGTATCGAGTAAGAGTGGGTTCAACCAGAGGTCTCGTAGAATCAAGGCTCAGTACAAGAAACAGCCAAAGACCCTGGTGGTGACAGCCTTCAAGAACGGCACCAGGGATAACTTCACTCGTGTGGCCGCCCCAAGTATGAAAGTGGTGAGTATTGCTTTAGTTTGATATTTTGACACCAGGTGTTGGGATATATTGTTTTCAGGGATAACTTCACTTGTGTGGCGGCCCCCAGAATAAAAGTGGTGATATTGCTTTAGTTTGATATTTCAACACCAGGGGTTGGTACATTTTGTTTTCAGGGATAACTTCACTTGTGTGGCGGCCCCCAGTATTAAAGTGGTGAGTATTGCTTTAGTTTGATATTTTGACACCAGGGGTTGGGACATTTTGTTTTCAGGGATAACTCGTGTGGTGGCCCCAAGTATAAAAGTGGTGATATTGCTCTAGTTTGATATTTTAACACCAGGGGTTGAGACATTTTGGGCAATGTCACCCAAGTATTAGAATAGTGAGTATCGCTTTAGTTTGATATTTTAATACCAGGGGTTGGGACATTTTGTCGTTATGGACAATTTCACTTGTGTGGCAGCCCACAGGATTCCACACCATTTTTGTTTTAAAAATTATCACACTCTTATTGAACTTCATAAGTAAATACAAAAGATTTCATTTCATTGCCATATTTTATTCAGCTTTTAGAGTACTTCGTAGATATAAAGCTTGGGTCAAGCAGGATTATGGGCTTTAAACATTTTGCATCATTTTTGACTTTAAAATGAATAAACTCTTAATCGCATGTAATTAATTAGTACACACATTAATTTCATGGTCTTATTTTGTTTCAGCTTCTAGAGTACTGTACAGATAAGCTAGCCTTGGGTCGAGCGGCACGCAGGGTCTTTTTGGATGATGGCAGCGAGGTTTTCAGGGAGTCTGACATTCCAAGGGAGGCTGAGGTCTATATTTCCATCGGCGAACCCTATAAAAACCCATACCACACAGCAAAACGTAAGTCACGTCATCAACAATTATATTTCCATTGGCAAACCCTATAAAAACCCATACCACACAGCAAAACGTAAGTCACATCGTCAGCTATAACATTTCCATTGGCAAACCCTATATTAACCCATACCACACAGCAAAACGTAAGTCACATCGTCAGCTCTAATATTTCCATTGGCAAACCCTATATTAACCCATACCACAAAGCAAAACGTAAGTCACATCATCAACTATTATATTTCCATTGGCGAACCCTATAAAAACCCATACCACACAGCAAAACGTAAGTCACATCGTCAGCTCTAATATTTCCATTGGCAAACCCTATATTAACCCATACCACAAAGCAAAACGTAAGTCACATCGTCATCCCTTATCAGGGATTGACCTTTACATTTTTAGACAGAAGCAGATTTAACTTCCAGGATTTAAAATTTAATCTTCGGAGCAAATAAATACTGATGCAAGCAGCACGCCCATAAGATTTCGTTCAGACTAGGGGGTCTGGGATCATGCTCCCCTTGGAATCTTGTAAAAATATGTGCTTTCAGATTCATCTTTGGGCTCTCCTAGGTAAAATAAGGAGATGAAAATTGCAAAAAAGAAAAAATGCACAAAATGCTCGAATTGATAATTGATATGTCCATTTGCAAAATTGGCTTCTACAATTTAGTAACTGTTATAAAACTAATCTTGATGTATTTTCAAATCACATTTGAACTGTGTTCTGGCAGAAGGCACACTTTACCTTGACTTGTCCTCATTGTTACTATTATTATTATTATTATCATTATTATTATTATCATTATTATTATTATCATTATTATTATTATTATTATTATTATTATTATTATTATTATTATTCATCTGCAGAGCAAACCATGATGAAGAAAGGAGCTACTTGGACGATGAATGGAGTGATGATACCAGAGGAAACCAAGAAAAAGAAGTCAAGATTTAAGCTGTCTAAAAGATTCAAGTACGTCTAAAAATCATATTAATTATGCACATGCTTGAGTATTATCATTTTGATATTTTTTTGCATATTGAATTGTTTTATTGATTTGAAATCAACTTGAATGCTTCAATCATACAGAAAAACCTGTTATTTTAAAAAAACCTTGGAGATACGAACATATAATGAAACATATTTCCCAGTCTCAGTTGTATCTATTAGCTTAAGAAAAGACCTCTGGGATGTGAACACCCCCTCTGTGAATGCTTTTAACCCTTGTCTGAAGGTGTCCACTTCTCTGAGGTTTCACTGTTTATACAAACTTGAAAGGGATGCAATATCATAAATCACCTTTATCCTTATGGTTGTTATCTGGTTCCTGTGAAATCTAGTTGCCTAAATTGGCCTCAAGCTGCAAGATTCCTAATGTGAATTCTTAACCCTTTTGATGCTGAGGCTACTTTCGTCAAAAGCACAGGAAAGTAGAAAAGTTTGTTTTTCAAACCCTGTCACGTTGGTATTCATTGGATATCTCTCGCTGGGTACTATCAGATGAGTATCCATGTGCCAGGGTTTCAGTCATTTTTCAGGTGTTTTGCATCATTTTATATTGTCCAAATTAGCCACCAGTAGCACAAGGATTAATGTCATTAACAAATTATATTCTATAACACTTAACAAAACCTTCCCTCGCCTAATATGACCCTTATCCTGACCTTTCATTGCACTGCTCTGAACCAATAAAATGACAGGGAGGCACAAAGATAGTTCCACCTTGCATTGATGATAAAATGTTGTATGGACCAACTTAGCCACCAGCAGCACAAGGGTTAATGTCATTACATACATTGTTTTTTGTATTACATTGTGTTTTTTTACATTACATTGTGTTTTGCTTGATAGGGCGCTGATTGACAAACAGAAACACAGGATCATGGTGTTTAAGAATGGCTCCGGTACAGATGCAGTGGAGATAGTGGCGGACCTGGATAAACTGGACGAGGTAAGTACACACACTATCTCTATTACCCTTATAACTGAACAACCTATTTGTAATTGCATACGGTCTGATAACAATATTTATCATATAAGAAATAATATTTGGAAAATATTTGAAGAAGGAAAGTTCTTCTTTAAACTTTTGGTGCAATCAGCATATGGTGTGCCACCTGTTTTTTATTTACATCTCATGGACATTATACAGGACAAAAACAAAACCTTTATGGGATACCAACTGTATGAGATACTATATTTTGTGTTGCACATACATTCTATAGTACCTGGTTACTTTTAGGGACAATGAGAGTTCAGAGTGGTCCAAATTGGAGCCCGGAAGCCTCTAAAGCGATGTGATCTTGATGCGGTCTCTGCATTGAATTTCTTTGAACTGGTTTTTAGAATTGATAGGAGTTTGCTAAAAGATGCTTTTCCCTTTTTTTATTTTTTGAAATAAAGATTTTTGCCTCCATTACCAATAGGGTTAGTTTATCCTGGAAGGATGATACCTGCAAGGGAATAAATGGTAATATAAAAAATGGTTATAAATTGGTAATTAAAGTGTTAATAAAGCTGTTTGTATCATTTTTAGTTTTTGATAGCTGTGACCAGTAAGCTGGACCTGAGGAGCTATGCCAGGGTTCTGTATGATTGGCAGGGCAAGGAGGTCTGGGATCTACATGAAGGTAAGCCAAACACAAATGTAATGATACACACACACACCCATATTTATGTACATATCGACAACCCTTCCTATTATAATATATATATGATTACCTATTCTTTAAATGCGGTCTCTTACACCCTCATACATGGAATAGTTCCAGGGCCATATTATAAATTTCTCTGTTTCAGCACCCCTTCTAGATGAGTGTCTTCAGACTACCACCACCCCTATCTTAGGCCCGGTATGGGTATCGGTAGGGGAGGGTTTCAGCCCTAAGGGTGCAATTCAGTTCTTGGAGAGCATCATCCAGTTCATACAGTCTAGACTCAAACAAGCAAAGGAATACAAACAACAAGTAAGTGAGAAAAATAATTTCTACCACTACCAGACAGAAAAAAACATTAAAAAAAAGAAAAGCCATTCCCAATGGCCATTCCTATAATGGTTCTTGAGAATGGTTTTTGATACCATATTTGGGCAAAATGACCAAATTTGGAAGCCAACCATTTAGTTTTTACACACTATGCGCACAATGTTAGGTAAGCACCATTGTTATTTTCATATTGACATCCACTAAAGGGCAAAGTGCTGGTTGCTAATTTTTTTTTTCAATCTCATCTTTGTCTTAACCGTTATACTGCTGGAGGCTAATATGACCAATACACAATGATGCAAAAAAACTGAAAAATGACTGAAACCCTGGCAAATGGGTACTCATATGTGAGTTCTCAGCGAAAGCTTTCCGATGAATACCAACATGACAGGGTTTGAGATGGTTTTCAAAAGTATTTGCATCCGTGTGCTTTGGACAAAAGTAGAAATAGGTTTTCAACTCCGGAGGTATAAGGAACAAAAATTCTGACATCAGGTAATCATTTCATCCTTGGAAACTTGCCACAGTCTGATTGTTCATCTACATCATTGGTATATAATTCCTGTATATTTCAGTTGGAGTTAAAGTCAAGTGGAGAAAATGAGAGGATTCATATCTCGGCCATCAGCTCTATGACAGAGGAGGAGGCAGAGGAAACAAGGGAAATGGTAAATACCAAAAACAAAGTGATGTTTACATATATACTGTATAGAATGCTTATATTGCGCCAGTTTTATTAATGCATACTTTGCGCACCCCTGGAGTCTGCATTAATAAAACTGCACCATTATTTGGACATGCGAACTCTATGCTAGTATCGTACAACATGCTGAGATAATTTGTTGTCATTAAACACCAGTGTGCAATAATTGATTGTGCATCAAAGGCATCTGTATTCCCAATGCATTACTTTATATGCTCAAAATAAACATGGTGACTACTTTGGCTATACTTTTAACAGAATAAATTTTCAGAAAATATTTGAGGGAATAAGGTCCACCACAAATCTACAGAAAACTTTCCATTAGATATTTTTCAAATTAATGCTGAATGCACAGTATTTTTCTAAAGTAGATGGATACTTTTCCCATGGACCTCTAAGCACAAATGGGCTAAAAAGATTTTTGCATTTGATTTTGTCCACTCTATATATGTATATAAAATCTTAACCTATTCACGCCTAGAAACCATCTTGACAAGTGTCCTATGGACATTTGATACCTTTGAAAGTAACTTAAGTGATTTAAGCAAGGCTGAAAGTTATATATGTTCTTTATTTGAGGTGGAGAAAGATATCAGTGATTTCAGCCAGGCTGAAAGTAAGATATGTTGTGTATTTCAGGTGGAGAAGGATATCAGTGTTTTCAGCCAGGCTGGAAGTAAGATATGTTGTGTATTTCAGTGATTTCAGCCAGGTTGGAAGTAAGATATGTTGTGTATTTCAGGTGGAGAAGGATATCAGTGATTACAGCCAGGCTGGAAGTAAGATATGTTGTGTATTTCAGGTGGAGAAGGATATCAGTGATTTCAGCCAGGCTGGAAGTAAGATATGTTGTGTATTTCAGGTGGAGAAGGATATCAGTGATTTCAGCCAGGCGATGAGTAAGATATGTTGTGTATTTCAGGTGGAGAAGGATATCAGTGATTTCAGCCAGGCGATGAGTAAGATATGTTGTGTATTTCAGGTGGAGAAGGATATCAGTGATTTCAGCCAGGCCATGAGTAAGATGCGAGGTCTGTATAAGGAGATGAAGGAGCCGGCAGCTGATGAGGAGGAAGAGGGACGAGCCTACACCCTACAGCATATACAGAAAATAGAGGCCACTGATAGGCTAGTCGGAACACAGGGACTAAAGATAAAGGTAGGATACAGCTTGGGGGGGGGGGGGGGGGGGGGGGATAAATATTGTTAAATTATTTTTTTATGGAAAGTTTATAATTATCATTATTATTATTATTATTATTATTATTATTATTATTATTATTATTATTATTATCATTATTATTATTATTATTATTATTATTATTATTATTATTATTATTACTATTATCATTATTATTATTATCATCCTTATCATTATTATTATTATCATTAATATTATTATTATTATTATTTTTATTATTATTATTATTATTATTATTATTATTATTGTCATCATCATTATCATCATCATTATTTTTTTGATATTGTTTTTTTCATTAGTTTTATTACTCCAATGTTTAAGTCAGAAATTAATGAATATTAATGAGAATGAGTGTCCTCATAAGGTGTGCTGTATATGCTTTCAGGTGTATGAGAATGGCAGCTATGATGATGGGCAGACAGTTTTCCTCAATCTGAAAGATGCCTTCAAGGGGCACGAGGACAATACAGAAAAGGCCATGGCTAGAGTAAGTATAGTCCAGTAAGCTTGGAGTGCCCAAACTTAGCTTTGGATTTGGAATTTCGTTTTTCGTCACTTTTTCTGACATATTGCGATTAACTCGTGACTAGCTAGTTGTAACTAGTGGAGCAAACCTGAGTACCCGGTGGAAACCACTGCCTAACCCCAAGTCACTGGCCACTTTCTCACATGCCCCGGGTGGTATTCAAACCTGGACAGTGATGCGAGACAGCTAGCAGTCAGTGGCAATGTTAATTTGAAGATCATTATGAAGTACCAGAGGAGTACCAACAAATTCTTTAAATATTCTGTTTAATCATTCTTTATTCTTAAGTCAATGTCAACAGTATCAATGATCTAGACAATTTCTAGGGTATCTCTAAAACATTAATGGATTAAATATGTAATTCAAATGCTAAATGAATAAAAAAAATGAAATATTGTAGGTAATGTGTCCTTAAGTAGTAATGCATTTTTCTATATTCTATTGTTAGCTACTGGACCAGATCACAGTGCGGCACAGAATGACGAATCCCGCCCAGCCCGCCATGGGCGTGATCGCCCGACGGCTCTACAAAAAGAACGGCAGGGAGGTCAAGAATCCCTGGGATCTCATGAACGACTACACAGAAAATGACAACAGGGAACTGGAGTACTGGCTCTCTTTCGGAGAGCCCTTCAAGGACCCTTTCAGTAAGTTATGAAGGACCCTTTCAGTAATCAAGTTACGAAGATCTCTTTCAGCAATCAAGTTACTAAGGACCCTTTCAGTAAGTTACCAAGATCCCTTTCAGTAATCAAGTTACCAAGGACCCTTTCAGTAAGTTACCAAGACCCTTTCAGTAATCAAGTTAACAAGGACACTTTCAGTTAGTTACCAAGATCCCTTTCAGTAATCAAGTTAACAAGGACCCTTTCAGTTAGTTACCAAGATCCCTTTTAGTAAGTGACCAAGATCCCTTTCAGTAATCAAGTTAACAAGGACCCTTTCAGTAAGTTACCAAGACCCTTTTAGTAATCAAGTTAACAAGGACCCTTTCAGTTAGTTACCAAGATCCCTTTCAGTGAGTTACCAAGATCCCTTTCAGTAAGTTACCAAGACCCTTTTAGTAATCAAGTTAACAAGGACCCTTTCAGTTAGTTACCAAGATCCCTTTCAGTAAGTTACCAAGATCCCTTTCAGTAAGTTACCAAGACCCTTTCAGTAATCAAGTTAACAAGGACCCTTTCAGTTAGTTACCAAGATCCCTTTCAGTAAGTTACCAAGATCCCTTTCAGTAAGTTACCAAGACCCTTTCAGTAATCAAGTTAACAAGGACCCTTTCAGTAAGTTACCAAGATCTCTTTCAGTAATCAAGTTACCAAGGACCCTTTCAGTAAGTTACCAAGACCCTTTCAGTAATCAATTACCAAGGACCCTTTCAGTAAGTTACCAAGACCCTTTCAGTAATCAAGTTAACAAGGACCCTTTCAGTAAGTTACCAAGGACCCTTTCAGTAAGTTACCAAGATCCCTTTCAGTAATCAAGTTAACAAGGACCCTTTCAGTAAGTTACCAAGGACCCTTTCAGTAATCAATTACCAAGGACCCTTTCAGTAAGTTACCAAGATCTCTCTCAGTAATCAAGTTACCAAGGACCCTTTCAGTAAGTTACCAAGGACCCTTTCAGTAAGTTACCAAGATCTCTTTCAGTAATCAAGTTACCAAGGACCCTTTCAGTGAGTTACCAAGATCTCTTTCAGTAATCAAGTTACCAAGGACCCTTTCAGTAAGTTACCAAGATCCCTTTCAGTAATCAAGTTAACAAGGACCCTTTCAGTAAGTTACCAAGATCTCTTTCAGTAATCAAGTTAACAAGGACCCTTTCAGTAAGTTACCAAGATCCCTTTCAGTAATCAAGTTAACAAGGACCCTTTCAGTAAGTTACCAAGATCTCTTTCAGTAATCAAGTTAACAAGGACCCTTTCAGTAAGTTACCAAGATCCCTTTCAGTAATCAAGTTAACAAGGACCCTTTCAGTAAGTTACCAAGATCTCTTTCAGTAATCAAGTTACCAAGGACCCTTTCAGTAAGTTACCAAGACCCTTTCAGTAATCAAGTTAACAAGGACCCTTTCAGTAAGTTACCAAGATCCCTTTCAGTAATCAAGTTAACAAGGACCCTTTCAGTAAGTTACCAAGACCCTTTCAGTAAGTTACCAAGATCTCTTTCAGTAATCAAGTTACCAAGATCTCTTTCAGTAATCAAGTTACCAAGGACCCTTTCAGTAAGTTACCAAGATCTCTCTCAGTAATCAAGTTACCAAGGACCCTTTCAGTAAGTTACCAAGATCTCTTTCAGTAATCAAGTTACCATGGACCCTTTCAGTAAGTTACCAAGATCTCTCTCAGTAATCAAGTTACCAAGGACCCTTTCGGTAAGTTACCAAGACCCTTTCAGTAAGTTACCAAGATCTCTCTCAGTAATCAAGTTACCAAGGACCCTTTCAGTAAGTTACCAAGATCTCTCTCAGTAATCAAGTTACCAAGGACCCTTTCAGTAAGTTACCAAGATCTCTCTCAGTAATCAAGTTACCAAGGACCCTTTCAGTAAGTTACCAAGATCTCTTTCAGTAATCAAGTTACCAAGGACCCTTTCAGTAAGTTACCAAGATCTCTCTCAGTAATCAAGTTACCAAGGACCCTTTCAGTAAGTTACCAAGATCTCTCTCAGTAATCAAGTTACCAAGGACCCTTTCAGTAAGTTACCAAGATCTCTCTCAGTAATCAAGTTACCAAGGACCCTTTCAGTAAGTTACCAAGATCTCTCTCAGTAATCAAGTTACCAAGGACCCTTTCAGTAAGTTACCAAGATCTCTCTCAGTAATCAAGTTACCAAGGACCCTTTCAGTAAGTTACCAAGATCTCTCTCAGTAATCAAGTTACCAAGGACCCTTTCAGTAAGTTACCAAGATCTCTCTCAGTAATCAAGTTACCAAGGACCCTTTCAGTAAGTTACCAAGATCTCTCTCAGTAATCAAGTTACCAAGGACCCTTTCAGTAAGTTACCAAGATCTCTCTCAGTAATCAAGTTACCAAGGACCCTTTCAGTAAGTTACCAAGATCCCTTTCAGTAAGTTACCAAGATCTCTTTCAGTGATCAAGTTACCAAGATCTCTTTCAGTAATCAAGTTAACAAGGACCCTTTCAGTAAGTTACCAAGATCTCTCTCAGTAAGTGACCAAGGACCCTTTTGGTAATCAAATTACCAAGGACCCTTTTAGTAAGTTACCATGATCCCTTTCAGTAAGTTACCATGATCCCTTTCAGTAAGTTACCATGGTTCCTTTCAGTAAGTTACTATGATCCCTTTCAGTAAGTTACCATGATCCCTTTCAGTAAGTTACCATGATCTCTTTCAGTAAGTTACCATGATCCCTTTCAGTAAGTTACCATGATCCCTTTCAGTAAGTTACCATGATCCCTTTCAGTAAGTTACCATGATCCCTTTCAGTAAGTTACCATGACCCCTTTCAGTAAGTTACCATGATTCCTTTCAGTAAGTTACCATGATCTCTTTCAGTAAGTTACCATGATCTCTTTCAGTAAGTTACCATGATCCCTTTCAGTAAGTTACCATGATCCCTTTCAGTAATCAAGTTACCAAGGACCCTTTCAGTAAGTTACCAAGATCCCTTTCAGTAAGTAACCAAGGACCCTTTCAGTAAGTTACCAAGGACCCTTTTAGTAAGTTACCAAGGACCCTTTCAGTAAATTACCAAGGACCCTTTCAGTAATCAATTACCAAGGACCCTTTCAGTAAGTTACCAAGGATCCTTTCAGTAATCAATTACCAAGGACCCTTTCAGTAAGTTACCAAGGATCCTTTCAGTAAGCTACCAAGGACCCTTTCAGTAAGTTATCAAGGACCCATTCAGAAAATGACAACATAAGGGGTTAAAGCACTTGTATCTCATTCAGAGAATCTTTCAAGGACCCTTTCACTGTACGTGCCATACCATATCTATTATTCTCTGCAGTCATTATATATTGTTCTTTTGTTCTTTCAGCCTATTGTTTGCAGGCAGTATTTGACAAGGTGAGGGGCCTGGAGATGGAGGAAGGGAAGCGAGTTGCCATCAGGGAGCAGTTATTGTTGGAAGACGTCTCAGACAAAGAGAGGTGAGGAAGAAGTGCTTTGAATGCTTATTAACCCTTTCAATGCTGAGGCTACTTTCATCAAACTGCACAAGAATGCATAACTCTTTGAAAACCTTTTAAACCCTGCCATGTTGGTATTCATTGGAAAGCTCTTGCTGAGTACTCTCAGATAATTATACCCATTTGCCAGGGTTTCCATAATTTTTCAGCTTTTTTTGCATCATTTTTATTGACCAAATTAGCTTCCAGCAGCACAAGGGTTAAACCCTTATGCTGCTGGTGGCTACTTTGGCCAAACCAAAATGATGCAAATATTTCCTATTTTTCAAGGGAGACCATACACAAATACTCAGAATACAAACATGAACATGATTTTATTTCTTGATAGAAGGCATAATATCTTAATGAAATGTAATGCGAATTAAATTGGTTCTAATATATGCTTGAAATTGATATTTAAAGAAATTACTCACAAAAAGTTCTGGGTGTTCCAAGGGGTGATTTTTGAGGGTTTGGGTGACAAAGGATGCCCAGACGCCCTACTGGCTAAAACTATGATCTCAATACATACCTAGAGCAATTTGCAATATCTATCTTTGGTTATCTTTTCAGACCTGGCCACTGGGAGGCTTATGTTGGGTTCCCGGAGGACTATAAATGGACAGAGGTGCCCCCCAATATGGACCCCATGGAGCGTGAGCACACAATGAATCTCCTAGAATCTTCAGAGGTGGATGTCAACAATCACTTCCTGCAAGCTAAGGTATCAAGCTATCTAACAAAATATTATCTCTTGTTATGTTTAATTGATATATCATTGAAGAGCCATAAAAGTGCTTACTATATCAGTGACACTGTTCTGATTCAACCATCTTTAAAAATACTTTATAATCAGCTAATCGGTTATAAGTAGAAGCAGAAGTTATAGAAGTAGTAGTAGTAGTAGTTAGAGCTGCACTCACGGAGGGAGATCAACTCATGAGCTCACCACCCGTTTGACTCGTGAGCTCATGAGCTCACGGACGTTCCACTTTTCCAAAGAAATACTTACTTTCCATCCCAGCTATTAAGAAATAAATATTTGTTGTCGGAGATTTATTAACATTGCCATGTTTATTTAAATTCAAAACGTGCTGACGAGATACGATGGTCAGTATAATACTCAACACCACTTGAATGTATACATTGGAGATTGTAAAGAAGACATGACAGCGATAAGCAGTTATGTATGTTAATAATGTGTGTTAGGTGCTCTGTGTTACGTTTGTGTTCCCAACATAGACAAGCTCACGATTTGAACATTGCAGCTCGAGCTCGGCGAGTTTGCCCCAGGGCTCGAGCCACTCGAGTTCGTGAGTGGTGAGTGCAGCTCTAGTAGTAGTAGTAGTAGTGGTAGTAGTAGTAGTAGTAGTAGTAGTAGTAGTAGTAGCAGCAGCAGCAGTAGTAGTACAGGCAACTCTGCGTAATCTGGACTGATGCAGACCCTAAATTTCATTAGTTGAGAGGCCGCGCTTGATTGATTAGATCGGCAGATTTGAAGGGACTGGGACCTTCCAATATGTCCATAAGATGAAAATCCGGATTACGCATGTCCAGACTACGCAGAGTTGCCTGTAGTAGTAATAGTAGTAGTAGTAGTAGTAGTAGTAGTAGTAGTAGTAGTAGCAGTAGGACTGGCACTGGTAAAATGGTGTTTGATATATTCTTTACATATTCTTTTATTCTGTTTTTCAGGATCAGCCCAACCTGGTGTTGTACTCAGAGGTAGCTGTAGAGACCAAGAAGAAGAAAGGTCACAATGATGTGTGGCCAGCTGAGGCCCAGTGCTGGCTCATTTCCAAGGTAAGTTATCCTACACACCATAGTCTCAGCCAGAAGGGCGGAAACCCTCAAAAACACCCTTCACCCTTGAGGAATTTCATAAAATGTCAATTTGAAACATATATTCAAATTTCTTTCACCTCAATATAATTCACATGGTATTGCATGTGGACATTATGCTTTATATCATTAAGTAGATAAACGTTTTTGGTTGTAATAAGAGCAAATTGTGGTAGTAGTAGTAGTAGTAGTAGTAGTAGTAGTAGTAGTAGTAGTAGTAGTAGTAGCAGTAGTAGTAGTAACGCACTAACAGGCCTGTACACACAGTAACCATTTCAATCCCCTGGGGGATATTCCAGAACAGTTGGTAGCATATAGTGCACAAGCTCTAAGCACTGCCTTATTAATGCTAGGTACCTATTTTGCGGCTTGGTAGACTGAGGCAATAAGGAAAAAACTGTCTTGCCCATGGACAGACCATAGTGCCCCAGCCGGGAATTGAACCAGCGACCTACTGATTACTAGTCCGACACCTTACCAACTGAGCTACTTTGTCCCCAATAGTAGCTTTTATTATATTCATGTTCTATTTCTTCGCAGTCTGGCCATGTGTATAGTAAGGGTATTCCCCACATGGCACTAGCGGTGACAGAGACCATGCTGCACTGTACACATAAGAATAAGGTGGTGCTGGGTCTTTATAGTAGCTTTTATTATATTCATCTTACTGTGCTGTACGCATGACCTTAAGGTGGTGCTAGGTCTTTATAGTAGCTTTAATCATATTCATGATCTATTTCTCTACAGTCTGGCCATGTGTATAGTAAGGGTATTCCCCACATGGCTCTGGCGGTGACAGAGACCATGCTACGCTGTACCAGAGGGGACAAGGAAGTAGAAGGGCTGGTGGTTGGCTTCCAGAAAAGAATGAATGGTGTCGTGGATCAGGTCTGGAGGTTCACCCCTGATGGCTACATATACTGCGAGGTAATTATAGTGTTCATTCAGTAATAGTTATGTATGTATGTGTGTATATATATATATATATATATATATATATATATATATATATATATATATATATATATATATATATATATATATATATATATATATATATATATATATATATATATATATATACATATTTATATTTATATATTTATATATATATATATATATATATATATACTGTAGAACACGAAATTCACGCGTGTCCCATGTATAGCGAATTTCGGAGTTTTGCGTCATAGCGTATCTTTATATTAGCGTCTCTGTACCGTAACAGCCGCCGCTGACAGCGCCATCTGTCGCAAAAAAGACAAACTAATTTAAGCAGAGAATGCTTGCCCGTAATTACATCATTTGGCGGACGTGACTTCCGTCCATATGATGCTGAAATGTCGGGCAGATGCTGTGTTTCCATTCTGGCGGGCATAGTCGGCGATTTGAGCCCGTTGCTCAGCTGAGTAACTATTGTTGCCCGATTTCTTTCGTTTTCTTGACGCTGACCCTGACTGTTTTAAAGTTTCAGAAACTGAGCGGTCTGCACTGGCAATAACTGCCATGGGGACAATTCATATCTCTCCTTGGTAGACTTAGCTCCTTTCAGCCAGGCAAGCATTGTGTTAAAAGTGTTTAAAATCTAGCTTTAAATGATGTTAGAAGTTACAGTATTTAAAAGTCACAGTCCAGGTGGACAGAAACCACACTACTGAGCTCTTGATCTAATGCTGCCAGAGTGAAGCAACCTAAATTTAGCATTTGTTTGTGAGTAAACAGGGCCGCCAGAACAATAGCTGGGCACCAGGTCCTTCTGGTTGCTATGTGCAACACTCACTCAGTACTCTGGCTTCTGTCAACCTGGACTGTGACTTTTAAATACTAGTACTGTAACTTTTAACATCATTTAATGCTAGGTTTTAGACATTTTTATCAAAATGCTTGCCTGGCTGAAAGGAGCTAAGCCTACCAAGGACTACTCAGCTGAGCAACAGACTATGCCCGCCAGAATGGAAAAAAATCTATCAACAAAATTGACGTCAGCGCCACCAGTGGCTAAAAAAAAAGACAAACTACAGCGTTTTTATATATAGCGAAGCGGCACCAGACGCTAAGTACGCTATATATAAACACACGCGGAAATTTCGTGTTCTACAGTATATATATATATATATATTTATATATGTATGCATGTATGAATGTATATTATATTGAGAATTAATTTCCATCTAAAAATAGTTAAATAGATACGTGAAAATAGTTGTCTTCTCAGTCAGATTAGTGATTCATGTATGTGAGGGTGATTTTACCCGTTTATACCTGTTCATGAAGATTTTGCAAATATGATATTAATCTAAGCATCTTTGTGCTCACTAATATATGTGTTGTTACAGGCGCAGCCCGAGTTGGTGTTGACATATCTCGGCGGCACAGCTCACGATGAGGAGAGTATGGTGGAAAACACAGAAAACCGCTTCGCGGGGCAGCGAGTATTTGTGGCCGTGTGTGAGAAATTCGCAGGCAAGGATGTCAAATCCCAGAGGTAAGAACAACACAACAGCTTGTAGTGGTCTCTTACCTGTTAATCCTTCCAATGCTGAGACTACTTTTGTCCAAAGAACCTAGGACGCAAAGATTTTTGAAAACCATCGAAACCCTGCCTTGTTGGTACTCATTAGAAAGCTCTCACTGAGTACTCTCAGATGAGTACCCATGTGCCACAGGTTTCAGTGTTTTTTTTCACGTTTTTGCATCATTGCTTATTGGCGAAATTAGCCACCAGTAGCATTATAAAGGGTTAATCGCAGCAGATGCAAAAATCTGGACACTTTGGACAATAAAAGCAGACCTTAGCTGTATCATATTTTCACAATGGGGATAAAAAATTTATCATCTGCTCCCCCACACTCATTTTGAATACACGACAGGAAAATTTTAAATACATGTATATGTATCTATGTATGTATATATATATATATATATATTATATATATATATATATATATATATATATATATATATATATATATATATATATATATATATATATATATATATAGATAGATAGATAGATAGATAGATAGATAGATAGATAGATAGTTAGATAGATATGGATATAGGTAGATAGATAGATAGATATAAACATACATACAGGGCGTCCCAAAAAAATGCAATCCTCCATTTCAACCATTATTCCTTCAAAATACCTCAAGTAACATTGAAAATGACTTCATGGTTGGAGAGAATGATGTTTTAGATATACCTGTTGCAGTTTCAAGCAAATTCGATCATTCATCACAAAGCTGTGAAGCAAAGTTTGACCCCTCTATCATTTCACTCCAACACAAGGTAAATTTCCAATGCATGGCTGCATACTGAGCAAGCAAGTGAGGCTGCTATTTTTAGCATGCGGCTCTGGCTGGACACTCAAAACCAGTCTTCACCATAGGTTTTACATTGCGTTGGAATGAAATGATATAGGTGTCAAACTTTGCCTCACAACTTTGACATGGATGATCGAATTTGGTTGAAACTATAACAGTTTATCTTTAAGATATCATTCTTTTTAACCATGAAGTTATTTTTGATGTTACTTAAGCTTGTTTGAAGAAATAATGGGAAAAGGAGAGGATTGCATTTTTTTGGGACACCCTGTACATGGATTACTTTGTCATGTTGTTGATCTCTATCGTGATGTTTTCCAGGTGGGCGCTGAAGCAGGAGTCGTTCAGCAAGCCTGGCCAGTGGAAGCACTCAGAGGTGACTAACAGAGAGTGGAACAAGAGGGCCTACTCCTGGCCTGTTAAAGAAGATGGCAACTACAATGATGTAAGGCTACCAATATCAGTAGACTTTTGAACTTCACCTTCAGTGGTTTAGTCGCTTTTGATTACTGTATAACTGGTATTTTTTACAGGCATTCAATTTTTGCTATTTTCGCGCTTCCCATGATAGTGCAAAAATAACATCTTTCAAATGAATATCTATAGAGTAATAAATATACAGTTTAACTGCTTGAATATGCAAATTTAAAGTAGCACAAATACCCTCCGGCAGGGCTGCAAAGCGAAAGTTAGAGCACACCAAATTAAAGCTGTATATAGTATTATAAGATTGTAATGCATTGATATTTTTTGTTCCAGGAAGAGAATTTATTAATTTAGATAATCGTTCATTTATTTGTTTGTTCATTTTGGAAAACATTTTTATAGCAGATAAGAAATACAAGGATACTTTTAAATGTAGGAATTGACTTACTCTAAATTCCAGATAGTTTTATAGCTCAATCTCACATTAAGATATGAATTGTGATGTACTTACTTTTTTGTTTTTCTCCCACAGGATTTTGATTGGCCCATGGAAGGATTCCTGATAGCATATGCCCCACCTCTGAAAACAACCACACAGAACAAGACACCTACAACAGGTCAGTATTTAACCTATACACACTTAACCCTTATGCTGCTGATGGCTAATTTTGTCAATACAAAATAATGCAAAAAAGCTGAAAAATGACTGAAACCCTGGCACATGGGTACTCATGCGAGAGTTCTCAGCGAGAGCTGTCTCATGAATACCAACATGACAGGGTTTAGATGGTTTTTCAAAAATAATATTTGCGTCCTTGTGCTTTAGACGTAAGTAACCTTAGCATTGGAAGGGTTAAGATGTCCTCTAGGAAGGAATTGTCGTCTGGAACAATGATACTTTCAACAAAAACTTGGGAATTAAGATTAATTAATATTAGAAAGTACTTTGCAAGAAATATTTTACCATATAACCAGGTCATTTTGAGACACTTTGAACATTAATGGGTTAAAATAACACTCAAGATAGCAGCTAGTATGCAATCTTTTAAGGCAAGCCTCAGATCCTTCCATACCTAGTTTTAGGGTGTATGTATATGTACCCGTTTTGTATTTTGGACTAAACATTATTATTAGTAGTAGTAGTAGTAGTAGTAGTAGTAGTAGTAGTAGTAGTAGTAGTAGAAGTAGTAGTAGTAGTAGTAGTAGAAGTAGTAGTAGTAGTAGTAGTAGTAGTAGTAGTACTATTATTATTATTATTATTATTATTATTATTATTATTATTATCATTATTATTATTATTATTATCATTATTATTATCATTATTATTATTATCATTATTTTTATTATCATTATTATTATTATTATTATTATTTTTATTATAATCATTATTATTATTATTATTATTAATATTATTATTATTTTTATTTCAGCTATTCCTATTCGCCTGACGGTACTGAAGAACGGGGAGCGGGACACAAAGAAAGGAACCTACGTTGTCGGTCCTGATCTCACAAATGTGAGTACAATATGTGAAAGCTCTTTTCATTTTAAAATGTCCTGACCGCTATTCATACTAAGATCATGATATGTGTGAGTGGCTAAAATTGGTAATAACCCCTCCAATGCTGAGGCTACATTTGTCCATAGCACAAGGATGGAAAGATTTTTATAGCCATCTAAACCCTGTCATGTTGGTATTCATTGTATAGCTCTCTCTGAGTACTCTCAGATGAGTACCCATGTGCCAGTGTTTCTGGCATTTTTTCAGTTTTTTTTGCCTCATTTTGTATTGGCCAAATTAGCCTCCTGCGGCATAAGGGTTAACCATTTCAGTGCTGCGGCTGCCATTGTCAAAGACACAAGACCGCAAACATGTTTGTAAACTATCTAAACCTTGTGATGTTGATATTTATTGAAAAACTTGTCGAGTTCGGAGTATGGTAAATATGGCAGGGCTTCAGCAGTTTTTAGCCCTTTTTGCGTCATTTCATTTTGAACAGATTTGCCACCAGCATCAAAAGTGATAACTGACCAAGGGATGTTTTGGAAAATATGAGAGTTAGAAATGTTCCATAGACGGTGCTTCCCAATTACTCACTTTCAAATGTCTTGCAAATTCAAGGTTTATTCCAAGATTCATACAAAATACCCAGTTATTTCCCAAATATGGCATATCTATAAACATGAGGATTCACTCACAAAGGTTTTTGCACACCGAGTGGATAGTAGAGAAATCCTTATCTCCAGGTGAATTTGCAATTTTCTGGTAATTAGAGTTTACTTGATCAAATTAATTAGAATGATTTGAATTGAATCATTAATTATTTCAATAAATTAAGTTAGAATACAAAATTTTATTGTAGTGTATAAATAAGTGTATGAAAATCCTTTACAGCGGATACCTTTGCACACTTCTCCTTTGCACCTCTTCTATGGGGGAAAGCACTGATACTTGATACAGTACCAAATACCAGTATGGAATGGAAAAACTATTTCATTGTTTAAGAACTGTTATACTGGTACTGCTTAACAGTATAAACTATACTTAGTTGAAACACAGACATATTTGAATGAAGGCAGTTTGCTAATCATTTGCTGATTGTGCTAACAAAATTAAGTCGGTAGATGGCAAAATGTATCGTTAGAAATATTGGTAATTAAGATATCATATCATTAAGAAAATATTGATATTGTATCATATCATGAAAGTGCCAATCCTTTGACAAAAAAATAATCATCACCTATTCAGGCTCAAAGTATGAATAAGATAATGTGAACTGATGAATTGACAATTAACTTAAATTATACTTTAAATGTCAGCTTTTCTGGTGTAAATCTGAATGTGATAAGATTTCAATTAATTCCACATTTTGGTCTAAATGGTTTTCATGTAGTTGGCGGCCACCTCTAGACCACCACCCAAGGTAGGCTGCTGAAAGTTTGTAATGGATTTCAGTTTGAGTCAGTTGGCCTGAGATTGCACCCTTTTTTGACACACACACACACACACACACACACAGGGTAAAGTTTCATCTCGGTACAAGCAACATTTTTAACATCTAAGAAATGAAAATACACTCTAGATTTATTTTTTGTTAAGTTCATCAAGCATCTGAGAAATGAATGAAAATATTTTTGAAACTTAAAACATGCACACACACAATATACACACACCACACATACACATACACATACACACACAATCACATACATGTATACACAAAATATTCTTACAAACATAGAACACCAATATCATCCTACAAGTATTCAAATAAGTTATCTGATTGTAATATTTTTATGCCAGTTTTTCTTTTTACTATGCTCAATTTGTCCCTGCAATACATTTTGCCTGATTTATACTAGTTCTTATATTCTGTCTGCAAAGAATTCAAGCATCAAATAGATTGAGTCCACTAATGAAGGGCTTGATCAAATGGTATGTCATTCATGCAAACACGAAAGGGCTCACATATTCTTCATTTAGACTTCAAAGTATTTTGCTGTTTTATAAATATGGTGAGGAAAATTGAATATTAACTGATTATAACTCTCGTTTCTTGGGCATATGACTTAAAGGAACAGAAATATTAGAACTATTTTAGCACATTGTTAGTGCAATTTTAATGAAGCAATATGATGACTTGAATATAGTTTCTCAGAATAGTTTTTGTCTTTAGGTTTTAGAAAAAAAGCACTAAAGATGCATCATGAAAACGAGGTTTACTTTTTGTAAACACAAATATTTTCATCACTTTTAGGTTTTTAACTACTTCTAAAGTTTGGTAAATTTAATTCTTGGCACATTTTGCCAACATAGATTAGTCTATTATCGACTGACAAACGATAGACAGTTTTTGATTTTTCGCCAAAGTAGTTTTCTTTACTTTTGTTATTTGTAAAACAAACATTTATTCATTATTTGATTATGTATCATTGTCATGAAGCCAAAAAGATATTTTCATTTCTTGTTAACATTAAGTTGACATAGTGTCTTAATGATTATTGCGATGATTTTTATCATTATTGCTGATTTTTATCATTATTGTGTATGAGTTGTATTAACTATTCTGATTTTGGTCCACACCTATGTTATTTTGTCAATTCTTTTTCAAATTTATGCTTCAAGTTCATTTCTCAATCATCTTCATTTCTGGGGATTTCTGAGCATGTTGTTTGATTGAAATGTGTTTGCAGCAGGGTCTTAGCCAGGATTTAGAAACTTGGTGCCCAAAATTGGCAATTGTAAAATTTTGGGGCGTCCAACTTTTCATTGGGGACCACAATATACTCAGATTTCAACCATAAACATATATAAATTTATCAAAATATGGCATGATGTCCTTATACAGTGTCCTGGGAATTATATGGAGTTGATAAAATTCAATTAAATGCTTGAGATTGACATTTCAAGAAATTCCTCACAAAATTATTTGGGTGTACTGAGGGGTGCTTTTTTAGTGTTTGGGTGTCCAAAAAGGCACCCAGACGCCCTGCTGGCTAAGACCATGGTTTGCAGTTACCCCCATTGTGAGATTCTTGATAAGCACATTTTATTTTTCAAAATCCCAAATCACCTCCCTGTTACCTACCGTGATTGTGTAAAGCTTAACCCATTAACACTGCAGAGTGTGGCCTAAAGCAGCCTGATAATTTTGAGTAAATCTTTTAGGTGAAAGCAGAGCTTGGGAAATATTTGAAGGAGAAATGTTAATCAGAACATTACCAACAACTCTCCTTCAAATTGTTTGTGAAATCATTCTCATTTCGACAGTTATCATCAAAAGTACAATAGATCCAGACGACAATATCTGGAGAAATGTGTAAGCATTAATGGGTTAACCAACAAGCACCTGATACTCTTCAGAAAGTTCAGTAGTAACAAAGTATTTACCATGGTGGGTGCCTCACAAAAAGGCTTTTTTATAGTGTTCATTTTATTCATTTATTGATATGTCGCAGTTAGATCTTAAAACTTTTATAAATTGTAAAAAATTGAATCCTGCACATTTTGGTCAAACAATGAACTCTTCTGGCAATGAACTCTTATTGGTTTGTTTGGTGGTACAGAGAGAAATGATATAATTATGAAAAAAAATAAAAGATGATTGTGGAAATGTGTCTTGACAACAAATCATTTAAATTACAATCAACTTTTAAAATCAAATTTCAATTGAATTAACAATCGGAAAGCACTTTGAATCACATTGAAACTACCATGACCTTTGAATATCTTATCTACCTTAAAAATAATTTTTTTCTTAACCCTTGTGATGCTGAGGTTACTTTTGTCCAATGCACACGAATGCAAAAAATTATGAAAATCATCTTAACCAAGCCATGTTGGTATTCATTGGAAAGCTCTCATTGAGTACCATCAGATGAGCACCCATGTGCCTTGGTTTCAGTTGTTTCTTTTAGGTTTTTTGCATCATTTTGTACTGGCCAAATTAGCAACAGCATAAGGGTTAATTGAGGATGAATGATCCATTAATTGAGGATGAATGATCCATTTATTACTTGTTTTTATTGTATTTCAGATGATGAGGGATCTAGATAAATCTGCTCAGAACGGCAAACGGCATCATGGTCACAAGCACAGCCATGGAGGCCACACCCACAAACATGGCCGCACACTTTCCGCCGATAAGAAAAACATCCACGGTTCCACCGACTCTATCGATAACGACGCTAACCTCCATTGCTGGGACCTGACGCTACAGGAACTAGAAATGCAGCTTTTCTTCGAGAGGTGTACTTCGCTGATTCAGCTGCCATTTGCAGCACGGCGGCTATTTGACGAGAACGGAAAGGAGCATTTTACGCTCGGGGAGCTGAAGCGCGATCAGGTGGTCTACGTGTCGTGCGGCGAGCCTTGGACGGATCCCCGACTCACCAAGGCGGAGCAGCAGCGGAGGTACCTGCTCGCTCAGCTATCCTCAGATCTCGCACAGATACGGCAGTTCTGTTTTCTCAGGCACCCAGAAGGTAAGAGTATTAACCCTTCCAATGCTGAGGCTAAGTTTGTCCAAAGCACAAGGACCCAAAGAAAAAATAAAACCTGTCATGTTGGTATTCATTGGTTAGCTCTCGCTGAGAACTTTTAAATGAGTACCCATTTGCCAGTCATTTTTTTTTAGGTTTTTGCCATCATTTTGTATTGGCAAAATTAGCCATCAGCAGGATAAGGGGCAATTATCTAGAGGTAATTATGAGAGTCTGTCCTGTGATCTGGAACAGATACGACTGTTCTGTTTTCACAGGCACCCAGAAGGTAAGAGTATTATAGGGGAATTTGGCGAACAGCAAATCATAGGGCTATTTGGAAATTCATGAACATACCTCAACATCCGTCATATGCAGAGAAGCCTTTAGAGCTCCAGTAGAAGGAATTCTAAAATTGCAATCAGTGAATAGCAGCTACTCCAGAGTCTTTGTCCTGTAATATGGCACAGATGCGACAGTCCTGTTTTCTCAGTCACCCAAAAGGTAAGAACTTTATCTAGAGAGAGTTAATTATGAGAAAACTGGTTTGTATGCTGGTATGAAATAATACACACACACACACACACACACACTAATGTTCTTTCTGTTAGATCAACTCCATCTAAGAAATGAAAAAAATCTATTTGAGAATAAAAACACTGAAATTTCGTTTTTGTTAGCTTTATTAAACATCTAAGAATGGAAATTTATATGAAATTCAGAAGATTTTAAGATTACACTGTGCAGGTCTGTTTTTCACAATCTACAAAAGTCAGCTCCTAAAAGGCAAGTGTTTTGTTGTTTGTTCCAGAGCTAGTTCTTGAGATCAAGGGGAAAGTAGAGGTGGGCAGTCAGCTGGTGACCAACTTCTCTCACCTGGCTGCTGAGCAGCAGGAGGACGAGGAGGCACCTCCTCCTCTTGACGAGAACGCCGCCGCCGCCGAGGAGGAGGAGGAGGAGGCACGCAGGAAGGAGGAGGCAAGGAGGCAGGCCGAGGAGGAGCTACAACGCATGTGAGTCAAGTACTTCTTTCTCTCTCTCTCTGTCTATTTCTCTCTGTCTCTCTCTCTCTCTCTCTCTCTCGTTCTGTCTCTGTCTGTCTCTCTCTCGTTCTCACTCTGTCTCTCTTTCGTTCTCTCTCTCTCTTTCTTATAATCTCTCTGTCTCTCTCTTGTTCTCTCTCTCTCTCTCTCTCTCTCTCTCTCTCTCTCTCTCTCTCTCTCTCTCTCTCTGTCTCTCTGTCTCTCTCTCTTGTTCTCTCTAGCTCTCTGTCTCTCTCTCTCTCTCTCTCTCACTCTCTCTCTCTCTCTCTCTCTCTCTCTCTCCCTCTCCCTCTCTCCCTCCCTCTCTGTATCTGTCTGTCTCTTTTGCTGTCACTCTCTGTCTCTCTGTCTCTGTCTCTCTGTCTCTGTCTCTTCTCTTTGACAGTATTCTTGTTTTGAAATTAAAAGATTATGAGTCTGTAAGGAAATCTGTTCATTGTGTCTGATTGTAGGAGTGCTCACGAGAAAGCTCACATGCACTCAGAGGAGCGCCATGAGAAGATGAAGTGGCCGTGGGAGAGGATCATGAACGGCGGCTTTGACGAGGTGGCCGATGCGAACCAGTACACAGATAGAAGTGACACATACACTAAACAGAGGTAAGAAGCTTTCTCTACCACTGTGCTGCTGAATAACCAATGCCAAAAAATAGAGGAAGTTGTCCTATAATTGTAATCTGCCACCTTTTATGTATATATATATATATATATATATATATATATATATATATATATATATATATATATATATATATATATATATATATATATATATATATATATATATATATATATATATATATATATGTTGCAGCCCAACTTCCGATCCTGGCCCATCTTAAGATGGGCTTGGCCCAACTTCCGATCGGAAGTTGGGTAGCCCATCTTAAGATGGGCTTGGCCCAACTTCCGATGACCCCTAGCCCATCTTAAGATGGGCTTGGCCCAACTTCCGATCTTTAGATACCAGGATGTAGGTCATTTGAAGTTGGGCTGGCCCATCTTAAGATGGGCTTGGCCCAACTTCCGATCTCTAGATACCAGGATGTAGGTCATTTGAAGTTGGGCTGGCCCATCTTAAGATGGGCTTGGCCCAACTTCCGATCATTATAGATACCAGGATGTAACCCTTAATGAATATTCATATTAATTTTTGCACACTTATGAATACGGAATTTTCAACTCTTTCAAAGGGCATCCACTTTAAATTACAAGATAATATTAGTCTAGAAATAAATTGAAATGGGTAGCTAGAATAACCTGATGACTCAAAACATTACTGCTGATTGTAAGCAGAAAAACGAAATAAAAGAATCATATTTTTACAACAAATTAAAGTGTCATATATATTGAATTTTAAGCTTTTTCAGATTTAATGTAATTCTAAGTTAATTCAATTAGATACTTTGCACAATACTACCTTTGTTATTTATGGGTTGTGTGCTCTTACATTACATAAACTAGATGATGAATCATTTACAATTTGAATGAAGGAATAGCAATGGTATTTTTCTAATGACTCAAAAAGGGAAAAGTGATTTTTTTCTTATCTTTTAAGCTTTTTTATTAGTATTTTTAGGTATTCTTTAACCCCTTGCAAATTCTTGACATAATTATATAATCATGTGTGTGCCAAAATAAGTGTAAATGCATTAATTGAGGAGGTTCATGTGACTGGCAGGACAGTAGAAATAGACAGAAAACTTGTCAGAATTTACAAAAACATTGTGTCCTTCATCAAGATTCATCAGAGCAGGGCACTTATAGTATCTAGATGAGGTGAGGTAGTAAGAAATGAACATACAGGTGAACTTGGATATGACAGACTTAATGGGACCCGGAAAATTGGTCAGTCGTATGCAAAATCCGTCGTATACATATGACGAATATTTGATATGCATCCGACTGGGACCAAGCATATCGTCTGTCATATGCAAAAATCCATAGTACAGTGGTCCGTCATATCCAAGTTCACCTGTACATGGTTCAAGTTGTAATTGGTATGAGATAAGGTGTATGCAGATTATATTGGTACTTGTACCTAAACGACACATATATTAAATTTTGGCAGATCCAAATTTAGTAAGATTTAGACATTATGATCTTGGATTGGCTAACTTTATACTTTGGATGAAGCAGTTGAGAAAGTTGTCTTTTTGGTAGTCAATAGTAAAAGAGGGAAGAGAGAAATATTTATGTTTTAGTTTGAATTATTTTTTAAACCTTTTTTTTGAATATTGAAGAGCAATGAGTATATCAGAAAACTGGTCGTTGAACTTTTAAAATTGAGACCTTTATTAAGAAGCCCTTCATACTGAATGTAGATAAAGAAAAGTAATATAGATGTACCATATGTTAACCTTAATTGGCTAATTATTATGAAATGTTTATACTTTTACAGACATCTATTATAAATAATGTAATAGATACTTATATTTTGTTAGACAGGTAAGAAAATTGCATATACAACTTTTTTAACTCATTCTAGAAGCCAGAAAAGAATGTAATCAATCAAGGATTGCAATTTACAGGTGCTGGTTGTTTTTCTAGTCTTTTTTACAAAAGGAGAGGAGAGAATCTGTAATCAACTTATATTCAAATTTCGGCATAATCAGAAGTATTCAGTAGTGTAAAAAAGTAAAGATTTAACAATAAAATGCAAGTAATTTGTCTCATAAAATTCACATCTTATTCAATAAACAAATATTCCAACAAAGCTATAAACTTCTAGATGAACACTTAATAAAAAATCATCGCCATCGGAAGTTGGGCTGGGCTGCTGTATTATCTGGGTCATCGGAAGTTGGGTAGCCCATCTTAAGATGGGCCAGCAAAATCCAGCCCAACTTCCGATCGGAAGTTGGGCTTGGCCCATCTTAAGATGGGCTGGATCGGAAGTTGGGCTGCAACATATATATATATATATATATATATATATATATGTATATATATATATATATATATATATATATATATATATATATATATATATATATATATATATATATATATAAAAATATATACACACACATACATACATACATACATACATGCATACATACATACATACATACATACATACATACATACATATGCATGCATACATACATAGGTGTGTGTAAGTGTAAGTATTTGTGTGTGTGTGTGTGTGTTGGTTACAGATTTGACACATCATTAACAATATGTTGTTTCTCTTAACTAGTTTTAACCTGTTGCTATGTCATATTTCCTATGTCTAAAACACCCTACATTAGAGCTTAAGAATGTCTGTTAATTTCCCTAGGTCCAAGAAGCATCATAACTCCCAGCAGCCCCCTGGTGGCCACTTACAGCATTTCACCCTGGAGAATGGCTGGATAGCGTGCAAGGCCAACCCCAGCCTTGTGCTTGGCTGCCAGGAACTGGACGGCAGGGTCACAGAGGTCATTCTCGTCAAAAAGAAGCCCGATGACATACTGCAGCGATGGATTCTACAAGAAAATGGGTAAGAAAATCTATACAGTTTTAACGCTTATGCTGCTGGTGGATTATTTTACCTATACAAAGTCAAGTTTAATCCATTAATGCCAACATTAGTGCTGTCAAGAGCAGCCTGACAGTTTTGATGAAATCTGTCAAGTAAAAGTATTGTTTGAAATAGTTTGGGAGAAATGTTAATTGGAAAACTACTAACAACTCACCTTCAGATATTTTGTAAAATCATTTTCAATTCCAAAATTATTGTCAAAAGTATTGTAGATTGAGACGAAAATTTCTGGAGAAACTTTTAAACAGTATTGGGTCCACTCTGAGAATAAAAGGTTTAACACTTAACACTCATCAACATCTATATGCCATTCATTCTTAGAGTGCTCCCTGACAATTTCCATCTGGAGCTTTTTATGTATTTCAGTTTACTGAGATACATTATCAGATGATATTGTCTGCGGTTTCTACTCGACGGATGTGGTTTGCGGTTTTTCTCCTGGACGTGAAATTCTGTCATTTTTGGAAATTGGCGCGTGTCGGGTGGGCATGTCTTTTTGCCTTTGTGTGGGTCTCTGCCTCGTGGGGCCGTTATTGGTTGGCCATTCATTTCGTTGGAGGTTTTTGATTGGCATGGGGGGCGGTGCTTGTTGTGCAGTGTTTGTCGGTTTTGCATATCTTGTGCCTTTGTTCGTGGGTCTGCCACGTGGGGTTGTTGTTTTGGTTAACCATTCATTTCGGCGGAGAAATTTGATTGGCACGTGGGGGCGGTGCTTGTTTTGTGGTGTCACGCACTGTGATCCAATCATGTGGATCTTCTGTTGCAGTCATCTTTCGTGGTGCTGTGCCACGTGGGGTTGTTATCTTGGTTAACCATTCATTTCGTCGGAGATATTTGATTGGCACTTGTGGTGTGTGCATGGCGATAAGTCCATTTTTCATGGTACCTCGCCGATTCCTTTCAGTTTTATCAAGTTATCGCCCCCCGATCCAAATATGAGTACCTACCTGGATAGATGAGATCCTCATCTATCTGATTCAATCATTTTTTAATTCCAACTTCAGGTTGGAAGCGAAAAAATAGCTATTCGCTACAACCGGAAGTTGATTTTTTTGACAATGGCGAGGTAACGGCTTCCCTTCGATATGCATTTCACACAAAAAAACATACTATTTTCAAAAAATTGTCACGTCGCCGTTTCTGGGTCAAAAGTTACAAATGACCCATCAAAATGTTCGCAAGAAAGAGGGCTTTTACCCTATTATCATAACCTGTTTGTTATGTTTGTTATTTTTGGAAAAAAATGGCGTTGATTTTTTTGACAATGGCGAGGTAACGGCTTCCCTTCGATATGCATTTCACACAAAAAAACATACTATTTTCAAAAAATTGTCACGTCGCCGTTTCTGTGTCAAAAGTTACGAATGACCCATCAAAATGTTCGCAAGAAAAAGGGCTTTTACCCTATTATCATAACCTGTTTGTTATGTTTGTTATTTTTGAAAAAAAATGGCGTTGATTTTTTTGACAATGGCGAGGTAACGGCTTCCCTTCGATATGCATTTCACACAAAAAACATACTATTTCCAAAAAATTGTCACGTCGCCGTTTCTGGGTCAAAAGTTACAAATGACCCATCAAAATGTTCGCAAGAAAAAGGGCTTTTACCCTATTATCATAACCCGTTTGTTATGTTTGTTATTTTTGAAAAAAATATGGCGTTGGTTTTTTTGACAATGGCGAGGTTACGGCTTCCCTTCGATATGCATTTCACACAAAAAACATACTATTTTCAAAAAATTGTCACGTCGCCGTTTCTTAGTCAAAAGTTACAAATGACCCATCAAAATGTTCGCAAGAAAGAGGGCTTTTACCCTATTATCATAACCTGTTTGTTATGTTTGTTATTTTTGAAAAAAATGGCGACTTTGGAAAAAAACGGCAAAAACAGCTTTTTTCAATGTTGATTTAGGAACCCTGGCGAAATTCTCAATTTACTTATTAATTTCGCCACTAGAACCGAAAAAGAAGTTTCAACTTCAAGAAAACAGACTCTAAATAATACATCCTGCCCATTTGTGGAATTTCTTTGTGCCTCACAATCGTAAAAAATGAACTTTGAAAAAACTGGAAGTAGTAAATTTCATTTTCCTTCAAAACCAATGTTAAGGTAAAACTTTGAGATGGTTCAAGGGAAAATAACTATGTAATGAGACAACTGCTGTATCTGGTATTGTCATTGCATCTGTCTGGAGAGTAATTCAAGTTACTCCCAAAATATCACCGAAACAGACCAAGATAATTTCATTGTCAACACACCAATAAGATATGATAATTGGAAACGTCTGATTATCATAAACCCTCCATCAGGAGGTCAAACGCAAAGGCTCAAATAGCTGAAACCCATGTCTGTTCTGCAAATGGGGCAAAACAAAATCATCTTTGAACTTACTAAAGGATATAATTCATTTGATACTATTCTACAACTTGAAATGATTTTCATCTGTAGTGATATATTTTGGAGGACCAACAAAAGATAAAATGAGCATTTGCATTCTAAAATTATATTCAAGTTGAAGGATGATCTTATGTGACTATCAGAGTAACAGAATTGATTGAATTTACACACCTAACAACTGAGCATGCACACAGCTGCCCAGCATCCTCCACTTTACAAGATAAATACTCAAGTGGCCAAAGATGCATTTATCTGACTGAGGTCATCATCTTGACAATTGACTTGAGCCTACTCACCTTATAACTGACCAAAAACCTTTAGATGTATGCTGCTGAACCATTCACACCTGATCACATCTCCCCTAAAACTGACCATGAATGTTGATGGTTGAAGTGAACAAGTTACTTGACAAACACTGCCTCATTTCTGGCCACACACTGTGTTAGAGGAACACTGCTGGACCATGGTAACCAAATTACATTACTCCCCCAAATGACCATGCATTATGGCAATTAGGGTTCAGCCATCAAAGAAAAAAGGACAGATTGCTTATATGCTCTAGGACACACTAGGACATCCCATCTTTCAAGTCAGTAGAGGCAATGGAATACAGAGTTATGTGGTAGCTCCCTCAGTTACATGGATATTATGTGGTTGTTCAGTTAATAAAATAAAAAAAGATCAGTTTAGTATAAATTTACATAAAAATGGTATTAACAAGTCATGTCCCTTTTAATATAGGAATTTCATATTGATATTAAAAAGGAGCTTCTAACCACAATAGCATTAATCGGCATGATATATATATATATATATATATATATATATATTAGAGCTGCACTCACGGAGGGAGATCAACTCATGAGCTCACCACCCGTTTGACTCGTGAGCTCACGAGCTCGCGGACGTTCCGATTTTCCAAAAAAATACTTATTTTCCAGCCCAGCTATTAAGAAATAAATATTTATTGGCAGACATTTATTAACATTGCCATGTTTATTTAATTATAAAACGTGCTGACGAGGTACAAAGGTCAACAACGCTTGAATGTATACATTGGAGATTGTAAAGAAGACATGACAGCGATAAGCAGTTATGTATGTTGATAATTTGTGTTAGGTGCTCTGTGTTACATGTGTGTTCCCAACATAGACAAGCTCACGATTAGAAAATTTCAGCTCGAGCTCGGCGAGTTTGCTCCAGGGCTCGAGCCACTCAAGTTCGTGAGTGTTGAGTGCAGCCCTAATATATATATATATATATATATATATATATATATATATATATATATATATATATATACATATATATATATATATATATATATATATATATATATATATATATATATATATATATATATATATGTATATATATTCTACCATCCCTATTATTTGATTCGGATGACATGTTGTCAGAATGGGGTCAAATGACAGAGAAGGAAAACCAGAAGGTTGAATGACCGAGAGGTATTTTAATTATCTAAGTATCAAGCCCCTGTACAGGAAATGGATTTTCGTGTTTTATTCGCTTTTTCTGTCATATTCATGTCTACACCAACATGACGACCGCAACCGCCACAACCATCCCAACATACTACTCAGACCACGACTTAATAACAGTCTTCAACAACTAGAACCAAAAGCCCCAGCACAGACCATCAATAGATATCATCTTGACCTTCAATATAAAGCAAAATCGGTATGTAATATAGCTTTATTAATACTTCCTGAAATACACCTATGACGCTATTAGCGTCCTTCTTGTTTAGTTCTCAAAACTGCTTTGGATATGACAATTTCTGGAGAAACTTTTGGGCAGTATTGGGTAGGGGTGTCATTGATATGGGGCATATCGATATATTGATAACTCCTAATAATAATCCCTAAACAATACAGCCTGCTTTCACTTGTCAATACATATCGCAACATATCGTAATATCAAAACGTGAAAATGGACACTTAGAGAAGAAATTGAGAGCTGAATATTGCTGGTGTTGCTAGTCACATACTTTCTAAAAGCATTTCTCTACATGGTCGTGCCTTACTTTTCTTGTTGCATTCCAAGAAGAAGCAATAAAATGAGGCAGGACCCTCATAAAATGGTGAAAAATCAGCATAAATGTTTCATGATTTTCCTTCATGGCATAGATAGCATTTCTATGGATATATCAATGCATCGTATCGAAATAATCGAAATTGAAAACAATTTATCAATATATCGAATCGAGAAAAAATTCTAAACAATGACATCCCTAGTATTGGGTTAATTGCACCAGGCCACTCTGAGAATAAAAGGGTTCACCCTTCCAATGCTGAGGCTACATTCTTCCAAAGCACAAGGATGCACAGATTTTGGAAAAACATCTAATCCTTGTCATGTTGGTATTCATTAGATAGCTCTCACTGAGTACTCTGAGATGAGTACCCATGTGCTAGGTTTTCAGTCATTTTTCAGGGTTTTTCGCATCCTTTTGTATCGGCCAAATTAGCCGCCAGCAGCAAAAGGGTTAACACTCATCAACATCTATATCCCATTCATCCTTAAAGTGCTTCCTAATTTTGTAAATCTATGATTCATTCCAAAGTTATTTTCAAAAGCATCTTAGGTCTGGACAACACTTTTCTCGGAGATCTCCAGACATCAATGGATTAACCCTTATTCTGGTGGTGGCTAATTTGACCAATACAAAATGATGCAAAAAATAGAAAAATGACTAGAACCCTGGTGCGTGGGTACTCATCTGAGATTACTCAGCAAGAGCTATCCAATGAGTACTATAATGACAGGGTTAAGATGCTTTTCAAAAATCTTTGCTTTCTTGTTCTTTGGATAAAAGTAGCCTCATCATTGGAAGGGTTAAAAAACTGTTTTTCTTTTACAGTCTTATTCAAGCACGGCAAAACCCTTCCATGGTTCTGACGGTCAAGATGCCGACGAATCTTCGACAGGAGGATGAGGATATGGCTCTCTCCTATATGGGCTGTTCCGTCTCCCTCCAGCCAAAACGCACAACACAGTTCGGCCGCGCCAACCAAAAATGGCATCACGATCCAGACACCGGTTTAATTCATGCATTCCATACTGACCATCTTGATAAAGGTAATGAGCAGATGTTTACTTCCATTTTTTTCTTGCTGCTTCCAGATTTTGCAGGTCTTGCTATTTTTTTATCACCGCCTTCAAATTATTACTTCTCGTTGATTAAAAATGGTTCAGTAAATGAACAGGCTTGCTAGAGGAATACATGCATTTGGTTGTGCTAGTATTGACATTTTAAATCAAAATGGCATAATATTCAAAACAGGCCTATAGGAGAATATATATTGTTGTACATGTATAATTGTTTACGCTAGTGTTCATTTATGTATTCATAAACATGACTGTATCAAGCTGGTGTAAATTTTCTTATTTTAGAGGTTACCACCACTAATAAGGATTTTGAAACTCAGAATCGAAATTTTGAATTGAAATGGTTCGATAATAGAACAGGCCTGCTTTGAAATACATGTATTGGTATGTGATGGTATTCTTGCAGTTTAACTCTTCCAATGCTGAGGCTACTTTTGTCCAAAGCACACTGACGCAAAGATCTATGAAAACCATCTAAACTCTGCCACTTTGGTATTCATTGGTTAGCTCTTGCTGATTACGATCAGATGAGTACCCAGGTGGCAAGGTTTCAGTCATTTCTCAGGTGTTTTGGATTAGTTTGTATTGGCCAAATAAGCCACCAGCAGCATAAGGGATAAGATGACTGTATATTAAGCTTATATTTTCTCATTGTAGAGATCACCGCAGCCAATAAAGCCAATGTGTGCACCTTTGCTGTGACAAAAGAAGCCATTGATCAACCAGTAAGTAAAATCATCTTACCATAAATGCTCGGATATTTAGACCACCCTAGGAATTTGGGCCACTTAAATAATTTTGCAAAATGATTAATGGGAAATCTTGGCCACACTCAATCTATCCCCAGTTGCCATTTCACAAAAGATGGACCTAGCTGTAAATCTTGCAGATACAACATCAAGGTATTTTCAGAAAAAATGGGCCACCCTAAACCCATAAAAATCTTAATTATCAAAAAGTCTTCCGAATTACTGAGAATTTAGGGTAACCCTTCCAGTGCTTAGGCCATCTTTGCCCTGTCATGTTAGTATTCATTGGATAGCTCTTGCTGAGTACTCTCAGATTAGTACCCATGTGCCAGGGTTTCAGTCATTATTCAGGTTTTTTTGCATCATTTTGTATTGGCCAAATTAGACACCAGCAGCACAATATTGGTTAAACATTCATCACTGTTGTGCAGGTAGGCCTCTCTATTTTGACAATATCTCTCTAGCGAAAGCAATTTTCAGAAAATATTTGAAAGCAAAATGTTAATCAGATACTAAATAACTAGTCCTGAACAGATATTTTTCCAATGTATGTTTAATTCCAAAGTTATTTTGTTGTTCCTGGTGACAATTGTCAAGGAAATCTCCAAGTTAACCATTCATCCCTGTAGAACACCTATCCTTACAAAAGTAATATATGTTGTCAGTGTATTGTCAGTGTATTATTATTATCATTATTATTGTTATTATTATTATTATTATTATTATTATTATTATTATTATTATTATTATTATTATTATTATTACTAGTATTGGTCGTCTTGTGTCAAACCTGACAATTGGCTGGCAATATGAAACCAGTGTGTTACCAGTTGTTGTGTTTAAATATGTCTTTTTTAAGACATGGGCTCTCTGTTTGATATTTTAGTTCCATTATCTAATTTGTGTGATATATTTTTGTATTGTTCTTTCAGGGCTATGTTGCCTATCTCCCCACTGGCAAGGGAACCCAGGCTGAGCAGATTGTGGTGTGTACAGCGTGCGCTCGAGCCATGAGGGGTCGCTATAAACTAGAAAAGATCCCTACCAACATTGACTACGCATGTGCTATGGGCAATGGTAAGATATCAACACACACACACACACTAGTACCTTGAATTAAAATCAGAAGAAAAGCTTTAAAATTAATTAATTAATCAATCTGAATATCACTTCTTTCATCAATATCTATGAATCAGTAATAATTTACAGACTGGATATACAAAATCTCAGAAATTGACAGCAATTAGTGTAACTTTTCTTAGAAACTTCATTAGTAATAATACTAGTACTACAGAGATATAGTTCTTGTATCAAGACATGGAAGACAGAACCATCTACCCCCCCCCCCCCCCCCCCACCCCTTCCTCACCACCTTTTTTTCAGAATAGGGGTTTCCAAAAAATAAACCGTACAACTGGATATGCCCTTTGTATCTAGGCATGGGAGAAAGAACCTTCTACCCCACAGCCCCCTGTTTCACCCTTTTTTAGAATTGGGGTTTCCAAAAAGAACTGTCCACCCTATTCTTTACAAGAAAACAATTATTTTTTACCCTGGATGTGTTAATTGGTGCATTATGGCGTAATCATTTCTTCCAGCTAAATCCAAGGGTTTGAAACAGGTTGGTAGTTTCCACTGTCTGAACGGCAAGGTTGACCTGTCCACGTTCGAGGCCCACCACACTCTGGAGGAGTGGCAGGGGCAACTGGAGCGGCTACGACAGGAAACCAGCGTACGCGCCATCGCCAAGGAGCTCTCCGTCGCCTCAGCACCGCGCACAATAAAGATTTATGCCTACAAGAACGGAAACGGTCGACTTAAGGCAGGACACCTTATTGTTGGCTCCAGCGTTAGTGGGGTAAGTCTAGGCATGACCTTCTTGCGGACTGCAAAACTTTTTTTTGATTTTATAATTTATTTTCCACAAAAGTCATATATAATCAATACAATCAATACAATAGTACTAGTCTTCTTGTGCATTCGGCGAAAGTAGCTCTGAGCATCAAAGGGGTTATTTATATCATTTTTGATATCTGAGGTGATATTCTTTCTTCCCATCGTTGTATATGCTGGATCAGTACACGCATCGTTTGGAGATGAACAAAGCAGCAAGACGACTATGTTATTAATATCATTTCTTATTTCTGAGGTGCTATTCTTTCTTCCCGTTGTTGTAGATGCTGGATCAGTGCACGCATCGTTTGGAGATGAACAAAGCAGCTAGACGACTCTACACAGCGGACGGCATGATCATCCTCGATATCAACGACCTTGTGGAATGGGTCAAGGACAAATATGTCGAGCAGGTCACGGCAGAACGTCGGGCAGTAAAACATGAGGAGAAAAGGAAAATGAAGGAGAAAGGTGAGTGTTTAATTAACCCTTTCATGCCTGGAGATATCTTTAACAAGTGTCGTCTGGACATATGATACTTTTGAAAATAACTTTTGAAATGTTCGTAAATTGGGAATATATTTGAAGGAGATATGTTTTTTTTTAGTTTTTGATCAACAATCTCCTTAAGATATTTCTCTGCATACTCTGGATCCTACCATTATTAACTACTACTGGCTTGTTACAATTTAATTTTTAATTGCGAAAGAAGTGACAACAATAAAAATTTCATACTATTTCATTCTAGCCCATTCCTGTTATTTCTAGAAAAGACAAAATGGATTTTCTTTTCTGCACTAAAAATCTTTTTGTTGTTTTAATTATACAGCAATGATGGAAAGGAAGATGCAAAGACTGCAGCTAAAAGACAGTGGTAGAGAGGAGTCTTCTGAGGAGGAGGAGGAGGAGGAGGGAGAGGAGAAGGGGGAAGGAGGGAAGCAGGTGAACGGCAACACAGAGAACAATAGACTCAATGGTACACTTACAGAAGAAACAAAGAAAGGAGGTAAGATATGTATGTATGGGTGTATATATTTATATGTATATATACATATATTTATATATATATATATATGTATATATATATATATATATATATATATATATATATATATATATATATATATATATATATATATATATATATATATATGTGTGTGTGTGTGTGTGTGTATGTATCTCTCTCTCTCTCTCTCTCTCTCTCTCTCTCTCTCTCTCTCTCTCTCTCTCTCTCTCTCTCTCTCTCTCTCTCTCTCTCTCTCTCTCTCTCTCTCTCTCTCTCTCTCTCTCTCTCTCTCTCTCTCTCTCTCTCTCTCTATATATATATATATACAATATATATATATATATATATATATATATATATATATATATATATATATGTATATATATATATATGTATATATATATATATATATATATATATATATATATATATATATATATATATATATATATATATATATATTTATGTATGTATATATATGCATGCATGTTACTCACACCACCTTATTTGATTGGATGCTATAATTTCTTAGCAATATGATAAGCTTTGAAATTTGATTACATAATTCAAACACATAGTAATAGATTGTTGTGTCACCTGTTTTGTCTTCATTTGTTGTTCTTTCTAATCATCAATTGTCTTTCTTTGCAGATTCTTCCAAGCCGCCCAGAGAACAGAAGGCTGGCAGCATTGAGATTCCGTCCCTAGATGAGCTGCTGAGATATCCCATAGAGGTGTGGGCCTCTGCTGGAGAACCCTTTGCCAAACCTAAAGGTACATTGTATGCACTAATTACTGTATACGGCTTTAATTTGGAGTGCTTAAACTTTCGCTTTACAGCCCTGCTGGATGGTATTTGAGCTACTTTAAATTTGCGCATTCAAGCACTCAGCAAAGCAAAGATACAAAGCAGGATATTTATCTGAAAGATGTTATTTTGCCGCTATCATGGGGAGCGTGAAAATAGCAAAAATTAAATGCCTGTGAAAAATACCGATTATACAGTACTTATTCACTTATTACTTGATAATTTAATTCAACCCTCATGCTGCTGGTGGCTAATTTGGCCAATACAAAATCATGCAAAAAATCTAAAAATGATTGAAACCGTGGCACATGGGTATTCATTTGGGAGTGCTCGGAGCTATCCAATGAATACCAACATAACACGGTTTAAATGGATTTCTAATTTCTTCGCTTCCTTGTGCTTTGGACGAAAATATCCTCATCTTCAGAGGGGTTAATCCATTTGCATGGGGAATGCACACATGGTCCAGCAACTTTAAACATAACTTATTATATTGATTATCTTGAAAAAATATTTGAAAAGGAAATGTTAAACTCCACTCAAAATTTGAACAAACGTATACCCTTAAAACTTTTCACAAATGCATGCTCAATCTTGTTTTTTTTATAAATAAAATGTCTTAGCTGATGTTAATGTGTTTCTAGGGTGACTCTCAAACATGGATAAGTTAATTTAACGTATTCAGAATTTTTCACTGTCATGTTCTGCACTTTTCAAGGATTTCCCCTCCCTCTTCCCCTCAAATTGCAAATTTTTATCCTGATTCTGTTTGTTTTGTTTGTTTTGACAGAAGTGGAAGGGGAGTACATGAAGTCACTACAGAACCGTGAGGAGAGAGCCGCCGTGGCTTACGAACTTGAGAAGGAAAAACATATCCTTCGGCAAATGCAAGGTAACTAATTAGTCAACTCATTCCTTAAGATTCACTGGCCTCGAGGGCTTTAATTTACTCTTCCAATGCTGGGGCTACTTTCATCCAAAGGACAAAGGCGCAAAGATTTTTGAAAACCACATAAACCCTGTCATGTTGGTATTCATTGGAAAGTTCTCGCTGAGTACTCTCAGATGAGTACCCATATGTCAGGGTTTCAATCAAATTCAGTTTTTTTGCATAGTTTTGTATTGGCCAAACTAGCCACCACTAGGCTGCTTTTAGCTTCTGTGAGTATTAATGGGTTGTGTGTGAGTATATGGGAGCTGATAATAGTAACTGTTTTAGGGCGTCTAAATACTTGCATGCAAATACTGACATTCTTATACCTTAGATGAAGAAAAGAATGGTTATGAAGCAAGAGACGAATTACTATATGCGCCATAGTGAAGGGCTGGACACGACAGGGGTTTCTGAATCTGGCAATTAGCGTGAGGTCACGAGGGAACAAGGACCAATCAGGGCTCTTGTATTTTTTACATTAGAGAGAAACCTGTGCGCCAGCATCATCTTAGCATGTGCAGGGCACAACTTCTGCCATTGGTTGAGGCTAGCCCGTTCAGGTTGACCGGCTGGTTTCGTATCCACTTGTTTATATTTATCTAATCTAATACTGACTGTTTTAGGGCGTCGGTATGAGGAGCAGAACCCTGGAGAGTACGTACCCACCAGGCAGAGTTACAACCCTGTGGTCATCGAGGGTCACTGGCTGGACCCAACAGCAGAGGAACAGAACAAGCACGATAACGTACATCAACTGCAGGTAAGTGTACCCTTACAAAAAACCATAGGACTGGCATCAATAAGTAGTGATCAAGATCTTATGGTATGCCAGAGTGATATTAATTCAACTTTACAAAACATCATACAACTTTCAAAATATCGTTCAACTTGGTTAGATATATGATGCAACTTTCAAAATATGGTGCATACCTGTCAACACTCAACAATCTAAAATCAGGAGATTTCAGGCAGATTTATAACTATTGAGGCCTCTTTCGGTTTCGTTTTGTTCTTTCCAATTCTGGCCACTAGGGACCAAGTTAGTACTTTCGCTTTAAGGAGTGGGCCTTTACAATTGATAATCATGTACACATACGTTAATGGGATAACTTTAATTTCATGTAGCAGATCACTATATTGCTGCATGATGATATATGTACAGTTATCAATAACACACAGATAGCTTTTGAACTGGAAATATCATCATCAACAACACTTACATTGTGTGATCTTTCACGATCTAATACTTCTATGTTCAGCATATTATGAACTTTTTGACTTTTGGCTAGAAAATAAATTTATTATTGAAGAAGGGTGATTTTTGAAAGGTGGCAAATCAGTAGCTTATCTGAAGATTTCTTCAAATCAGGTGCTCTATCAGTAGAGAGCATATTTGAGGTCTGAAATCAGGAGAGTACTGCTCAAATCAGTAGAGTTGACAGGTATGATGGTGCAACTTTTAGAATCATGTCATGCAACTCAGGAAGGATGTATATTTTTTGGGAACGTGTATAGTATCCTCAGAAAAGTCATGGGTGTTGCGGCAAGTAGTGGGGAAGGTTGCTAGTAAAGTCAAAACTGTCATTTATTTTACTTTACTTCATATAGAAAGACCATGTAGGTTATATTCTTGTCATGATATTGTCATTACTGTTCAAGACCACTCTGCTCGTAAAGCGTGATTCATCTAATTGAATTGTTTATTGCATGTATGAATTCTCTGACAAAATATGCCAAGTAGTCATCATCAAAAATCTGTAAAATCTATAACTTCAATTCATATTGGATAGGGATATAAGGGTACTGGTAATCAATATGATACCAAATATTGGTTTTGAAATGAAGAAAGTATCGTATCTTAAAAGTTAATTATCATATGGTATCATTAAAATTTTAAATATTTATAAAATTGACTAAATCGCTACCTTGATGTCTCCATTATGATGGATTTACCAAAGCTGACAGTGCAGAATTTAACAAAATTAGGTCCCTGGGAGGCAAGCAGTATTGTTAAAACTATTGTTAATAGGTATCTTATCATTAAGGAAATATCAACATTGTATCGAAACAAGATTAATAATTATATTATATTGAATAAAGGGATAAAGGTATACACAATGTCATCAACATTCTTGTTCTAGGTCCACCTTGCTGAGATGAAAGCACAGCAGAAGAAGAAGAAGAAGTTATGTAATCCTAAAACAACCAAGAGACTTTACACACAGCCAACGATGGTAAATACATAGTATTACATACATCTACCATACTTTATATACTGCAAAGGCATTTAATTTTCGCAAACAATGGTAAATACATATTATTACATACATCTACCATACTTTATACACTGCAAATGCATACAAACATGTACTGTATAATTAGAAACTTTTACAGGCATTTAATTTTCGCTATTTTCGCGCTCCCCATGATAGCACCAAAATAACATCCTTCAAATAAAAATCTATGCAGCAATATATATATATAGTTTGAGTGCTTTAATACGCAAATTCAACGTAGCACAAATACCCATCTGCAGGACTGTGAAGCGAAATCTTTAGCACTCCAAATTAAAGCAAGCTGTATACAGTATATGGGCCTTCAGCATTTGGTAAACTGTATATGCTACATATATATGTATAAATTACATATATATGTATAGACTACATATGCCTGAATAAGCACCGCTAACCCCCATCCCCAACACCCAATCTCAGGATTTGAATACATGTATTCCTAAAACTTGTAGGGGAACATCAATGCTTCATTTTAAGCATAAGAATTTAGATCAAACAAGTTGATCTGTCAAATATTCTAACAGTATTCACACAGAAAATTCATTCTAATTTGAACGTATGTTCACTTTTTAAGGCCTGCACATGTGCATCAATTTTCATATTGCAAACTACTGTTAATATTACAGGATCAGTATTTGGTTTCATCCCCCTCCAAAAGGTGGCAGGAATACTAGGATTTGTAGTGACACAAATGCTTGATAGTTATGGTATTTGACCCAGTCATGCCAAGAATTTTTACACTTGAAAGATATTACTTTAATGCTAATGTATATTTTTCTTTACAGAAGCGTGTGTTGGTGATTCCCAATGGTGAGAGTATTGACAGGGCGGCCCATGTCTGGGGGGAGTCTCTGCAACAGCTGCTTGATAACGCCACACAGAGACTTAACCTGCGCAAGCAAGCGACCATCCTCTACACCTATGACGGTGTCAAGGTTAGTGGAATATATGTTGTAAGGCCTGCCCCGATGGCTGCGTGGTCTAAGGCTGACTGCCACTGTTTCTCACCACTGCCCGGGTTTTCGAATCCCAACCTTGGGATGTGAGAAAGTTACCAGTGACTTGGGGTTAGGCGGTGGTATGGGGTTTGACCCGATGGCCGGGTGTAGTGAATAAAGCCCCTTTGCAAACTTTTGCTATATGACCAATTTTGTCACAGTTTCTGCATGTACACTGCCTAGACCAAGCACCGACATTTAAGTACTTGCCCGCTAGCCCTTTCAATTGAATTTTTGAAAAAAAAAAGGCTTTTGGGCAAGTACATTTTAGTTTGCACTGAGAAATTCTTTTTTTTGAAAGTTACTCTGCTCACAGATTTTGCAAAAATTGTTGGGGCATTTTTGGGCTCTACCGGCATGAGTGGGTTAACCTATATCTTCTTACAGTAGCCCAAAGCAGTCTGAAAATCTTGATAAAATCTTACAGGCAAAAGCAAAGTAAGAAAAATATTTGATGAAGAAGTTTTAATCAGGACATTTCCAACAACTCTCCTTCAAGTATTTTGTAAAACCATTCTCAATTCCAAAGTTATCGTCAAAAGTACCGTAGATCCAGACGACAATTTCAAGTTTCAAGCCCTGTTCCATCTTGTATGATTGACCAAATCAGTCCAGTAAATCTTTACCAAAAATTAATCATATTTTTGTACTATTTTTATACTTGTGAAGATAAGGAACGCTTAACCCTTGTGTTGCTGGTGGCTACTTCGGCTAATTCAAAATGATGCAAAAAAGTCTGAAAAATGATTAAAACCCAGGCAAATGGGTCCTCATCTGAGAGTACTCGGTAAGAGCTATCCAGTGAATACCAACATGATAGGGTTTATATGGTTTTCATAAACCTTTGCATCCTTGTGCTTTTGACGAGAGTAGCCTCAGCATTGGAAGGGTTAAAAATGGACTATGATAACTGTCAAGGGTCATCATATCATTTAGACTGTAAAGCAAAAAACATTGATTAGTCATTATGATTGGACTCATTTAATATACTAATTCATTAATGATTATAAAAGGATAATAAGATAATTATTGCAGACAATTAAATGTCACTGAAAGAAAGGGCTCCCCAAATATGCATGTTGTTTAACACTTTAGAAATTGTTGTCTGGATCTATGGTACTTTTAACAATAACTTGTGAATTGAGAATTATTTTACCAATTATTTGAAGGAGATTTTTTTTTTCCTTATTAACAATTCTCCTTCAAATCTTTTTCTCAAATGTGTGTTTTTCTATGAGATTCCTCCAATATTGTGTGGCAGCTTTTGGCCGCTTCAAGCATTTTAACCCTTCCAATGCTGCGGCCACTTTTGCCCTAAGCACAAGAATGCAAATATATCTATATAAATATAAACCATCATAACCCTGTCATTTTGGTATTCATTAGATAGCTCTCACTGAGTACTATCAGATGTTTACCTATGTGCCAGGGTTTCAGTCATTCTTCCAGATTTTTTTGCATTATTTGTATTGGCTAAATTAGCCGCCAGTAGCCTAAGGGTTAATGCAATAACATGGGGAGATTGAGACATGCAGGCATGTCACCTTCTGTCTGGTTTCAGTTTCGATTCTGAACTTTTTTTGGTGTAGTTTGTGTGCTCAAATACTCAATTATGTCATTAGTAAGTCACTTTTGATCTTGTCACTACTAATGGCATATTTGTGTGATCGAACATACAAATTAAACAGAAGCGAAAGAATGGTTGAGCTTTGGACCTGAAACCACCCTGATTGTGACCTTATTCACAGTGTGTTTGTTTGGGACATTTAAATGCTAGAATGTCAAGATCTAGTTTTATAAGTTACCAGGGGGGGGGGGGGGGGGGGGTGCTGTCAGGTACAGGGGAGTCTGCACCCGAGTTATGAATTTTGTGAAGAGATCCTTTTTCAAGACCTCAGCATGTCCACAATGTTTAAAAGAAGGGTACTTCCACTAAACGAGGGATATCAAGTAGATCTAGCTTGTGAGGGGTAGATATAAAATACCCAATAGGCTGCTATATCATCTTGGTAATCTTGGTAATTCAGACGTGTGCGGGCTGGGAAAATTAAAAACAGGAAAAACCCAAAATAGTCATTTTTCGGAAAATGAAAGTCCCGAGAAAAATATACCTCTTTTACACTATTCCCTTATGCTGGTTTCAGATTGGTAATTTTGAGGATATTGAATTAAAAACAGGAAAACCCCAAAATAGTCATTTTTCGGAAAATAATGTCCCAAGAAAAATATACCTGTTTTACAGGTATTCCCCATGTTTGTTTCAGATTGGTAATTTCGAGGATGTTGATCGTGACCAGCTGCTGTGTGTGTCATATGGCAAGGCGTACCAGCGACCTCGCGACAGCATCCATGGGGTAGAGGTCAAGGCCAATTATTCGAGGGCGCGGAAACAGTACGGACCCGATGCCACCGATATAGTCGTGGAAGCTCAGAAAAACCCCAAGATAGAGGTAAGTTCATAGCTGTAGAAGAAAAAAAACGGTATGAAGGGTTCAGCAAACCTTAAGCTGTACTTCAGATTGAAAACTTTTAGGATTTTCATTTAAAAAAATTTGACTCTTTTATTTTCGCCAGAAGAACCATATTTTTGTTAATATCCCAGGAGGAAATTATTACAGCTGGCCTTTGTTAGAAAAAAAGTGAAAAACGTATCATACACTGAGAAAAGTTGACACTGTAGTGATTGCAAAAAGATTCTAATAAAAAAATGAAATTGACATACAAAGCCTCACAACTATACATGTGTGCAGGCACAACTAACTTACCATGCCGGCAAGTAGTTAATGATTTTTACTTGCCCGACATAATTTTTGACTTGCCCAAAATAAATTATAAAATATGCTAGAATGGCATGTGTTATTTATCATGGATTTATTTATTCTAAAGCCATTTTCTTTTTAATTTTGTTGCATTGTTTGCATATTTCTGGGTATTTATGCCATTTTTCATAAAACAAATGTCCAGTGTTCAGAAAATCAGTTTGCCCAAGTGCAAGTGCAAGCTATAAAGTACTGCCCGAAATACTTTTTTTAAAAATTCAATTGCCGAGGCAAGCGGCCAAGTATTTATGTTGGTGCCTTGTGTGTCTTCTGTAGCAGAGGGAGGTTCTTTGAAACACAAGCGAATGATTCCTGTAATACAAGAGTTGACATTTTCCCATGCTAACTTTAAGAAAAAAACAAATCAAACACTGCACTTTGTGCATCAGCTATTTTTATTTTAACAAGTAAACATACATATACAATTGAGACCAAAGATGCAGACAAATCAACAACAAGCACATAAACATATGACCAGATATCTGTATCCATACACTATGTGCATTCTAAATCATAAAAGTACAGTGTTTCTATGAGAGCAAATTGGATACCCTTTTCTATGTGATCCAATCAAAACTACTGTTTAAATGACTGTGAATAAATTCCTGTAACTTAGTGTATTTGTTGGCTTTCACCTTCAGCCAATCTGGATGGTATGTATGATATAAGTGTACAGGGTTACAACGTCAAACAGTTGTTAAGACTAGGCTATATAAGTAATTATATATGTATTTATAAGTAATGATAAGTGATTTATAAGTAAGTTTAAGTAATTTGTAAGTAATGATAAGTGATTTTTAAGTGATTGTAAGTAATTTGTAAATAATTAGAATGAGCAAAGCTCGTATAAAGGTAACCCACATGAGGGTATTTACCTGAGTCCTGTCATACTATGGCTTGAAAAAAATCCGTCAACCAATTTTTTGCTAATATGGGGTCACTGCTGGAAATGGAAGTGATGAAGGAATTTAACATGTGCAAGTAGAGTATTGATATGCTCGTTCCCAGGCCCTTATTTTTGTAACACCAAATGTGAATATGTATATAGTTTTAGTCACTCGCAGAAGTGGATTGTAACAGATAAAAGCTGCAAAAATTATAGAAAAAATAACTAGTTTAATTCCAGTAACTAGTTCTGAGCTTCGCTTGTCATCATACTTAGTAGTTAATAAGTAATTATAAGTAATTAGTAAGGTTTTTGGTGAGTCCTATCGATGTTAGGTGATTAATCTTGGGGTTCCTAGCCATTTAGGACCACAAGGTTTTCTAAAACCATGAAATAATAAGAAAATGTTGGGCATTGGTAAAAAAAATCGTTTTGCAAAAATTTAATTATACAAAATTAGGACCTATACATTAAGTTAATAATTGCGTACAATAAATAACTACTGACTGCTTGCTGAATCACAGCACTGCCAGCTGTCTCAACTCTCGGCTTGGAATGAGAGTGAGCAACTGTGAGAAAGTTGCCAGTGACCTGCGGTTAGGCGGTGGGTTTCACTTGGTACTTCTGTTTGCACTGCCACCAACAATTGGAAAGTTATTTTCAGTATGGAAGAAAAAGAGACGATAAAAAAAGTCCCAAATTCCAAAATATGATACAAAGTCCTTTGACATCCTCTGCTCAACAAAAAGTCATTCATATATTGTATATGGCTTTAATATATGTGCTAAAAAATTTGCTTTACAGTCCTGCTGGAGGGTATTTGTACTTTAAATGTGCACATTCAAACTCAAACTACATAGATACAAAGCAGGACATTCATTTGAAGGATGTTATTTTTGCGCGTGAAAATAGCAAAAAATTCCAGTTATACAGTCGTATTCTTTGCAGTACCAGTCAATGTTTACCCAAAAATTGATCAGAGCCATCTGATTCAACAATACAATATTGTTATCAATAATTGTAATAGTTGCATATTTGTTGTATTTATGACTCCATGAAACCAGTTTTCAATTCAAATATATATTTTGGATATTCCATATTTCAGTGCTGACATGGTGAAAGTGATTAGCTGTATAAGTTCTCTCTAGCTGTAACCTAGTAGGTACCTTGTGCCTTGTTGCATGCATGCAGACACTATGTTGGGAAGCTTCGTTCAGTCTTCCTTTTCACAACACCCATTGCACATTGCAGTAATAGATAAGAGCTATTGAAAACTCATTAATACTTAACCTTATGCTTAGAAAATGTTGTCTGGAGCAACGATACTCTTAATACTTTTGAGAATAACTTCAGAATCAAGCAATGATTCACGAAAATTGAGGAAGATTTGTTAGTTTAGTTCTTTTTAATCCTTATGCTGCTGGTGGCTAATTTAACCAATACAAAATGAGGCAAAAAAAACCTTTAAAAAACTGAAACCCTGGTTTATGGGTATTCATATGAATGTAATCAGTGAAAGCTATCCAGTTAATGCCAACATGACAGGGTTTAGATGTTTTTCTTGTACTTTGGAGGAAAGTAGCCTTAGCATTGGACGAGTTAGAATAGTTGGTGTCTTTAAGCATTGATGGGTTTACCTAATGCTCACAGTGGCCAAATGCAGCATGGCAATTTTGATTAAATCTTTCAAGCTGAAGTGTAGTTTTGCCAATATATTTGAAGGAGAAATGTTAATCAAATCACTTCCTAAAATTCTGCAAATATTTTGTGAATAATATTTAATTGCGAAGTTATTGTCAAAAGTATCATAGGTCCAGGTGACCATGTCTGGAGGAACTTTTACTCATGAATAGGTTAAAGAGAAAATGACAACTTCTGACTTTGAAGAAGTATGTATGTTTCAGATCTCTAACACTTACCGTATATTCTCGCAAATTTAAACCACCCTAGGAATTTGGGCCACGATAATTATTTTGCAAAAGAATTGATTGGAAATCTAGGCAACCCTGGATCTATCACCAGTTGCCACTTCACACAATATGGACCCAGCTATAAATTTTGCTGATACAAAATGAAGGTATTTTCCCAAAACATGGGCCACTGCGAACCCATAAAATTTTTGATTATTAAAAAGTGTCTAAAATTTCTGAGAATTTACGGTACCACAAGATTACTTGATTTTTTTCGCATTATTTTTATTGACCAACTTAGGCACCAGCAGCACAAGGGTTAAACCCTTATGCTGGTGGTGGCTAATTTGGCTAATACACAATGATGCAAAAAACCTGAAAAATGATTGAAACCCTGGCAAATGGGTACTCATCTGAGAGTACTCCGTGAGAGCTATTCAATGAATGCCAATATGACAGGGTTTAAATGGTTTTCAAAAATCTTTGCGTCCTTGTGCTTTGGACGATAGCAGAGAGATGAACGTCTCTGACGATAGTAACCTCATCATTGGATGGGTCAATTACTTTGGTTTCCATTAGAAACTCCAACTGCTGACAAAAGGATTTCTCATGATGATTACACACCAGTCTGATTTTATTTCTCAGTTTTGAAAAAAATGATTGTACACCTTGTACTGCCCAGGCATTTACTTTTTCTTAAGTTTTGTTATTTTGCTTGGTTATTCTATAGTGAGTCAGCGGACCCTAAAAGTATCTAAACCAAGATATTTCATAAGTTTTAGTTTTACTTTCATTTTGTATAGAGTTTTCTTTTTTTGTGTAATTCTCTTTGCTTGGTTATTTTATACTGAGTCAGCAGACCATAAGAGAATCTAAACTGAGATATTTCATAAGTTTTAGTTTTACTTTCATTTTGTAATGAGTTTTCTTTTTTTGTGTAATTCTCTTTGCTTTTTTATTTTATACTGAGTCAGCAGACCATAAGAGAATCTAAACTGAGATATTTCATAAGTTTTAGTTTTACTTTCATTATTGTAGAGTTTTCTTTTTGGTGTAGTTCTCTTAATTTGCTTGGTTATTTCATAGTGTCAAAGTCAGCAGACCATAAGAGTATCTAAACCAATACATTTCATAGGTGGTAACTCTTATATGCTGTTAATGGCTAATTTGGCCATTACAAAATTATGCAAAAATGACTGAAACCCTGGCACATTGGTAATCATATGAGAGCACTCAGTGAGAGCTATCTAATAAATACCAACATGACAGGGTTTAGATGATTTTTAAAACACTTTGTGTCCTTGTGCTTTGGGCTAAAGTTTAGCCCCACTATTTGAAGGGTTAATGTTTACTTTCATTTTGCCTAAGTTTGTTCTTGGGTGGGGTTCATTTTGCTAGTTCATCCAATGAGTCAGTTTGTGACCAAGATAACTTCATAAGTTTCACTTTCACTTTAGAAGAACCTGTCATTCAGGTGAAAACAGTCAACCACGGTTCTGCCACAGGTCTGCCACTGCCCTAGGGTCATACTGTGGAAATTGAAACATCAATGTGTATCTGGCAGGGGTTTAACCGGATAAACATGGTTAAGCTATGGTTAAATGGAGGTGTTTTTTTACTCAGTGGGTATCCACCTATATCCCATGGTCTTAGCCAAGATTTTAGTAGTGGATGCCAAAAATGGGGGTTTATAAAGAATTTTGGGTGGCCAACATTTTAAGGGAGACTAATACATCTTCAAATTACAACCACAGGGATACATTTACTCAATACAATATGTATAATGCCATCAAGTAATTTTCTAACATTTAAAATTAAATTTATTTATTTGATTATCAATATTTCTATTTTTATTTTTATTTTTGTTTAAAATTGGCATTAAAAACATCCCAAACGACATGTTGGATGCCTTGACGAGTGATTCTTGAGGGTGTGGGTGTCTACTTTTGTAGGTTTGGGTGTACCCACAACGATTCAGAAATTCCCCCTTTTTTCAATATAAAAAGTGCATCTTGCGATGAATAATCACTTTGCATATTTAACCAATGAGTCAGCAGGTAGAAGTATCTACCTGTACCATAGAAAACATGCTTCACTTTTCCTTTCATTTTAACAATAATTTCAGGGCTTGAAATTAAGGATGTATCACCCATCCTTTAGATTTTCCAGGATTTGTTGTCAAAACCAATGTTTCACATTTTATGTTAAGTAAGGGACTGAGTGAAATAATTTGAAAGATGAACTGATAGTGCTCTTGAACAAGATTGCCTTGTCCATATGATAGGTGTATATATATATATATATATATATATATATATATATATATATATATATATATATATATATATATATATATATATATATATATATATTGTCCATATGATAGGTGTATATATATATATATATATATATATATATATATATATATATATATATATATATATATATATATATACAAATATATATACATATATATATATATATATATATATATATATATATATATATATATATATATATATATATATATATATATATATATATATATATATATATATATGTATATATATATATATATATATATATATATATATATATATATATATATATATATATATATATATGATTTATACTATATCAATATATAATATTATATATATTCATTAACCCAAATTGTATCAGTACTTTCCCAGGACAATAACATAAGCTTGACCCATTATTGCTCACAGTGGCCAAATAGCATGACAATATCAGTGAAATCTTTCAGGTGAAAGCGAAGTTGGGAAACATTTGATAGAGAAATGTTAATAAAGAAAATTACCGAAAACTCATCTTCAAATATTTCATGAAATCCTTCTTAATTCCAAAGTTATTTTCAAGACTATCGTAGCCCTTCCAATGCTAAAGCTATTTACGTCCAAAGCACAAGGACGCACAGATTTTTGAAAAACATCTAAACCTTGTCATGAAAGATATTCATTGGATAATTCCGGCTGAGTGCTCTCAGATGAGTGCCCATGTGCCAGGGTTTCAGTTATTTTTCGAGGTTTTTTGCATCATCATGTATTGGCCAAATTAGCCATCAGCAGCATTAGAGATAAGACCAGACAACAATTACTGGAGGAACTCTTAAGCATGAATGGGTTTATAAGGTCAAACCCTCACTTGTTCTTGATAGCAGTTCACTCACTTTGCATGTTTATGAAATAATTCCCCATTGGCTAAAAGTTTTTATCCCTCCCCTCAATAGCACACACATTTTACATCTTTAAAATAAGTTATTTTTGATTGGAATGGTCCATCACTTAGCATGCTCATAAAGTGATTCATCAGACTGACAACTTGTAAAATGAGTTTCGGAGATTTCTGAAAAGTTTCAGATCGGCAAATTGATGACATAAACAGGCAGATCAGATGTCAGCTTTGTGTGGGGGACACCATGACAAATAAACAGGACACGATAACCCTTCCAATGCTGAGGCTACTTTCGTCCAAAGCAAGATAATGCAAAGATTTTTGAAAACCAACTAAACCCTGTTGTGTTGGTATTCATTGGAAAGCTCTCGCTGAGTACTCTCAGATGAGTACCCATTTGCCACGGTTTCAGTCATTTTTCAGGTTTTTGCATCATTTTGTATTGGCCAAATTAGCCGGCCATCAGCATAAGGGTTAATTACATCCTTATTTAGGAATTGACAGGGTAAATTGTAATTGTTATTGACAAGTGCCTTGTTGCTGACTTTACTCATCCACGGGCGAGAAGAGAGCAGACACCAACTAGTGTTGACCTCTTTTATAGTGCCAACTCGACTCTCGGCTTATCACTATTAATTTTGATCCAGCCTCCCCTGCAAATCTAATCATTTTTGTTATAATGTAAGCCAATTTATTGCTCAGCCAGTCGTCCTTTGTGTACCAGGGCACAGTAATAATGCCAATGTTTAAAAGTTGACTGCTGTTTTTGATTTGCCAATCACATGATCATGATTGGCAAACTAAGCTTTGGAAAAAAGGCCAGGTTAACACATTTCGGAGATGGAAAATTAAACATAGCTGCAGTGCCAAAATGACAGCGTGTATACAGTGTTTAAACATTTTTTGGTCTTGTGTCGAGGAAAAGTTGCCTCAGCATCATAAGGGTTGAGCATGAATGAGAGGAATAAGTTCTTCTTTTTTGTTGTTTTTCCAGGTTGATCCATTTGGACCATCAGCACTAGTTGCAAGTGCTCCTGCAATAGGCGCTTCTTCCGATAACTTCTACCCGGCAAGCATTCAAAATGGGGAGGCACACGAGCAGGATGGACAAAACTGAGCTATTCGGCATCCTCTACAATCGGAACATTTTCTGCTTAACCTACCCATGCCTATAGTGCATTTTGGCAATATGTTTTTGATCAGAGCAATTTTACGGAAAATATTTGAACGAGAAATGTAGGTCATAACACAACCCATAACTCTCCTTCAAATGTTTTGTGAGTTTATACGCAATTCTTGAGTTATTTTCAAAAGTATATGAAGTCCAGACGTCACTTGTCAAGGACATATCTAGGCATGAATGGGTTAATCTATTTTTATCTGGAATGCACACATGGTATGACATCTTAGAACATAACTTATCAATTAGAGAAATACTTGGAAAAGTAGATCTTACCGTAAATTCTATATAATTTGGAACACTATTTAATAATTACGATTTTTATTGGTTCAGGGTGGCCCATGTTTTTTTGAAAATACATCAGTATATCAGCAAGATATACATCTAGGTTTATATTTTGTAAAATTGCAACTCATAATAGATTGAGGGTTGCTCAGATTTTCCATTTATCATTTTGCAAAATAATTATAGTTGCCTAAATTCCTAGGGTGGTCTAAATTTCCGAGAATTTACAGTAGTAGAGATTGTTAGACCCAGCGGAAGCAACCACTCACTTTTAGCAGGAACTATTTATTTCAAATAAATAGTTCCTGCTTTTAGTCAAATATTCCTCAAAAGATTGCATGTTTATCAAGCTATTTCCAAATATGTCAGACCATGTGTGGACTCCAGATGTGAAAGGGTTAATGAAACTACAGACACAAAAGGGGTCAAAAGGCGGTCAACCATTTCCCTCTTCTCATCTAATTGTTGAAGCTGACACAATAGAAATCAAGTGTGTCATTTTTATTGTTATGCTTGCTGCAGGACCGGAAGAAAGTAATAAAAAAGCTTGACATTCTTGCTACAAATTCATGCCTATAAAATTTAAAAAGCCATACTATTTTGTTGATACATGTATTTGTCTTAAAAATGCATCCAAAGGAAGAATTTTTTTGAAAGTATCTCAAAGGCTAGAGAGTTGTTTTTTTTGGCTTATTCCAAAATCTCTTTTTAAATTATCATGGAATCCATACAACAATTATCTAGAAGCCTCTTAATATCTTTAAAGAAGCCTCTATGATCTTAAGAAGGTTTTATAATTTTCAAAATTCTCTAGGATCTTTTGAAGCATCCTAGATTTTAAGAACCCTCAAGAGACCTTTGTAGCCTCTAGGATCTTCAGAAGGATCTTTTGAAGCCTCCAGGATCTTCAGATGCTGCTAGGATCTTTTGAAGCATCCTAGATTTTAAGAACCCTCAAGAGACCTTTGAAGCCTCTAGGATCTTCAGAAGGATCTTTTGAAGCCTCCAGGATCTTCAGATGCCTCTAGGATCTTTTGAAGCATCCTAGATCTTAAGAACCCTCAAGAGACCTTTGAAGCCTCTAGGATCTTCAGAAGGATCTTTTGAAGCCTCCAGGATCTTCAGATGCCTCTAGGATCTTTTGAAGCATCCTAGATCTTAAGAACCCTCAAGAGACCTTTGAAGCCTCTAGGATCTGTGAAGAAGCCACTTTGATCTTAATAAGCCTTTAGAGTCTTCAAAAGTCTTTGGGATCTTTCGAAGCTTCCTGGATTATCAGAAGCCTCCAGAATCTTTTGAAGCCTCTTAAATCTTTTGAAGCCTCTAGGACATTCGTAAGCTACTTGGATCTTCAGAAGCCTTCAGCATCTTCAGAAACCTATAGGATCTTTAGAAGCCTATAGGATATTCAGACACCTTAGGATCTTCAGAAGCATCGAGGATCTTTAGAAGCCTTCGGGATCTTCTGAAGCCTCTAGGATCTTTTGAAGCATTCAGGATATGTAAAGAAGCCATTATGATCTTAAGAAGCCTTTAGAATCTTCAAAAGTTTCTAGGATCTTTTGAAGCTATCTGGGTTTTCAGAAGCCTCTGGGATCTTTTGAAACCCCTAGGATCTTTTGAAGCCTCTAGGATCTGTAAAGAAGCCACTATGGCCTTTAGAAGCCTGTAAAATCTTCAAAAGTCTCTAGGATCTTTTGATGCCTCTAGGATCTTCAGAAGCCTCCATGATCTTTAGAAGCATCTAGGATCTTTTGAAACCTTGAGGACCTTAACCCATTAACACTCAGAGTTTCTCTAGAAGGTAACGTCTGCTACTCTCATACTTTTGAAATTAACTTGTGAATAAAGTGAAAGTTCACAAAATATTTGAAGGAGAGTTGTGGTTTGGCTTCTGATCTACATTTCTTCTTCAAATGTTCCCAGAAGAATGCTTTTGTAAGTAAAATATTTCCTAAATTGTCTGGCCGCTTTTGGCCGCTCTGAGTGTAAATGGGTTAAGAAGCCTCTAAGATCTCTTTAAGCATATTAAGGATATTCAAAAGCCTGCAGGATCTTCAGAGACCTTTAGCATCTTGAGATGCCTCTAGGATTTTTAGAAAGCTTCTAAAATCTTTAAATGCCTCAAGGATCTTCTGATTCCTCTAGGATCTGTAAAGAAATGACTGAAACCCTGGCTTGTGGGTACTCATCTGAGAGTACTCAGTGCGAGCTATCATATGAATACCAACATAACAGGGTTTAGATGTTTTTCAAAAATCTTTGCATCCTTGTGCTTTGGACGAAAGTAGCCTCAGCATTGGAAGGGTTAAGGCATGGACAGGTGGATTTAAATGGATCATGATACATAATACACGTTGAATATTTACCAATATAGCATAATGTACTGTAAATAGGTTTTTGTATTGTACATCTCTCAAGATTTATATATTTACATGTCTATATTTGTCTAGATCTGACTGTGATAATTAACCCTTTCTTACCCAGGGCTGTCTGCTAGTCAGAACATTTTTCTTTGATATGGTTGTATACGTATACATTTTCTTAGTACCCCTTCAACATGTGGAGCATACACATTGTACAGGCAAACTTGGATATGACAGACTCAATGGGACCAGGAAAATCGGTCCGTCATATGCAAAATCCGTCATATACATATGACACATACTTGATATGCATGGGACTGGGACCAAGCATATCGTCCGTCATAGACAAAAGTCTGTCGTACAGTGGTCCGTCATATCCAAGTTCACCTGTATGACATGCAAGACAATATTTCGATATCAAAACAATGATTTTTTAGAAATATGTTGTTGTTGGGTCTTACATTTCTTCTCCAAATGTAGGAATAATTACTGTTTGATTGGGTACGCTCTTTATTGCCAGAAATTGTGAGCACTTCAGGTGACAATAGGTTAATAATGAAATTTAGAGATAAAATCTGAATATGTGGGGAAGAGGCCAGTGACGTGGGGTTCGGTGGTGGTTTTTGCCGGGTACTCTGGTTTTCTCCACCAGACAGATACAACTGGCTAGTCATAAAAAAGCTGCGATATGGCAGAAAAAGTGACGAAAAATGAAATTCCAAATCTGTTTGTGTATGTCCAATAGACATTACTTTTCTCATGTTCTTTAGATGAAATCTGAACAGGGAGTTGATCTGTATGTCCAATGAACATTACTTTTCTCATTTTCTTTAGAGATAAAGTCTGAACATGGGAGTTGTTCTGTATGTCCAATGAACATTACTTTTCTCATTTTCTTTAGAGATAAAGTCTGAATATGGGAGTTGTTCTGTATGTCCAATGAACATTACTTTTCTCATTTTCTTTAGAGATAAAGTCTGAATATGGGACTTGTTCTGTATGTCCAATGAACAATACTTTTCTCATTTTCTTTAGAGATAAAGTCTGAACATGGGAGTTGTTCTCTTATCCAGTAAACATTTCTTTTCTCAAATTCTTTAGAGATGCATTCTGATACATTCTCAAAATCTTTAGGCCTTTTTAGAAAGAAAAACACTTTCCATTATACATCACACATCTTCTCTGGGTTTGCTTGGGTTTAGGTTGAATGTCTATACACTGTATATGCTGCTTATGATAACTTTTTCGATACTGGTCAATTGCAAGTAAATGGTCTTAAATGATATATTGTCATGAAGTTCTAAGATTTATTAAGAAATCGATATTGACTATTTTTTACAATATCAACTTTTAACTTAATATTGTGGCAGGATATCATTTACCCTTTTTTTATTAGATCTCTGATATTTTTGCCACAAACTTTAAAATGATCAATTTTTTGGTGCAAAATAAGTTTAAAAAAAGTAAAAAATATTTTTTACAAATTCACCACCCTCGCGCAAAAAGTTTTCCCAAACTTTGTCATAGTTTATCTTTTGCAATTAAGAAAAAAAAATCATATTTGTCAAACCTATGGGCAGTACTGGAAATAAAAGTGTCAAATAATTGCTTGCATAGAAATAGAGGAGTCTGCATCTTGAATTGATCATGCGTCAGGTTACCAAACAGTATAAAAGCAATTTTAATGAACACTATTGAAATATTTATCATTTTTTTTTTATATTTTCAGAACAAAAAAATACTTGGTTTATCTTCAAATGCAGCTTGTTATTTATCTGGATTTTAAAGAGATTTTTATCAGGATTTTTATCGAGGCAGTAAAAATTACTGAGTTGAGGAAGGTTGTGTATTTCATTACTATAATTGTGCGGCTATGTGATTATAGGTTATAGGTTATTTTGCCATTTTGCCATTAATTAAACTCACATCTGGAGCATGTGTATGGCCTCATATGGAGATTTCTTAATAAATAAGCAATATTTCGAGAAATATTTGCCTGACAGGGCAAACATTTTATAACTATTATTTGATGTGCACTCCAGATGATCAAGTGTATATACCATTTTACAGGTGAATTTGCGTACGACGGACCACTGTACGCCAGACTTATGGCTATGACGAACGATATGCTTGGTCCCAGTCTCATGCATATCAAGTATGTGTCATACGTTTATGTTGGATTTGCATATGACAGATCAATTTTCCTGGTCCCCTTGATTCTGTCATGTGCAAGTTCGCCTGTATTATTCTTTGCCCCCAAGCTGTACAGATTATCCTTACGAAGTGCGGCTTACGAACTATGCATAATATCATTTTCATTACAGTTCGAAGGGGAATAATATGTATACTTGTTTTGAAATTATGTATTAAATAAATGTGTTGATCTTAAGAACTGAGTTGAGTGATTTACTATTTTTCCTTAACCATTTAACTGCCAAAAAGAGCCTAACAATTTTAATGAAATCGTTCAGTTGGAAGCATAGGTTCAGTTTAACTGAGAGGTAGATCTACCTCATTCCAAGGAAGAAAGCAACATTTTGAATTTGGAAGGGGGGTTTGTCCAATCTCTTTAACACCCTCTGCATCTGCTGCATTGTAAGTCGTCTGCGGTGCCACCCACGGTAGCAGAGTGGTCTAATGTGTTGCCACTGATTATACCTTCTCTCACCATTGCTGCAGTCCAGTTAGGCACAGATGCGAAAGTTGCTAGTGACTTGAGTTAGGCGATGGTTTTCCCCTGATTACTGCACTTTCCTCTTCCATGGGCAAGTCACAATTCAGTCAGAATATAAGAGAGAAGGTGAAGATGAGCAAAATTGCGATGCCAAATTTCAAAGTAACTTCTGCCCATGATCCCATGTTTGTTTTCCAGATAACAATGGGTCAACGGATTTACCATATTCTTCCTTTTAAGTGCACATGCGGGTAACAGGGCAGGAACATTTCGCTACAAGGGGTATTGGGGGAGTTTTAGAAGGCCAGAAGATAATGTCTTCTGGTTAGCCCCTCCCAATATTTTTTCAGAAAAGGGGGGAGGGGACGGAGGGTGCGCTTATTTTGGGGTGTGCGGTTAAATGGAGGAATACGGTACTTAAATGTATGGTATCTCACAACCACAACATTTCTTCTTCTTGTAAGCCACTGTCCTCGTTATCCTGTCAGCCGTGAAACATCTGCATGTACATTACATGATCTGTTTCATTTCTTGGAAACTCTGTTTCTCAAATGTGCAACACGGATCCCAACCAGTCATACGGTCATACACCAATCAATACAGATACTGAGGTTGCCTTCTCACCATCCACATACTCACAGCGAATATACTATAAAGCAAATTGAAGGTAGGCAGTTTAGCCCTTGTGCTGCTGCTGGCTAATTTGGTCAATAGAAAATGATGTGAAAAATGCAGGAAACCCTTTCAAATGGATACTCACCTGACAGCACTAAACAAGATAGACCCGGTTTGTGTCTCTATCCAGGCCAGCTGTTCTTAATACTGACGTCTATATGGCCTTCAGAGACACGGTACCACTGCATTGTAAAAACCTGGCATCCACTACGGTGAATTCACCGTAGTGGATTTCTCGCGTGATAAGGCGAGTGTCACGGCCAGACTTATACCAATGAATTAAGTACATCTTTGACTAGAGTATTTGCCCTAAGTCGGCAGGTGACAATGGTTGGAGTGTTTTATAATCTTAGAAAGAAGTTCTGAAGCGGCAATTTCCGCCATTTTAAAATTCCGATGTATGCTTAGGCCTGACTAATCGAGCACCTGCCAAGACATTAGGAGCGTCTGTTCGCATATAACAGACGTACATGATTCATTGGTTTAAGTCTGGCCGTGACACTCGCCTTATCACGCGAGAAATCCACTACGGTGAATTCACCGTAGTGGATGCCAGGTTTTTACAATGCAGTGATACCGTGTCTCTGAAGGCCATATAGACGTCAGTATTAAGAACAGCTGGCCTGGATAGAGACACAAACCGGGTCTATAAACAAGAGCGTTCAATTGAATACCAACACGGCAGAGTTTAAAAGGTTTTCAAAAATATTTTGCGTTCTTGTGACTTTAGAAACCCGTTACAAAACATTTAGCTTTAGGAGAATCCTTAATCAGTGTTAAATAATCATCAGCACCACAAATACAATGAAAGGCGTATTATCATAAATCTTTGTGCATCTGGTCTGGCGTCTTTGGACATGACTTGTGAACTCACTATAAGGTTGAAGGTAGAGTAATATTCAAATAATATTTCAAGTAGTTATTTAACCCAACAACTATCGATAGACAGCATACAGATAGTAATGCATACAGTAAGCAACGGACGTGTACCGTAGTAGACTTAGAGTTGCTCCGTCCATCTAGTGCGACTGTTAGACATACACAGGAATCGCACCTTATGCAATCACTCCATAACTGCTGATTGCAGATTTCCTGGGAAACAAGGATGCAGATTCATGTACTGTAGATAGAGGCAAAACAATACCAAATACCCTAGATCACACATTCCAGGGAGATTATAAAGTATGATAAATTGGGTGCTCAGACCTATGGAAAGCCGCTCATGCAGAAAAGCAGTATTTAGCATGCATGCTAAATGAATTTGCATGCATGCATGCTAAACAGACCGTTCATTTGTCATGCATGTCAATTCATTTAGTATGCATGCTCAATAGGGCTTTTCTACAAGAACGGCTTTCCATACAAATCAACATCACTAGTACTTAGCTTCGGGGTAATTTCTATAGTTTGTCTGATTCAAGTTTGGCAATCACTTTTTTCATTTTTTTTGTGACAAAACGTTCGAGTTTGCTATCCAAACTTGGCAAACATCTTAGGAGCAGTACTACATGTTTGTTTTAACATTCTTTTTAAAACGCAAGATTTGTATCGTTGGCAATGGGCAAATTTTACAATGGGATCTAATGAGTAAAATCAACATTTTGCGGAGTTGAGAAAAAAAGTATGTTAATTACAAACACGTAATGACGAGCAGACGATAGCGGCGACACATTTTGGACAATTACAGGGATCATAGATGGGTTTGCTGTGTGTCCTGTATATTGTCCGTTTTGTGAATAGTTTGTGATCTGTGTGGTGTCAGTTGTAGGAGCGGGAAGAGGATATTTGGGTCGGTTTTGGGTGCGAAGAGGATTAGCGTGGGTAGCGTTTTTGGCGGGAAACGAAATATGGTAGGGAGTTGTGCGAAAAATTGATTGTTTGTTGGAATTTTGATTGTTTGTATGAGAGAAATAAGTAGGAGAAAGAGTAGAGACGGTGGGTAGGGGGGAGAAAAGTTTATGGTAGAGTGTGGTAGATGTAAACAATGGATTAGTGGGGATAGTTTGGGCCGTGACAGGGAAAAATGAAAAAGATAAATTTTATGTGTAGAGCTTGTGTCGAAGGAGAGAGGTGGGAGCAAGAAGCTAGGGAGGGGAAGAAAAAGGCAAAGGATGGGGCAAATAAGCAAGGAGGGCCGGAGATAGAAGGGGAGAGAGAATAGGAGATATGAGAATGGAGAAGAGAGATGGAAAGAAAAATGGGAGAGTGGGAAAAAAGAGTACAAAGGTTGGAAGAGAGTAAAAAAAGGGGGCAAAAGAGGGTGAAAGACAGGAAGCAGATAGAGCTGAAGAATTTCCGAGGAAAAAGGGAAGAGTAGATCGAAGTAGAGAAGGGGGAGAATGATAAGGAGCAAAAGGGAGGGAGGAGAGAAAGAACGAGAAGCAACGGAGGAGAATGAAGAAGGGGAAAGAGGCAGAGGATGGAGATAAAAGTGACAGGGAAGCAGGGGGGAAAGAGAGAGGAGAGGATGATAGAAGGAAAGAGGATGATAAGAGGGAAAAGGGGAGCAAAAACAAGGGGGGGGGGGGCAGAGGAGAAAGTGGAAGGAAAGAGGGTAGGGGAAAAGGGATGAAGAAGAGAAGGGGAGAGGTGATAGGGGTGTGCTTGTGTACATATATGTTTTTACCTTTATCTAACACAGTTGATGTTGGTTCAGACTAAGCAGCTAAGGGGAAGGTGTAAGTGAGGGGCGCTGGAACAGGTAGGCACGGAGGTTACAGAAGGGGAGACGAGGTAGTGGGACACTGCTGTTTTAATTGTATGTTTATTGAAATAATGAATTAACACAGTTTGTATGTGGGGTTTGATGTGTGTTGAGGGGTTACTTTCTGTGGGGTTTGAATATATGTGTAGGACAGGAAAACAAGGAAGGGACAGACCAGAAACTCGATAGGTTATATGTACATGACAGGAGGACATGGGAGGGTACGGACCTGATGCAGGATGCATGACAAAAGTACGGGGGGAGAGGGAACAGAAAGTGAGACAAGGCCCGGGGGTGACGAGTGGCCTGGGTGGTAGGGGTGATCTCCGTAGGTCCTCCCTCGGGAGTTGACCCCGCGGGAAAAATGCGGTTGCGGATCTCAAACAACAACAACAAAAAAAAGTACTGCTCCTAAGATGTTTGCCAAGTTTGGATAGCAAACTCGAACGTTTTGTCACAAAAAATGGAAAAAGTGATTGCCAAACTTGAGTCAGACAGACTATATAGCAGACAATTTTTAAATCATTACTTTTTCCGATCTATCAAAAGTAGGAAAGACCATACGTATTACGTAACAGGCAGGAAAAAATCTAATATTTTTCCAACACTTTTTGAAAAGTGTTAGAAAGAAAAATGTTTTTGAAAAACTTGCGAAAAATGTATTTTAATTCTTTTCTGGCATTTTTTTTGTTAAAGGTAGAAAATAAAAGTTCAGCGAACTCCCATCTTTTGCATATCATATCATCTTTTGCGTATATCATATATATATATATATACTATATGTCTAACGTTGCGGAACTCCCCAGCCTTCTTAAAGCAAATTCTGAATAAATTCATCATCAACACTCCATTATCTGTCATATGATAGTCTAAACATTTAGCCTAGTGTACACTCCACTAAGTCAGTAAGTGTGTTATTTGGACTAGCCGTCAGCTTCTCTCATTGGTCGTTCTGTCAGGCTTGGCCAAAAAAATCAATGTCACATGACCCGATTTCCTGGAAATTCCCATTTCTTAAAACTAGCTCGATCAAAGTGCAACAGCACATACAGTCAGTCTGGTCGTCCGCACACCACACACGCACTGTGGAAGTATTTTCACCTTTAGTTAACCCCAGAGGCTTCAATATAAAATCTAAGGTAGGCTTCAACATATTTACATTCTTTAGCATTTAGCCTTTGGTCGACACGTACGTTATCATCAGCACTACAAATACAATGAAAGCAGGTTTAACACTTTGCTGCGACGTTTGCATATGGAGTGTACACATGTCGATATGATCTGCCAATTTTTAATATACGGTATTAAAAACTCATAAGGTGGAGCATCTACCGGTAGTCAATATTTGAAGAGGATTTTTAAACCCAGCGGGATCTTTATTATAGTACCATCGTAGTTGTTGTTTTATCTTTATCATGATGAGCAGTAGTTTAATAATATTGAACCTTACTATATGTTTGTTTGTTTGCTTGGATCCGTAACCGCATTTGTCCCACGGGGTCAACTCCCGAGGGAGGACCTACGGAGAGCTCCCCTACCACCCAGGCCACTCGTCACCCCCGGGCCTCGTTGCTCCTCATGTCCCCTATCCCCCCATACTTATGTCTTGCATCCTGCATCAGGTCAGTATCCTCCCCAATCCTCCTGTCCTGTACAGCTATCCTACCAAGTATCTGGTCTGCCCCCTCCCTGCCTTCCTGTCCTACACATATATTTAACCCCCACAAATATGAACCCCTCAAAGCCCACATATATACTGTGTTACTTTGTTAATTCCAACAACCTTATCCAAATTGTAACTCTCAACAGATCATCATACTTCCTCCATGCCTACCTGTTTCAGCGTCTCTCACTTACCTAAATGGCTCCCTTCCTCTGACTCGCTTAATACTACGATAAGTATGAACCAACAGTAACAGTGTTATACAGTGATTAAAAACATGTAAGCATACGCCACACCCTAGTGTCTCACGATTTCCCTTTTTTCACCCCTCTCTCCCTCTTCTCTGCCCATCCAAACTCCCCATCTCTCTTCCCTCCATATTCGCCTTACCTTCCCCAACATTCTGTCCCTAACACATTTATCTCCATCTTCTGTCTCTTTCCCCACGTTTACCCCTTATTCATCCTCCCTCTCCTCTTTCTTTCTCTCCTTCTCTCCCCTTTGGTCCCTATCATTCCCGTCCTTCTACTCTCCCCTTTTGCCCTGGAATTTCTTCAGCTCTATCTGCTTTCTGTCTTTCACCCTCTCTTGCCCCCTTTTCTACTCTCTTCCAACCTTTGTACTTTTTTCCCACTCTTCCATTCTGCTCTCCATCTCTCTTCTCCATTCTCCTAACTCCTGTTCTTTCTGCCCTCCTTCCCTATTTGCCCCCTCCATTGCCTTTTTCTTCCCCTCCCTAGCTTCTTTCTCCCACTCTCGACACAAGCCCTGCATGTAAAATTCATCTTTTTATTTTTTCCCTGTCAAGGCCCAAACTATCCCCACTAATCCATTGTTTACATCTACCACAAACTCTTCTCCCCCCCCCCCCCCCCCTTTCCATCTTCTCTACTACTTCTCTTACTCATTTCTCTCAGACAAACAATTCAAATTCCAACAAACAATCAACTTTCGTTTCTATTTCTCAGAACTCCTTACCAAAACTCGTTTCCCGCCAAAAAATGATACCCACGCCAATCCTCCTTGCACCCCAAATCGTTTTAAACACCCCAATTATCCCTTTCCCGCTCCTACAACTGACACCACACAAATCACAAACTATTCACAAAACGGACAATACACAAGACACACAGCAAACCCTTCTATAACTTCTGTAATTGTCGAAAATTAGTCGCCGCTATCGTCTGCTTGTCATTCCAAGATGGCGTCCATGAAATACGCTATATATGCAACGATATATTGTGGATGTTCTGTGTTGCACATGTAAGCTACAGTGCATATGATATCAGAAACGGGAAAATAGGTAGCGTTCATATCTGAACTAGATGAGCAGATATAAGTACTCCCAGTGGGCACAAATATTACCTAAATGTTAGATGTATATTCAATTTAGGTCGGAATATTCAGGACCAATCATGAACGTTTTGGTCCTAACATTCCTGGAATGATCTTATTTGATGTCATATGAATCATTGGATGTTCGATTTTGATCTGAATGTCATGCACCAATAATGAACATTCCTCCAACCTTCAGGTTTGAACATTCCTGAAATGTTCAGATTTGACATTATATAAACAATAAATTGAGATATTTCCTATATTATAAAACTGAACTGTTACCAACTGCTTTCACTACACAGACACCTTCCAATGTTCAAACAACATTCAGAATCCAATTAATGATTTATTTAGCATTCAGATCTGAACATTATGAACATTCCCACCTGAACATTCATACAATTTTCATTCTGAACTATGGGGGGATCATTTTTGAATGTTTTGGCGAATCATGTTTCCTGAATGTTACCGTGCCCACTGCGCTGTTGCCTAAAGTAATCCGATTCATAGACCTGTACAAAGGTTCTTGTGAATTTAAATGTTTTGAAGAACTTTGCTCCTAGGACTTCGCAAGGTGCACATTCATCCTACGACAAGGAACAACTTCAACCAAAACACCCTTCTAACGAAAGGAAATTCTGGTGCAAATACTTGTTAACCCTTTATAGATGACAACGATTTGGATGAGATAGATACCAAATAGCTGAGGGAGAGATGTTGGTAGTGTTCTTATTTAATAACATTTCTCCTTCAAGTAGTATTTTCAACTATGCTTTTGCCTAAAATATTTAACTCAACTGATCAGGCTGCTGCTTTGGCCACAATGAGCATTAATGGGTTAAAATTACTTACCATATTTGATTCAGTAGTTTTTGTTAATGCTCTGCTTGAATTGTGTTGTATTAATGAATATTAAAGATATTAAAACAAACTGAAACCAAGAATTTCAAGCCCTGGTGAAATATTTAAGGGCAAAGTCAAGCAAGAGTTATCATCTAGGGCCGCAAACTGTTTGGTGTCTTATATGGTTGGAAAGCTTATAATCTAAAGTTTCTGGATATGTATTTGGACTTTTTTTTTTAAATAAAAGAGAAATTGACGTTTTATTCAAAGATGTTTTGGTAATAACACACAAAAACGTTTATAACTGCTGATTGCAGATTTCCTGGGAAACCAGGATGCAGATACATGTATGGGGTAGATAGAGGCAAAACAATATCAAATACCTTAGATCACACATTCCAGGGAGATAAGTATGAGAAATTCGGTGCTCAGACCTATGGAAAGCCGAAAAGCAGTATTAAGCATGCATGTCAATTCATTAAGCATGCATGCATGCTAAATAGCCCGTTCATGTGTCATGCATGTCAATTCATTTAGCATGCATGCTCAATAATGCTTTTCTACAAGAACGGCTTTCCATACAAATCAACATCACGGGCCGCTAGGAGCTTCGGGGTAATTTCTTCTAGCAGACAATTTTTAAGTACTTTTTTTGTATTTTTAGGAACTATGAAAGACCATACGTATTACGTTACGGGCAGGAAAAAAATAAATATTTTTCCAACACTTTTTTTAAAGTGTTAGAAAGAAAACGTTTTTGAAAAACGAAAAATGTATCTTAATTCTTTTCTGGCATTTTTTTTGTTAAAAGTAGAAAAATAATGTTAAGCGAAATTTTGCATATCATATCATCTTTTGCGTATGTGTCTAACGTTGCGAAACTTCATAGCCTCCTTAAAGCAAATTCTGAATGAATTCATCATCGACACTCCATAATTGCTGGGTCGATCGCTCACGACCCAGTTTCCCTTAGAAGCCCAACCGGAAGTCTTCAAGGAGGCAGCGCTATCGAGTAGCCATTTTGAGTGGAGAATTATGGTCTTGCCACAATTTTAATTGCAAGAAAGCCACATCATCAAATTTAAGTTGATACCCTAACAGGCGAGTGTTAGAAATGGATTAGTTTCAATACTTTCGCTCTCAATTCTTTTCCCGCATGGGTTCCGAATATTCGGTCGGGACTTCGGGCATGTTCATGAGCAGCTATAAACCAAGGTAGGAAAACACCTACGGATGTGTAAAGAGTACGGAATTTCAAATAAAAAAGACAAAATAAAGAAGCTTTCTTTCAATAGAAATATTCGAAATTATTTACGTTCTTCATAGAGTTATAGTTGAACACTTTTATTTGATCAATTAACTTGCAAAAGTGAAAAGTTGGTCATCGTTACGCATATTAATGTGTTGCAATGATGGTTGATTGATTGATTGATTTTATTTAGGTATAAAAATGTACATGTACAATACAAGGTAAAATAATATAAATACAGTGTCAGAGGTTATACATGGCATAAATATACCTCGGATAGCACTTTAAGTGTCCTGCACTTATTTCCAAAGTGGTCCGGGCATGATATATCACAGGCAAGACTGACACATATCACAGCAATGTCTATTTGGCAACAGTGGCTTACTATATCACAGTTTAATATAAATATATGGCTTCTTCCTCATTTGCAACACACTCCATAAAATATTTCTTTACTTCTAGTTTAAAATTCTCTTTTGTTATGCATTGTTTGATATGGCCAGGCAAATTGTTCCAGTTTTTGGCACCGACAAATGAGAAAGAAGACCTCCCAGCTGAGTTTACCCCAGGAACAATAAAATTATGGCTGCTCCCTCTTGTTCGATAGTGATGTTGAACACGCTCAAACTGTTCAGAAAGATAAGATGGAGCAGTGTTATTAAAAATTTTGAACATGTGGTTCACATTTAATTGCTGGACCCTTTTCTCTACAGGCAGCCAATTGACTATCTTGAATTCATTGTAACCGATATGAGATCTCGGATGTAGTCCCAAAACATATCTAATCATTTTATTTTGACAGATCTGTAGTCGTTGCTTTAATTTCAACTTGAGACCACCATACCAGGCACTGCAAGCATAATCAAAATGACATTGAATAAGAGCCATGGCAAGGTTACGTCTGGTGGTAAAGTCAAAATAGTTAGCCTTACGATAGAGAAACTTTAACCTAGAGTTACATTTACTTATCACTGAATTCGCAGTGGTTTCACCTGATAGAGTCTGGTCTAGTTTTGTGCCTAGGTAATTCACATTAGGTTTGCTATCAATTTTGACCCCATTACAGACCACATTTAGCTCTTTCTTATTCTTTAGTCTCTTGTGTGAGCCAAAAATGATAGATTCTGTTTTCCCTAGATGTAAGGATAATTTGTTATCTACAAGCCAATCGCTAACATTTTGTAACTCATGCGAAAGTGTATTTTCAATGTCCTGGACATTCTTTCCAGAGACTAAAAGACAAGAATCATCCGCATATAAAAGAAGTTTACAATTGACAGCCTTCTGCATGTCATTGACATAGATTAAGAAGAGGAGCGGCCCGAGAATGGACCCTTGAGGTACCCCGCATGTGACATTCCTGGTTTCAGACCTGGTGCCTTCCACTTCTACCAGCTGGCTACGTTGAGTTAAATAGGATTTAAACCAATTAACCGAAGTTAAATTGAGACCTATCGCAGAGAGTTTTGACAGGAGAATATTGTGATCGACAGTATCGAATGCTTTTTGCAGGTCCAGTAAAACTAACCCAGTGAGGTCACCTTTGTCAATTTTACCTCTAATATAATCTGTAAGAAATGTAAGCGTGGTATCAGTGGAGAAACCAGGCCGGAAGCCTGATTGTAATTCATAGAGTAAGTTATTTTTATTTAAAAATAGTTCAATTTGGTTGTACACCGCCCTCTCTAGAACCTTTGAGATGCAACTTAGTATAGATACTGGCCTGTAGTTACCAGTGTCAGTCTTACTGTTCTTTTTGTGGAGTGGTACTACTCTGGCTGACTTCATGTCCTCAGGTACAGTGCCTGTGGAGATGGATAGATTTATAATGTGCGTCAGCGGATTGGCAATAATAATTGCCCCATCTCTAAGGAAACGGGCAGGTATATTATCCAATCCTGTGGCCTTGTCTCTACCCAGCCCTCTCAAAAGTCCTAGAGTCTCCTTCTCTGTCAAATTTTGCAGCTCAAAAGAATTCAAAGTAGCACCTTTGTCAGCATAGAATGAATAATAAAAAGCACTAGAAAACCTTCCAAGAGCCTTCGGCAATTTTGTTACCAGTTTAGATGCTACTGTGGAGAAAAATTCATTAAATTTCTCAGCAACAGTGAATTTATCAAAATTGATAGAGCCATTTATATCAAGCCCAATTGCCGATGATGGAGTTTTATTGCTCTTGGATGGCACCCCTAGGCTACCTAAAATTTTCCAGAGCTTCTTAGGTGAGTTTTTATTCACTTCCAATTCATGTTTATAAAAGTCCAATTTTGCTTTTTTAACGAGTGTTTGCACCTTGTTCCTAAGTCTTTTAAAATCATCAAAAACACTTTGAATTTTGGTTTTCATGAAGGCTGATAGAGTTTTGTCTCTTTCTTTAATAGTCTCAAGTATTTCGTTTGTCAGCCATGGTTCAGATCGCTGTTTTAGTCTGACCTCCTTCTTAGGTGCCAAGGTGTCTACACAATTTAAGAATAAGTCTTTAAAATTTTGAAATGCCTGATTGACATCGTTACAAGAGAACACAGACGACCAGTCTAAGCGTGACAACATAGTGCAGAACTCGGCAGAAGAATAGTTCTTCATGTTTCTGATAACTGACACCTTGTCTGCAGATGTTTGAGACTTGGAGATCTTCCGGGTACAGTATGTGCCGAAATGATCACTTAGTCCCAGTTCGATAACACCCGATTGAGAGATCTTATCAGGGTCTGACACAAATATGAGGTCAATGATGCTTTTACAGGTCGCTGTAACCCTAGTAGCTGTAGTAATGAGCTGCTGTAGGTTAAACATATTCATAAAACCATTCATAGATACATATAGGGTTGAGCTTTTTAAGGTTGGGTGTTTTAAGAAATTGGTGTTAAAATCCCCTAGTATCATAACTTCAAGTTCAAAGAAACGTTCAGTGTTTGAACAAATATTTTCAAGCTTTTCGTAAAAATCCATTTGCTTAGGTGGCCGATAGCACACCCCTACTAAAATAGGCTTTGTTTTTGGAAGAAGAATCTCTATCCATACCGATTCAATGTGATCATTCCCTAAGTCGGGCCTTGTATTGAATGCGATATCACATCTAACAAAAACACAAACGCCACCTCCATCACGATTTCTATCATTCCTGTAACAAACATAATTTGGTAAAGAAATTTCACTCTCAGAAATACTGTTATCACACCATGTTTCAGTGAGACCCAAAATTGCCGGTTTGTTACATCTTACAAACTCTCTTAATTGATCTATTTTTGGTAAAATACTTCTAATATTCAGATGAACAAAATGCAAGCCACGTTTTTTGAAACAGTCAAACGTTAGAGAATACATTGTAGATTCATTATTACAGTTCATAGATTCGGGACTAGCATCATCGAAAGTCTGTGAGTGGTCCTTGGAACAACATAAATCACAGTCAATTAAGCAATCATGTGTGCAATCGCCACTGGAGTCAAGTTCTGGGAAAACTGTAAAGGGGAAGTTTACAGTTAAGCATTCCTTACAGAAAAAGGGTGGGGTGTTTTCATTGTTTGCATTGGAATTAACCATCTTAGTATAAAGATTTTTAGATATCCCAGCGCATTTAATGTGAATCCACCTGCAACACGACTCACAGCAAACAGCTTTGCATGAACTTAGTACAAATAGCAGTACTGCCATATGATTGATCGACGGGCGGTACAGCGCGTTGACGTACGCTACACCCTAGTCTGTCTCTCCGGCTACCTTCGAGCTATTTGCATGCTATAACCATTCCTGACAAGGAGTGACATATTCCAACCTACAAATGGTAGTTTGAAAGTTAAAAGATTTAAGCTTGAGTACTGTTAAGAACACTAAGTCTGGAATAAAATCAAACCCGGTTAGATCAGTGTGACTGGGAAAAGCGCCGTATGACGAATGCAAATGCCATACTTCAACTTCAAAAATAGTTAATTATAAATGGACACTACCCCCATATTTTCATAACAGCCGGCTTAATATCTTATTTATCAAAGTTATATCTGTCTGCCAAGCTTTTTGAACTATTGGTACATATGTTAATACGTGTGTGGTTGTATAGACATCTGAATGCTCTGATATGTTGTACCATTAAACGAATTGCCAAACGAAAAATAATTGACAGGATATGATTAGAAACAATCATGCGTGATACTACAAACAGACAACCCCTCTCCTCTTTTCATTACAGTCGGTTTAATAACCCTTTTAATATTTTCTTTACTAAGTTCATGTAGTTTCCTTTGCCAATTGAAAGAGATAAAGACGCATATGAAGAAATTGCATTATAAAATACATTGCAATGTTCATAATTCTTTTTCCAATATTCATAATTCATTTTTCAATATTCATGATTATTTTTCAATATTAATAATTGATATTTGATATAGCGCCCTTTCCACCTATAATGTTCAAAAGCGCTTTAATATTGAAGAATAATTATGAATTTTGAAAAAATACTTAGGAACTTTGGAAATCCATGATCATTTTCCAATATTTATAAATGATATTTCAATATTCTTAGTTCATTTTTCAATATCCGTAAATCATTTCCAATACTCATAATTCTTTTTTCAACATTCATAAATACCTCGGATTATGAAGATTGAAAATATATTACAAATACTGGAACATGAATTGTGAATATTGAAAAGTTGTTCATGGATACTGAAAAATCATTTATGAATATTCCCAATCATTGAAAAATAATTTCCAATATTCATAATAAATTTTCCAATATTATGGGTATTCCATGTGTACCTGGTCAGGCCGAGGGCCGGAGTCATTAATTATATGGTTTTTATTATTGCTCCCCTGATTTCTTTTACATTTTTTTTATTTCTGCTAATTTCCTTTTCATTTCATGAGGACTTGTGAAATGAATAATGTAATTGGCATTTACTTATTTATCAAGTTTGAATCAGAAATATCTTCAGATTGTTTGAAGGTTTCTGCCTCTAACATGACAGGATTATCCTATGCTCACTGAGTAGTGTTAGTACACACTTTACTCACTGAATTATATACAGCAGGATGTGGAGTGAGAGAAAGGGAACTAGGTAAAAATAGATAGATCTAGCGGTAACACTAAAAACTATACATTGTAGATTGATTTTTTCTAAGAAATTCCACATATACTTTTTAAAACCCTTTTCTTCCAAGACAAAACTTTGAAAATGTTTCGAAAAATGTTTCATATTCTAGCTACCAACGTAGCGATAACTTGAGCTTAATTCTAAAATTGGAAACATTATTCGTTTTATATTTATACTCACTATACTAAGAATGAGATTGGGATGCAAGAATAGGGTATCTAGTTATCTACATGTTTATAAATTGTCCTTGACCACTAACTGATAAATAGGAAATGATTAAATTGTGAAAATGATTGACCTATGAAACCTTGGGAGGCTGAGCATTATGGGGATTTAATGACTGGTCATACTCTACACATTTTGTTTGCTGATTGACGACAAAGCTATGCAAGCAATAGCAATGGCTGGTTAGCTATAATCTTTGGATCTTTGATGCTTTCAGTGGGTATTATAAAAAGTGGCAAGACATTTCATCCAGATAGGGCCCCGTTTAAAGTGGTATTGGGAGGACAGTACACTTACAGAGAGGGAGAAGGCAAGTGTTGCGGCAGGGCGCTTATTACGGCCGCAGGATGAGTAGAAAATGACAGTGTAATAAAGATCCGTTCGCCCAAAAGGTGGGTGGTAGGCGTACATATCCAAGCCCATAGTACAGTTGGAAGGGGCATAAATAGGGCACTGATCAACAGGTGGGGACGTATTGAAGGGCAAATAGAAGATGAATGGGTGGTAGTTGCATTGAATAATAGGCCTGTGCAGCAAGTGTACATGCAAGTGACAATACCAACATCATCAGGAACATATCCTTAATTTACATATCTCAATTAATAATAACATCCATTAAACTATTTATTTTCTTGAAGAAATTTTCAACTTTATCACTTAAGTTTTTTTTCTGTTGAAAGCAACAAGCTGACCACTTAACAGATCTCATATTCTATGTGAAAGCTAGACATTACTACACCCATTAAACTATATATTTCTTTGAGGAAATTCTCAACTTGCCGACTGCACCTACAGATTAAAATGCCATCCGAACCATTAGGAAGCTAAAAATAAACTATCTTGCCAAAAACAAAGATAAAAATATTATCGATCGTATTCGATTTTGCGACCTTTGAGACTCCAAGCCGACAAGCTATCAATGAGCCCACCGAGTCCTGTTGAATAGAGAGTATAAAAACAGATACATATTCATATTCATGATTTGGAATCGTGCCTAACATACCGAAAAAATCTTGTTATTTACTATTTGGCCATTTTTATTTAATAACCGTCCCCCCAAATTTAGATAAACCCCCAAAATGAATTTGACCTCCTACCTTATCGTGTCAACATGTGGATCCATAATCGTCCAGTATATGCTAACTTACTAAGATGGCCTCACTCGTATACAGATCACTCGAATGTCGTAAGAAACCAATTAAGATATAACGAGCGCCAAAACAACTGAAAAACTTTTCCGTTCACCCGAGTTTATGTCTTTGCAAATAAAAAGGCAATAGTTTATATATGTACATGCTTTTAGATGTCGTTAATTTTACGGCCTCTCCGATTTCTCCGGTAAATTTTCCCTACTAGTAAGAACATCTCTGGGTATGTTCAGATTGTTACATTGCGAACGTTTCACTTTTCCAGCCTCTACGCACCTATGGTTTAACATTGCGTCCAGTTGTCATATAACATATCATTGGCGGGGCCCTCAGGCCACGCCTATCTGGGAAGCTGCTTTGAAATGTCCATAGTCCGGACGGCCATGTTAGAAATGCTGAGGCCGGACTGAATATAATTCTCTATTCTGATTGGTTATAATATAAATGTTGGCCCGGTACATTACCTTTGCCGCGGAAAATCGTGCCTTCCTTATTTTAATTTAGCATGAAGTTTTCAAATATATAAAATATTTTAAGCGGACATAACGTATATTTTTCAATATAGGAAGGAACATTTCTAAAGAAAAAAATTACTATGTGTATAGAATGAAATCAGGAGACTTCGTAACCAAACCGGTTCGTAACCAAACTGATGCGTACCCAAGTAGCTTCGCACCCAAGAGATTTCGAAGTCTGCAGCTTGCGCCTAGAATTCCGATATTTGTTTCATTTCTACAAAAATGATACAAATCTAGTCATTATAAATTATTTTCCTCTATAATGTTAATGTTCTTTATACATCCGGTTCCCTCACAAGTTCATAAATAACTTGGCCCCGCCTTTTGACTATTGATGCTTTGCATCTACAACCGTACTTGTACTATTTTATTCATTTCACTTTGTAATTTTCCAGACTAAAAATTGAACTTAATCAATACCAAATCTAATAATCTTGTCGTCCTAAACACTAATTTTTGCCCTTCTTATTATAAATGATCAACGACCCAGCTGGAAACCCATGATGCCTTGCATCAACCATCGATACTTGTCTGTCATATGATAGCCTAAACATTTAGCCTAGTGTACACTCCACTAAGTACGTTATTTGGACTAGCCGCCAGCTTTTCTTATTGGTCGTTCTGTCAGGCTTGGCAAAAAAATCAATGTCACATGACCCGATTTCCTGGAAATTCCCATTTCTTAAAACTAGCTCGATCAAACTTCAAAGTGCAACAGCACATACAGTCAGTCTGGTCGTCCGCACACCACACACGCACTGTGGAAGTATTTTCACCTTTAGTTAACCCCAGAGGCTTCAATATAAAATCTAAGGTAGGCTTTAACATATTTACATTATTTAGCATTTAGCCTTTGGACGACACGTACGTTATCACCAGCACTACAAATACAATGAAAGCAGGTTTAACACTTTGCTGCGACGTTTGCATATGGAGGGTACACATGTCGATATGATCTGCCAATTTTTAATATACCGTATTAAAAACCCATAAGGTGGAGCATCTACCGGTAGTCCGGTAGTCAATATTTGAAGAGGATTTTTAAATCCAGCGGGATCTTTATTATTGTACCATCGTAGTTGCTGTTTTATCTTTATTATGATGAGCAGTAGTTCAATAATATTGAACCTTACTATATATGCAACGATATCTTATTGTGGATGTTCTGTGTTGCACATGTAAGCTACCGTCCATATGATATCAGAAACGGGAAAATAGGTAGCGTTTATGTCTGAACTAGATGAGCAGATATAAGTACTACCAGTGGGCACAAATATTACCTAAATGTTAGTTGTATATTCAATTTAGGTCGGAATATTCTGGACCAATTATGAACCTTTTAGCAACGTTTTGGTCCTAACATTCCTGGAAGGATCTTATTTGATGTCATATGAATCATTGGATGTTCGATTTTGATCTGAATGTCATGCACCAATAATGAACATTCCTCCAACCTTCAGGTTTGAACATTCCTGAAATGTTCAGATTTGACATTATATAAACAATAAATTGAGATATTTCCTATATCATAAAACTGAACTGTTACCAACTGCTTTCACTACACAGACACCTTCCAATGTTCAAACAACATTCAGAATCCAATTAATGATTTATTTAGCATTCAGATCTGAACATTATGAACATTCCCACCTGAACATTCATACAATTTTCATTCTGAACTATGGGGGGATCATTTTTGAATGTTTTGGCGAAACATGTTTCCTGAATGTTACCGTGCCCACTGCGCTGTTGCCTAAAGTAATCCGATTCATAGACCTGTACAAAGGTTCTTGTGAATTTAAATGTTTGGAAGAACTTTGCTCCTAGGACTTCGCAAGGTGCACATTCATCCTACGACAAGGAACAACTTCAACCAAAACACCCTTCTAACGAAAGGAAATTCTGGTGTAAATACTTGTTAACCCTTTATAGATGGCAACGATTTGGATGAGATAGATACCAAATAGCTGAGGGAGAGTTGTTGGTAGTGTTCTTATTTAATTTCTCCTTCAAGTAATATTTTCAACTATGCTTTTGCCTAAAATATTTAACTCAAATTATCAGGCTGCTGCTTTGGCCACAATGAGCATTAATGGGTTAAAATTACTTACCATATTTGATTCAGTAGTTTTTGTTAATGCTCTGCTTAGATTATGTTGTATTAATGAATATTAAAGATATTAAAACAAACTGAAACCAAGAATTTCAAGCCCTGGTGAAATATTTAAGGGCAAAGTCAAGCAAGAGTTATCATCTAGGGCAAACTGTTTGGTGTCTTATATGGTTGGAAAGCTTATGATCTAAAGTTTCTGGATATGTATTTGGATTTTAATTTTTTTTTTAAATAAAAGAGAAATTGACGTTTTATTCAAAGATGTTTTGGTAATAACACACAAAAACGTTTATAACTAACACTAATAGCCCTACTTAACACAATCTAGTACTGCTGGTCAATTAATTTGATTTAAAGGTTACCTGTGGAATTTATGGGGTTTTAATGACTTATAATCATCCTTTAAACATTCACAGACCTTTATTGAATAAAAATGAGTTTTTCATAAATTTGTTTTCAGGAAAATTATTTTTTTAGAGGTAACAGCTGAGGGACTCCGTAACAGGTAACCTGTTACAGATTCACATGTATGTCGAGGGGCATATAAGGTGGGTAGAACTCATTTCTTAAGAACACAATTTAGTACTTTTTTATGACCTTAAGAACATACATGCATAATTACTTTCATAAGCATGTTATTCTGAGTTTACTATAACCCCTAATCTCACAAAATAAAGGGTTTGTTCTGAAGAGAATTATGTGATTCCATCCAATTCTGCCTCATCCTATCCACCTGTATTTATAACATGATGGCGAGGTAGGTGGATTTGCTAAGGCTGAGGTGTTAGTTAAGGTCCTGAATGTGATGTACAGGAACTTTCCTTTTAGTAGGAGTTAGTCTTTCGATCATGCTGTCTAGCAAAGCTGCTACTTGAACTGAGTTCTTATGCATAGTAGGTCAGACTCTAGATATATCACCTTTCCCAGTGAGCATTTGGAGTAAGAGGAAGTTTCAGATTATTCTGTAGTACACACTCTCTGAGCTTTCTTTTTACCACTCTTTCTCTCTTTTCTATCATTTGTTCCTCTGTCAGTTCTGGTGCATTCTGCTTTTTGATCTGCTTTCTTATCCTATCCTTCTCTGTCATTCTCTCATGGAGCCCAGGGTTAGCTCTGATCTTTTCCCTGTTTTCCTGCTTTTCTCAGTGATGGACAATGGCATATGCGCATGTTTCCCTCTTGAAATTCTGAATGAATGTGACCTTGAGTGCCTTTTTTAAGATTAACCTCATCAATATTCACAATGCAAAAGTATCCACTAATCCAGACAATAGGAAGCCACTAAATAAGGAAGGGCAGAGGGGTGGCTAACTGTAATCAATTGGATCAGTTGTAGTAACAGCTGTAGGTAATCCAGTCCCACAGGACAGATCAACTCATATGTTTATTGCTATATGGGAAATCGTACCATTTTTGAAATTAGTAACAATGTAGCCCATAACTGCTATGTGTATCAGGAAATAAGAAGCATCCCAGACACCTAACATCCCTATCCTGTTAACTTGTTAAGAGACAAACCTTTCCTGTCTATACTTATACCTTTCCAAAGCAGTCCAACCGCACCTCACTATGGTGAAAAGCAGGTGCAAAATAAAATTTTGTCTGATTTTAATACTAGTACACTTTGTTAGGTCTTTTTGCAAGAAATATTCACTAAAATATTCAATTCTTATATTCATTTGTCACTATGCTAAGTAATTCTTGAGGGTTTGGGTGTCTTCTTTGTAGGGTTTGGGTGTACCCACAATGATTCAGAAGTTCCTCCTTTCTTTCATTATAAAAAGTACATCTTTTTCATTGGAATGAATAATCACTTTGCATGTTTAACGGATGAGTCAGCAG
>OZ012693.1:22915696-23143196 GCA_963942565.1 Maea johnstoni | reverse complement strand
TTTATATAGCGACCAGGCCAACCCGCTTGGTGATCCAGCGGGGACTTGAACCTGCAAACTCACTAGGCCACGGCGGATCCCTAGTATGACAATGGGAGTGTAGGTATACCTGAGCTGGGTGTCCAAGTTCTCAGTCAGGGCATGTCTTTTAATTACATAGAAATGTTGAATTAATTGTTAATGCAACAATGAGTTTGATTGCAATGTCATACAATCATTTTTTATGGATGTTAGTACTTTATTGTGAAATCCTTCAAACAGCAAATTCTTGATTTTTGATCACAGTTGCCCAAAATATGAAAAGTTATTGTACATCTACTCTGGAATCACCTTATAAGAGAAAATTCTTATTTGGTAGGACTTTTCCGAGCATTGAGTTGACCTACCTCAAACTAAATTGTTTCTTTTGCAATAACTTTTGGGGTGCGTAAAATAAAAGATGTTCTGGCTGGACTAAATGGAGGATTTTAGAGATGAAAGTATTAACACAATGATTCATTTTCTACAATTCCAGCTTTTAAAAACATTAAAGTGTGGTAGAGCCCTGGGGTAGGGATTTGTAGCCCATTTATTATCTAATGCTAGTGTTCGGAAATGGTCAAAATGTTAAGGATTGATCATCAACCAATCTGTGCGATGATCAACTTAAGATCGTGATTGTAGATGCACAGTTTGCCTTTGGTAATCTTGGCTCTTGCTAAAGTGCTCCATCAAACTGCCAGGGGGCTACCTTGAATCTTTATTGGGGGCACTTATATTAATGGCTTCACCTTTGTAAAGGAGCTTATCTGGCTCACCTAAAATATCACTTGAATCCTCTTGATTTTGACAGTAATGATTTCAAATAAGATGTTGCTGGCTATAGTTGAGTCTCCCAATTGGTCAATAGGCTAATTCAAGATAGAAAAAATAGATGAAATTAATTGATCCTATAAAATTGCGAAACGATCATCAACATCAGAGGTTGAATAAGCAATTGATCTGCATGTCAGATTAATCGGACAATCCCTGCAAGATGCATTCCCAAGAATCGCCAAAATTTAGTGATTTTTAACCATTTCTGATATAAGTTTACAGGCATGGGTGGAATCCAGAAATATTTATGTTAAAGAGTACTAATTATGCTTCAGACATAACCACACAATTTTCTGTCAAAGATGATAAATGGGTATATCAAGTTTATAGCACAGGGATGTATTGACTGTGAGACATACGTGAGAAAGTTACCGATTTTAGCCAATTTTTGATATTTCAGTTTAAAGAATGGTCACTAGGTGGCCTTTAAAAAAATTGATACAGTATTAACACGCACTGTTTGATGCATATTTCAGAAGAGTTTGGTGTTTTTGGTCATTTTTGAGCGCAAATGTCCCATAAATCAAGGTCCCACTACAGCAATTCAGGAGGACGTTTTTTCTAGCATGAAGTGGCCCTAACCCTACCTGATACAAGTGGTTTCATTTCTGTTGCAATTACTTAAAGGTTTTGAAAAATATTGGCTATATTGACTGAACTATAGTAGGATTTCATGGTCATTGGTCGTGTAAAGCAAGTGGTCGTTTAATCAAGGTAAAATATACAGGTAATCAAGGTAATACATATATATACTAGTATATATATACATATATATATATATATATATATATATATATATATATATATATATATATATATATATATATATATATATAGATAGATAGATAGATAGATAGATATAGATAGATATACATGTACATATATATATATATATATATATATATATATATATATATATATATATAATATATATATATATATATATATATATACATATGTATATTTATACATATATATATATACGTATATACATACACATTATATATATATATATATATATATATATATATATATATATATATATATATATATATATATATATATATATATATATATATATATATATATATATTTATTTATATATATATATATATATATATATATATATATATATATATATATATATATATATATAAACATACATGCATGCATGTATACAAACATACATACATACAGACAGACAGACATTAAATTTCTGCCATGGTACAGCTCTTTGGGGGAGTTTTAGTAGGCGTTCAGGTATTCCCTCATCTGCTTGGCTGGCCTCGTTGCTCGGTTGTTACCCTAAATCGCATCAACACCATCAAGGTCTGCTGTTTGTCGCCAGATGCCAGGGATGATTTTGTGGCTGTCATCTTCTCTATCAAGGAGGGGATTCTGGAGATGTGGGTAGTGCATCCTTATGAGATTGTGCAGACACTGGATGTTGGTGTGCAGGCACTGGAATCTGTTGGCCAGAATTCCGAATGAATTCTCAATAATGAGGTGAACCCTGGACAGCCTGTAATGGAAGATGTGTTGATCTTTCTGGAGGCTGTCTGCTGTAAGGCTGTCTTGACTGAGAGGTTTTTCAATGTTGCTTTAGACAATGGTTCGAAAGGGGCTTGCGATAAGTGCCCTATAACCTTCGGTAAGTCACAAACAGGTCTCCACTGTCAAGTTGCAGCTTTGGAATTGAAAATACCCTTCATGACTGACTGGAGGACTGGGTGGTTAGACACGGTCAGCGAATCCAGCATGAACTGCTGCTATGGCAATTCTGTACCTAATGATGGTGTTGTATGCTACTAAATGGCCCGGCTCTTCCATCTTCGCTAAGTCTGAAAGGAACTCTACTATGTGCTGCACAGGGGAAGAATAGGGGTCCAGACTTCTAGTAGCGCACCATCTGGAATAGTGGGCGAGACCCGAATCATAAACCCTATAGGTTGAGGGTCGCTTACCACGGAAGGCGAAGTTTGCAACTGCCTCAGAAAACCCTTGTGCCTGATAGGATTGGCGGATATTTTCTACTCAACCAATCAGAGCTTGCTGGGTTCTGGGTAGAGCTCGCCCATCACGGAGTTCTTTAGGAGGCTCCACCTGTCTGAGAGTTTCCTGGGGAGGTACACAAACATATGTTTTAAGGGGTGGATCCAGATTTGGCTTGGCCAGAATGGGGCCACTAAGATCACCTCCGCCGTCCGGTGGAGCCTGATCTTCCTGAGAACTCTGGGGAGTAGGGCTAGAGGGGGGGGGGGGGGGGGGGATACGCATACCTGAACAGAGCGCCCAATTCTGAGTGAGGGCATTGACCCTGCTCGATTCTGGTTCCCTGTACAGGGAGTAGAACATCGGTAGTTTCCTGTTCTTCTGAGTTGCGAACAGGTCTACCATTGGAGTTCTCCAGATTGAAAATAGGGCTCAGGGTGCAGGGACCACTTTCTTGGGCAGTACCTCCCCCTTGACAGCGCGTCTGTTAGGACGCTGCGTGTCCCCTGCTGGTGGACAGCTACTGGCACAATGCCCAGTTGGTCCCACCATTCCCACATGTCCAGGGCCAGGCGACACAGAGTCAGGGAGTGTGTCCCACACTGTCTGTTGATGTACGAGTCTGTGGTGGAGTTGTCCAATAGAACTTCCACCACTTGGTCCTAAACCTGGTCCTGGAAGTGGATTAGGGTCAACCACACTGCCTGGAGTTCCAGCCAGTTGGTGTGTGGCCCCTCTACAGGGTGGCCCAGACGCCAGAAGCCGTCTGGTCGCCCAGCTGACCGCCCCACCCGAAGGATGAAGCATACGTCACTATTGTGAGTGCTGAGTCGGGAGTGGAGAAAGGCATTCCTAAATTCAAGTTGGTGGGGTCCAGCCACCACTCGAGTTGGACCCGGGCACTCTTTGTCAGGTGTATCAGGTTTGAGTCCGGCATATCCTGAGACCATTGGTTTCAGACAAAGAACTGGAGTGGGCATATGTGTTTTCTGGCTTTTGGGACCAGATACATCATACTCGCCAAGTGTCCAAATAGGGATCTCCACAGACGGGCTGTGGATGATCCCTCTTTGATGACCCATCCTATGAGTTGACAGAGCTGGTCTATGCAGTCTCTGGATGGACGGGCCAGTGCTCTGACTAGGTCAAGGCTGGAGCCTAGGAAGGATGGGAACTGGGTTTGGACCCAGTCCGACTTTTCCTCGTTAATGAGGAAGCTGATTTCTTGGACGCAGGAGCGGAACAGATCTCGGTACTGGAGGGTCAGTTCTTAGGACCCGCCCACCACGAGCCAATCAAGGTACTGTAACAGATTGATTCCGCACGTCTTTAGGTAGGTGCCCACGGCCCGTATCAGACATGTAAATGTCCTTCGGGCCGTAGAAAGGCCGAAAGGAAGTACCTAGAACTCGTAGACAGTGTTGTCATATGCAAGTCTTAGGTACTTTCTGTCATGAGGGTAGATTGCGACTTGAAAGTAGGCGCCTTCTTAGTCTAGAGATATGGCCCACATGCCTTGTCCCAGGTCTTATTGCCTGGGGCAGGTGGATGTCCTCTCCTAGTGATACTAGGACGGACTGAAGGGTGTCCATCTTAAGTGACGGAGGCGACACCAAAATGTTAAACTCCTTCAGATTTAAAATGGGCCTCCAGCCTGATCTCTTCTCCACTATAAAGAGGGAAGAGTAGAAGCCCGTCCAGCAGAGGGTTGACAATCCTCATAGCTTGTTTTTCGAGCATCTTTTGGAGACCCGTCTCCATGGCAAGAAGGTGACTCTCCTTTGACGGGACCCTGATCCACATTCCCATAGGACTGGAGCCGTCCCCCCACTGGGTTGGGTGCCTCATTTCTGAGATGCCCATCCCTGGCCCCCGTCACACCCCTTGATGAGGAGCCACCAGCACTTCCATCCCCCTTCCTCTGGAAGAGGAGGACTCCTTCTTCAAGGGACCCGGAGGATCACGGCGGCCGGCGCCATGATCAGAAGATGGGGCACCTTTGGGCACCCTTTGGCAGGAGTGGACCTCCGCCTGCATGTGCAGGGCGATCAGGTCAGTGGATGCTGTAAGGAATGCAGAATACTCCATGGCATACCAGACCGCATCGGGGGGGGGGGGGGGAAATCCCCAGACAGAGGAGTAAGAGGGCCCTTAGAGTCATCCTGAAGGGCGCAGTAAAGCTCTTCCTGTTCCAGGAAAGCATGGTGCAGGAAAGCCTGCACCTGCACCTGGAACGCTGAGAGATGGGCCAGGGTGGCCGTCCTCTCCTCCACCTTTTTGCAGAGTTTGTCAGCCGCCGCCAGATGGGGTGCCGCATTCCTGAAGAGTTTCTGGGGATTAAAGTCTGGATATATCCAAGACTTAATGTACATGATTGCGTCTGGGTCGATCCGTTTGGGAGTGAGACACTCCCGTTTATTTCGATGGGGATCTTTCTGTTAAAACAGAAGCCCCAAAGGCCGTCGCGAGCTGGCAAGGATATCATTCGCATCCCTGTTGGCTACAGAAATGGTCATAGGATCCATCGGCACCGTGACATGGCTTGACCTCGAATCCTCTTCGTCATCTGTCACCTGAGGACAGGCAGACCGACGGGGGGATATCAACGGGGAGAGCCCTGGACGAAGCGGGGTGAGCATCCGGGTGATGCATGAGCTGAACGGCCTGTTCTCTTTTCTGGGTGAGCCCCTTTGGAAGCAGGTCTACTGCGGCTGGCGCCGGTGCTGTCCCGCAGGCTGACCCGGCACGGGACGAGACTAAGATGTAGGCTTTGCAGGTTTTGTGGCAGACATCCTCGCAAGGGTATGTTGCAGCACCTGCTCCAGCGACGCCACATCAGCAGGGAGACCCGAGCCTGATGGGCGTGATGGAGTTGCCGAGACCGAAGCCATCCCTAGACCTCCTGGGATGGTGTCTAGGGTGGTGTTTGGACCTCTGTTTGGAAGAACGGTGTTGACACCTTCGCTGCTGGCTTCACAGGCCTATCCAACTTGCCGTCCGAAGAGTGGTCTTGAGACAGAGACGAGGCATGGGAAATGGAGGAATCATCTTGAGATGAATCCGCCATATTGGATTATTCTGTTATACAATTTCACAAATCACGCAATGTTTCCCGATGACTGCTTAAGTATACTCAAATCCTAGTTTTGCGTTTTGAAGACTGAAAGCTCTGGTAAATTGTAGAAATCTGCAAAAACCTAGACCTCTACCAAATCTGTGCTAACGGGATCGAGCGCTGACAATCGCAAGAGATTAAAAAGATAGCAGACGTCATGTGATTGCGGCCAGCCCGTAGGCGCCATCTACGGACCTCTTGGGAAGTTAAAACTTTTGGCGATTGTCAGGGAGCGATTGGTATTAACAGGTAATATATATTGTATTATTCCACACCTAGCGTATATACCATAGTCACGTGACCTAACAGAGAGGAACATTTAAAGCCGTTCCTGTTTCGATAGCAGCCGATATTGGGGATTAGGGTGGATAGACAACGCAGATCAAAGCAGCTCAAATTACATACTCCATGTTTATTACAGGACACACAGACAGGAAATACACTGGGGCCCTCTATGGCCAGACACGTATACTATCTCACTGATGCCCTCTATTAGCAATATGGTAAACTAAAATAGACTTCACTTAACACATTACCTGACTGATTGATTGTTAGTCCGTCAGATTCACTTCCTGCAATGGTAATAGCAATCCACATAATGGTGTTGAAGTTTCCATGGGGTGTTTTCAATTCAGGGATTCTACCCAACTTACCGTTTCCTGCCAATTCACAACTACCATGTATTTCAATACAAACACACAGTAATTTAAATCTAATCTAAATGTGGTCGAGAGCGGTGGGAAGGATAAGGATTTTACTCAAAGGTGACATCTTTAACTTGCAGAATCTAGTGTGTCTATGTAAACTCAATAAATATGTCATTTGATCTCTGTCAAGTTTCATCTACCAGAGGAAACAGGAAACAATGTATTTGGTCCATCTCACTAAACTGTTTAACATAGGAATTTCACACTCATTTGAATATCAGTTAACAAAATGCATCAAACCACTAAATTGCTAGGGAGACAGAATGGCTGTTCTGTGCATATTATAATCACATTTTAAATTATCATTATTATTGGTATTATCATCAAAAGTAGTAGTTGTAGATGAATTGCTATTATCATTAACATTATTAACATCACCTCAACGATAAAAAGAGCAAGTTAATTTTCTGGAATTGACAAGTGAATATAAACAGGTGGATGTCACACTTGGAGTGTAATTGTCATACTTTGCACGATTCTACTCTAAATAGCAAATAAAATATTCTTATTTTTTATACAGATTATCAACAATTTGCAATTACTAGTGAATGAGGTGTGAGCCTTGTATTGAACCATTATGTAGATTGTGAATCCACACACATAAACACACACATATAAGCTGTGAAGAAGCCACACTCCCAGCAGCTAGTACTGGCTGCTGATGACAGTTGCCTATCTAGTGCAACTATTCTCTTATCTTCTGGCTCCAAAATGGCCGCCCCCACAGACCCACTTCCTGTTTGAAAATCATGACTTTAAACACCAATAAACTTCTTATATGAAGGTGGGTAGTTGTGCGGTCTTGCATTTGAGTAAAGTATACCCTAAGACACCATTTGAGCCCATGTTTTATTCATGGTGGAATTGTCCTTTAATGTACTTAAACCTCACATTTAATCCCTGTCAGTAAAAAATGATGTCTACTAATCTGGTAGTAGACAGTCACCATTCCCTTCTCTTCATGAATTGTTCCATAGGGTCTTTCAGATGCAGAAGGAATATAGACAGCCCTCCACAATGCCGCACATTTATATAGCGACCAGGCCAACCTGCTCATGGAGATCCAGCAGAGACTCAAACCTGCAAACTCACGCTTGGGAGCCAAGCAACGTAACCACTGGGCCACGGCCAATCTCTTTAGGATCAGCATATAATCACTTCATATTCTCTTATGGCATTTTATATTGTTTTGCAGAGCTGATAATCAACTATGGCATACTGTGTAGAGGGTGGAAGAAAGCTCCCAAGCTCACTTAATGAGGCTCTTGATAAGATCACTGCAGATAAGGTAAAGATGTATGAGGATGAAGCCACTGAAAATTGGAGACGGGTCAATTCTGTCATCAAAGAATTGGTGCACCAGATGAAAAAGGATCCCAAATTCGAATCGATGTATGAAGATCATATTGCCACTGGAAGTTACTATGAAAAGCTGAGAGCTATGGAGCCAAATGAGTTTGATTGTGCATTTCTCTTCAAAAACCTCAACGTGGATTCTAGAACCTTTCAGGTATGTTATCGTTAAAAATCCTTCATCACTAAGGTGCCTCAAGGGGTTATTTGCTAATATAGGGAATATAAAAACAAAACTTCCCTTTAAATTGATCTTTCCTTGACACTTGAAATTAGAGGTCCCTGATCAAAATTTGTGGAGAGTAGCTCCGTTAGAAAACACTATTCAAGTTTGTTTTTTCAGTTTTCACTCCAAACATCCTACCGCCTGCTTAGAGGGTACTTTTGTGATACTTATAATGTATTCCACATCGGAAGACCTTTATACTTTGAATAAATATCAATGTTACATTGACTCATAAGCACAACAGTATGGAATAATAAACCTTAATGAGCCCAATCACGACTTACGATCTTCACATGAGGTACAATAAACATATGTTAGGATATTTCGTCTTGAAAGTATGATTTCCATATGATCTTTTATTTGATGCAGGTAGACCGAGCTGGTGCCCCACAAGCATTTGCCTTTTGCAAACTGGCAAATAAGGCAGATGCAAATAAAATTGCATGCTATCGAGAATTCATCACAGGTGGTGGATACCTAGATCCAACACTTTTCTATAGATGGTTTTTTGGTTTGGTTCAAAGTGCCATGAAAAAGTCAAAGGATGAACTTGTAGGTGTGGTAGGGCCAAGTGAGAACCGTCCAGCGGTTACTATCACCATTGATGGTAATATAGATGTTGATTTGATGCCAGCGTTTAAGGGGCGAGACTGGCCTCAAGATGCAACACTCCCGCAAGGCCATGGACGGATGTTTGAAGACATGAGTAGCATCAAATTGGAGATTGAGCGAGGCAACAGCTTTTGGCTATTGGGTACCAAGCCATACAAGATAGTTGATGGGGAATATTGCAACAACCCACACCTTCTCTGGAGATTTGCTTTCTCCCCAATGGAAAAACGTCTCTTCCGGAGTGCCAGGTACGGTGATACTCCTGAACTTTGCTACAAACAGGTAAGCATTCTACGTCTGTTATCTTTTAAGATACTTTCAAAGCCCAGCCTACTTTATCAGAAAACTTGCACACCAGTTACAAGCAGAAAACAAAGTTTTTTTACATAATTTAATTTCTTTCATTTCTTGAAATATCTCCACTGTAGGACAAACACTGATTGCATGCTGCCTGCAACTGGAGTGAACAGTCGAATGCAGCTGGTGATATATATATATATATATATATATATATATATATATATATATATATATATATATATATATATATATATATATATATATATATATATATTTAAATATATATATATATATATATATATATATATATATATATATATATATATATATATATATATATATATATATATATATATGAGTTAACAAATCACAGTAATGCACACCAAATTTACATTTGAATCATACACATTGCCTGACACTTATGGGAACATCCTTCACCCATCTATGCATAAGAGTTCTTCAAGAAATTGCCATATAGATCTATGTAATACTTTTGACAATACTTTGGGCATAAAAAATCATTTTACAAAATATTTCGATGAGAATTGTTGGTACTTTTCTTATTAACAAATATCCTTCACATATTTTCCGGTTATGATTTTGCCTGGTACATTTCACACAAATTGTCAGGCTGTTTTTGACTGCTGTAAGCATTAGGGGGTCAATAACTGAGTAATATAACAATCCTTCTGAACAATCTATTGATCCAAGGTGGTCACCAGTAATAAAATCATGATTTCTGAATTATCTGCGAGCGTAAGAAAAAGGGGTGGGGGGTGGTGGTAGAACGCACCAATTTTTAGACTTCCACAAAATGATTTTTTATATTTCAAAAATGACTACAAGATGACTGCTATCCCTTTCCCCATGTTTTTTTTTGTTTCACATCCAACTCCCTAGGATTTTTAATGGCAGTCTAAGTGTGTTCGACCCCCCCCCCTTCTTCTGGAATAGCCCTCACTGGACTTTGTCATTACAATTGGATTTAACTAAACTTCTAGAAATACTTCTTCAAATATTTCACTAAATATCTATCTATATGTATATATGTGTGTATATATATATATATATATATATATATATATATATATATATATATATATATATATATATATATATATATATATATATATATATATACATATATATATATATATACATATATATATATATATATAATATATATATATATATATATATATATATATATATATATATATATATATATATGTATATATATATATATATATGTATATATATATGTATATATATATGTATATATATATGTATATATATATGTATATATATATATATATATATGTATATATATATGTATATATATATATATATGTATATATATATGTATATATATATATATATGTATATATATATATATATATATATGTATATATATATATATGTATATATGTATATATATATATATATGTATATATATATATATATATATGTATGTATATATATATATATATATATATATATATTTATATATATATATATATACTGTAGAACACAAATATGAGGCGTGTCCCAAATATAGTGAATTGAAGAGTTTTCGCATCATAGCGTAACTTTATGTCAGTGCCGCTGACGGCGTCAGTACAGTAATAAAAAAGTACAGCGTTTTTATATATAGCGAAGCAGAACCACATGCTATCAGGAAATTAGAAGTAATTTCTTTTTTATAATAAATACTTACCTGCGATCATTGGAAGCTATCTCCAGGGCTTGCTCTGGTCACCCAAAAGGTAGGCTCTCATTTGGCAGTCTCTCCCTATGGAAGATCCTTGCGATGATCATAGCGGAGGGTCTACTAAATGTAGCCTCCAAAATTAAAAATAGACCGTGGTTTGTGTGATCCCCGCTAGGGGCCGCACTGATACCGGTCATGACGTCACGGTTGGCGCATGCGCCTTCATCCTCTTCTCATTTTTGGCGTTAAATACCATCATGGAAGAACGGATTCTAGGGGAGGATACAGAAGGGTGGGCAATGATCGCAGGTAAGTATTTATTATAAAAAAGAAATTACTTCTAATTTCCTGTTTTATATCTAAATTCTTACCTGCTCACATTGGAAGCAGAGTACCACCGCCAAGAAAAGCTGTGGAAGGATCAGTTCTATTTCCTAGAAGCTGTGCCAGCCGTGACCAGCACTGCTCTACTAAACCTGCCTTTTGTTGCAGGAAGATCTTTAAGATAGAACTGCGCAAAAGTTTGCGGCCGGCTCCAGGCTGCGGCATCCATAATAGCTTCAAATGGCACTCCGGCCATTGTAGCCCAAGTAGTTGCGACCCCTCTGGTGTCGTGGGCTCTAATGCCCATGCGTTGCCTCCGTTCCTTAGGAAGGTGCGAGAACGCCCCCGCTATGGCCTCTTTGACCCAACCAGCGACTGTACTCTTGGTAGCCTTAGTATAAGGCTCCCTTGACCGAATGAAAAGGGCTTTTTCATCCCCTCGCAAGGGCTTGGTTAATTCCAAGTACCATTTCAGGGCCCGGACAGGGCAATGTACTTTGTCGTCTGGCGAGAACTCCTTCAGGCTGAGGAGAAACACCTCACTAGGAGTAAACGAGACCGACTGGTTTTTGTCCAATAGGAGGGATGGGAGAAGACGGACTCCTCCATTTTCCCATCGCAGATGACATGCGTCTATCCTGCAGGAATGGACCCAGCTTCCTCGCCTGGCCGAAGCCAGCTGCAGTAGGAAAGCTGTCTTGACCGCCACCGACCTCAATGGTGCCGTGTGAATCGGCTCAAAGGGAGGGCCCGCTAGGTACTTGAGTACCGTCGGGAGATCCCAAGTCTCATTGAGCGTCCTTGGTCTGGCGGAAACCACAAACAAACCCTTAATAAGGGTCGACAAATCCGTGTTGGACGACACAGTTGTCCCATCCGGAAAACCTCTATGAATGGCTGCGATAGCAGATTTGTATCATGCAATGGTTGACGGAGCTAAGGGCTTCCCCTTATGCTTCACCGTCCGCAGGCCATTCAGGAATTCCGCGACTTCCGCTACAGGGGCCTCAGCGGGACCCACACCTCGCTCCACACACCATCGTCGGTAGTGGAGAAGACGGGAATCATAAAGCCGGCAAGTTGATTCTTGCCTGGCCCTGGCTGCCGTCTCTGCAACTCCCTGCGAAAAGCCTCGGTCAACGAAGGATTTGCGGACAGCGGCCATACAGCCAGTCTCATTCTGTCCGGTTTGGGGTAAAACATCCCCGTGACCGAGTTCTTCAGGAGGTTGTCCTTGGGTGTGATCACTCGCGGAAGGTCTGTCAGCATGCTGGTCAGCTGATGGAACCACGGCTGGCTGGGCCAAAACGGGGCTACTAGGAGGATCCGGGCTGACCACTGCAGCCTCAGTTTCCTCAATACGCTCGGGATGAGGTTGGTCGGCGGGTACGCGTACCCGTACAGACTCTCCCAATTCTGCGTCAGAGCGTTTATTCCGCTCGACGTCTGAGAGGGGCGCACTGAGAAGAACACTGGAAGTTTGTGGTTCTTCTCTGACGCGAAGAGATCCACATGGGGAGTCGGCCAATGCTCGAATATGAGCCGAACCACTGTCTTGTGGAGGGACCACTCCGTGGGGTGGTTGTGTTTCCCCCTGGACAGGGCGTCCGCCAGGACGTTCCTGACTCCCGATATGTGGTTGGCAACCAGGTAGATCCCGTGTTGCCTGCACCAGGCCCACAGGTCCAGTGCCAGGTAGCACAAGGTGGGGGACTGAGTTCCACCCTCCTTGTTGATGTAGGCCACTGTAGTGGTATTGTCCGCAAGGACATCCACAGCAGTGTCCCGTACCTGAGGCAGAAAATGCTGCAGAGTCAGCCATACTGCCTGCAGTTCGAGCCAGTTGATGTGGTGCTTGGCCCAAGCCCGCGGCCACTGACCTGAGATCACCCAGTCTCCTAGGTGACCTCCCCAGCCCTCCATCGAGGCATCCGTGACTATCGTCATAGTCGGATCTGGCCTGAGAAACGGCCGGCCCACCGTCAAGTTGGCCCGCGATGCCCACCACTCCAGCTCTCTGAGCGATTCGTGGTCGGGGTATATCCGGAGATATGGGCTGTCCGAGACTTGCGTCCACTGACTGTGGAGCATAAGTTGGATCAGACGAGTATGTGTCACCGCCATGGGGACTAACTCGCGCAGACTGGACAGATGTCCTAAGAGCTTCTGCCAAGTTTTCGCTGGCTGAGGGCTCCGTGCTAGGAGCGAGGATGCCAGTCGCGACGCTCTGATGACCCTCTTCTCGCTCGGGAAAACGAGCATGTTGATGAGGTCGAGGGTCGATCCCAGGAATGCTGGGAACTGTGTGGGTATCAACTGGGACTTTCCTTCGTTTACGAGGAAGCCCAGTTTTGTCACCCAGAACAGTGTGAGGTCGCGTTGACGTTCCACAAGCGACCTTGACTGGTTCTTCAGAAGCCAGTCGTCTAGATACTGGTGCATGTCTACACCCTGTATCTTGAGGAACGCCTCGATGGTTCGCACAATCCTCGTGAACACCCGAGGTGCTGTTGAGAGCCCGAACTGGAGCACCAGGAATTCGTACACCCTGCCATCGTAGGCAAAGCGGAGGAACCGTGTGTGTTCGGGAGCTACGGGGACGTGAAAGTAGGCGTCTCTTAAGTCTATAGAGACTGCCCACGTCTCTGACATTGAGGAGTCCCTCAAATGCTCTGAGGTCTTTAGCCTCTGCTGGTGGGCCTCTCCCAGGCAGTCCATCACTGTTCGTAGCGTCTCCATCCGAAAGGATAGGGGCTTTACGAATTTGTTGAACGCCTTTAAATTGAGAATCGGGCGCCAACCGCCCGACTCTTTGGCCACCAGAAAGATAGGGGAGTAAAACCCCGGTATGTCCGCGTGGAAGGGAATCTCCCTGATCGCCCGTTTCTCGAGCATGGACTCCAGGCCTCGTTCGAGGTCCTGACGTCGCGCCTGATTCCGAGGAATCGGGGTGCAGCGGGGCTCCTTTGTTCTTGGGGGGTTCCCCGTGAACTCTATCCTGTAGCCCTTGGTTACAGTCTGCAGTACAAACTGGTCCGACGTAATCAGGGGCCACAGGTGGGCGAACGCTCTTAATCGCCCCCCCACCGGACAAAGCTGATCATTCTGCATCAGCTTTGGGGGCTGGTTTTGGGGTGTTATAGGTGGAGTAAGCGTCTTTTTTGGCGCCTCCACCTCGACCCCTACCACGGCCTCTACCGGCACCTCTACCTCCACCGCCTTCGGACGAGGAGGAGTTCGAGCCTCCACCACCTTTTTTACCCTTCTTGTTGTGCTTGCCGCCCGAGCCTCTGCCTTTTTTGAAGGGGATCCGAAAACGATCCCCCGATTGCTTCGAGGTCGAGGGCTGGTCACGGGCTAACTGAGCCTGTGACACACTCAAGAGTTGGGTCTTGGTGGTCGACTCTACTGTTTGGGTCCATTGGCCCGCAAACATGAGACCCTTTGTCAGGGGAAGCTCTCTGAGACGCAGTCTGGCCATCGTGGGCACGACTTTCTTGTTCTCCGCCAGAGCTGCCGATAAGAATCGGATGCGACGGTCAAACCCCGCCTCCAACTTCTGGCGTGTGGAGATGCGTCCTATAGCTGCGGTTAAATAGTTGGCCAGAGACACGGCCCCGGCCAGTGTCTCGTCCACCATACATTCTGGCATAGGTGGTGGCGTCAACGCCGCGAGGAGAGCAGCGCGCTCTTTCTCTCTACTTACTATAGTTGCAGAAATGAACCCTTGAGTTCGCTGCAAATATATAGAGAGGCGCGCGAGGAGAGATGAAGTCGATTCGACTTGCTTTGCGAATCTCTCCGCCTCTTTGGTCACCGGATGTGGTCCTTTCGGTCCAAAGGGCTTCGCCGGATCCCAATCCAACTTGTAGGTGGATCGCATGTACTCTGTCACCTCGGCGTCCACTTCGAGGACCTTAAGCAAGGTCTCGTCCTCTTCGACAAGAGGGAAGAAGCGCGCGAGGGTAGAGTCCCCGAAGGACCCGGCCTCCTTCACCACCCGTCTGTCGTCGACAGTACACGCTATCTTAGAGACCCCGTCACGGGCCCATAGCGCTGGTGCCTCCACCGCACGTGAGGTTGGTGTGGCAAAGACACTGAACTCCGACTCCTCCGGGGGAGGAGAAGCGGATGGTGGTGAGGAGAACTTTAGCACCTTCGCAAGTGCATGGAGAACGGGTACGAACTCCAGAGGGCGAGAAAATTTAAAATCCTGCGCCTCCCAGGATTCACGCCACGACCTAGTAAGGTCAGGGTGTGGTGGGATCGTGTGATCTCCACTCCCATCCCTAGGCGGACCCAGCCTTGCGTAGACCGACGTCACCGGAGCGGTGGACGTGGAGGCCGTCGCGGCTGTCTGAAGTGGCGGAGGCACCTCAGGGGGAGCCACAGGTTCCGCAGGCTTGTCGGAAGCTGCGCCCAAGAGCTCTCGATCGAGCTCAGACCACGCCTCTACAGGCGGAAGACCACAGGGGTCGAAGACCTCCTCGACTTGATCATCGAAGTGATCGTCTTCCTCATCATCCGATTGGTCGGAGAACTGACCGGGAGACAAAGATGCCGGTGACGACCGGCCGGACCTCGTCCTGGTAGGCGAGGGAGAGGCCTCACGGCGGTGAGGTCTCTTGGACGGAGGAGGTGAGCACCTCGATGGAGACAAAGAGGGAGATCTTGGTCTCTTCTCAGGGGCAGCTGGTTTATCCAGCTTCTGAGAAATCGCCAAAAGCGACTGAGTGATCGCCAAGATTGACTGTGTCATATCTGGCTGCTGAGGCGGAGGAGGAGGATTTGCCTCCTTCAGGGCCGCCACTAACGTCGCTATGTCGAACACCGGAGGTACATTCGGTGTCGGCTGTGGTTGTGGCTGATTAGCCAGAGTCAGGACTGGGGGGGGAAACAAGTCCTCTTCCACCAGGCCATGACCCTGAGAGCCTGCACGCCCTGCCAGCTCAAACAATTTCTCCATGTTTTCTTGCTGACCACAGGGAATGTGCTCCCCTTCAGAGTCCTCTCCGAACAGGTCCACATAGGGGTCACCCCCCAGTGGATCCGCTTCGAGTTCGGGGAACAAGGGGTCTCTCAACGGCGAGGCGACTCCCACCTGGGCTGCGTCATATGACTTCAAGGCAGCCTTTGTTGGAGTACGCCCAACCGATGGAGATACTGCTACTGCGGGAGATACCGCAGGTGCGGTGATCACCGCAGATGTAGCAGCAGCTGCCGAAGCAGTCCTCCGGGTGCTGCTCCTAGTAGTGGGGCCAGAAGACCCCTCTGAGGCACCACTCTTTGTGGCCCCCCCCTTTTTTCTGCTAGGAGCAGCAGTCCCGCGGGACTTCTTTGTTGGGGGTGACTCGTCACGAAGACGAGTTGAAGGCACGGCCTTCCTTGGAGATCTCCTCCTGTGTTCAGGAGTGGGAGATTTTCCCCCAGATCTCTTCCCCGTAGATGCGGTAGAAGAGGCTGACACCACGGTTGAGGAAGTCACCGCAGTTGCGGAGGTTACCGCAGATGTTACCGCGATTGCGGGATTTCCCGCATCTCCCGCATTTGCGGGATTTACCGCAGTTGCGGTATTTACCGCATCTCCCGCGATTGCGGTATTTACCGCACTTCCCGCAGCTGCGGAAGTTACCGCAGGTGCGGTACGTCGAGTCCTAGCTCGACCACGCTCTAATGGCAAACCTGAAGGTTTGTCAGAGCGCGGAGAACGAGAACGTTCTCTGCGTGCTTTAGTTTTGCGGGCCCGATAGGCCGCATCCCTCTCAGACCGTTGGATTCTCTTGGTCATCCAAGAATCGAATCCCACCCAGGTCTCCTCCGTCCAGGATTCGCACACAGTGCAGGTATGATCCCTGTCACAACGGGTGTGCCGAGAGCAGCACCCGTGCGCGATCCAGGGTACGTCAGGAGCAGGGCGAGTGGTGAAATTCGGGCAGGGCGAAGCCCCACACCGAATCTGAGAAGAAGGTCGTCCCGCCGCGGGACCGACGCTATACACGCTGGCCGACGACATCGTCGAAGGTCAGATGGAAACAAGACAATAATACAGGGAAAACACAGAGATACCGACAAGTTACCTGTCCCAGCGATGTATAATGGTCTCACTGTTATACTCGCTTGTACGTCTGTACTGTAGGCTCGAGTTTATAGCATAAACGAGCGTAAACTTCCGAGAGCTTTCAAAAACCGATTGGCAGAGCAATGGCGCCCAAAAGAGAAGAGGATGAAGGCGCATGCGCCAACCGTGACGTCATGACCGGTATCAGTGCGGCCCCTAGCGGGGATCACACAAACCACGGTCTATTTTTAATTTTGGAGGCTACATTTAGTAGACCCTCCGCTATGATCATCGCAAGGATCTTCCATAGGGAGAGACTGCCAAATGAGAGCCTACCTTTTGGGTGACCAGAGCAAGCCCTGGAGATAGCTTCCAATGTGAGCAGGTAAGAATTTAGATATAAAAGTACGCTATATATAAACAGACGCATACATTGTGTGTTCTACAGTATATTTATATTTTGTTATATTTCAATTAAATGTATGGTTGTGATTCATTTTCAGATACTCCGGTTGCTCAAGACCCTCAAGTCTTACCAGCAATGGACTAGCATTAAGTCCTACTATTTGAAAACTCTTATGCTGCATGCCATGGCTGACACAAGTATTTCTTGGGAACGAGAACATCTCGGAGAGAACTTCCTTGAAATGCTAAAGCGCCTCCAGAAAGCGCTGGAGTACCAGAGGCTACCTTATTTCTGGTTCCATGAGAGCAACTTGTTTGAGAAATTAGGCTGTCAGTACATGATTGAGGTTGCAAATCGTATCGGGCGTATCATCAGAGATATCAAAGCCGACTTCCGTAATGTGTACAAGTACTTCACGTAAGTTAAGCCGGACAAATTTGATTCATTGCCCCTAAGATTTTCATGGGCTTCTGGAGAAGTATCAATCTTTAAAACAAAATTTTAGAATGAATGATTATAAATTATATTTTGAAAAATAAATAGTGATTTAAATGTGTGTACGGATCACTGATGAGAGCCAGATCCACCTTGGCCTAGTGGTTACGATTCCTGGCTACCAAGCATGAGTTCAGTCAGGATCGAGTCTCTGCTGGATCCCCATAAGCGGGTTGGCCTGGTCACTATATAAATGTTTGGCATTGTGGAGGGCTGTTTATGGTTGTTCTGCAACTGAAATATCCCTTGGAACTATTTGTGAAAAGAAGAGAATTTGTTCTCGGTTCTGGGATTCTATCTCATACTGATATGGCCTAAGCTGTTGAAGGCGAAGTTTACTTTGTATGACAAAAGCAACTTTTGTAAACATAAGTACTTTTGTTGTAGTGTCTTGCACCAATTGTAGATGGCGTACATGATCTTTAGACTGGTTGAAGCAATCTCCGGCACATCCATTTGGTCTACTGCTACTGGTACGCCCTAGTATATGCAATTGTGTACCGATGCAGTTGAGTTTATGAATCTGTGGTATAGTTCTCCACTTTACAACCTACACAAACAGTGACTCGCACCAGAGCTTAGCACTCTGCAGACTGCTAGCATAGGCGGTATTAGATCGTACTAGGCTATCAGAAGCAGTAGACCCAATAGATGTGCCGTACTTTGCCAGACAAAAGTACTTCTGTCTTGACAAAAGTTGCTTCTGTCAACAAAAATATGGATGTTACAAACGGCTCCCCATAGATGAGTACCCATGTGTTAGGGTTTCAGCCATTTTCCAGGTTTTTTGCTTCATTTTGTATTGGTCAAATTAGTTACCAGCAACATACGGGTTAAGGGACATCCAGTATTTTGTTTTATTTGTGGTGTTTTACTTTTGCACGGTATGTCTCCCCCCCCCCCCTGTCTAATCATTTAACACTATCATTGCAGTGCTATTGATCTCAAAGCCCTAAATGACTGTCTGCTCCAAATCCATGGTAAAGATGACTCGGAAGAAAAAGAGCTCACACAAGGAATGTCATCTCTTGGCTTCGGACACTCTATAGTTAGTATTCTAATAAAATGTCTTGCACAAATTAAGCCAGGGCTTATAATAGTTTTCTGTATAAGGTGATGTCACTGTTGTGAATATAGTGAGGAATTGTTCTAATTTTGTATGTTATTCTAACCTCTTTCTCCAATGACTTAATTCCTCCTAAATAATATGATCATGTAATTCATCTATATCTATTCATCTCTCTATGTATATCCATCTACTGTATGTTAATATCTTGGCAGTTTAATTAATGCATACTTTGTGCACCCCTGGAGTCAGCATTGATAAAACTGGCCATCATTATTTGGACATCTGATCCCATATGCTAGTATCATTCGTCATGCTTGTCATTCAACACCACATCAAATTGTGTATCAAATGCAGAAGCTTGCAAAGCATATTCACTCTCTCTCTCTCTCTTTATATATATATATATATATATATATATATATATATATATATATATATATATATATATATATATATATATATATATATATATATATATATATATATATATATAAATATATATACATATATATATATATATATATATATATATATATGCATATATGTGTATGTGTATATATATATATATATATATATATATATATATATATATATATATATATATATATATATATATATATATATATATATATATAAATATATATACATATATATATATATATATATATATATATATATGCATATATGTGTATGTGTATATATATATATATATATATATATATATATATATATATATATATATATATATATATATATATATATATACACATATATATATACACATATATATATATATATATATACTATCCATTTTTTTCTTTTATAGGGAATTGGAAGTGACGAAGAGGCTCCAAAAGAAGCATTTGTTTCATACTTGGTCAAAGCAATGGAAAAAAAGGATCTCTTGTTCTGCGAGCAGGGCTCAGGAAGTAACCAGTTCCTATGGCTTAATGAGTTGTCTAAGTCAGAATACTTCGAGGTAAGTATTGTATTTTCTTATCATTATTCTCACATTCCAGGGTGGACTTCAACTTTTTGAATCAGGGGCTTTTTTGAATGGGCCTGCCCGGATGGTTGAGTGGTGTAAATTATGTGGTTAGCATGTGTAACTTATGTGCTAATTTTTGTAATATATATGTGGTATTTATGTGGTTATTATGTGTTAGTTATATGGTTAGTATGTTGTAGATATGCGGTCAGTTATGTGGTAGTTTTGTGGTAAGCATGTGGTAGTTATGTGGTAGTCCCTAAGTCATCATGAGTGTTATTTGTGTTTAAGGTTGACTTATGTGGAGCTCCACCGGGATTTGGCTATTATCGCCTGAAAGAAGACGATGAAGATATTGTGCAGAAATTTGCCAAGTTTCTCCGAGGGAATTATTGTCTTGATCCAAGTAGATTTTACAAGTGGTTCTATGGACTGGTCAGTAAAAGCAAGGATGCTGCTAAGCGAGGTATCACTGCCAGTACGAGAGAAGGGAGATCCGTGGTTAAGCTTTCAATCAGTGGAATGGATGATGAAAATGTTCACCCTGTGATTAGAGGGAAAGGTCTACCTCCAGCTGTGGACCCTCCAAAGAAGTTAAATTCAGTACATGACCTTCTCTATAGAGAAGAGGCAGCAGGGAGGTTGACATGGGCACTGCAACCACCATCCAGGCAACAAGGCAACGATTTGCTGTGGGAATTCACCTTTCAACCCATTGAAGAAACATGGTTGGGGAAAACCATCTGCAGGCGTATGGTAGGTCAAAATATTGTGCCGTATTCGCCTGAAAAAAGGCACATCGCAAGTGCAGAAGGGGTGCTGGCGAATTTCTGTGTAACTGCACCCAATAAACGGTTCAGATTGTGGAGTCTTTTTCTCCATACTAGTCCCCTATGGTCCACAAAACATTTTTATCTAAGCATAGATAAAAATGGGAGTATGGTCCAATTACATATTATTATATATATTTGTATTTATTATTATTATCATTATTGTTGGTATCATTGTTCTTTATTATTCCTACTTTCTTTATTATTTAATTATTATCATTATTATCATAATAATTGGTATTATCATTATTATTATATTATTACTGTTATTATCGTTATAACTTAATATCATTTTTGTTATTATCATTAATCATGATAATAATCATAATTATTATCATTATTATTGATATTATTATTTTTGTTATCATTATTGTCATAATTATTGTTATTATCATTGTCATTATTGTCACCATCATTAGCGCATTTACCTTCTACAGGTGCATGCACTGATGTCCAGGCTATTTGAGATTCAAAGCTTCACAAGTCTCTCTCCTAAGGTTGCACTGATGCTGATGATGCAGATAGATATTCCCAACAACAAGGGGAAGAACGACGTCGCTGAGTTCTTCATCAAAGTCCTAGTACGCCTTGAACAAGCACTGGAAAAAAGGAAACTGAGTAATTTTTGGATTCCCAAAATCAACGAGTTTGATTCACTACGAGAGCAGGTGATGGAAGAGTATGCAGTCAGGTTTGGGAAGATCAACATGGACATCTCTACTGATCACAAATTTGTGTATAAATTATTCAAACATCCTGAATATTGAACTTCTTCCACCAAGGTGGATGTATGAACGTAACGGCATCTGTTACTTCTAAAATATAGTTATGAAAGAGAACTTTTGGTGGTTTTGATGTGGACTCTTAATGAGCTTTTACTGTGGAATCATAATGCTAAATTTATGCACTTCTTTGTAAAATGAACTGTACATTTTATAAGCTCAGAGATTCTGTATTATAAATGCTTAATTATTAATGGTGGAAGAAACATGGTAGGACCATTTTGAGTGGAGGTAACTGGCGACACTTTTACATTCCACGAGCCCGATTCTAAACCTGCCAGTGGGCAGTGGTGAGAGACAGCTTGCAATGTGTGGCAACCTTTTAGAGAATATTGCTTTTAGGTCCAGCCCTTTTTAATGGAACTTTTGCATCTATAAATGGCATAGTTATACAGTTAGTTGTGGATGCTTTTTTATATGTAGTTATGGAACAGCATTGATTAAGGTATTTCACCTAATCATTATGGTGTGAGTGACCTTGGCTTCGCCACCAGGGTTGGATTAGCTGCAAAGGAAATGCATTATTACTGGCATACACATCTTATACAAAGCTAATTATATCTGATATCCTAGTAGAGCCTGATGCTGTCAATTTCATAATTAACCTCAAGTATGAAATAGGTTTCTCAAATAGATTTAAGCAGGAACTTTATAATTTAATAGTCTAAACTTCCTGATTTAAGGCAATAAATGTACTTTACTAACCTCCTTGGGGCTTCTATATATCCGTGTGCTTGAAAGATAGGGAGTGCGTCTGTTTTCACCGCCTCGCCTTGTGCGTTGGTACTGAGGGTATGCAGGGAAAATTTATTACTTAATTCTTGAGCGTCTATTTCTTGTGAGCATCCAAAGTCAAGTTGCTATCCAAGACATTTGGTTTCGCATCAGGTGTTGAAATACCCAATTAGCGACAGCTACACTAAGAGTACAGTAGTAACCTTGTCCTATCTGTAAATACTTGGATACAATTAGATATACCGTATTCGCCCGATTGAGCGCACCGTGCGGGTGCAAGTTGGGAAATTTTTCTGTAGCAGGGGTTTTGTCAAACATTCACATAACCGCACCCCCAATGAGTGCCGATCGTGGTGTTACAAGGCAAGAGGCAAGGTATGTGATTTGGTTTGGGTTACTACTGGGGGGAAATTTAACATGAGGAGACGATCTTTGAGGCTTGCTTGCTTGGTCCCCCAAAATCGGCGAAAAATAGGGGGGATGTGCTTATTCAAGACAGTCTTAATCGGGCGAATACGGTATAAGAAAGAGGGTCTGATTCATAAATAATTGACTATATATTTCTGAAATGATTTAGAAATATGTTTAGCCCATTTGCACTTTGAGTGTATATATGGCCTGATGATTCTAAATATAGTATTGTCGTAACAGTGTACTATCTGAAAAATATTGGGGTGGAATTGTTAAAAGGAGGGTCATTTACTTTCAGTCAAACGTGTACCAATCACTTTGTTATGTTATGTAATCAAAACAGTTCTGCATGTGTCAGAATGTACAATACATATGTGAATAGATTGATAAGTGTGGTACCAGTTTAATTCTAAATCCTAGGGGCCTTTGAAATTTACATACTGTTATTTCCCACAATGAATCCGCTGGGCAAAAAATAAATATTTTCAACGATTTTAGGGGCTAGCCGGTTTAACCCTTTCAATGCTGAGGCTACATTTGTCAAAGTTACAAAACACATAAAACTTTGAAAAGCTGCCATGTTGGTATGCATTGGAAAGCTCTTGATGAGAACTCTCAGATGAGTACCCATGTGCCAGGGTTTAAGGTCGTTTTTCAGGGTTTATGGATCATTTTGTATAGACCAAATTAGCCACCAGCAGCATAAGGGTTAAGACAATTATCTTGTCACTGAATCTGGGGGTTGGTCATTTTAAGGGAATACTGTCCACCGCAGAAGATTCTCCTCTGATTACAGGGTCTTAATGTAATTGAACATGCAATTATTAAAGAAAGAAGATTTACCATGTATTGAATCGCAATTTCTTGTAGACTGCCATGTTGCCTCATTATTTGTTTCAATTCAAATGAATTCTTGACTGAAATAAAGGCAGAACAAATCACAAAAACGAATTATGATTGTCTTATTTTACACCATATTGTTGATATTCATTGGTATCCATTACAAAGGGTATTTATATCTGAAACATTCACTCTTAGTTGGTACTGGTTCGCTATTTACTGGGCGGCTTCCATTGCATGTTGTCGCAATGATTCTTCATTTAAACCTAGCACAAAAAATTCAGCTATAAAAAGCAAACAGAAATGAGTAAATCAAACAATTTATGACTTACTTTATTTCGTAGAGTAGACTTGCAATGTAAGCCAATTTGGAGTGGTTATAGCCAGAATTTGTCGGCTATGAATTTCCACTCCCAACTTTTGTTTGAGCACTTGTATATATTGTGGAATTATAGCTTTATTGTGATTGATGCTATTGCCACAAGGATAAAAATTTTATACTAAAACCCGTTTTTTGATTTAGGAAATGCTTATGAATCATCAAAGTATCCTAAAAATGCTGACGTAAAATATATACAATAAAACACACAGGCATTTTTTTTCAATATATATATATATTTATATACATATACATGAGCAATTCATTATTTACAAATGAAATAATAATGATAGCCTAAGTTCCAGAAAAGTATGCACATATATACACAATTATGCAAACAAAAGAATTACCTAACACTCTCTCTATTTAGGTATCATACAGTGATATTTTGCCATAATACTTTCTCGTGTGCAAAAGACTTTCATTGTATACATGCGTATTGCAATCTGCCCTCCCTGAAAGTACCTGCACACAGGTATTAATAAAAAGGAACCTGCAACTCTGCATACGTTGGAGACAAATCAGACCGTTTTATTGCAAATTACCCTAACATAATCTTTAACTATATAGAGTAATGTTATCATCAATATGCTCCGCATCGATAACTCTCCTAAATAATAAACCTGCTTTCAAATGTCAATACACGTATCGTTGCATATTATAAAAATGAAAATGAAGACTTATCGGAGCAGCAGCTAAATAGACTCCTATCACATTAACAATATTAACACTTTCATTCTCCAGGTGGGACCACATAGGTGTTAATCCATTGATGCCTGGAAATCTTTTTGACATAGTTCGTCTGGATCTAAACAAATTTTCAAAATATCTTTGAAATCAAGCATAAATTGGTCAAATATCTCAAGGAGAGTTGTTGGATAGTTTCTGATCAACATCTCTCCTTCCGATATTTTGCAAAAGATGCTCTAGTTAGAGAGATATCGCAAAAAATATGCAGTTATGGTGGCAACAGGCATGAATAGGTTAACCCTTTCAATGCTGCGGCTACTTTTGCCCAAAGCACGAGGATTCAAAGATTTATGAAAACCATGTAAACCCTGTCATGTTGGTATTCATTGGATAGCTCTTGCTGAGCACTCTTAGATGAGTACCCATTTGCCAGCGTTTCAGTCATTTTTCTGGGTTTTGCATCATTTTGTAAATGACCAAATTGGCCACCAGCATCATAAGGGTTAACCCATTAATGCTCACAGTGGCCAAAAGCAGCCTCATAATTTTGATGAAATATTGCAGACAAAGGCATAGTTAGGATAATATATAAAGGAGAAATGTTGGTCAGCATATCAACAACCACTCTCCTCAAATATTTTGTAAAATCATTCTTGATTCCAATTTTTTTTCAAAAAGTATTAGAGATTCAGAAGACAACTTGTGGAGGAACTCTTAACCCATTCAATGCTAAGGCTACTTTCGTCCAAAGCACAAGGATGCAAAGATTTTCGAAAACCATCTAAATCCTGTCATGTTGGTATTCATTGGATAGCTCTCGCCTATGTTCCCTCAGATGAGTACCCATGTGCCTTGGTTTCAGTCATTTTTCGGCTTTTTTGCATCATTTTGTATTACCCAAATCGGCCACCAGCAGTATATGGAATCACAAAGGTGTCAAGAAACAAAATGGAGGTGAATGTGGATATGTCGACAACAAATAAACCAGACTCTATGATACCAGATTGGCCTCCCCAAAGATCCTTACAATTATGACTCTTTTTGCTTCTTTGAAGTAATTCAACCAAAAGTTTAGGAAAGGTAAGTGGCTCTAGCACACAATATAAAAAGACTATTAGTTTGCTGGGGTTGTTAATTTCAAGATTTGGTCGCACTTAGTTTATCTCAGCAGCAGAACTGTGCAGTTGGGGTCTAGGGGTATTTGAAATGTAGATTGTCTGAGATTCATTCCCCTGCTTTTTCGGTGTAAGATCTAAGCAGAAACTAATGTTGCAAAAAGCAAATTAATATGAGACTTTGAGACATACTAAGGAAAAAATTGGTTGATACTAAATATGCTGGTGTCTAATTTGGCCAACACAAAATGATGCATAAACATAAACAATGACAGTAACCCTGGTATACGGGTACTCATCGGAGAGTACTCAGTGAGGGCTATCCAATGAATACCAACATGACAGGGTTTAGATGGTTTTCAAAAGTCTTTGCATCCTTGTGCTTTGGACGAAAGAAGCCTTAGCATTGGAAGGGTTAATAAATACTAGCGCCACCTAACACACTTATGAGTTTGGGAAATTGCAATGGTTGAGCAGGTTAGTGTGTTCAAATGAAGCTGCTGGAAAATAAAACATGTCTTTTTAAAAATTCATAAACATTTAAGCTGAGTCATAATCAAGTAAAACTAATTGCAATGAAATATTCATGACTATTTCATAATCAGGCTTCTTTAGCTGGAAAAAATACAAACTTTGGCTTATGTATTCTTTCCCAATAACATTAATGCTCTCCTTGAAAGAAAGAAATGTTCAGTGTTGCAACTCTCTCTCTCTCTCTGAGAGGGTAACCTCAGAAATGTTTTTGCATTTTTGTTGTAAAATGATCACTTTTCTCCTTTAAATAGGGGTGGGTCCATGAGTGACTTTGAGGATTAAGGTGTTTCTCAGAAAGATATCTGCCTATTTTACTGTAAATAAAACCATTTTATTGTCCTGTGCAGCAATGGTGGAAACTTGACGTCTTGTTTCTAATGAGTTTTGTTTTCCAATGTTTCCGAAAAGTCTTCTCAGTATTTACTCTTGCGTAGCAGAGTTTGTACCTTGGGTCATTGTGAGGATGAAAATATTTCTAAGAAAGTATCTTTTTCATTTTTTCCAAAAAGTTTTTCTCAGTATTTTTTTCTTGCATAGCAGAGGTTGTACCTTTGGGTCCTTTGTGAGGATGAAAATGTTTCGAAGAAAGTTTCTTTTTCATTTTTCCCCCCCAAATTTTCTCAATATTTTCTCTTGCGTAGCAGAGGCGGTGCCTTGGCTCTCTGTAAAGGTAAAAACTGTCCTTTCAGGCTCGGTGCCTCTTCTCCTGGGCTTGTGATCATGAGGGAAATCTTCGTTGGCGATGAAACTGAAATAATAATACATAGTCTCTTGTAATTTCAACAAAATTCATGCACAGCGGAACCTATGTAACATTAAAAGTGTTATATACCAAAAGTATTCATCCTAAGCTGTTCTCAATTTCACTTTCCTATTCAAATATTAAATTATGTTTGCATTCAAGAGTGGCGATTTATCAAAGCATTCAAGTTACAAAGGGAAAACTTGCAACTCAACAAATCCCTTTACTCACAAAAGGCAACAGTGATATTTAACATATCTTTGAAAGAAATGATTTCAATAGTCAGATAGTATTGTTATAGACAATAGACAATAATAATATATAAAATATTCTTTTCATTTTATGTGATATTATTATTATTATTATTATTATTATTATTATTATTATTATTGTTATTATATTTATCATAATTATTATCATTATCATTATCATTATATGTTGTTCACATGCTTATAGTATTCTATGATCAATTTACCATCAAACTTAAAATGTCCAACCCCATGTAGAGTTGTTAAGCTTTGGTAAATTCTTATTGAATGCTGTTGTAATTGTTATTTTTGCCACCAATATTTTTTTTGCAATAGCTATTGGTTTTGTAGTATATCATAAAATGTGCTTACCTTGTAAAGATTCCCGTATAGGCATTCTCTTACTTGTTGGTCTTGCTGCAGAAGAACTCTGTAATAAAAAAATAGTGATATTTTTATTTTTATATATATATATATATATATATATATATATATATATATATATATATATATATATATATATATATATATGTATATATATATATATATATATATATACATATATGTATATATATATATATATATATATATATATATATATATATATATATATATATATATATATATAAACATAAATATATATATGTATATATATATATATATATATATATATATATATGTATATATATAAATATATACTCAATATTGACTCGAGTTTTGGTGGCTAGATTTGCCGAGCGCTCGAGTCCATTTTTTGGGCCGAGTCCCGGCACTAATACACACACACACAAATATATATACATATATATATATATATATATATATATATATATATATATATATATATATATATATATATATATATATATATATATATATATATATATATATATATACATATCTTTATGATCAAGTTTTCTTTGTTATAGCATGACTAGGGTTAATGGGTCAATTAGGGGATCTGATCCGATCAAATATTGATATTTTAAAAATGATATAATAATTATATTTAAACAATATTTCAACTACTTTTCGTGACTACGATTGGCCTGTGGGAAGTAATTAACTAAGTGGCGTCTTGCCTTCTGTTCTTGTGTAGCTCAATTAAAAGTAGGTTCTTATTTTTGATATGCTAAACGGTTATCGTTAAGCATATCATTATAAATGAAATGATCCGATACTTTTCCTTATCGATATTATCTTAGATGAATAAAAGAATGGAGATGTAGCGAGAAACCAATTACTATATGCACTAGGGTGAAAACCTGGCTATCACAGGGGTCTCGAATCTGGCCTCAGTGTGACGTCACTAGGAGACAAAAGACCAATGAGGGCTCTCGTTTTGTTTACAAACAGAGAAAGCTGTGCACCAACATGTGCAGGATATAACTTTTTGGCAAATTGTCACAGCCTGATTGTTTAGGTTGACCGGCTGGTTTCATATCCACTTGTTTTTATTCATCCAAGATATTATTGAAGTACTGAGTAAGGATCCACATCCCATATTACAGGTACCACTTACATCCAGCAGCGTGTTTCTTCCATCTTGCGTAGCGGCTCCGTTCTCCCGGCCCAAAACCTGGAGCAGTTCCGAACTCTCGCTGGAGATTCCTTCCAATCCCTCCAGCTTCTCTGAGATCTCCTCGACGTCATAATCCTCCCTTTTCATTGGTCGAGATGACTCATTACGCAAATTAGTCCTTTTTCCTTTGCTCCCTTGCACATTGCCTCGCAAAGCTTTCTTTTTCGTTTTTGCACTGTTTCCTTTTCTTGTTATTTTTTTGGCGGCAGTTTTTAAGTTGGCGAATTGCAGTAGATGTGTCTGTTTTTGATCGTGCTGGTTTGGTGCGGGTGTTTTGGTATCAGCAGTTAGGAATTCCTTTCCCTCCTCATTATAATTGTCTATGTATTTCTTTTCAAGCTGTTATTGAAAAAAAATGTAACGAGTCTCAATTCACAAAGAAAACATGAGTATTCACTTCTAGCTTAGATGAATAAAAGAATGTATATGTAGCGAGAGACCAATTTCTATATGCGCTATAGTGAAGGCCTGGCTATACAAGGGGTCTGGAATCTGGCAAAAGTGTGACGTCACTATGAGACAAAGACCAATGAGGGCTCTCGTATCATTTATATTACAGAGAAACTTGCACGCAAACATGTGCAAAACGCGACTTTCGGGCTATACGCCACAGCCAGCCTGTTCAGGTTGACTGGCTGGTTTCACATTCACTTGTTTTTATTTATTTAAACTTCTAGTAAAGTCTAGTTGCTGAGATTCTTTATACATGACTTGCCTACAACCAGTTAATGCTAAAGCGTTCCAGAATTCCTCAGAAATTGTGGTTTGGTTCTTAAACACTTTTGACAATAATTTTCAAAAGAAATTGATTTTATACTTTATAAAATATTTGTTGAAGAGGATTTTTTGGTAAGGATCCGATTAACATATCTCCATCACATGTTTTCCCAACTATGCTTCTGCTGAAAATATTAATTTCACTGACCTCTAAATCCAGCTCATGCTCCAGACTGTCTATTTCCTTATCGGCCTGTTGTACCATGTGCTCAAGGAAATTACTGGAAGATAAAAATTTTTTTAGAAATCTTTACAAAAATCAACACAATATCAACAACAACAAAAACAACGTTAGCAGGAGTAAAAACAACAGCAGTTTTCTAGAAAGTGTGCATCTGGATTAGGAAATTTACCCTTTTTTCACTTTTTTCTGCCAATTAAAGTAACTCCTCAATCATAAACGAGGAGAGAAATATGAGTGCCTGGGAAAACCATCTACTAATCCTAAGTCAATGTGAACTTCTTGATACTGAATATAAATAATCCTAAAAGATGCTAGCCCAATTCAGCTATCAATATCATTATAACAAATTCTATTTTTATTATTATTATTATTATTATTATTATTATCATTATCATTATTATTATCATTATCATCATTACCATTATCATTATTATTATTATTATTATTATTAATTATTATAATCATTATTATCATCATCATCATCATTATTATTACTATATTCATCATCATTATCATTATTATTATAATTATTATTGTTATCATCATTATCATCATCATCATCATTATTATTATCGTTGTTATGATTTTATTAATTTCTAATTATTCATTATAACACACAATTTTTCAACAAGCACAAGTAGAAAGTGTATGCTTTACCCTGTTGTGGGGCTGATGTAGCCCTTGTTTGTGGCTAGTTGCAGGAAATGTCATAGCTAATGTGACGCTCTGACCATTATTATCATTATTAGTATTTTTATTATTATTATTATTATTATCATTATCATTATATTATCATTATTATTATAATTATTATAATCATAATTATTATCATTATCATTATTATTATTATCATTATCATTATTATTATCATCATCATAATTTTTATCATTATTATTCTTATAATCATTATTTTTATTATTATTATTTTTCATATTAATCTATTACACACAGTTTTTTGACAAGCACAAGTAAAAAGTGTACCCTGTTGTGGGGCTGATGTGGCCCTTGTTTGTGGCTAGTTGCAGTGAGTGTCGTAGCTGATGTGCGGCGGTGGCTGTCTGTCGAGCGGGAGCCTGGGACGCCGAGCGGATCCTCGGCTGGGAGCTCATGGCGAGGGCCGCCTCCGTAACGAGCTGAATATTGCTGGTGCTGACAGACCTGGTGGCGCGAGAGTCATCTACAATCACAGCAACAATAACACTATAACAATCACAATGGTGGTGGTGATGGTGGTGATGGTTATAATGGTATTAATTGTTAGAAAAAATTATTGAAAATAATCATTATTACAGTGTTAATACAGTGTTAATATTAACATCAATTGATAATAATATAGTAGTAATGATAATGATAATAATAATAATAATAATAATAATAATAATAGTTACAGTAATAATAATAATGATAATAATAATAATAACAATAATAATAATGATACAATAACAATAATAATAATAATAATTGTCAATATAACAAAATACCTATGTTGTAAATAAGATGCAAAATGATTATTAGCCGGAGATTCTAATGAGTTACAAGTCACTGTTATTAGGCAAGATTTAGAAAAAAACTATAAAGAGAAAAAAATTTGGATATCACTTTCAGAGCCAGTAAATCTCTATAATGTCCTACATACATAGAATATCAAGGCAAATTGCAAAACTTTACAGCTGTCAAGTATGCTTATACATCCCTTCATCAATCAAAAGATGCCTGAGGAAAGAGCAAGGGAGAAGGGAAAATAGAAGTTCTTGGACGTGTGTGCTAGAGAATGATATTTCTTACACGAGGGGACAGAATTTTCATCTTGGAACGAGCCTCTGGCGAGTTCCATGATGAAAATTCTGTCCCCGAGTGTAAGAAATATCATACTCTAGCACACAAGTTCAAGAACCCATTTCTGCCACGTCCCATAGATAAATAAACAGTAAATAATCGGGGAAGCTTCACATATAATGAGCGTGCCTGAGCACCTGCCTGGCATTTCTAGGTCAAGTTGCTAAGCAACGAACATGGTGCATTGTTCCATATATGGCAATCTTTACCAAATATGGTAATAAAATCATTCCAAATGCCCATTGGGAATGGCCATTGGGAATCAAATTTCTTCAATGGGTATTTCAGCCCCATAGTGGTAGAAACATATATTCCGGATGGTTTAAAGTAACCCATACAGCACTCTTTTGTTATTTCTCAATTGCTTGACAGTTTTGGTTTTAATGTCCATTCTCTAGAGTTGGGAATCGGTTGCAATTTCATGATCCATAATCAGTTACAGCGAAACGATCGATCATCGATCATAATCGGTTCTTCACACTTTTTTCAGTAATTGGCTACTAGAGGTCTTGAGCGTAAAACTAAGTGATAGTCTATGACAATTGCTTGCTATTAGCACCCACTCTAACTTCGTTTTGAAGTGTTTTTGGAGCTTAGTTTCATAGCAAAAAAAGCTGACAACTTGCTGGTCATTTAGTTATATTATTTGTCGCTAGGTGTCGCCTTTTCCGTTTATTAGATTGCCAGTTTCGTAATCAAGAAATCAGTAAAAAAAGAGGCAACCGATCGATTATTGATTATAAGCGATGATCAGCCCATCACTACCATTCTCAGAACTTGATCAAGTCCTACTATCAGTGGCTACATCTTAGACAACTCAGCTATCGGGGCAGGCCCTGAGTGGTGAGAGATAGCGAGCAGTAAGTGGCAGTGCTTTAGACCATTTAGCTATTGGGGCAGGCCCTCTGTGGTGAGGGATAGCAAGCAGTCAGTGGCAATGCCTTAGAACACTCAGCTTTTAGGGCAGGCTGTGGTGGTCTGTAACGGCAAGAAGTCAGTGGCAATGCCTTAGACCACTTGGATATGAGGGCAGGGCTTCAGTGGTGAGAGACAGCAAGCAGTCAGTGGCAACAATTTAGACCACTGGGCCATCATGGCAGGCCCTCAGTGGTCAGTAACTGTAAGAGGTCAGTTGCAATGCCTTAGACCACTTGGCTATCAGGGCAGGCCCTCAGTGGTTTGAGACAGCAAACAGTCAGTGGCAACACCTTAGACCACTAGGCCATCAGGGCAGGCCCTCGCTGGTTAGCGACAGCAAACAGTCAGTGGCAACACATTAGACCACTAGGCCATCAGGGCATGCCCCCAGTGGTGAGAGACAGCAAACAGTCAGTGGCAACACATTAGACCACTAGGCCATCAGGGCATGCCCCCAGTGGTGAGAGACAGCAAACAGTCAGTGGCAACACATTAGACCACTAGGCCATCAGGGCATGCCCCCAGTGGTGAGAGACAGCAAACAGTCAGTGGCAAAACATTAGACCACTAGGCCATCAGGGCATGCCCCCAGTGGTGAGAGACAGCAAGCAGTCAGTGGCAACACATTAGACCACTAGGCCATCAGGGCATGCCCCCAGTGGTGAGAGACAGCAAACAGTCAGTGGCAACACCTTAGACCATTAGGCCATCAGGGCATGCCCCCAGTTGTGAGAGACAGTAAACAGTCAGTGGCAACACCTTAGACCACTAGGCCATCAGGGCATGCCCCCAGTTGTGAGAGACAGCAAACAGTCAGTGGCAAAACATTAGACCACTAGGCCATCAGGGCATGCCCCCATTGGTGAGAGACAGCAAGCAGTCATTGGCAACACATTAGACCACTAGGCCATCAGGGCATGCCCCCAGTGGTGAGAGACAGCAAGCAGTCAGTGGCAACACCTTAGACCACTAGGCCATCAGGGCATGCCTTCGGTGGTTAGCGACAGCAAGCAGTTGGTAGCAATGCTAGAAATCGCTCTGCTATCAGGGCAGGCCCCCAGTTGTGAGAGACAGCAAACAGTCAGTGGCAACACCTTAGACCACTAGGCCATCAGGGCATGCCTTCGGTGGTTAGCGACAGCAAGCAGTTGGTAGCAATGCTAGAAATCGCTCTGCTATCAGGGCAGGCCCCCAGTGGTGAGAGACAGCAAACAGTCAGTGGCAACACCTTAGACCACTAGGCCATCAGGGCATGCCCTCGGTGGTTAGCGACAGCAAGCAGTTGGTAGCAATGCTAGAGATCGCTCTGCTATCAGGGCAGGCCCCCAGTGGTGAGAGACAGCAAGCAGTCAGTGGCAATGCCTTAAGACTACTCGGTTATCAGGATAGGCATTACCGTATTACCCCGCATACAACACGCACTTTTATACACTGCAGCACCAATGTCAAGGAGGGGGTGCGTGTTATCAACGGGTACATAAACCAGAATATTTTTACATCGATGCTATGGACGTGTGGGGCATGGTGGAAAATACTTTGGTGAGTTCCTATTGTCTATTGGCCTGTCAACATGACGAAGTTATGATGATTGCCATTCTGATACCCTGGATGTCCCAGATGATGTTTAAAAATAGACTTTTCCCAATCTGTTAATTGGTATCACTTGCACAGTGACTCTGAGCACTATAAACACTGTACGATTAAAGCCTCTTATTCTCTGAATCAACGCGGGTTACGGTACTGGGGTCAAGATTCCCACTCCCCAACTCCGCCTGCGTGTTATAAACAGGGCATTGTATTTTACATATGGGAAAGGGACTTGGGGAGGGGGTGCGTATTATCTATGGGGTGCGTGTTGTATGCGGGGTAATACGATAGTTGGGGTCAAAAAAGCTAAAAATCAATTTTGTTGGTTACTTTAACCCTTATGCTGCTGGTGCCTAATTTGGCCAATACAAAATGATGCAAAAAACCTGTAAAATGATCGAAACCGTGGCAAATGGGTACTCATCTGAGAGTATTCAGCCAGAACTATCCAATGGATACCAACATGACAGGGTTTAAATGATATTCAAAGATTTTGCGTTCGTGTGCCTTGGACGACAGTATAGTCTCAGCATTGGAAGGGTTAAGTGGCACTTGCCTTTGGCTCCTGATGAGCCCATCTTTTTCATCGTCCCATCAACAGTCCCTTGCTGGGGTTGTGTTGAGGCCAAAGGTTTCCAGACAAGAGTTGCCTCCAATGGTTCCCTATAGGTGGCAGCAGTGCATGTTGTAGATGCCTTAGAAGTGGCGACCTCTAGTGGTGGCTTATGAGTGGCTCCCCCTGGTGAGTTCTCAAGGCATCGACTGTCTATGAGGAGACATGAGTTTTGTGGAGGCATGGGTTGGTTAGAATTGTTGGTGTTGTTATTTTGGTTAGATTGGTGTTGCACTTTCCGATCTGCATGATGATGATGATGGCGGCCATTTTTGCTGCTGGTGTCGGAAATGTGACCGTCACTGGCTTGCACGGTATCAGTGGAATCTGACAAAGTAAAATTATCTGTTTATGATTTTTTTTCAGTGTAGATTTCTCTAAACATATATAAATTTCAAAAAGTATTTCATGAGAATTTCCGACCCTATTAATAGCAAATGAAAAGCAGAAAAATCAATAATGTATACGCTGTAATTTGGAGTGCCAAAAATTTCGCTTTACAGCCCTGCAATATTTGTGCTACTTTAAATTTGCGCATTAAAGCACTCAAACTAAACCATATATTTATTTGAAGGACATAATTTTTAGCGCTATCATGGGAAGTGTGAAAATAGCGAAAATTAAATGCCTGTGAAAAATACCAGTGATACAGTTCGCCCAAAGCACAGGGACACAAAGATTTTTTAAAAACCATAAAAACCCTGTCAAGTAGGTATTCATTAGATAGCTCTCGCTGAGTACTCTCAGATGAATACCCATGTGCCAGGGTTTCAGTCAATTTTCCAGATATTTTGCATCATTTCGTATTGGCCAAATTAGCCACCAGCAGCATAATTAAGGGTTAATAGGTATTTATATTGTGACTTTCGAAATGCTACGTCCAAGTCTTTCCGTATTTTACAGCAAGCAAACTCTAAGCCAGACTTGCAGTAGCTATGGGTTAATACCTTACTTGAGTTCAGGCCAGGTTTAGTCTCATTTTATCCCTTAGGGTGGAGCTACAGGGGCTACAGTAGATCATCTGAATCCCTGAATGATTGTGCTGCCATCTATAATTTAGTAGAGGCATCATACAACATGAAATGGGCCTAGGAACCAGGCTAACTCCCAAGACAACCAAATAAATATCTTTGCTAAGTACAAAATACACACATGAATATGTAGCCCAAAACTACTTAGGTAGGAAAAATAGTGTGCAAAACTAAAAGAAATGGCATTTGAAAGATGGAGCAGGTTTCATCAATAAGTTAAATGCAGAATGAGTTATCAACTCTTTGAGAAGGGTCAAGGTCTTTATCAAATGAAGTTATTAACCCATTGACACTCGGAGTTCCTCTAAAAATGTATAGTCTGCTATTCTCACATTTTTAAAAATAACTTTGCAATAAAGCGAAAATATTTGAAGGAGAGTTGATGTATGGCATCTGATCACCATTTCTCGATCAAATGTTTTTCCGAAAAATGTTTGTAAGTAAAATATTTCCAACACTGTCAGGCCTGTTTTGGCCGCTCTGAGTGTAAATGGGTTAATACCCAGGAATTCCCAAGGATGTCAGGAAAATGCAAGATTTTCCAAGGTAATCTTAGCTACATTTGCCGAATATCTCTGCAATATTTCATACCTGACTGCAACCATTGCCAGCTGACCACATGCTACATTCTAAATATATCATTCCAGAATATTTTCTTAAACATTATAAATGTATTTCTACTGTTAATCTGATGTATTTCCAAATATGCCAGGCTTGTAGATCCTAAGAATTTCTGGTGATGACAAACATTTATTTCACCAAATTAAAACCCTGAAAGAGCCGACAACATGCTCCTATCAAAATATATCATTCCAGAACATTTTTAAAACAATTTCAGAACAATTCCAGAATAATGTTGATCTAAAGTATATTATATTAAGCCAGGCTTGTATGTATCAATAATAAGTTGAAAAGATGAAGATAAAGTTCACTGAAACATAAAAAAAACTTATGTCATGTTATGCAATAGCAGAATTTAAAAAAAATGAATTCATGGAACTCATTTCAAATTTCATGAATTCAAACAACAATGACACTACACCAAGAGCAAACCAAATTCAATTCAACCCAACAAAGCAGGCATGATGGTGATACCAATTATATAGTGGCAGAGCACAGCAAAGGCACACTCACTCACAAAGGGCAGCGGGCAAAAAAAAAAGAGGTGGAGGAATTAAAGGGTACCGTGAAATCCAAATTTCTTGGAATTTACGGTAAATGAGGACTTGGGAGTAAGGGGTTGAAGGGTAAGGAGAGGAAGGGGATGGGGAGGTGGAACATTGTATTGTTAACAATATCTTGAAGATATAGGAAAAATCCATATTGTATCATGAAGATGTTAGTGTGCCTTAGATGAATAAAATAATGGATATGTAGCCAGCGACTGATTACTATATGCACCATAGTGATGGACTGGCTATGCCAGGGGTCTGGAATCTGGCCTAAGTGTGATGTCACTAGGAGTCAAAGACCAATGAGGCTTCTCGAACCATTTACATTACAGAGAAACCTGCTCGCCAACATGCGCAAAACGTGAATTTTGGGCTATTCGCCACAGCCACCCTCTTCAGGTTGACGGGCTGGTTTCATATCCACTTGTTTTTATTTATCTAAGGTTGTGCTAATCCCTAGTGGTAACTCCGGGTGTCCCTGTGATGTTTGTCACACTGTCTCAGTGTCTGTATGTGATTATGTGGTTCCAGTGTCACTCCAAAACTCTTCACACACAATTGCTCTACCCTCTCAATAGGCATTCTAATTGGTAATTAAGCAGAAATTTAACGGGAATATAATAGACTCAGTTCATACTGAAACTACATTAGCATAGTCACATGGCCTGTCAACTATTCTAGGATCATTTACAAAACCACACCCATATTGTAAGTATATAAACTAATTTGTAGAACATAATGAAACTTTTGCCAAAAGACAGGATACATTACTCCACTTCATCTGAAATCATTACTTTTTCATCTTAATGATTTCATCCCTATATCAAAGAATTTACTCATTTTCATAAAAAAAACATACACAAAACTCAATTTCACCGAAATTGTGGCACATGGTCCATTTTGTGTACAAACATGTTACTTTATTCTTTTTTGTACAGAATCCTGTGACAAGCCATTCACTGTAGTGTATGTATGGGCACATGGGTGTGTGCATGTCTGTGTGGGTTTGTGTGTGTGTGTATGCATGATTTATTTTTTAAGTAAGTGTGTTTGTGGACACGTGGGTGTGGGTGTGTGTGAGTGGGTTTGTGTGTGCATATGCATGTTTTTGTGTGTGCGTATTTTTTTTTGTGTGTGTGTGTGCATGTTTTATGCATGCATGTGTGTGTGTGTGCATGGTGATCTCTGTCTTTTTCAAGTGTACACAAAAGCCCAAGACTCTATTCCCTATGATCTACGCCTAGGAGAGGGCAGCAGAGTAGAGCATGTGTTGGATATCACGCCGAGTGCCAGGAGGAGGAGGAGGACCTACTGTATAATAGAGCAGTAAGTGTTTCGTGGGCTAGATGTCATCCAGGGGGCAGTCGGGGGGCTTGCTGGCGGGGACAGTGCTATGCAGATTCAGAGGCTCTAGGAATTGCATGGCCCGCGATCGTCCACGCGATTTGTTTTTTCTACCTGCTCAAGCAGAGATAGCCAATGAATAGTAACTCTCAATAGAAATCTTCTTAATTCGTCATTAGCTTGATAGATCTTAGGCTACAAGTGGAACTTTTTAGATTTAGATAAGTGTTTGTTTGCAAAACACACCTTTAATATGCACCTTTAGTAAATAAAGTATATTTCTATCTACTATTGTATTAAAGTATGGGTTAAATCTTCAAACCTTATAGTTATAAAGGTGCATGCTTATAAATGGTAAATATGTTGGGAATTCTTAAGATATTCTTAAACTTAGGTAGCTTGTCCTAAACAGCATATGGGAAAATAATTTTACATTTTTATGGGTATATGATTAAGTTATTAAAGTACATCTTTCATCGCAAATGGGAATAACTGCTTTGTTAGACAAGGTTAAATTATCTGTAAAAGATTATACGTAAAAGAACAAATTATTCATACTGCTAAATTTTCATCTATTGCAAAATAACTTAATTGAGAAGTTGCACATGATCACTGAATTTCAGTTCCATTGGACATTTCCAATTCTGATAGTTAAGCAATTTGTGCTTTGAATTCAATTTGAAGTATGACGGTCAAAAATAAACAAAAACAGTATTCTTATTGTCCACATGATACTATAAGTGCCAAAACATTGTAAAATGAGTAAAATAAGAACTGATACATCAATATCATATAGTATATTGCATTAAATGTCTTCATGTCTTGAAATTTATTGTCTCTCCTTGGTCAATACTGATGTTTTATACTTTTCACATCTTTGAATACTCAAATGGATGAAATCTTTGGAATTTGGAATTATCGTCACTTTTTCTGCTGTAGAATTAAGCTTAATCACGACTAGTCAGAGGACACTGGTGTAACCTGCAAAAACCATTGGCCAACCCCAAGTCACTGGCAACTTTCTCACATGCCCCAAAGTGGATTATGTGGATGAGATCCTTATAACTATATCTTATCATTTACCATACTGAGTAAACAGGCTTCAAAGTTTGCATTCACATAAGCATAAATTCTAAAATGCATATCTAGAAATAAAAGGAATACCACTTGCAAGCCAATGTAAAATGTAAAGCATGCTGCTGCCATTCAGACTAATATGTTGATTAACCCATTCATGCTTAGGAGTTCCTCAAGAAATTTTCATCTGCATCCATAATACTTTTGTTCAATATTTTTGGCATTGAAAATGATTTTACAAAATATTGAAGTTTTTTTAAAATTCTTTTTAACATTTCTCCTTCAAATATTTTGTCCTTCAAATATATCCCTAATTACGATTTGCTTGAAAGATTTCATCAACATTGGTAATATCTTTCTAACAAAAAGGTAATCAATATCTGATCAATAACTCTAATTCAAATATATTTTCCAAATTTATGCTGTTAATTATTTCTTAGTTTTTAAGTTATTTTCAAAAGTATCATAGGTCTAGAAGATGCTTGTTCAGCAAATCTCCAGGCATGAACGGGTCAATAGGCCGAAGTAAATAGTCTTAAGTAAATCATAGAACTTAAATAATATATAAATAATTCACAGTATGATAGTAATATTACCCTATTTAAACTTTGGGTGGGTGCCTGCTACCCAATTCTACAGTACTATCCCGGATTATCTGGGTTATACACTTATCTCCGAGCCTGTTGTATGTAAATACAGGAATACGTACCTCTTCTAACATAGTCGTGGTTTCTCTCGCGCTCCAGACTTTCATCAAATGGTGCAGGATGTGTGCGAAGCGGACTATTGGCGCCATCTGGTATCTGAAATAGTAATCAAATACTTGATGAATAATAATTCAATATAATAATGGTTCATCAAAATTAAATACAAAAAATCCAGAATCTTAACCTTTCCAATGCTGAGGCTACTTTCATCCAAAGATTATAGAGGCAAAGATTTTTGAAAACAATTTAAACCCTCTCATGTTGGTAACATTGGAAAGCTCGCACCGAGTACTCTCAGATGAGTACCATGTGCCAGGGTTTAAGTCATTTCCTTAGGATTTTGTATCATTTTGTATTGGCAAATTAGCCACCAGCAGCATAAGGTTTAAAAGGTATATAAAATATTGACAACCAATAAATTAAGTAATTCAATGAATACAGGTTAAGTATACAGAAATTAATTTGTTGAATAACCGCAATGAATGTGATGCATGTATGAATATAACATATGAGTGTATAGAATATATATTCAAAGTGAATGCTACAAGTATAGATAACCAGAAAAAGAAATATTGCCATATTCAATGAAAGTTGCGTCAAGGCTGATAATGGTTGAGAAATATTTTATCTGGTTGTCATAGCGCCATGCTATAATTTTTAATAAAGGTTAGCAGTGAATACTACTGACTTTCTGTACCTATGGGCCTGCCCTGATGGCCGTGTGGGCTAAGGCTTTGCCACTGACTACTAGCTGTCTCTCACCACTGTCTGGGTTCGAATCCCACCCAGGATATGTAAGAAAGTTGCCAGTGACTTGGGGTTAGGCGGTATTTTTTGCCGGAGGTTTTCTCCACCAGTTACAACTGGCTAGTCACGACTTAGCTGCAATATGGCAGAAAAACAAACAAAACAAAACAAAACAAATACTGACTGTTTTGCGATGCTCCTCCCTGAGCAGATGGTCAGTCTGTCGCTGCTGCGCTGCCGAAACCTCCACCAGGTGGCGCTGCATGACTTTCCGGTCGACTGGCGACTTGGCGTCATGGTGGATGCTGAGGGGAGGGCGCTGGCTGTACTTGTACCGCGGCATGTCCTCATACGCATCCTCTGAAATAATAACAATAATGAAAGAATAAATAAATGAATATAGTTGCTTAAAATAAAGGCACATCGGCACACAAAGGCCATTTAGTGCCATAAATATCTGTGTAAAATAATGGTCCTTTGTTATTGTCGAAAACATGACAGCAATAATAACAATAATCATGATGACAATGATGAAAAATTAACCCATTCACATCTGGAGGTTCCGAAGTATCTGGCAAACATAGAAATATCTTGAAAAAAAGCAATACTTCGAAGACATATATGACAATAACAAAGAATGAATAAATGAATGGTTGCTCATCCCTTCCAATGCTGAAGCTACTTTCGTCTAAAGCACAAGGACGCAAAGATTTTTGAAAAAACATCTAAACCTTATCATGTTGGTATTTATTGGAAATCTCTCGCTGAGTACTATCAGGCGAGTCCCCATTTACCAGGGTTTCAGCCATTTAAAAAATCTTTTGCATGATTTTATATTCGCAAAATTAGCAACCAGCAGCATAAGGGAACATTAACCCATTCAAATCTGGAGCTTCTGCAAACAGAAATATCTTGAAAAAAAGCGATACTCTGAGACATGCATGACTGAGAATGGATGCTCACATAGGGTTTATCAATCTATCTTTAAAGTCTTTCAAAATATTACACTAGGTGACACACATACAAGGATATAACCAAAAGTTCATATGATGAGAAGAATTTAAAATGAAAAATACTTAAATACAATTAATGGGGAGAAAGATTCTAAACTATGGTCAGAATTAAATGGATACCTATATGTGATGTATGGAACTGAGGTTATTGGTTAACTAAAGCTTGGTACCGTATTCGCTCGATTAAGCGCACGGTGCGGGTAGAGGTTGGGAAAATTTTCTGTAGTAGGGATGTTGGCAATCTTCCGTTTTATCGCACCCCTCAATGATTGCTGGTCAGAGCGTAATGGCCGTTATTGCACCTTTGCGCTCTCCCTGTTCAGTTTGCTAAAGACATTTGCCGCATGTGAAAAGATTGTTAATTGGTCAATAGTACAATCATGCGGCGAATATAAACAGTGAGAGCGCGAAGGAACTGCTGAAATGGCGGAATTCAGTGCTGGTTTGCAGACACGGCAAGAGGAAAGGTATGTGATTTTGCTTGTGAGTTTTTATGACAATTGGGCGGGCCATTCCCCCTCTAACTGGGAAAAATAGGGGGGTGCCCTTATTCGGGACTGCGCGCTTAATTGGGCGAATATGGTAATATATAAGTCACCTTGAATCAATAACAAACCAATAAAGGTCCACTTAATTTATATGATTCTTTACCCTTCCAATGCTAAGGCTAATTGCGTCCAAAGCACAAAGATGCAAAGATTTTCGAAATTCATCTAAATCCTGTCATATTGGTATTCACTAGAGAGCTCTCACTGAGTACTCTGAGATGAGTACCTATAAGACAGGGTTTCAGTCATTTTTCAGCTTATATTGCATCATTTTGTATTGTAAAATTAGCAACCAGAAACATAAGGATTAAACATAAGAATTAAATGTACAGACAACAATGTCCAAGGGAATTTCAAATATCTATAGGTTGATCATTTTTGGGTTGATATTTTTGATTGGGTTTCTATGAGACTAGTGATCAAAAATAAAACAGCAATTTATTACCAATTTCAGAGAAATAATTAGATGTTGCAGAGAGATGATTTGACTGACATTCCAAAATTTTCAATCAGTTGCAGACCAAAGGCACTCAATTAACCAGACCTTTGGCGAAGGCAAAAATCAATTTTAGCATCAATAAACTATTTCATACTAAGAATGTTAGGCTATACTACATGTAAGTATCATAATGAACCTATAAGCATTAGCTTCTACTTTAGATGCAGGATCAAGAATCAAGGATCGTTTAATTTTCTACACCAGTAATTCCCCACGTGTTGGTATTGTTATTACAAGATGTCAAGAGAATCACTTCTGTACAACTCATATCAGGTGGCTTGGTATGCATGTGGCATGGAGAAATATGTGAAGCTATCATCAGGATCATAAATAGATCATAAATTAGGTACTAGTACATAAGAACCTATGATAAAACATCCCTACTGTACGACTCAAAACAGGTGGCTTGGTCTGTATATAAATGTTGAATGATATGTAACATTGTCATTGGTGATATGAAGAACTTTGATAACAGGTAGCTTGGTCTGTTAATATAAATGTTGAGTGATATGTACGGTTGTCATTGGTGATATGAACAACTTTGATAATCAAATAAGGTACTGTGTAAAAGCATCACTACTGTACAACTCAAAACAGGTGGCTTGGTCTGTATATGAATGTTGAGTGATATGTAGGGTTGTCATTGGTGATATGAACAACTTTGATAATCAGATAAGGTAGTCAATGTAAAACTCTCAATACTCTACTACTCAAAAAATAGGTGGCTTGGTCTGTAGATAAATGTTTAGTGATATTCAAGGTTGTCATCAGTGATATGAACAGCTTTATTAATCAGATAATGTAGTCAGTGTAAAAGCCTCACTACTGTACAACTTAAAACAGGTGGCTTGGTCTGTATATAAGTGTTGAGTGATATGTAAGTTTGTCATTGGTGATATGAACAACTTTGATAATCAGATAAGGTAATCAGTGTAAAAACCTCACTACTGTACAACTTAAAACAGGTGGCTTGGTCTGTATATAAATGTTGAGTGATATGTAAAGTTGCCATTGGTGATATGAACAACTTTGAGAATCAGATAAGGCAGACAGTGTAAAAGCTTCATATATTGGCCCAGTAAATTCAGATATGCTACGACCTGTGTTTAAACCTCACTTCATTGTAAATCAACAGAGGTGGCTTGGTCTGTGTATAAACGCATGCTGTCTGATTTGATTTTCATTGGTGTCATGCTCTGGCAGAGGTAATAGGTGATATATTGTGGGTGGCAGGGAAGAGTGGACTTAACCCAGTAATGCTCGCAGCGACCAAAAGCAGCCGCACAATTTCGACATTATTTTGCAGGCAAAAGCAAAGCCAGGAAAATATTTGATGGAGAAATGTCAATCAGAACATAACTGACAACTCTCCTTCAAATATTTTGTAAAATTATTCTCAGTTTCAAAGTTATTGTCAAAAGTATCATTCATCCAGACGACAATTTGTGGAGGATCCCTTAAGCATTAACGGGTTAAAGGGTTAAATCATCGGCTAAGGGTCCAAGCTAGGTCAACCCACAAACAGTATAGTGTTAGTGCACTAGGAAGCACAGCAGGCCATGCATTCACAGGTACCTCGAGAGAGTTTGAGTATTTTGGCGATGGTATCGTCCGGAACCTTGCCTCCGAGCAAGTTCTTAGGGTGGGCTTTTCGCCCCATAGAGCCGAGCTTAAGCCAGCTGGGGGGTGCACCTGTGGCAAGAAATAACAACAACATACACAAACCACTTAAAGGCTGGTTGCATAAAACATTGTGAGGATTAGAGACATGTTGATGGGGCGTTGTTATTTGAATAAATCTTTTATCCTATTAGGGATATCCCACAACTTTTCTTTGAACTTCAGGATGCATATCCATTTTAAAAAAAAGTAGACCATTTCATACCTTAACCCTTCCAATGCTGAGGCTACTTTCGTCCAGAGCACAAGGATGCAAAGATTTTTGTAAACCATCCAAACCCAATCATGTTGGTATTCATTGGAAAGCTCTCGATGAGCACTCTCAGATGAGTACCCATATGCAAGGATTTTAGTTATATTTCAGCTTTTTGGTGTCATTTTGTATTGGCAAAATTAGCCACCAGCAGCATAAGGGTTAAAGGCTGGTTGCATAAAACATCTTGAGGATAAAAGACATGTTGATGGGTGGCATAATATTTTGTACTACAATAATTATCTAATTGAAACTTTTATGAGTAAGAGTATGTATTTTTAAGATATAGATTGATAAAAGCTATGTGTATTATCACTATCCAAAATTAACCCTAAAAAGACGAAATGCCAATATCAGCAATCAGTATAATACAGATTTTTTCTTTGAAAAGTGTGAAAAATGGTCAAACAGAAATTCCAGTGCACAAAGGCATCTCACACCACCATCACCAATAAACACAGAGGGTGTCAATGAGGTAACAAAAAGAACTCCTTTTACCCACTATTATACCACGATTACACCACTACATCCATAGCAGAAACTGGTTAATGTTTCAATTTCCACGGTCTGACCATGGGTCAGTGGTAGACCCATATGGCAGACCCGTGGGTGACTTTACCACCATTCCACCACCGGTCAGCCTACCATTATGCATGGTTAGTACAATGCAGTTATGTGACACTGCCAAGGTTATTAAAGCCTTAATGACTGTTCACCAGGGCAATATGTGTATTTAATGTGCGCCTGAAGGCATCCTGGTCAGACCAAGGGCCGAAGGCACGAGGTCTTGTCAGGATGCCTGAAGGCGCACTTTAATACACATACTGCCCTGGTGAACAGTTATTAAGGTTTTTAGTATTGCTTCCTTGCATACAACGTTTCTTGTGGTCTAATTAATAGTATCTTGTGATATATAGTGTGCAGACCAACAATACGCTCTGGAGGACATTATGAGGTGACATTTAATGCCCTGCGTCACAGGGCATTATGGGGATTTAATGACCGGTCACATGGTACAAATCGTGATTGCTGATTGGACAATCCAAAGCAAGCAATTATGATTGGTTATAATGAGGTAGTGACATGGTAGTGACTAGGCTCTTGAACGATCTATAGACATATTTGTTCCATTGTCAGAACAACCATATTTCAGCCACATATGCTGATAATATGTTTTCGTACCTGCACAGTCACTCCATTGGAAAGAGGCCACACAAGAACAGGTAAGAAAGTGGTCTTTTAAGATTGGCCAACTATTCTAGTTCTGTTCACACAAAGTGCATTAATTCCTGCTTCAAGTCAAGAGAGTGCCTGGTATTTCCTAAACCTGGTATGGTTTGCCAAATAGAGCTGGCTATATTGGTAATCTTTCCAATGAAAACTCATTTGCTGAAAATGTTTTAACCCATTAATGCTTAGAGGTTCCTCAAGAAATTGTCATCTGGTACAATGATACTTTTGACTATACTTTTGGAATTAAGAATGATTTTACAAAATATTTGAAGGAGAGTTGTTAGTAATGTCCTGATAAACATTTCTCCATCAAATTTTTTCCTGAATATGCTTTTGACTGCAAGATTTCGTCAAAATTGTCAGGCTGATTTGGCCGCTCACACAGTGAGCATTAATGGGTTAAAGAGAAAGGTTTACTGTGTACCAACTAACTGACATCTCAGCCTATGAAAGATCAGCCTATAGTGTTATGTTAAATGTTTACTTGCAGATTAGTAAAGTTATAGATATACCGGTAACCGTCTACCACAAAATAATGGAAACCTGACTAGCCCTACCCTCTACCTGTTTGCCATGAACCCAACACCCCAATTACTGTAGCAAAAATGGATTTACCCTCTAATATACGTCTGAGAACATGATCAAAATGATGGCTGGTTGATCCACAAGGATATTCAGCATTGGAGGGGTTTGACGATGATTTGTTGGCTGTTCTTTTAGGACTTAATTGCCTGTGTTGCAGTCCTTGGACTGAGACTACAGTCGCTATGGGGACTGGTTGTTTCCCTTCAGTGACCTTCCTAGTAGGGACTTTCTCGTCCTGGGACTGGGATGCAGAAATAGCAGTGTTGTCTGTGTTCAAAAGTAAGAAGTCAAACACATGCACAAACAGGAATCATGCTTGGGAGAAAACTGTTGCAGCCTTGGGAGTCTACAAACACATCAAAACTGTTGACTGTACCTTAGATGAATAAAAGAATGGATAAGAAGCGAGAGACCAATTACTATATGTACTACAGTGAAGACTTGGCTATCCCAGTGGTCTTTAATCTGGCCTCAGTGTGACATCACTAGGAGACAAAGACCAATGAGTGCTCTCGTATCTTTTACATTGCAGGATAATTGCGCAGAAAGTAACTTTTGGGCTATTCGCCGCCGCCTGGTTGTTAACCCTTCCAATGCTGAAGCTACTTTCGTCCAAACACAAGGAAGCAAAATTTTCTGAAAACCATCGCAACCTTGTCATGTTGGTATTCATTGGAAAGCTCTCATTAAGTACTCTCAGATGAGCGCCAATTTGCCAGGGTTTCAGACATTTTTCAGTTTTTTGGGTCCTTTTGATTGGCCAAATTAGCCACCAGCATGCATAAGGGTTAAAGTAGACCGGCTGGTTTCATGTCCACTTGTTTTTATTCACCTAAAACTGTACAGCATACATAAATTTGGTGAGAAACAAAATACAATTTAACCATTCAGTCCCAAAAAACTCATTTTTATCATTCAAAAGTTCTTTTGTATTCTAACGCAATCACTAATTTATGTTGAAAAAGGTAATGGGCCAATAAGAATAACTAATACCTTAAAATATGTTATGTGAATTTTCAGTTCTTTTCTGTGCTAACCATTACTATTATATCCAAGCATGAAATCTAACATTTTCTTCAGGTGAGGTATTTCAATCAATAAGTGATTTTTAAACGCTTTTGGAGAAGCATTTTACATAAACATATCAATATTGCCAGACTATCCTACTGAAATGTTCTAACGCAGATTGCAGTTTTATCCTAATTACCTCTATGACCAGTCACAGAAATAGATTTCATACATTCAACGTCCCTTTCACAAAAAAGTATAGTAAATCTCTTCGGAATATCAATAAATATGTAGTCGCGAGTCATTTTTGGCAAGCATGCAGTATACAGAACACAAAGTGATCATCAAGAAACCATGATGTAAACCATGTATGAAACTTCACAAGAAAGAACATGTGGTGCCACCCAAGTGGCCAAGGTCAAAGGTCACACCTGCAAGGTCAAAGGTTAAAGGTCACACCTGTATGCCTGTTTTCACGACCATGCCAGGTCAATGGACGTAAGCATCGACACGGTTGATATTGTTGATGGAACTTTCGTAGATAGCATCTGGCGTGAATGCCTATTTAGTAGGTAGAGAATGAGTATCAAATGGATATTCAAGAATAATGTATTTATTCTTTTTCAGAACTGCTCCAAGGTGGATGTGAATGTCAAAAGTGGAGGTAGAGAATAATAGTTCTCAGAACTGCCACCAGGTGGATGTGAATGCCAAAAGTGGAGGAAGAGAATGATAGTTCTCAGAACTAACACTAGGTGGATGTGAATGTCAAATTGGGCAGTAGAAAATAATAGTTCTCAAAACTGCCACTAGGAGGATGTGAATGTCAAATGGGCAGGTAAAGAATGATAATTCTCAGAGCTGTCACTTAGTGGAAATGGATGACTAATGCGTATGAATGAAATAATAGTTTTCTGAACTGCCACTAGCTGGGTGTGAATGCCTTATAGGTATGTAGGAAATAACAGTTTACAGTACTGCCACTAGGTTGGCTAATCAGTAATGTTAATGAGTATTTAGAGAATAGTGGTTTTAAGAAATGACACTTGATGAGCATATATGTCTATGATCCAAATGGTAGATTCAAGAAGTCATATTCCGCATGAATGATGAAGAGGAGAGGAAGAGAAAAGAACATAAGGCATAAAAAAAGTTGTTTGTTTCCTGTAACCCTACCCTAACAAGTTTTTATTCAAAAAAATTCCTACCCTAAAGTTTTTTCTGTCCTCCCAACTCCCAATCATCGTAAAACATGCATAAAACACACATTTTTGACCAAAAAAATAATGCAATAAAGTTTTTTTTACCGACCTACCTACCCTATTTTTTTCGGACTGTTACAGGAAACAAACAATTTCTTTTTTTAGGCCTAAGACATATGCAAGGCATCGAAGGGCATTGCATGAGTTTTTAAGATACCTATTGATAATTGTTAAAGGCAAAGACTATTTTCAACATTAAAACTAAATTATCTGGCTTTGGTTGGAACAAGAAACCAAACTGATCATACATATATGAGATAAATCAAAAACAGAAATAAGTAGAGGATACAGAAGCAACTAATTAAATGTGTGCAGCACGACCGTTATTGTATCATTAAGGAAATATCGCTATTGTATCGTACTTGTGGGTGTCCAAAAGATGGCGCCATCTGTGGATGTTTCCAAAAATAATGGTAGCTGAGGATGTTTCCGAGATGGGGCCACCTAAAGAAATACCCCAAGATTGTGCCACACAAGGGGTGTTCCCAAGACGGTGCCAACTGACTATATATTCTCTAAAGACGGGCCCATTTTGAGGGTGTTCCCAAAGAGGTTACACCTAAAGATATACTGAAAATGGGGCCACTTTAACCCATTAACACTCAGAGCAGCCAAAAGAGGCCTGACAATTTTGAAAATATTTCAATTTCAAAAGCATTTTCTTGAAAACGTTTGAGGGAGAAATGTTGATCAGAAGCCAAACAACAACTCCCCTTCAAATATTTTGTGAACTTTCGCTTCATTCACAAAATATTTTCAAAAGTATGAGAGAAGCAGACGATCCATCTCCATGATCTCTTGAGCGTAAATGGGTTAAAATATTTCCAGGTGGCGCCACCACGTGAGGAGTCCCAAGATGGCGCCACTGGTGCTCATTACCTGTGATGTTGTTGGTGTGGGCCTGCAGGTGGCTGGCCACATACTGCGCGGCGAACGTCTTTTCATGGTGGGGACACAGACCATCCAGGCTGAGCGGGAGATCGGGAACCGCACACTTGCCACCAGAATAGCGGAAATGAGGGACTTCTGGGAGGGAAGAATACAGAATATTCACACACAAAACCCATTATTAGTCAATTATTAGAGAATTAGTAAATATCAGGGCCAAGTTTTGTAGGACTGTCATTACCTATGTATGAAGACCTTTTTGAATATGTACAATACAAAAGTGGGTCTATTAACTTCTTTTCTTTTGCTCTAGTATTAAGAAATAAATTGTTCTTATGGTCAATAATCTTCATGAAAATCTGCACAATTTTTAGACAGATGGGCTTAAGTCATAGAAAATTAGCCTTGAAAAGTACAGCTTTCCATAACAGGTCCAATAATTAGAAAACTGGTTACATATATAGGATAGCATTATATGTGATTATGTTAACACTGTGAGAGAGACAAAGATAATTGTTATGCAATCAATTACATCACACAAGTTAAATCCGAGATGCAAGCATTATTTCACAAGTCAATGGCTGTAAATTTATTAGGAAATCATCAACCTACTCAAAACAAATTACAATCTTTTATCATCTGTGCATACATCAACAATTATATATAATACATATAATGCATATATATATATACAATGTATATATATATATATATACATATATATATATATTTATATATATATATATATATATATATATATATATATATATATATATATATATATATATATATATATATATACACACATATATATATATATGCATATATACATATGTATACGACAGATTTTGCATATGACGGACCAATTTTCCTGGTCCCATTAAGTCGGTCATATCCAAGTTCACCTGTATATATATATATGAGTATATGTAAATGACCTCACCTCTCTGTGGGTCTGAGGTCAATAAAACTCCACTTCTTAAGTAAGCTTTGGTCAGAGCATCCAGGTAGTCAGACTGACAGGCAAGAGAAGAAAAAAATACATTTACAATCCAAGAATTCAAAGCAAAAAACAGCTCAACCTCGAACAACATGTCAAAATCTGCAGCAGGGATGATATCAATAATTCACGAAACTGAATATGATCTATAACTGTTTTGATCCTGAGCCTCAAATGCCTGGATATTTGTATCCTAATTAAACATGATATTTGTCTCAAATAAGTCTTTTTTATCAAACACAAAATCAATTGATATCAGTCTCTGAAGGTTGAGTTGGTGAGGATTTTAATTTCTTTGTGTCTAGTAGTCTAGTAATATAATGAGGACCCAAAAGCTTTCAGTGATATATTTCTCAAAATACTCTTTTGCTATTCCATCTTTCCTCTTCACCTAGGTGAAGATATCTATCTTAAATTCTTAGAAATCTAAAATCTCTCTTGGAATTTGTGCCACTATAATTATCTTGCAAAATAATCAATGGGAAATCTGGGCAACCCATTTCACACAGTATGGAACTAGCTGTGAATCTTGCTGATACAACATCAAAATTTGTAATTATTAAAAAGTGTCCCAAATTATTGAGAATTTACGGTAGTTGCAGCTGAGAGTAAACGGGTCCGTACCTGCAGGTGCAGGAATTAAATGTCTGCACTGCTGTTGCAGCTTAGATTTAAAAATCATAATTATTAAAAAGTGTCCCATTTACTGAGAATTTACGGTAGTTGCAGCTGAGAGTAAACGGGTCCATACCTGTGCGCGCCTGACCGCTCTCTCCTCTATCCGCTCCTGGGAGAACATTGGAATGCCACCAGTAGTACTACTGTTGTCCCGCGATCGCGAACGCTTACTATTTGAGTTATTATATTTCATTGGCTACAACGAAAAAGAAAATATTGACTGAAGACCAGGCATATTGGTATTCATTTTAAAGTACTCAACAAGAGCCTTCAAATGAATACCAATATGACAAGGTTAAGAGTGTTTGAGCATTTTTTCAAATTTGTGCCTTGAACAATTCAAAGTAGCACCAGCATTGAAAGCACTATAAGAGTACTTGGAATAGAGGCCATTTGACATACCCTTATGCTGATGGTGGCTAATTCAATTTCAAAAAAATAATACGAGAAAAGTTGGAAAATAACTGAAACCCTGGCACATGGGCACTCTTCTGAGAGCACTGAGTGAGAGCTATATAAACCAACATGACAGGGTTTAGGTGTTTTTCAAAAATCTTTGCATCCTTATGCTCTGGACGAAAGTAGCCTTAGAACTTGATTAGAAAGGTCAATTCATAGATATACAAAATATACAAAAAGCAGAAAAAATGGAAAAGAACAATTTCCCAAATGACACAATTGCAATCTTGTGCCTTGAACGATTAATAGTAGCCTCAGCACTGAAAAAACCAAGGATATTTGGAATAGAAGACATTTGGCATACCTTTTCTTTTGGCTCTTTGGCAGGTTTGGACTTCTCAGACTCCTGGAACAGAGAAAAGTTGGGCTACAGTGTTGATAACCTGTGATAAGGGCTGTTCCATTTAAAAGTGTGGGGGGAAGGAGGAACGGAAGGTTTTTTGAAGGGGGAGGGGCCGAATTCGGAAATAATTCATCCCATTAGATTACATATGATTTCTGGCAGGAGGGGGGGGATGTTTTGAATTTTTAATTATCTTCCGTTCCTCCCCCCCACCACACTTTTAAATGGAATGGCCCTAAATGGATTGTGTTCTATGAGTCATTAACAGTGCTATATGGTTTAATTGTGCCATTTGTGAGAAAATCATGATGCAGCTTGCTATGTACAAAATGTGACTGGCAAAGGGTTACAAAATCAACAAAGTTACAATGGCTATTTATTCCTGCATCAGCCCAAAATGGTCAAAATATTTTGCTGATATTATATCTCCCAAATTGAACATATTTGAAGGATAGATGTTAACCATAACACAATCTAAAACCATACTTCCTATATTTCAAAAGTCTACTCATAATTTTGAAGTTATTTTCAAAAGTATTAGAAATACAGATATTAATACTGATGGGGAACTCCAGGCACAAATGGGTTTATATATCTAGTTTATAATCAAAGTTGCCATTAAGGACGATCTATATCCATCCTATAGTGCTAGAGTGTTTTATATGGAGGGAGTGAGGAAATAGTTTTTTTTATGTCACTTACAACAACTTGGATCATATCGCGACAAGATAGAAACACGGAACCGGATGGAAATTCCCTTCTATTCCCAAATAATTCCAAGGGGTTTTCAGTTGCAGAAGAACCATAGAGAGCCCTTCACAATACCGTACATTTATATAGCAACCAGGCCAAGCCTCTTGTGGGGACCTCAAGCTTGGGAGCCAGGCATTGTAACCACTAGGCCATGGCAGAACCCTAGTGTTTTATAAGAAAGTATCATATCATCTGAATAGTCTTGGATTACAGAGATTGTCAGACCAGCGATTAAGTGCCAAATTTTGACCAATTCGTTCACTTTTTGATAGAACCACCAAAATTGGTACATAGGTAGTTTTCACATTGGACTTTCTTTTAAAGATGAGACCCATCCTGGATCATGCCTAAATTTCAAATATCTAGGGTTTTAAAAAGTAGCCAGCCAATCAGAATGCTCGATTTCAGAATTCCTTGTAAGCAGAGTATTTTCTTATGTTTTTCTGTTATGTCGAAACTGATATCAAGAAATTGAATTTTAATGAGAGTGGTGATTGTCTTTAACTTACCATATTGGATATTGGAGTGCTCTGTAGTTTTTTTGCCTCGTCTCTTAAGGACCTGTGCTGGTCTCTTTCTTTTCTACTCTTCAACTTTTTCTTCTTCTTTTTTTTCGCCTGGAATGAAGTAGAGCCATGAAAAGACTTCGATATATTTCAAGTTGTATTTTCAGGAAGCTATTGCCCATTGACTTTATGCTCCTCAGAGTAGAAAAGATGAAAACAGCATCTACCGTAAATTCTCAGCAATTTGGGACACTTTTTTAATAATTACAATTTTTATGGGTTGAGGATGGCTCATTTTTATGAAAATACTGACAAAGCAGAGTAACAGTTTTCCATACTTCGTGAAATTGCTACCAGTGATAAATCAAGGGTGGTCCGTATTTCCCAATATCTATTTTGCAAAATAATCATAGTGGCCCAAATTCCTAGGGTCTAGATTTCCGAGAATTTACGGTATTCATTTTTTGTCAAACTACTACAATTCAAATAAGTATATTCACATTACCATCTTGAATCACTTTCATTGCAAACTATCAAAATGGGATAATTTTGACGCAAAAACCTCTAGGGTTTTTGAGGTCTTAGAAGTTCAGTTACCAGAACAACCATACCACCTAGGACATGATCTTGGTGGTGTAAATAAACTAATACAACTCTTATAACTTGAAACGAAATACCAAATAAATCAAATTAATCCACTCATGCTTATGGCAGCTAAACAAACCTTGTTTTAGTATTAATTTCTTAATATGACCATATTTTTTTTTACAGAAACGTTTGATTTTTTCAATCCATGCTTGATTCCAAATTTATCATCAAAAGAATTTTTGCTCCAGACAGGACAACAGAAATGGAAATCTAAGCATGAATGGATTCAAAAAGCAGAAAAAAGCATTGGGAATGAAAAACTTAAAAACAAATATACTAAATATATTATTAACAAATACATACTAAAAGTTTGTAGACAAAAACTTACCATGATCACATCCATAAGGAAAGCACAGGAGTGGAATAAAAGCTTAATCAGATATTGCATAATCATATTGTATTTGATCGAATGTCTTTTATTATTCATAGTTTGGAGGGAAGAACAAAATTTGAAAGAAAAAGAATTGAATCATTTTACCTTTCTAATCATATTAAGAATTTCATTTATGATCAATTTTGCTACTATTTTGGTACATTAAGGCAAATTTATAATTCAAAAGCTCATTATGGAGAAAATGAGAGTACATGGAGAAAACCACAGACAAACCATAAGTCATTGCCAACATTCTCACACGCTTAGACCACAAGGCTATTGGGGTAGCCCCCAACATATTTCGAGAATTTAACTTCACATCAAATATTACCTAAATTTAATATATCCTTAGTATTTGATATGTTTCAAACATAATTTACATTCAATCAAACAATCAGTGAGTGAATAAATAAACTTTTTAAAAAACAAAAGCAGGAAGCCTACATGTTTTAATTGTTTAACTACCAGTGCCATTTACAGACCAAACCCCTAAAGCTGTTTATGGCTTAATCTCCCTGGTAGGCTTTTAAAAGCTATTTGCTAAAGTATTTAGGGTTCTATCTTGGTAGTATAGCAAAACTAGTTTAAAACTAGACAATTTTATTATGGAATTCTTTTTTGGCTAATGGTAAGGGAAATTTACTGAGATACAAGGCTGGAATTGTTTGCAGCATACCTGGGCACCCTAGGATAAAGGGGTACAAAATAGCGCTAAAAAGATGCCCCTTTTGTATTTAAAGGGTTAAAAAAGGGCTGATGAGAGCGTACCTTGTCATTGATGTACTGAAGGTGCACGGGAAGACCATCAGACACTGAACTGTCAGAGCCCCCATCGCTGGAATGTACAAACACAACACAAAAGATAACAGGAGATCAGAAACAATAACTCAATAAACAATACTGGTGACAATGCAGCCAAGACAATAGCAAGATTCCTGAAACAATATCATATGAGATTTCTAAAAATTCCCATTAAGATAATTTAAGTATTATAATTATGTACTAACATGCTCCTTGTTGGGAGAACACTAATGTGATATTCATTGTGTATTGACCAAATAAGCCACCAGCAATTCATTCTACCCTATGAATGTATTATTTGCCATACCAGTGCAAGGGCAACTACAAGCAAAACAGAAAGCCATGCCATCAAAGTGATAAGGTCTACATAAATGCATGTTTAGTTTTTCTGGTTCTTCTTGCTTAAACCTCGCTGAGAGCAATAACATGTGCTTGATGAAAGCATGTTTGGGAAAAGATTTAAAGAAGAAATATTAATTAGAATGCTACTTACAACTCCACTTCAAATTTCTCATAAACCCTAACTTTATTATGAAATTATTGTCATTCTGAGATGAACCTGATTTTTCCCAAAATATTCACGACATGACTTAAGAGTGGAAACTGCCCTTTAAAAACAGATTTCTGTTCAGTACAAACACAAAAAACACCTTTCTTTTTGAAAAAGTATTTTGTTATACAAATCTGTGATGGCAGACCAAACAGCAGATGACAGAACAAAAAATAGAATGTCATGCCCTGAAAAACAAAAGGTGATGTCCACAATGCTTTCTTGATGCGTGCTTCAAGATGGCAATACACTTCTCTCACAAAAACGGAATGGCTTTAAATTTACTGAGTATCACTTTCTGTCCCCTATGGCAGCGAACAATATCAAAATAGCAAAGAGTCATGATTTATGCAAGACCCAGTTGTAGCAGAAACATGAGGGTTTTCTCTAAAGTTTGTTGCACGACCTTGCTTTTAAGTTGATCCTGAAGAATATGTAAGATTCGGAGACGAGCTGCTGACGTGAGAGGTATCAAATAGAATACAGAATTTACAAGGGAGGACAGAATGGCTTTAAAGGTCATCACTACTGAGTTGTATAGCAAAAAACTCAGATAATGGTTTTATTCAATCTGTTACGACATTTCATGTTTTACCAATTTCTTTTTACTTGCATTTAACAACTTACAGTAAAATGTACAATGTACAGTAAAGTAAATTCATGATCTAATAATCTGACACCACTGCTACTTTATCTTGTTAAACAGTTCTGTTTTGATAATTCACTTGTGATAGTGGTCTAAAGATATGTCATCTAGGTAGACAGCTAGGAAAAATATTTAGACTGACAGGTAGCTACATAATTTATGCTTGAATAACCAATCACCAAAGAAGAAAGAAAACAGCTCTAGATTTTTCTATTGGATTACAAAAGATATATGTGCTTGCAGGGTAGCAAGTGTGGAATATGAATTTATTTATCATAACCAATTTGTCACAAATTATAATATCCACAAAGAAATTTATTCCAAATATTGACAAATCAGTTTATGCCAAAACATGTTTACCATACACCACTTGCCAAAATATGCCATGACATAGATTAACATACAGCAAGAAAAGATTAATGATAAATACACATCTTTTACAGTTTTAATGTACTTTTAAAATTTAATTTATCTATTATTATTATTATTATTATTATTAGTATTATTATTAGTATTATTATTATTCATCTATTTATTTATTTATTCATTTATTTATTCATTTATCAGTATTATTATCATTATTATTACTATTATTATTATTATTATTATTATTATTATTATTATTATTATTATTATTATTATTATTATTATCATTATAATTATTATAATTTTATTTATTATCATTTATTATTATTATTATTATTTTCATTTTTTTTTTGGGGGGGGGGGGGGGGGTAGGGGCTTTGCTGATGCTTTATTAATATTTAAACAATAAACAAATCTGTAATTTAAGGCAATGGGTTTCTGGGTTTTATGATACTGCCATTTGCATTTGTCATTCCCATTAATGTATTGACACTTTCATGCCTTATTCAAACCATCTCTGAATGCTAAACAGATACCATAAAGAGCATGACAAAATAACACAAAAACAACATCACATATACATACATACATATATATATATATATATATATATATATATATATATACATATATATATAAATATATATATATATATATATATATGTATATATATATATACATATATATATATATATATATATATATATATATATATATATGTATATATATATATGTTTATATATATGTATTTATATATATATATATATATATATATATATATATATATATATATATATATATATATATATATATATATATATATATTTTTTTTTTTTTGTATATATATACACATATATATATATATTGAAAGACAAAGTGCTACACTATGTGTTGCAAGATGCACTTGAGGGGTTCTTACATTTCTGCACCAACCCTTAAATAGAACATACCAAACTTGCTCAACAATCATCAAAAAAATTATCATTTTAGAGAATGATTATAGCAAAAATACCAGGACTTGGTCATACAACCATGTCCAACATTTGGTACTGCAAAATTTAAGGGTTGAAGGTATGAGGCAAAAATGTAGGATAGGTGAGTTGTTACAAAGCTGTACTTTTCCACAGGTAATACAGGTAAATTGGGCTCGGTACTCTAGGTACCGTACCCTATACAGCTCTGTAAAATAACACCTGTGGATATCACACGGTCACACACTCTCCTCAGAAACAACAACAATGAAAAAAATAAGTGTGCAGCAGACGCCAAACATCTATATAATGGGTACTTATTGTCAAAGAGCATTGGAAGATAGTTCAAGCCAGTTTCTAGGTCGGGGCTGCAGCAAAGATCAAGATACAAAGAGGATGAGAAGATATAAAAGACAAAAAAAAGTTTGCTTTCTGAAGAGATATCGTTCCCAACAAACCTAGCTGGCTGTTTTGTGGTTTTTTCTTTCTCTTCCTCAGATACATGTTCAACCTGTCTGTTAAAGGGAGAAAATGTCAAGCACGCTTCATTAGTAGGAAAAAATGCACAAAAATGGATTTCCATATTGAAAAATTGTAAAGAAAAACATGGGAATTTGACCAAAAAATGACAAGGAGTACACACATTTTTTTTGTTTACACATCAATAAAATTGACCCAGATTCCCAGGAGAACTAAATATTCCAATAGTCTTTTACTGGGTTTACACTATGTTCGCTATTATCACTATTACAAAATCTGAATCTCCAGTACAGCATGGTTTTGTACTCTGGAGTATATAAATAAATATATATATATATATATATATATATATATATATATATATATATATATATACATATATATACATATATATATATATTTATATATATATATATATATACATATATATATATATATATATATATATATATATATATATATATATATATACATATATATATATATATAAATATAAATATATATAAGTATACATATATGATGGCATCTTTTTGCATATTACAACTTCAGATCTTATGAACAAATTTGTCAATTTGTTGTGTTAACATAAAAACAAAAAATATAAACACTGAAAAGAGCAAGTGTTTGCAAAATTTAAAAAAATCAAACTCGTACAACTAAATCACTTAGTTGGTGTTGATATATAGGATCCAAATTTTTAACCACTAAAAAAATGTTTTACTTCCCTTAGAAATCAAACTTAAACATTTTGATCCAAATTATACCATCCCCAATTTTACCAAATCGATATTGTAAGTTAAGCAGTGGGTGATTATCCATCAGGATTTTATAATATCAAACTGTAAATAAGTAGCATATGGGACATAGAAATACCAAGAGATTTATCATATGCATTGCATGTTATACTTTTCGGAAATATTGGATTAGTATAGTAAATAATGGATTAGTAAGTAGTAGCGATCTACACTTATTTTGCATAAAATTTGAATTAGTTTGAATCAGCATTGTGCCAAATTTAACGTACACAAAGCGATCTACACTTATTCTGCATAAAAGGCAACCTATCATAACAAAACAGCAGAGAGGCAACACCTTACATGTATCTTAACTAAGGGAAATCTATACTTGATCTATATGGGGTAAATTCCTGAAATGTGTGCTTGTGTGTGTGTATGAATGAATGAATGAATAAATAAATGAATGCATGTGTGTGTGCGTGTATGTATGTATGTAAGTATGTATGTATGTATGTATGTATGTATGTATGTAGGTGTGTATGTATTTATATGTATATATATATATATATATATATATATATATATATATTTATATATATATATATATATATATATATATATATATATATATATATATATATATGCATATTTAGATAGGTAGGTAGATATATTTAATTGTATACCACATATACAAGGTTTACATTTTAACAAAATGATGTGGAATGCCTATTCTTGTGTTGGCATTGAAAAAATGGGTATAAACATTGTACACAATGCCTAGAAAAAAATTCTGTCCGGGTATCATACCTAGATTCAATGCCAGACGTGTAATCCTCGCTGAGATCGATCTCGGCAGCAGTGACAGTGCTGCCCTCTCTCTGCAGTTTCTGCAGAATCTCCATCTTTAGTTGCTCCTCCAAATCCATAGTCACGTTCAAAACCTGCAATGTCAAACATAATAAATCACTAAAAAAATTCAATAATCTACTCTTTATCATCATAATCATTTTAACCCTACCAATGCTGTGGCTACTTCAGTTCAAAGCACAAGGATGCAAAGTTTGAAAACCATATAAACCCTGTTATGTTGGTATTCATTGGATAGCTCTCGTGGAGAACTCTCAGATGACTCTCCCATGTGCCAGGGTTTCAGTCATTTTTCAGGTTTTTTACATCATTTTGTATTGGTCAAATTAGCCACCAGCAGCATAAGGGTTAAGCTTATGAAAAACTCTTTTCTTTAATCAAAACTAATATTCTTTCTGTTGTATGAGTTAATTTATTATATAATTCCATGATTCAAAATTGTGTAATTACTACCTTTTTGAAAGGTGTGCAGTGCTTGCCAATCAAAACCATGAAGATATACGGTGCTACAGGTGAAAGCAATTTTTTGATTAGCAGACACAATTTATTATTTTGACCTAAAAAATGTCTACATCTACAATAATAATTCACATAAAATATGCACAGACATGGTCAAATATGAAAATAAATCTGCTACAGACAAGCACTAAGTCTAACACTTAGCAAACTCTACTAAAGGGAAGTATATCAAATTTGCTCATTCCGAGAGTATTTGTTGACATACATTGCATTATATAATCATACTTAATCATACATAAATTCATAAGCTAGCATTGATCAGGTTTCTCATTTTTCTTTTGGTATTTTTGGACATACATTGTATTATGTAATGCATGAATACAATGTAATGAAAAATTCATGTAATTTATGAATACATGAAATGCATGCAATCAGAAATGTCTATCAATTTGGGCATGCATATAAACAAAATATCTCCTCAATAAATTGAACAGAATCCTCTCATTGTGTGTACTCGGGTAAGTTATTTTCAAGCAAGAAGTGACAAGCAAGGCAGGAAAAGGTGAGTATTATACAAAAGAATATTTACCACAGATATTACAGCAGAGGTGGTACAAGGGAACAAAATATAAAAGAGTTATTAATCATGTTACAGGCAGCATTACAATCATCTAGCCCATTAATACTCATAGCAGCCAAAAGCAGTCTGACAATTTTGAAGAAATCTTTAGGGTGAAAGCAGAGTAAGGAAAACGTTTGCAAAAGAAATGTTAATCAGACTGCTGCCAACACGCACTTCAAATATATTCTTAGTTCATGAAGTAATGTTAAAGTATTATAGATGCAAACAAAAATAACTAGTGAAACCCCTAAGTATGAACGGGTTAAGCTATACCCTCTTACTACAACATAAAGATAAATGATGATCATGTTATAAAAGGTAATTTTGTTGCTAAGGCTATTATCTGTAATAGTAATAGAAAGTCATAGCATTAAAATTGAATCTTGATAAAAGTATTATTGTTGCTTAAGTTATTCTCTACTATAAATTAGAAAAAGAAATACAGCATTCTTTAGCTATGGTTACACTATGCAAAAGTTTTATTTGTTGGCACAATTGCGTACTCTCCGATGAGTAACCATGTGCTAAGGTTTCAGTCATTTTTAGGGTGTTTTTCATCATTTAGTATTGGCCAAATAAGTCACCAGCAGCATAAGGGTTAAGATACCCCTATGTGTCAGACAAGATGAAAATATGTTAACAACTGGAATTAGACTGATGTTCCTATGTAGCTCCTTGTTAAACTTGAAGTTTATAAGTTATCAAATCAAAAGAGTCATGTCAAATAGAAATTCTGTGCAGTTGCTTATTGCTATGCAATTGGAAAACTTAAAAAGGATACTTAAACTTTACAATTTAACAAATCAAAAGAGTCCTGTCAAAATAGAAATTCTATGCAGTTACTTATTGCTATGCAATTTAAAAACTTAAAAGGATACTTAATACTTAAAATGCTATATAGTAAAATAAATGATACAGAGTCAATAGTATATAACTAGAGCATTAAGTCTATGTCTTAAAAAACTGCCATTTGACTTATGTAAGAACATAAATTACTTTGATTGATATCATCATTTATTTGCATGAAAACATGCCACATATTTCTATAAATCATGACCTGTAAATTAATCTTAAGGTTCATAATCTATATAAGACTATCGAGAATGAATATCAAATAAGCATGCAACTCTTGTCAATGACAGCTTGAAATTGTGTTGACATCTTTCTGTGCGCCTTGAAAGATAAAAATTGTAAACCAATTTCCCAAAATCCCACCAAGGTCCCTATATGGATAAAATTCAACATATATATATTTTTTTAATGTTACCTGAAGTGATTGTGTAGCTGATTCTAAGGTTGTGAACTTACCTTCGTGCCATTAGGATCGCAATAGTCCAGGAGAGTATCGCAGAAGTGGTAACCCATAGACTCGAAATCTTCAGTGTTGAAGTGGAAGCCTCTCTTCTTGCCCAACGTTGAACCAGCAAACGTTGCCTGAAAAATGGGATTCAAATCTATAAATGAGACACAAATTTGAACACAACTTTGAACCAGCAAAGGTTGCCGGAAAATGGAATTCAAATTTATAAATGAGACACAAATTTATTACAATGTTGAACCAGCAAAAGTTGCCTGAAAATATAAATGAGACACAAATTTGACTTTTTTTATAACTTTATTGTCCCAGGTATCATGTCAAATACATTCATTGTTATATAAATTCATGATCTACTTATAGTACAGACAGTTTTCTACATCTTCAATATGTTGTTTACAGGCAACCATTTTCCTAGGAAGACCATTTACCTAAGGGACTTAGTGAGTGTTCAGCACAATCTCCTTCTCCTCACCTACTTACATCAACTATTCCTGATCAACATTTGCTAAACCTTAAGGTTCAATCTATTCATGATTCCAATGTCCTTCCCTCCATGGTAAAAGATGACTACAATGTCCAAACCTTCATGGTATAGCTATTCATAAGTCCATGGTGTAACTATTCATAATTGCAATGGCCTTACCTTCCTGGCGTAACTACTCATGATCCCTATATTAGGGTTCGGATGTGAAGAGATTTTTGGTATCGATTGATCGAAAAATATTTCAAACAATTAATCGATTCGGTTCGAGTTTTACGGCCACATTGCCGTAATTTTAAGGTAAAAACAATTTTAAACATTGTGCCGCGGCATGCGACAGCACATGCCAGGCACACATGCTGTGTACCGCGGCAATTGATGAATCGGTGCACCAAATATGGCGCAATAGATTTGTTTACTTTTGAGTGTTGACACGGAGCCGGTCCGTGTCACTTTACGAAAGTTCTAAAGAAATTTCTTCTCTTTCTCGCAGATTTACGTTGGAACAAGGTAAGTTGTCTAAAAGTCTGTATTGTTTTTGTATGTTTTGGCCACGTAATTTCGCAATATTTCACATTTGAAATAATCGATTATTTTAAATGCTGTTCGAACGGGTCGAGTCGGCCTCACCTCAACCAAATGCTCAAGTTCTCGATTAAGCGTCCGACCACTCTATATCCTTACCTCCATTGTATAACTATTCATAATTCCCATATCGTCACTGACCACCAAAGAATTTATACTCATGATCTCCATATCCTTAGCCCCATGGTATAACTGTTTATTATTCCAATGACCTCCATGGTATCACTACCCATGATCCCCATATCCTTAACTCCATGGTATTACTGTACAGGTGAACTCGGATATGACGGACCACTGTACGACGGATTTTTGCATATGACGGACGATATGCTTGGTCCCAGTCCGATGCATATCAAGTATTTGTCATATGTATATGACGGATTTTGCATATGACGGACCAATTTTCCTGGTCCCATTGAGTCCGTCATATCCGAGTTCACCTGCATACATCTTTAATTTGGCATTACAGCCCTGCTGGAGGGTATTTGCGCTACTTTAAATCTGTGCATTCAAGCACTCAGACTACAGTTATTACTATAAAAATACATATTTGAAGGATGTTATTTTAGCCCTAACATGGGGAGTGCAAAAATAGCGAAAATTAAATGATTGTAAAAAATACCAGTTATACAGTACTACAGGTAAAAGTGCCCATCAAAATAATGGGCCCGTCAATTTTTACCTGTGTACTCATGAATTCTATGTCCTTACCTCCATGGTATAACTATTCATGATTCCCATGTTCCACATCACAATCCTTCCGGTCCCTTCCTTGCTCTTCTGCACCTTGAACTTGCATCCATTGTAGTCAAATTTGTCAGAGGCGTTTCTGCCGAGCATGACAGGAAACACTCGTTCCCGCAATCTCCGAGAACTGTTGTGTCTGTTATCGCATCCGTAGATGAAAACGTCCATTTTCCTACTATGACCATGGAGATCACAGTAAGATATGATTTCTCTTTCTTCCAGCAGCCTGTTAAAATGTAAGAGAAATGCCTAATATTAACTACCTTTAGCCAACAAAAAACAACCTAAGTAAGCGCTTTTGAACATTATAGGTGGAAACGGCGCTATATCAAATATCAATTATCATTATTATTATTATTATTATCATTATTATTATTATAATTATTATTATATTTATTGTTATTATCATTAAGAACCCAACACCTGAACTACCTTTAGCTAACAAATACCTACGCAAGAACCCAATACCATAAACTAAGATTATAACATAAAACAATTTGACCTTTTGATCATCATTTTAGTCTCAAACAAATGGGAAAGATTTGGTTAATAGTCTTGTAATTCCTATCAAAATAAATTCTCTGAACCCACAGACTTATACCCTTTAATGCTAGAATAACTCATAATTCTTTAAGAACTTTCCTTACAAAATAAAACCAAATTTATCAAACACCTTGTCTCACTTTTTGAACATAATTTTAATAGCCCGAAATGTGCATTAAAAATTGACCTTTAATTAGACCTATAAGGTAAACCGAACACTATTATCCCTCCTTTTGATCATATATTTGAATAGTTTGTAAGTTGCATTAAATTTTGGCAATATACCAAACATTTACCGAACATTTGTAAATTGAATGCCTAGTAACACATATTGAAAATTGACTTTGTACCCATACATGCCCTGATGGCCGTGAGGTCTAAGGCATTGCCACTGACTGCGAGCTGTCCCTCGTCACTGCCTGGGTTTGAATCTCCGCTGGGACATGTGAGAAAGTTGCCAGTGACTTAGAGTAAGCGGTGGTTTTCACAAAGTACTCCGGTTTCCTCCTTCAGTTACAACTGGCTAGTCACAACTTAGCCGCAGTATGACAGATAAAGTGATGAAATTCCAAATTCCCATAAACCTGTATTTACCAAACACAAATGGAGCAACTTTTGATCACATTTTGAATTGAATGCATTGTATAACTAATTGAAATTGACCTTGTACCCATACATCTACTGTAGATTCACAAAAGATTGTGTAGAGTAAAGTTTGCGAATTAGCAGAAATCGATTTTTGCGACTTTTAACTTTGCGAATTGCCCACAACATGGAGTGCCAGCTATACACTTAAAGTGCCAGCACTAAACATTGCGAATTTTAATTTGTCCTGAGCTAAACGCTAAAAATGCAAAAATTAAACTAACGCAATCTTTTCCGAATGTACAGTAGATTTACCAACCACAAATGCCGCACCTTTTGATCATATTTTTGGAATGCCAGACCGATGGGAAAGACTCTTTGAGTACTGTCTTGTAGTTCCTGTTGAGATCCCGCCCAGCAAGAGAACAGCGGTAGTTACCCACGATGACTCCATCTGGGTTCAACATTGGCACAATCTTGAAGATAAACGTGTCCCTCAGCAACTGAAAACAACAAGTAAATGTATTGATGAAAAATGAAAATTCCAATTCCAAATTCCCATACACCTGAATTTACCATGTAGAGGAGCGGTAGCGTAGTGGTAACGTGTTCGGCTGGCGACACGAAGGTTGCAGGTTCGATTCCGGCCAGTGCCACTTCTTTCTGTCTTTAGGCAAGACAGTTTACTTCTCGTTGCCCAGTGCTTTGGATGGCACTTAAAGCCGTAGGTCCAGTCGGCCAAGAGCCTTAGTAGCTTGTGTTTCTTGTAATTGATATACCGACTTAAAATGAAGATTACATTACTTTACTTTACTTTTTGACTGACAGCCACATAACTAACAGGTTTCCTTAGACATTTATATCTCACTAGTTGTACATATTTCAACCCATTCATGCCCGGAATTGTCCCTCCAAAAGATCACACTATTTCAAAGACATATTTAAAATATTCAAAGAAGAAACCAGATACCAATTTTCTACTCTGCTTAAATATTTTAGGAATTCATGCATTTATTTCCAAGTTGTTTTTCTTGTAGGAGCACATTCCTCACTAGCTAAGTACATTAGTGATTGGCATGATGTAATGTATGGATCTATGAGTGAGGAATATAGAATGCGAAACCCATCCGCAGGATACCTATTCACCCTACCATGCCATCAGCATTGTTACTGGTGAGATAGTCTAGAAACCCTTTCATCGTCTAGCTTGCGTTGCTATCACTGGATGTACCCTAGAACACCCCATCCCAACCCAACATTGCTCTCCCCTGGATGAACCCTAGATCACCCTACCCACTGGGCACCTAGCTACCCTACCTTGGCATCAGCACTGTTACTGGTGAGGTAGTCTAGAAACCCTTTCATCATCCAGCTTGCGTTGCTCTCCCCTGGATGTACCCTAGAACACCCCACCTTCTGGGCACCTAGCAACCCTACCTTGGCATCAGCACTGTTACTGGTGAGGTAGTCTAGAAATCCTTTCATCATCCAGCCTGTGTTGCTCTCTCCTGGATGTAACCTAGAACACCCCATCCTCTGGGCACCTATCCACCCTACCTTGGCATCAGCACTGTTACTGGTGGGGTAGTCTAGAAATCCTTTCATCATCCAGCCTGTGATGCTCTCTCCTGGATGTAACCTACAGGGGCGGATCCAGGGGGGGTTCGAGGGGTTCGTCCGAACCCCCCCTGGCTGGTGAGTCATTTTGCACCACCACGCCACCTGTGGACAAACATCAAAACGAATTGTTTTTCCTGCTTCGGCCACCAGTTGCAATTTGCAATTCTGTCCACGTCTTTTGTTTCCCCAGGCCCTGAGTAGGCAACAGGCTGATTGGTGTCCGCCAGGTATAGGTCCGAGTGGATGAACATCCTGCTCGAGGGGATTATCTGCCGTGAACCGGCGGATACAGAATTACAGTCGAGGGGGGGGGGGGGGGGGGGGGGTTCGTTGATTCTCAAACCTCAGATCACTTGATTCATTCCTTAGTCTAGCGGATACAGAATTACGTCCAGTCGTTTGCAGACTAAGCATAGCTTGGCAAACCTGACGTTTGTTAGGGGAGTGGGGAGGGGAGGGTTCGTTGATTCTCAAAATTCTAGATCACTTGATTCCTTAGTCTAGCATATACATAATTACAGTCCAGTGAGTCGTTTGCAGAATAGCTTGGAAAACCTGAAGTTTGTTAGGGGAGAGGGGGGGGGGGTTCGTTGATTCTCAAACTTCTAGATCACTTGATTCCTTAGTCCAGCCAGAGATATATAGATTACAAGTCCAACGGATACAGACAGTCCAGTCCAGTCGTTTCCAGACTAAGAACTAGCTTGGAAAACCTGATGTTTGTTAGGTGAGGGGGGGGGGGAGGGTTCGTTGATTCTCAAACTTCTATATAATAATAATAATAATAATAATAATCTTTATTTAAAGAGGGTAACTCAGTCCAATGGTAAGGATCTTCCCTGAGGCCCTCTGGCATGTTTACAAGTAGTCTGAGGGCCCCAGGGTTACAAAGTAGTACAGTATATTGCTTTTAGGTATCGAGACTTGAAGGAAGGTAGAGATGGTGCACATCTGATTGCTTCAGTTAAGCCATTCCAAACTTTGGGCCCTGAGTATGAAATACATTTTTGGCCAATTGATTTATTACATTTTGGAAGAGCTAATAGTGAGGAGGTTGCATTTCGAGTACCATAGCTGTGGTTTTCTTGTGTGTATGAGAAAAGTTTGTTCATATAATGGGGGTTTAACTCATTGAGGCTTTTGTATACAGTGACAGACTGTTGGTATTCCACATATTTAGGAAAAGGGAGCCATTTAAGCTTTTTGAATAGATCAGAAGATGGAATTGACAAATCGGCATCTAGTATTAAGCGGGCTGCACTTGAATCACTTGATTCCTCCAAGCCCTATGGAAAATATCTAACTAATAGCCATCAGATACTTAAATAATCACATCTTAACACTTTTTGAGGTGGCTTAACCCATTTGCATCTGAAGTGCAAAAATGGTCAAACAACTTTAGGCGTACCTCATCAAGTAGAGTATTATTTGTAAAAAGGTTGAATAGAAATGGTTCAGCCAAATTAGAAAAAAAAATGAAAGTGTTGATTCCTGAGAATTCGACGAGCGCAGAGCGGAAATTTAATGAATGACTCTCATGACTGGTGTTAAGTCATATCACAAATGAAAGAGTCTGTCTCCAATTGAACCCCCCCCCCAGATGCATGTATCGCAATTACGCTAACATCAATAAATCATAGTGGGCAAAAGTTCTTCGCCTCATCCCCAGGGTGTTCACATTGTTAAACCTCTCCAAAAGGTAAAATATATTTCTTAAATGTTTGAAAATGCAAGAGGTCCGTTCAATCTTGCGACCAAAAAATAGGACAATCTAGCCATCACCAAATCCGATTTTGCATATCATAATCTATAGGAAATATTGCGTTTCAAGTAAGATTTCACACTTACTCTATAATGTTTTGTTATATCTCGTATGAGATTTATTTTTTTTATATCTCTTATGAAATTATTATTTTAGCTCTCTGCAGTTGACTCCTGGTGGTGTTTTCATAAATAATTGTGAGTGGCGCCACCCAGTGTCACTTTTCGGAACTACATTGAACCCCCCCTTCTCAAATCCTGGATCCGCCCCTGACCTAGAACACCCCACCCCAACCCAACATTGCTCTTCCCTGGATGTACCCTAGAACACCCCATCCTCTGGGTACCTATATCCACCCTACCTTGGCATCAGCACTGTTACTGGTGAGGTAGTCTAGAAACCCTTTCATCATCCAGCTTGCGTTGCTCTCCCCTGGATGGACCCTACTGGTCAGCACCACCGCCTTTTTGTGTTTTATGTCCTCAGGGTTTTTGGACGGAGAAGTGATGGTGAGGACGTAGACCAGGTTCCCCGCCAGCGTTCGACATAGCACCCTTTGTTTACAGATCTTGTTCTTCACAGGATCATTGGCTAAGTTCAGTATGTAATCCTAGTATAGAAAAAATATAACATTGTTACTTGTGTATCATTGCCTTACTTATAATCAAACCAACTAAAATCAGATAACAAACTATTTATGGAAAAGAGTTGTGACTGGAATGATTTATTCATTTATTGGAAAGTCTTTGTAAGTTTCTATTAAATATGAATAATTTAATTCATTGATTGTTACAGATATGGGGAAGTCTTTTAAAGGATTAATTGGCAAACACTGAGAAATTGTGAAGAGTACATTTCCATTGATTTTCTTTAGCCTGTAAATATGATATGGATAGTTTTATATCAATATTGAACCAATGCCACCATGATGAGGATGATTTTAAATTTAAGTCACGTAAATATCTATAGGGAGGTGTCTTAGCTAAAACTTTTTGAAATATACAATCTTCAAAACTAGTTGCTTGCATCAAAGAAGCATGCTTCATGGTTGTAGTGGAATAATTCTGCTGTGTTACTGAGACACAAGTTTTCGACATCACACCTACCTGAATACATTTCAGGATACTTAACTACATGTGTTTAGAATAAAGTGGTAGCAGTGAGTAGCAATACATATGCAATGGTTGTAAGGGAATTGTTGTGTATTGTTATCAAGTATTAAGAATCAAGTTTTCTGGATTGTCACTTTTCTTTATTTTCTTGTATGGCATGCGGAAATGATATTAATTCAACTCACAAAATATCATGCAACTTTCAAAATATGGTAACTTTTAGAAATATACCAATCAATTCTGGAAGGATGTATATTTTTGGGGAACATGAAAATTGACTTCAGAAAAGTCATTGGTGTTGTGTCAGGTTGTGCACTTTTACTGTGGAAGTTGCATGATATTTTGTTATGTTGAATTAATGTCATTATCAGACATTTCGGCATGCCATATCCCTAAGGGTAACTTACCTGCATGTCTGTGTAGGTATAGGGGTAGCAGTGAGCAAAGTAGCACGTATCATGGTTGTGGGGGAACTTGCTGTAACTTACCTGCATGTCTGTGTAGGTATAGGGGTAGCAGTGAGCAAAGTAGCACGTATCATGGTTGTGGGGAAACTTGCTGTAACTTACCTGCATGTCTGTGTAGGTATAGGGGTAGCAGTGAGCAAAGTAGCACGTATCATGGTTGTGGGGGAACTTGCAGTAACTTACCTGCATGTCTGTGTAGGTATAGGGGTAGCAGTGAGCGAAGTAGCACGTATCATGGTTGTGGGGGAACTTGCTGTAACTTACCTGCATGTCTGTGTAGGTATAGGGGTAGCAGTGAGCAAAGTAGCACGTATCATGGTTGTGGGGAAACTTGCTGTAACTTACCTGCATGTCTGTGTAGGTATAGGGGTAGCAGTGAGCAAAGTAGCACGTATCATGGTTGTGGGGGAACTTGCAGTAACTTACCTGCATGTCTGTGTAGGTATAGGGGTAGCAGTGAGCGAAGTAGCACGTATCATGGTTGTGGGGGAACTTGCTGTAACTTACCTGCATGTCTGTGTAGGTATAGGGGTAGCAGTGAGCAAAGTAGCACGTATCATGGTTGTGGGGGAACTTGCTGTAACTTACCTGCATGTCTGTGTATGTATAGGGGTAGCAGTGAGCAAAGTAGCACGTATCATGGTTGTGGGGGAACTTGCTGTAACTTACCTGCATGTCCGTGTAGGTATAGGGGTAGCAGTGAGCGAAGTAGCACGTATCATGGTTGTGGGGGAACTTGCACGTCCAGGTGAGGGAATAATAATTCCTCTCACCTTTTCCTAACTGATACCTGAAAAGGTAGATAGAATTGTTATTGCATTACATTTGCATATTCACTTAATTCCTGATATAACCTTTTTGTCTCTTATACCTATTTCTCACTTTACTACCTTTATTCTACTGTTACTCTCCATATGTCATAAGCACTAATTATGTATTACCTTCCTTACCATTCAAAGGAGCCTGCCTCAGGTTGAATTCATTCAATACAAAACTGCTCTAGTAACAGTCTCATTACGTCTTATATATTAAGCAAGTAATGGATGCCCCCATGTGGCTGTCTCTGGCCTGTTAGTTGCTCACTTCTGTGAGTCATAACTGAGTAGTGCTGAGGAGTACAGGTTTGGGGATGGTCTTATTTGAAAGGTGACATGTATAAGCACATTTTGAACCAAAATCATTCTGATGGTGCATTTGCCCTTTAAGCATTTTTTATTTGCTACAACATTACTTACAAATATTTTTCTAAACCTCATTAGGTATCAACATTTGGGTAGCTGATACGTCAAAGGCATTGCCACTGACTGCTATCTGTCTCTTACCACTGCCTAGGTTCAAAACCTGTTCTGGGCAAGAGGGAAAGTTAACAGTGACTTGGGGTTGGATGGTGGTTTCCTCGGGGTAATCTGCTTTCCTTCACTGCCAACAAAATGCTAGTCACAAAGTAGCCTCTATATGGCAGAAAAAACTGAGAAAAAAAAAACCCAAACGTTATCATTTATTTCAATCTGCGTCTGCCCTATAGAGTACTTACTTGAGGTTATTTCTGTAATACTTGATATCATTCCCACACCGGTGCCATCCCTGTTTATTTTTCAAGGCCTCTTTATCACTGTATAGAAGTGGCCTCATGCCATTGTTATACAAACTGTCAGGCTGAAAAATGAAAACCATCACCTTGAGACATTTATCTTTATAAATTCATAAAACAAAACAATACCATTATGTATGATCAATTATTTATTTTTTAAATATTTTTCACCACTTATTTTACTTGATAGTGCCCCAAAAAATGCATTTCAGAGCACTTATTTCACAATATTTTTTCTGGAAGGGGGGGGGGGCTAATTTAGACAAATACGAAATAATGCAAATAACCTATGAAAATAAAACAACATGCACAGAACGCACCTCTCCAGCGGTTCTTGTCAACATCCGGGCTATGAGTTGTATCCAGGCTCTTAAGCGAGACCCGCTGGTTGCATATCCGGTGATCGACATTCGTGCTACAACCGTGAATTCTCAGAAATTTAGACCACCCTAGGAATTTGGGCCACTATAATTATTTTTGCAAAATAATTATTGGGAACTATGAACCACCCTTGATTTATTGCTGGTAGCTATTTCACAAAGTATAGACAACTATTGCTCGGCTTAAATGTCATTTTTTTCATAAAACATGGGCCTTCCTCAAACTATAAAAATTGTAATTATTGAAAAGTGTCCCAAATAATTGAAAATTTACAGTACTCACCTTCATGAGGTTGACAATGGTAAAGCGATAAGTGGTATCTTTGGTAACGTTGGCGACCCTGAAGTAATACCACTGGGTATGTTTTCCTGTGTAAAGGTCTGTCTGCAGCCACAACTCATACTCAAATTCACCTCTGAAATATACAAACACAATGAGTCACACAAATAAGTGGTGTGCAGACCATGATGTCCTCTTCAAAATCCCTTAGAAAAAAACATTCTTTGGAACACATTATACTGTTGGGAATCGGTACAAATTTTAGGACTGATCGTCGTTCCACCAGAGTGATCGATGATCAGTTTTTATTTGGAAATGTTTTTCGTGCACAGTGACCCTTCTCCTTGTGCATCGCACATTATGTGTTGTGCATTTTTCATGAAATTTCAGGATAAAACCTGCCGAAACAAGGTAGAAATAATAATGGAAACACAGAAAGTATATATTTTAATTAAACACATAGATAGGAAAAACACAAAATATGCAGTATTGGCCTAGGTTTTGAGGTATCAAGGGACCTTTGCATTAAAGAGACATTTTTTCAACATAGGTAAATAAAAGCATGTTTTAATCAAAATCTGAAGCTGATATGGACAGGGAGGTAGAGGCATACCCTGCCCTCAATCAATAGATACTATTGATAAAACAATAAAGGAAACAAATGTAAATGGAATTTACTTACACTTTATAAGCTTTTTGTAGATTTCCACTTTCGAAGCGAGATTCAAATATGAGTGTTTTATCATCGTCTCCCTGAAGCTGTACTGAACACTGGCTGAGGCCATTTCTAGACCCTCCTACTCGCGACCTCATAAACTACAAAAAACAAAAGGAGACAAAATAACGATTTATTAATTATCTCATTAACAATGAGCTGAAGCTGTACTGAACACTGGCTGAGGCCATTTCTAGACCCTCCTACTCGCGACCTCATAAACTACAAATAACAAAAAGGAGACAAAAAATAACGATTTATTAATTATCTCATTAACATTGGATAAAATATTTAAAATTCATCAGATAGAATTTTTGAATTGAATTAGGATTTAATTAGAATATTTTCAGGAAATCATTGGAAATATTCATTCAGTAAAATGGGAAAATGAACACTAAATAAATAAATAAATAAATAAATATATGCATTTAGAGTGGCTTTTCAAGAATGAGGTGGAATACAAAAGGAAATTCACTCTAACTTATATTTACTTTTACTTTTACTAAAAGTTATTACATTCTATTCTTATAATCCGAAAGCCACGGCCTAACCCCAAATCACTGGCAACTTTCTCATATTCTCCGGCTGGGATTCAAGCCCAGGTATTCTGCATAACTCTTGGGATAAAAGCTACAGTATAACTCACATAATTTCCTACTGAGGGCTCGTATCTGTAGACTAGCACCCCGTCCTCCTCCCCTCGGGGCTGAGGGGTCTTCTCCAAACCAGCTGAAATATACACAAAGTACACCTTTCAGGTAATGTATATGGCTTTAATTTGGAGTGCTAAAAATTTCGCTTTACAGCCCTGCTAAAGGGTATTTATGCTACTTTAAATTCACATATTCAAGCACTCAAACTGAACCAAATAAAAAGCAGGATATTTATTTGAAGTATGTTATTTTGGTGCACGAAAATAGCGAAAATTAAATGCCTGTAAAAAATATCAGTTATACAGTAATGGAAACTAAAGGATAGGTGAAGTACATTTTGCAACCTGAAGACTAAATTTGCTACAGGTCTCTTTTAACTGGCTCTTTCCATAGTCTCACTTATCTACCCTGAGTTGATTTCAGTCCAGGTTTAGTTCTGCATAGAAAGAAAGTTTTTTCAATAATGTTCTAATTAACATTTCTCCATCATATGTATTCCTAACTATACTATTTGCCTAATATACGTTTAAATCAAAATCGTCAGGATGCTTTTGGCCGCTGTGAGCTTTAATTGGTTAATGGAGAACTATAATCTGTTTACACATTTATGAATTATGATTAATTTCAAAAATTAAAATAGCTGAAGAACCAATAAAGAAAAAGAAGATTAAAGAATAGGCTTTTCCAGTTTAAAAGAGATACCTACTTGGCTTATAGATGGGTTCATTTTCTTTAGGCACATATGGTAAGTGTTTCACCTGTTGCTTCATCACCTCCAGTTCACTGGGCCTGAAAAAAAAGATATATATCTTTTTTATTTAATTTCTCCATCACAGATGCTTTTATAACGCAAACACACATTGAAATACAGCAGTTTGAAATCAGGAAATTGGGTAACCTGAGAAAGCCCTGGAGGTAGCTTCCAATGTGAGCAGGTAAGGATTTAAATATAAAATGCCCAGTTTACATATACACTACAGGTACAGTATTTAATTCCTGCACCGGTTGACCGGACGTCTGCCATTTCCTGGTTGTACAAAAACCCATGGATTACATGTCAAAAAATAAGCCAAGCACATCAATGACCCACGCAGCTTGCAAATCAAAGCTACTTTTTTCAGCTGTGAGGTCATTCATGCATCCAACCCTTATGCTGATACAAAATGGTACAAAAACCCTGAAAACTGACTGAAATGCTGACACATTGGTACTCATCAGAGAGTACTCAGTGAGAGCTATCCAATGAATACCAACATGACAAGGTTTAGATGGTTTTCAAAAATCTTTACATCATTGTGCTTTGGATGAAAGGAGCCTTAGCGGTGGAAGGGTTAACCCTCCCAGTGCTGAGGCTACTTTCGTCAAAAACACAAGGACACAAAACCTTTTGAAAACCATCTAAACACTGTCCAGGGGTCAGGCTACGGCAAGAAACTGAGGAAGACCGCCGGGCTATAGGTTCCCAAAACTTCATAGCCCGATAGAAAATGTTATAGTCCCATTAAGAACAAAAATGAGCTGCCTCGGTTATCCTTAATTACACACACACACACATATATATATATATATATATATATATATATATATACACACACACACACACACTGCTTATAGTATTGTTATTCCTCTGAGCATGACCTAAAAATGTCAATCTTTTCTTATAGCCAGCCGGGCTACAAAGGCAAATATTCTTATAGCCCGAAACAATTTTCTGTAGCCTCGGGCTATCGGGCTAGTGTGTAACTGGACCCCTGCTGTCATGTTGGTATTCATTGGAAATATCTCACTGAGTACTCTCAGATGAGTACCCATATGTCAGGGTTTCAGTATTTTTTCAGTTTCTTTTTACTCATTTTGTATTGGCCAAATTAGCTACCAGCAGTATAATTTTTTGCACAGAGTTCATTAAGGTATTGATAAGAGGCTACTACTCACCACCTAGCAGACTGCTGTGGGCCAAATTCCTTTGAACTGATGGCGTAAAGCTGCCTGGGCTCCCTGAGCTTGGGCACCTGCAAGAAACCGCCAAAAAACATGATTACAGTGTTCTTCAAATAAAAAAAAATATTCAGGCGAGAGGCATTTTTTTTTTGGACGTTGAAAAGAAAACTGTCAAGTCCCTGTATTCATACAAACATTACAAGCATAACATAAGGAATGAATAAACTTTTTTTTCAATTAAAAGACTTTTTTTGGTTGGATGTATAGTTGTGGATGAAGAATCATTAGCTCATGGTAGCAAACACTGTCATGATCTAACACCTGGATTTCATGGCTTTCAAAGTTACTTGTAGAAACAGTTAAACCTGCCAGAGAAAGATATACCTGTTCAAAGATACAACCTGTCTGTCTGGGTAAAAAAAAGAGTTACAATTTGTTCTGCACTCAACCTGTTAGCCAAGTCCACAGCTTGTTAAAGACCACATTTCAGGCAAGGCAAGATCATAAGCATATAGTATACACAGATTAGTATTTTATAAGCAGATTACAAGTTTTATTGCTTTATAATTTCAAAAAACTCTCCAGGTGGTGCGGCAAAGACACCTTTGTATTTCCTATAATGCCAGGCTTTGTTTGGCATTCCTGTTCATCTTTTTTTAAGTTTGAAAAGTTTTTTTTTGTTTATTGCATATAAATCAATCCAATACAAAAAGTGACATTTGTTTGATGTTCATACATACTTAATATAGGACTATAAGTCCTATGCAAAATTAAAAACTTGCAAAAATATTGATACGAAAAAAATGTTATATACATTGTATATATTTTTCAAACTTACCATTCTGCCAGCTTGGTAACAATAGACCAGTTGTGTGGTGCGGAGTAGCTCCTCCTGACTCTTGTTATCTGTAATAGAAGACAGGTAATAATAAACACTTGACAATACACAGGTAACAATAGACCAGTTGTGTGGTGCGGAGTAGCTCCTCCTGACTCTTGTTATCTGTAATAGAAGACAGGTAACAATAAACACTTGACAATACACAGGTAACAATAGACCAGTTGTGTGGTGCGGAGTAGCTCCTCCTGACTCTTGTTATCTGTAATAAAAGACAGGTAATAATAAACACTTGACAATACACAGGTAACAATAGACCAGTTGTGTGGTGCGGAGTAGCTCCTCCTGACTCTTGTTATCTGTAACAATAGACAGGTAACAATAAACATTTGACAATACACAGGTAACAATACATGTAGAACAGTTATATGGTGCAGAGGTAAGATCCTCCTGACTTTTGTTATCTGTAATAGAAAACAGCTAGCTGGTAACAATAAACACTTGACAATACACAGGTAACAATAGACCAGTTGGGTAAGGAGAGTATCCCCTCTTGACTCTTGTTATAACAGGATGTAAACGAAATTTATCAAAACATCCAGATAACAATAATTATTAGACAAAACACAGGTAATAAAAGAGCAGTTGCCTTGAGTGGACTAGCTCCTTTTGACTTGTTACCTTTTAAAGAAATCATAAAATATAGGCTAATAACAAACGACAGATAACAAAAAACATTCGCAAACACAAAACACAGACCTGTCATAAAAGACTAGAAGCCGAGTGAATTTTGACTCTTTTTACCTGCTGAAGGAATGACTGAACAACAATGGACAGGTAACAATAGTTCTTTTATAATGACTGAACAACAATGGACAGGTAACAATAGTTCTTTAATAATGACTGAATAACAATGGACAGGTAACAATAGTTCTTTTATGAGAGATAGGTAACTGTAAGCCAGTGGAGTTGTGCAGTGATTTTAAGAAGTATCATAATTCTTTGAGACTATCGATTTGTTAACATTATAGATCATACCAAGCAGGCAATAAGCAGCAATGCTTGATTTTGAGAGCTTAAAAAGTAAAGTTTATATATTAAAGTAAAATATCCACATACTTTATATAATAAGTTTGAAAAGAAATAAAAAATCGGGCCATAATCACGAACAACAACATGAATTTGATGTTAAGGATGGTCAAATTGATATGAAATACCATTATATAATAAATAAGTATCTCTGGAACAGAAATCTTTTTGCCTGAATTAATATGACATTTTTCACTATTATACTCACCAGCTTTTTAACTTTCAATAAATGATCAGAAGTTACTATTGTGCCTATGCGTAGATATTTCCATTGATCTAACAATTTAGAAATTTAATGTTTGGTGCAGGTAATTGAATCCTTTTTAGCTTAACTCTTTTGTACCTACATAACTGCTATTCCACTTGCCCAGAAAAAGTAACAAGGCAAAAAACACTCTCCAGGAAAGTGAATTCCCACTCAGACTTTTCTTGCCAGACAAGGTGATATTTTAACAATAATTACAGCCTGTAATGTATTTGCATTTTTTTAAGGCCAGGGGACTCCTGTTAAGCCAAAAGTTCATAAAGGTGCACTCATTTTTATGAATATCAAAGCCCTACTGGTTTGCTGGTCCCACAAACACATCCAGACTTTCCCATATGAGCATGTGTGCTATGAATAAATGATGATAACACCAAGCTTTCCAATAATCTTATGTAGAACCAACAGCCATTACATAATAACACAAACCGCCATAGACTTTCATGTCTACCGGTGTACTGAATTGATCATATTCTCACAACTCAATACATACAATCAACACATTTGGCTTCCACACAGCATGATGTTGAGCCAATAGTCTTTACATCACGAAATATAAGTGGAATTCACATGTAAGAAATTGGTCATATCCTCATGATGAAAAGCTTTCTAGCAACATGACAGTGACCCACAAATTATACATGTACCTAATAAAGATTTCTTAAAATGGTGCATGCATACAAGGAAATGTAAAAAACATATTCAGAGATACTTATTAATGATTATCAAACCTTATCTTTATTGACTTCCTACAACCAGGAGCCATACTCAATATTGAAACAGTTGTAGGGGTATACATACATTGAATAGATACTCAAATGTACAGAATTATCAAACTGGTAATCCTGCAGAACTGCTTCATTTCAAATGATCCAATCATTAACCTAGGTTTAATTCCTGGCTGAAGTATGTGAGATAGTTGCCAGTGACTTAGGGATAGGCAGTGTTTTTCACCAGGTACTACAGTTTCCTCCATCACTGGCTAGTGGGACAAAGTAGCTCAGTTGGTTAGGTGTCGGATTAGAAATCAGTAGGTCGCTGGTTCAATTCCTGGCCGGGGCAATTTGGTCTGTCCTTGGGCAAAACAGTTTATTCCATCTGCAAAATGAGTACTTAACATTAATAAGACAGTGCTTAGAGCTTGAGCGCTATATGCTGCCAGCTGCTCTGGAATATCCCCTGGGAGATTGAAATGGTTTCCGTGTGTACAGGTCTGCTGGGGATGAAGGGTATGATGATTTAGCCTATACATAGAATTATAATAAGTGACGATACTAGAGACTCCCATCAATACAGCAGTGTGCAACATAACCACTTGCCCCGTTGCAAGTTGCAAGTGAATCTGGCAAAAAACGGCAATTGGGCAAGCAGAACAAGACCCTATATAAGTACATATAAGTATTAGCAATATAAGTAAGCGTTAGTGTCGAGCCCTGGTGCCAGGTTAACAGGACCTAAAGGATATCACCATCCGGTCCAGCTGAGAGATGAAAAGGCCCAGGTTTAATAATTCATGCTCATCATCTACACATCTTAGTTTATTAATTATGCAAGTAACCTGGTGGACACGCCAATCAATGGGCTCCATGGTTAGCTGCTGCTGCTATTAATAGGTAAACGCTCATTAACCTGGCTACCTCCTCATCAGGTCTGACTATAGACTACCGTTAATTCTCAGTAATTTGGGACACTTTTTTAATCTTTCCAATGCAGAGGCTACTTTCCTCCAAAGCACAAGGACGCAAAGATTTGTGAGAAACATCTAAACCCTGTCATGGTGGTATTCATAGGATAGCTCTCGCTGAGTACTCTGAGATGAGTACCCATTAGCCAGGGTTTTAGTCATTTTTCAGGGTTGTTTTTTTGCATCATTTTGCATTGGCCAAATTAGCCACCACCAGCATAAAGGTTTATAAGATCTGGTATTAGATACAATACCAAATATCAAAATTGAAATAGAAAAAGAATTGTATCAATTTAAGATATGTAATACCTGTACTAGTTAATGATGTAAAATTGACTTAAGTGCTACCTGTACATAACTCTGCACAAAAACAGGTTGCTATTAATTAAAGAAATTTCTGAAACTGGCGGTGCAACTCAACAAAATATGGTCATTGGGAGGCTGGCCATATCATTTAAAATATCACAATGCTATAGAATCTTTAAGGAGATATCAATATTGTGAATACTATTAAAGAGCCAAAACCTATGAGCCATGGTCTTAGACAGGAATTTAAAAATGACCGTCCAGATTTAGCTACTAATCAACTTCAAATCCTTGCATCAACTTCATTTAATGGCCTATTGTGTCAAAAGGGCAATTTGCACTTTAGCCATGTCCTAGAAAGATGGTTTGTTAGGAAAATATTTGATTATTATACCTAAAAAGTCAAAATTGAGAATTCTGCATGGAAATTATGCCTGTCCAAAAAGTAGTTTTTCAGAAATATGGCTGTCCATCAAAAGAAAGGCAGGATGGGTCCTGGCTAGCTAGGTCCCAGCTATGAGTTAAAACATACATTCACCACAAAGGACTCAGCCCTTTTTGGTCTGCTGAATGAATTACCTTCAAGATCAGACTTCCCTTAAAAAGCTTTTTAGGATGGTCTAAAATAATATATTATGAATTAAAGTAAAGTAATTAATTCATGAATTAAAGTTATCTTAGGATATATAGGGCACTTATAATTGGTAGAGAAGCTGAGCTGTAATGTTGGAGCATCTAATGACTCAACATCTTCCTCTCTCTTAATTCTAGCACTGCCTCCATACTTTACTCTCTCTCTCTTTCTCTCTCACTTTCTCTCTCTCTCTCTCTCTCTCTCTCTCTCTCTCTCTCTCTCTCTCTCCCTCCCTCCCTCCCTCCCTCCCTCCCTCCCTCCCTCCCTCCCTCCCTCCCTCCCTCCCTCCCTCCCTCCCTCCCTCTCTCTCTCTCTCTCTCTCTCTCTCTCTCTCTCTCTCTCTCTCTCTCTCTCTCTCTCTCTCTCTCTCTCTCTCTCTCTCTCTCTCTCTCTCTCTCCCACCCCTAGATCTTCAACAGAATTCCTAAAATTCATACTGGGCAAGTAAGCACTTAGGTTATAGTCACACTTTGTCAGGAAATATGCACTTTCTTCCAGAGCCCCTAAATACTCAGCACTTGTATCAGGAATGTGTTAAAATCAATTTAAAACTTGATGTTGTCATGGAAATTAAAAATATATCAGTTGACAGGAACTATCAGCAAAATCTCCAGAATAATTTTTTTGATATTCTTATCAATGAGAATGCATTTAAAGGAGACTGGAATATAGACACAGTAATTCTGCAACATGATCCAATATGATCAAAATACTGTGAAGGGTGTATCCTATATCCATCATAACTATTTCTAATAAAACATTTACCTGTCTCTGGCTCAGAATCTGTGTCGTGGAAGCTTCCAATATCCATCGTAACTATTTCTAATATAACATTTACCTGTCGTAGGAGCTTCCAATATCCATCATAACTATTTCTAATATAACATTTACCTGACTCTGGCTCAGAATCTGTGTCATAGAAGCTTACAATATCCATCGTAACTATTTCTAATATAACATTTACCTGACTCTGGCTCAGAATCTGTGTCATAGAAGCTCAAAATACTGTGTGTATCTAATATCTCACTTAAGGGAGTAACCTATTTCTAATATAACATTTACCTGTCTCTTGTTCAGAATCTGTGTCATAGAAGCTACCGATATCCATCCTAACTATTTCTAATACAACATTTACCTGACTCTTGCTCAGAATCTGTGTCATAGAAGCTTCCAATATCCATCGTAACTTGTGCCATTCCTCAAAATTCCTGGCAGGCGTCTTTTTCTGTCCATATTAGGAGTCAACATATCTGGTTAACTCGACCCCCCTCTCAGCTCTGCGGCCTCCACTCCTGTGCTATACAGCTAGCATAGGGTAGCTGTCAATATTCCTGATGCTCCTACTACAATGCACACACAAGTGCAGATTATTTTGGTCCTTTCGAAACAATTATTCAGTTCACATGGTCATGCTTCGCAGCATGTATGGTTCTTCTGGAGTCCCTGCTAGTTGGCATAGGGTAGCTGTCAATATTCCTGATGCTCCTACTACACTTCACGCAGAAGTGGCCAGCGATATTGAGTAGATTATAATGGTCGTTTCGAAACAGTTATTCACTGCACATGGTCACACTCTATTGGCAGCATGCACGGTTCTCCTGGAGTCCCTGCTTCCAAGCATGCTATCACAGCGCTGGGCACAGTACACAGTTAATAAGTGACAGTATCCCATCTAGCTGCCTCACAGTACACAGTACATCCTCTCCGCCTCCTGTAGTCAAGCATGAGCGTTATGCCACTAACACATACTGGCATCCAGGTGCATTACAATAATCCTCTTAGCACCAGGGAGATGTGTTATGGATTGTAGCAGGTACTTCTTTACCCTAGAAATAGGGCTGAAAATTAACAGTTACTAATGCTATTAAATACCTCCACCCACAAAAAAGCTTATGTGTGTCCAATACAAGTTCCCCAAGATTTGTTATGGATTGAAACAGGTACTTCTTTACTGTGAAACGTACACAAATTTGACATTTATGTCAATCCACCAGATTCAAAACCCCATGATGTACCTTTTACATTTAGGAGAGACCTCTGAGATGTAAACACCACCTAACGTAAAAGGCCTTTGCCCTGGTTCCAAGGTGTTAACATCTCTGAGGTTTCGGTCGGTGTGTTGTTCAGTTATTAATTGGTCTCTCGCTACCTATCCATTGTTTTATTCATCTAAGCCTAGTGATAGGGCTGGAAACATTACCAATGCTATTTTACCTACACCCACAAAAAGTGGGGTGTTCAATACAAGTTCCCAATCAAATGTTGGATCTCTCCTCCATAATGTATACATATTCAGAGAGTTATATAGTTTTACACACATATGCAATGTGATAGCAATTTCTATTCAACATCTATTTAGAGCTGAAACCCACCATGAACTGCAATTTCACACAATTTAAGCTGAAATGTACAAACATGATTTCACTTTTTGTAGTCAACGCTCCATAGTAGTGATGTTATCTGTACAAACAATTCCCAATTAGGGTTGGAGGGGTTTGACAAATTCAAAGTGTATATTTCATACTTAAGAATTGCCAATTTTCTGCGTTTTGTCAATAAATGCCACTAATTCTAGCATGTATCCTCTAGATATGTGTTCCTCATTCAGTACTGCAGTTGTTTATGTAGATAGGGTTGGAGGGTTTTGGCAAATTCAAAGTTTATATTTCCTATCTAAGAATTGCCACTTTTCTTAAGCAATTTCATAAAACCAATGAGGTAGATCTGCCTTTCTGTAAAACTGATCCCCGCTCATACAGGACAAAGCCCCTCCACAGAATCCTGTATCCAACCCTGTCCTGAGATGAATAGATAATGCAGGGTATATTGACTCAAATGCATGTTTCCAGGCCTTGCATAATTGTCATTTTTCTCGCTCGCAACCAGATCGTTGTTTTCCTTTATCAAGCACTCACCTCAAAAATCAATACCCTAGCTAGCTGAGCATTCAATCTTCTACAGTTTGAATAATACCTCGTTAAATCTGCCTTGTTACCTACAGAACTGGGAACTGTAATAATCGGTACATCAAAACATTATTGTTAACCCTTCCAATGCTTAGGCTACTTTCGTCCAAAGCACAAGAACGCAAAGATCTTTATAAACCATCTAAACTCTGTCATGTTGGTATTCATTGTATAGCTCTCACTGAGTACTCTCAGATGAGTACCCCCATTCCAGTGATTCAGTCATTTTTCTGGTTTTTGCATCATTTTGTATTGTACAAATTAGCCACCAGCAGCATTAGGGTTAACTAAAGGTACTGATGGTCTTCCTATTATTTGGTAATTTTATCCTATAGGCTGAATTTGTGCCACAACCTAGAAAATTAAGATCCCACTCTCTGTACATCTCGGCATAGTCCCATAGTCATGTAATATCTTACTTAGATGGTACTAATTAGTGTAAACATAGCCATGAAGACAGGTATCTTGTGTAAACCTTGAATCATCCAGTGAAATCAGACATACATTAAAGGGGTTCCAAAATTGCTTTGACTTACAAGCAATTTTGAGTTTAAATACTAACCTTATTACTGATAATTTATCACCCATAACTTCTGCATTTTTGAAATCCTCACCATTGTTTGATATTCACCCAGGTGGTCTATTTGTTATGGTCTATTCAGTTTATATACAAACAATAGCACAATTGTAGAAATAGTTTCTCTATTGTTTGCAGTTCAATTAGGTATAGAACAATAAAGGCATTATCCAGTTCCTTACTTACATTCAACCATAAGTCCTATTATTTTGAGTCATCCTTTGCTGTCAAATACTATGTATAAAACATAAAATCAAATTTCCAATATTTTATGTGCATGCATTAGAAGTCCAAGGACTCAATTTGTTACCTTGGTGTGGTATCCAGGAAAACAGTTCCCATATCCACAAATCTATGAACTGCCCTATTGTTTTCCTTCAATTGTTCTCTCCTATTGTTTCAGCTCATCAGGAACCTTCACAACTAATAACATTTCTGCCCCTACACTTATTAAATAGGGTCACCTTTACAATTAATAACGTAACTGCTTCTTCATTAATTGAATAAGGGCACCTTTACAATTAATAACATAATTGCTCCTGCATTAACTGAATACAGGCATTTTACTATTAATAATGTAACTGCCCCCACAATCCATGCAGTTTAATCATGGAATGTTGCATAACACAATTGTACTAATAATAGATATAAACAATAGAATAGTGTTACCCCAGTTGCCAATATTAAACCATAAATCATTGATGATATGAATAAAGGCAAAGTCTTACTCACTTCTCTTTAACCCATTCATTTTCACTAATGCCAGTTAGAAGAAAATCATGAAACCTAATGAAATTCAACAAAAACATAATTCATTGAAAAAAAAGGAGGACAAATTAACACAAAACTTTCTTATTATTGTAATGTTTCTTTAACCCTTCCAATGCTTGGGCTACTTTCGCCTAAAGTACACAAACTGAACGATTTTTGAATACCATCTAAACTCTGCCATATTGGTATTCATTGGATAGCTCTCACCGAGCACTCAGATGAGTACCCATGTGCCAGGGTTTCAGTCATTTTCAGCTTTCAGCATCATTTGTATTGGTAAAATTAGCCACTAGCAGCATAAGGGTTAAATTGACCATTGGTTTCTATATCATTTGTTTTTGTATCTGACTACTCTGTGTATGAAAAGGTTTAAGAGTGTTTTCCAGAAACTGTCTTTTGGATCCATGGTTTTTTTGACAGCTACTTTAGAATAGAGAATGATTTTACAAACTCTTTTAACGAGAGTTGTTGTTAATGCTCTGTCTGACATTTCTCCTTTAAACATTTCCCCAACACTGACTTCACTTGACAGATTTCATCAGAATTGTCAGGCTGCTTTTGCTTACTGTGAGTATAAACAGGTTAAACCAACCTACAAAATCAATATCATAAGTACAAAGCTATGTTGATACTGTGAATCTATTAAATCTTAATTCGGCTTATGAAATGTCATGGTCACTGTACACATCATGAATGAATGTTATAAAAAAGGCCTAATATGAAAATATTCACCTAGGATGACAAAGGCTTCTAAGAAAGATTGATTATAAAGAATAATTAAAGCCAAACAGCACTAAATTGACTTGAATTTCTATGCCCATGTCCCTTTGAAGATTCATTCATGCCATTCTAGCATATGTTATAACCTATTTGGGGCGAGCCAAAAATTATGTTATGCAAGTAAAGGTCATTAACTACTTGCCTGGCATGGCAAGTTAATTCTGAAACCTACGTTGGTGCCTGCTGAACTTTTAGCAACAAACTTGATTTCGATCCCCAAAAATTTCTGTATGTGATCTACAGATTTAGGTTTTAGGCATTAGACATGTAACTAGGGGTTTATATAATCTGCAAGCCACACAGTTTGAATATATAATATTTGCCATGACTGGCAATTTTAAAGAAGCCTTGCAGGCAAAAGCATAGCTGGAGAAATATTTCAAGGAGAAATGTTATTCAGAACATTACCAACAACTCTCCTATCAACACAATTGAAAGAGAAAAATGATGAAATATCTTCAAATACTTTGTAGATTAATTCTCAGTTCCGAAGTTATTGTTATAGATCCAGACAACGATACCAATGGGAACTCAAATAGTGCTTTAATCAGTTAAAAGCTGGTTGCCTATGAGAATGAAAGCAATTAAGCTCAAGGAAAAGACTTACATATGGATTGAACTAAAATTTGAATCAAATTTAAAATATTTCAATTCCATTTTTGGGAAGGCTACAAGAATTTTCCTTGATAACATCTTCATCTTTGAATATCTCAATACCGTAACTGGTATTTTTTACAAGCATTTAATTTTTGCTATTTTTGCGCTCCCATGAAAGTGCAAAAATAACATCCTTCAAATAACTATCCTGCTTTGTATCTTCTATAGTTTAAGTGCTTGAATGCGCAAATTCAAAGTAGCACACACACCCTCCAGCAGGGCTGTAAAGCGAAATTTTAGGACTCCAAATTAAAGCTGTATACCGTATACCCAACCAGTCAGACCTGCACAAACAATAACCAATGATATGCGATAAAATATTCAGAAAATAGTTTTAATATCTTACCTCCTTTTGATTACAAGTTTTATTCCAACCATATGATTCATGCATCAAGGTGTACTTATAATCATAGTGCTGGGAATCCCATATTTTCTATAGCCTTTTACCGGTCGTTTGAGTTGTCTGAAAGCCTGGCAGTCTTTCAAGAATAAATGAATATGAATTAATCCATGTATACTGCTAACAGACCTTGACCCTTTCGATTGCACTTATGACATTTGGTTTCAGGCTTGTTTTTCTTGCCCCCAACTGTTCATCTGTGTGGTCTCTCTCTCTCACATTCACATACAGGGCTTTATAAAGCTGTTTCCATAGCCTCCTGATATCATAGTGTGGTTAATCGACAGAGTGTGAGCATTGTGTAAATATTGTGAATGCAGTAACCCAAATCATCAGAATAGCTCAAATTAGCGAAATCTAGTTTCAAAATACCTCCCACTTCTCATTGTTTCCGATTTAAATTTCAGGGGTACATCTATATTCACTCTCTTGTCTTATGAATATAAATCTCAATCCACCCTCCCTATCCCCTTATATCAATTAATTATAAAGTAATTAAAATCCAAGTAGATTGGGCCGCTCTGTCCTCCTAGGCATACCATAATGGTGTCAGTGCAGGCAAACTTCTGTTTTTAATTTACCAATCACATGTGATCATTATTGGTAAATTATTCCGCAAATTCTGAAAAAGGCTATATTGCCAAAATAACCAGATCTACAGCACCCTAAGTGGTAAAGCCTACCTGTGCTGCTGCTGAGAAAAGTGGTAACCTTTTATCATCTTCTGCAAATCATGATAAATCAGTCAGTCTAGTCTTTCCAGTGGTACTTAAATCAACCCACTTTATTCTTTTCAAAGAGTCTGCATATTTCTCAATACATGTAGTACCAATTCTATTGCAAATACATGTTTATCTAATCAAGGATTTAAGCTTTACATAATCAGCTTGAGTCAGGTGCAGGATTAACCTGGCAATCTCCCAGAGGTAATTATATCCAAGGATTAACTCATGCTAAGTCAGACTGGCCAGGAAGCCGACACAAATAAATTTGTGTTTGGTCCATATTAAGCATCTATTGCAAGCTGGGTTTTTCAACACTGTGTATTGTATGTTACTAATGTCATGATCTGGACTGGACAATAAACCATTTATTAACAACATCAACAATACACATAGCTTGTTAACGCTTATGCTGCTAGTGGCTAATTTGGCCAATACAATAGGATGCAAAACCCCTAAAAATTGACTGAAACCCTGGCACATGGGTCACCTGAGTTATCATGCAGTTAGACCTATGCCTATACTTTGTGTCCTACAACCACCCCTCGAGATATCTTAATTAACCCATGTTTTCATAGTAAAATCTATCTTAATTTCTGAAATTCCTCACATATTTTGGGGGGGTGTCCTAAAGGGTGATTTTTGAGAGTTTGGGTATACAAATGACACCCAGACGCCCTGCTGGATAAGACTATCAGGGCTCGACACTAACGGTAAACCGCTGGCCAATGGCCAGTAAAAATCCCCCAAAACAGCTTCGGACCAGTAAAAACAGACCCCTACTGGTCCTACATGGCCAGTAAACATTGTGTTCTGTAGGAACAATGCCAGAAATGAAGGCTTATAGCAGGCCCGGGAGGTCCCCAGATCATCTCAGGCACTATTGAATTGAAGCCATTTAAAAATAATAAACGGCATGACACCGCATGAGTGACTGCATCTGGCTCAACTTCACAGGAAGCGTTAACATTTCTATGAACTTCTGTGAGTGGCAAGTGGTCACCGGCGGAAGTGAGTGTCCATTCAGTGATTGTTTATGACCCAGTATTCACTATTTTCATTATACACGGCTGTGTTACATTACTTGGTCCTCATCGTGACTACGGTGTTTATCGAGAAGGTCTGCCACAAACTGGTTCGATGAAGCTAATGTCGTAAAAATTACGTGAGAAATGAAATAGGCCAAATCATTTTCATATACATGTTCCTGATAGTCTGTTGTATCTATGTGGTCAGTAATGTGTATACCACAGGGATTCATGGAAGGGTTCCAACCACTACATGTGGCTGGCAACCACAGGTAATATCTTTTAAAATATGTTACACTGCACATATACTAACTTGTACATGGCATTTTAATATGAATCAATGTAGGATGTATGATTTCCTTTTCTCTTCATTAACTCATTTCTGTTACTTTAAGGGAAATGTGTTTGCATAATCATTTTAATTCTTTCTTACGCTCCAAGCCCCATTATTATTATTATTATTATTATTATTATTATTATTATTATTATTGAAATTGTTATAATTATTACAAACAATAGTTATTGAGTGCAACATGATATAGGTTTTGTTCTTTCAAAAAATAAAAAAGGATATATGATTATGATCCTGCCAATTTTTCACACTTTCAAACCTACTTTTACAAACTCTGTGTTCATTATTTGTCGGCTCTGTTTATCATTCACATCAAATGCCTGATACTCTTATGGTACACTTAATTGAACAGGATGCTAAATAGTGTATTTCGATTTCTTTTATTCATGACATTTGTATTTGAGTAAAAGGAAAAGTTCTTGTAATAAATGAAGATAAAACAAATAAAAATAAACATTGGTGATGAATTTAAGCAATGTTTTTTTTCTTATTATGTCAATAAACCTTTGTAAAGAATTGATATTCATGAGAAAAAATTACAGGACCAGTAAAAATTTGGCAGGGCCAGTAGATTCTATGTGTTACTGGTCCTACGGGGCCAGTAACATTTTGAGTTAGCGTCGAGGCCTGACTATGTAACCCCAACCCTAAAATCATGCATATAGCATGCACAGTTGTCCCATTACAACATAGCTCCTCTGAGTGTGAGGGGTTTAATCCTACAGGGATCAATAATACGCCAAGCCACCCTACTTCATCATAGGTGATCAGATTTTAATGAGACTTCTCAGGCATCAATCGCCTTACGGTAGGGGATGTGTCAGCTGTGGGCTTACTCAAAGCAATCAATTAGGCTCAGCTGTTTCTTCCTGCATGATCAGAGTGCTGCAGGTAAAATATTAACCTACATTCAAAGAGTTACCTGAAATCATGATGGAACCTTGAATATATAGGGTTTGTATTATAAGACATAGGGGGTTTCAGCTGTTTGTTTCTGCATGATCAGAGTGCTGCAGGTAAAATATTAACCTACGTTCAATGAGTTACCTGAAATCATGATGGAACCTTGAATATATAGGGTTTGCATTATAAGATATAGGGGGTTTCAGGGATTGACCGTTTAGGGGCGTTTTGGGGTGGTATGAAATATGTTTGTTCCTGCATGATCAGACAGTGCTGCAGGTAAAATATTAACCTACATTCAAAGAGTTACCTGAAATCATGATGGAACCTTGAATATATAGGGTTTGCATTATAAGATATAGAGGGTTTCAGGGATTGACCATTTAGGGGTGTTTTGGGGTTTTATGAAATGTTTGTTTCTGTATGAGAAGTGCTGCAGGTAAAATATTAATCTACATTCAAAGAGTTACCTGAAATCATGATGGAACCTACATAAAATATATAGGGTTTGCATTATAAGATATAGGGGATTTCAGGGATTGACCGTTTAGGGGTGTTTTGGGGGTATTGTGAAGTATGTTTGTTTCTGCATGAGAAACACTGCAGGTAAAATAACCTACATTCCAAGAGTTGCATGATAAGAACCATGATGGAACCTTGAACATATTATTAGGGAACCATGATGGAACCTTGAACATATTATTAGGGAACCATGATGGAACCTTGAACATATTATTAGGGAACCATGATGGAACCTTGAACATATTATTAGGGAACCATGATGGAACCTTGAACATATTATTAGGGAACCATGATGGAACCTTGAACATATTATTAGGGAACCATGATGGAACCTTGAACATATTATTAGGGTTTGTATCATAAGATATAGGGGGTTTCAGGGATTGACCTTACTGGGCATTTAGGGCGTTTTAGGGTATTATTGTTTCTGCATGAGAAGTGCTGCAGGTGAACTCACCTACACTACAAGAGTTGCATGATGGACCCAGCTGAAACCTGATGGAACTTTGGATATTAGATAATCCTTGGAACCAAACTTGCTCCCACCTGAAAATATTAAGGTCAATCCCTGCCGGTTTGAGGGCCACAGCCAAAATCAATCATATATCTAACTTTATTATCCTCATAAAATAAAGATTATAATCATTATCATCATTATTATTATTATTATTATCATTAGTATTATTATCATTATTATCATTATAATTAGTAGTAGTAGTGGAAGTAGTAGTAGTAGTAGTAGTAGTAGTAGTAGTAGTAGTAGTAGTAGTGGATTTAAGTATAAATTCACAAATTAAATAATTAAATAAGTTATTCAACCCATGCTATTGCTATATGAGTTGTTAGAGATTTCAGGCCTAGGCTAGAACGAACAGTGACCATTGACAATTAGCATATTGCAATGCCATCTATTGACAAAAAATGTTACTAGAGACACCGGTCTAAGAGACCTAATTGTAGCCTAGCCTAGGCTTCTAGTCCCTGAAAAGTTAACATTCACTTCCGGACTGACCAACCAGTGGGATGCAGTCCTAGCAATGACAGATAGATGGCACCATAAAAATTATGGTCCTTTTATCTCTAGTGGTTTCAGCCCTCTATTCACCTGGTAAGATAAACAAATTTGGCCACTCTTAGAATTGGCTATTCATAATACGATCTTTCGCTTAGCTCTAACACTGAAAATGCAACCAAAGCATCTTAGACCATATACATTTGAAAATTTTCTTTGAGAGGCATGTGCCCCAAGATCCCTGATTCGCGAGTCTGTTGCTAATATGAAAATAAAGCAAAACAAATAATGCATGTATGATCATATCTTAATCAACTGAGTCCTGGGGCAAAGACATTTAATTGAGAATAATCAATGTGAGTAAAGATGATGATGGTTAAACAAATGTGACTGAGATTTTCAGATGAAGATATCTCATGAACTCACATTATAACAGGGGCGGATCTAGGATTTGAGAAGGGGGGGTTCAATGTAGTTCCGAAAAGTGACACTGGTGGCGCCACTAACAATTATTTATGAAAACACCAGCAGGAGTCAACTGCAGAGAACTAAAAAGAATAATTTCATGAGATATAACCAAAAAATAATAGTAATCTCATAAGAGATGATATAACAAAATATATTATGGAGTAAGAGTGAACTTTTAATTGAAACGCATATTTCATATAAATTATGAGATGCACAATCGGATTTGGTGATGGCCGCATGGTGAATTAGATAAATAAAGAAGTTATTTTTGTCTTTTTTTTGTTTTCTAAGAAGTTATGTACATCTTAAATTGTATTTTTTCACATTTCCTGTTTTATACATACAAGACATAAGACATATGCACGTTAGGATATTGAAGGCATATCAAACCACTCTTAAACTAATCCCGAATAATACTGATGCTTATTGCAATAAGACTAACATCAGTTAAACATAGTCAACAAATAACACTTAAAAGTTATCACCTACATTCTTAGGGTGCCCAAATTGTTAAACCACCTCAAAACGTGTTAAGATGTGGTTATTCATCTTGTGGTTCAAAAGGTGTTTAAATTTGGTTATTTATATATATGTTGGCTAGTAGTATTTTAGAGGAATCAAGTGACCTAGAAGTCTGAGAATCAACGAAGCCCCCCCCCCCCCCCTCACCTAACAAACTTCAGGGTTTCCAAGATATTCTTAGTCTGCAAACGACTGGACTATATTTCTGTATCTGCTAGACTAAAGAACTGAATCAAGTGATCTACAAGTAGAAGTTTAAAAATCGACGAACCCCCCCCCCCCCCTCGCCTAACAAACTTCAGGTTTCCCAAGCTATTCTTAATCTGCAAACAACTGGACTTTAATACTGTATTCACTAGATTAAGGAATAAAGTGATCCAGAAGTTTGAGAATCAACGAACCCCTCCCCCCCCCCCCCCTCACCTAACAAACATCAGGTTTCCCAAGCTATTCTTAGTCTGCAAACAATTGGACTGCAATTCTGTATCCGCCGGTCAACGGCAGATAATCCCCTCAACCAGGATGTTCATGGCTGACACCAATCAGCCTGTTGCTTACTCGAGGCCTGGGGAAACAAAAGAAGGAGAATTGCAATTTTGCAAGAAAACAATTAGTTTTGATGTTTGTCCACAGGTGGCGTGATGGTGCAAAGTGACTCACCAGCCAGGGGGGGTTCGTCGAACCCCTCGAACCCCCCCTGGATCCGCAACTGTATAAGCATTTCACCATCACTAAAGATTCCCTTAGAAACAGTTAGACAAGCATAAAAACAAACAGAAATCCTTCATCTTTTCCATATGTTTTATGGAAAAAACATGAGCGTTATGGTGAGTTGATTAGCCATTTTATAAGGCTAATGTATGTTTATGAAATTCATAACCCTTTTTGACAATGAATGATAGGTACAAGTATTCTACCATATCTAAATAATAATAGACAAGTAATATGATATAGAGCGTATGTCTTACTTACGGCATCAACAAGCAAAGAATGTGGTACTAAATCAATAGCTCCCTGGTTAGAGCAATGAATTACACAGTACATATGTATGGATTTTTCTGCTTCCTTTAACCCATTCTTGTCTGTAACACCTACATCTGTCTGACTTTTTTTCTGATATCTCTCTAATGAAGGCAATTTTCGATAGATATTTCAAAGAGGAATGTAAATCAGAAACTAAGTAACAACGCCCCTTCAAATATTTCTCCAATTAATGCTCAATTTCAAAGTTATTGTCAAAAGTATCACCGGTACAGACGACACAAGTCAAGGAAATCTCCAAGCATTAATTGGTTAACTCATTCATGCCGAGAGCCTGCTAGATGCTGCTGAAGAATGCCATAATATATACAAATACTTAGGGTATGATAAGGTTGTATACAAAAGAATTAAGCATAATTGATATATTATGGGTTAAATCCTAGTATATATCCATGTGTTGTGAGAAGAGAAGTTCCTATTACATATTAAAAACAACCATGAGTTCTTGGTATTGAATAAGCAATTAATGTTGAGTGGGTAAATCTATTAGAATCATGATAACCTTTGAGATCACATCTATGCATTAAAAATACAGAGACAAAAGTAAGAGTAATACTTTTCAAAACTGATTTTCTGATTTCCTCTATAAAAAATGTCCCTTTTATTGATTTCTTTGTTGCCATGAAATCAGTCTTACCAGATTACCTTCAGTGAGCACTCTGCCACTAGGTAAACAATCAGTGCTAATATTTACATTTGGTTGGGTGTTAAAATAAACAAGGCTATATATGGTGATCATTGACTGATTCACATCAACTCATGAATGAAATATCTCCCTACTGTAGCAACATATATAGGTAATGCATAACTTTAAGGTGTTGTTTTAAACATTTCTATCAATAATATATTTATACATACATAGTTACATACATACATACATACATACATACATACATACATACATACATACATACAATCATACACACATACATACAATCATACATACATACATACATACATACATACATACATACATACATACATATATACATACATACAATCATACATACACACACACACCAAGAAATATATTACTGATAGAGCCAGGCCCATTAATGCTGAAGAGTTCATCTAAAAATGATCCTATTATACTTTTGACAATAACTTTTGAATTGAGAATGATATTACAAAATGATTTTTACAAAGAAGAGTTGTTTTGTAGTGTTCTTATTAACCTTTGTTCTTCAAATATTTCCCCTTTATGCTTTTGCCTGTAAGATTTCTTTAAAATTGTGAGGCTATTTGGCCACTGCGAAAATTAATGAATCAAGAGTGCAAAAGGCAGAGTGGGTTACTTTTATAAGGCTGTACCAAATAAAGTGAATGATGTCATGGAAAACTAACATTAACCCTTCCAATGCTGAGGCTACTTTCGCCAAAGCACAAGGACGCAATGATTTTTGAAAACATCTAAACCCTGTCAATATGGTACTCATTAGATAGCTCTCACTGAGCACTCTCAGATGAGCACCCATGTGCCAGGGTTTCAATCATTTTATAGGTTTTTTGCATCATTTTATGTTGGCAAAACTACCTCATCTACTCAAAATGTTTATTTCATTCCCTGAAGTATAATAATGTCATCTCAACCAGTGAAGCTCCTATGTTTACAGCGGAAGCATAATCCTCAATACAGCTAGTGCTTGGAATCTACCACCAGTAAAGAGTGACATCTATTGGCCATTGATGGTATTGTATAGTAAAAGGCACGATAGCTCCTCGAACCATATGAGGGAAAGGATGTCCATTAGTTTAGTTCCACAATTACCCAAAAGGAGGTGTGGCTGCATGTTTGGACTGCACCTTACACTTACTGAGGAAACTTCCCACCATCCAAATGCGAATCCTAGGTTATCTAGTTCTGGTAATGATTGCCTTAGCTACACATGACATTACAATGACATAAATATCCATTTCATTCCTAAAGTTTACTGACAAGTGTAGTCTTTATCAATAATACATTCTAAAAAACTTCAGAATTATTCTCAATTTCACAAAAAAACTTAAGTTGAGTTTTTATAAACATTTCACCTTCAAATATATTACGGAATACATTTCTCTCAGGAAGATTTTACCCAAATGGCTCTGTTTTGCCTTTTTGTTTTTGTTTTGTTTTCTTTATGACTCTACATGCATGAATAGGTTAATGTCTTAACCCATTAATATTCAATGCAGTCAAAAGGAGCCTGACAAAATTCATGAAACTTTTCAAATAAAAGCGTAAGAGCAATGTATATCAAAACACTGCCAACAACTCTCCTTCGTATATTTTGCAAAGTTATTTTCAATTCAAAAGTTATTGTCAAAAGTAGTATAGATCCAGACGACAGTTTCTAGAGGAACTGTTAACCTATTGATGTTTAAGAGTTCCTCTTGAATTTGCTGTCTGGATCTATGATACTCATGACAATAACTTGGGAATTTAGAATTATCATACAAATTATTTTACAAATTTCAAAGTAATATTCTCAAGAAAATTTCACCTTCAAATATTTTCATAACTTGCCTGCAATATTTCACTGAAATTGGCATGGCGATTAAAACATACATTAAAGGATTAAGCATTAACCGTTACGCTGCTGGTGGCTTTAGTCATTACAAAATGATGCAAAAAAACTGAAAAATGACTGAAACCCTGGAACATGGGTACTCATCTGAGAGAACTCAGCAAGAGCTATCCAATGAGTACCAACATGACAGGGTTTAGATGGGTTTCAAAAATCTTTGTGTTCTAGTGATTTGGATGAAAGTAGCCTCAGCATTAAAAAGTGAGTCAAGATATTCAGTTCTGGGCAAGGCCACAGCTCAGGGTCGTCCGTGGTTTCACCAAATTGTCAGGCTGATTAAAGCAAGCATTAAAGGATTAAGTATTAATGACTTAAGCTATTTAGTTCTGGGAAAGGCCACTAGAGGGTGCTGCTTTAATTGCATCATCGCTCAAGGTCGTTCGTGGTTTTGACTGGAGTAATATCTAGGAAAGGTCATCAGCCTCTCCAGCACGCAATCGGCAAAGAGAAGATGAAAGCCGACCCCTGCGCAACAAACGAGACTACGGCATGCGAGCCTCCAGTGTTGCTAATACTGCAACCATCACCTAGGCTCCAATGTTTATTGTATGCTCAATTTACACACAAAGCGAACCAACAAAATAAATATTATTCTTGCCTATTCTCATGGCAACAGTCAAGGCTTACATGATGTATTTTGCAAAAAAACACAAAAAAACGAGTATCTTTTTATCTCTTATCAACGATAAGTTTGCCTGATCTGGCTGACGAGAAGGAAACGAAACCTCGATCTCTTCCACCATTTTTGAATCACTACTCATGAATAATTTAAAGATGAATGGCACTTTGAAATATTCATTAAAACAAACTGCTGAGGAAGTAATCAGCTGTTGGAGAGGAATAGCAATTATGTAAGCTGACCTACTTTGATTGAATAATTTCCAGGGTCCTCCCCATAACTTAAAGAGGCCGTTTAGTACCTTTGTATTAACTACGCTATAATTAGATGAATAAAAGAATGGATATGTAGCGAGAGACCAATTACTATATGCGCTATAGTGAAGACCTAGCTATCCCAGGGGTCTCCAATTTTGGCTCAGTGTGACATCACTAGGAGACAAAGACCAATGAGAGCTCTTGTATGTTTTACATTACAAAGAAAGCTACGCAAAACCATGCAGCGAATATAACTTTTGTGCTATTTGCCGCAGCCTGGTTGTTTAGGTTGACTGGCTGGTTTCATATCTACTTGTTTTTATTCATCTAAGACTATACAGGTAAAGTAGACTTATTAAGCATCCTAGTCCCTGAAAGGTTAACATTCCATTCTGAGGTGACCAAACCGGTGAGGTGTAGTACCAGCAATTGCATGGTCCTCCTATCTCTATTGGTTTCATACTCCATCAGTCCAGTCCCCCATTTAGTTGGTGATATCTATGTAATCTAGTGTGGTCACTCTAGTCACCTTGACCACTAGGTGCACATAAAAACTTGTAGACATGAAAACTTACTCAATCAGAGTCCCCCATTAATCCATCAACTTGGTGACATTTATTTAATCTAATTTGGTCACTCTGGCCATCTTGACCACTAGGTGCACATAAAAACTTGACATGAAAAATTACATATAACAACCTAGAAATAAATCTAGGCTTCAGGTGTAGGTGCTAAACTACCAAGGTTTGGATAATCAAGAGCCTTGCTGATGTAAGACCAAAGCATGACTAGCAAGGGGTCTGATAAATGCTATAACTACTTTCGTCAAAAGAACAAAGATGCAAATATTTTTGAAAACCATCTAAACCCTATCATGTTGGTATTCAATGGATAGCTCTCCCTGAGTACTCTCAGATGAGTACCCATGCGCAGGGTCATTTTTCAGGTTTTCTCCATCATTTTGTATTGGCTAAATTAGCCACCAGCAGCCTAAAGGTTCAGGCCAGTGCTCTCAAGATGACCGATGATCCTCAGCAAATAGAATGCAGGTAACCAAGTCAAGAACATTTCACATTGCATGGGGACAAAGTAGCTCAGTTGCCTAGGTGTCAGACTAGTAATCAGTCGATGGTTCATTGACAATTTATTCCACATTGCCCCAGTCTACACACCAAAATGGGTACCTAGCATTAATAAGGCAGTGCTTAGAGCTTGTGCGCTATATGCCGCCAGCTGCTCTGGAATATCCCTTGGGGGATTGAAATGGTTTCTGTGTGTACAGGCCTGCTAGGGAAGGAAGGTTGTGTGAACATTTCGGTGGATACTAGACTATAAACCGAATACCTCTACCTTTATGGGAAACCAACTCCTTCATGTTACTGGTCAAGCTATCGTGACCTTTCGGTACTCATTCTAGCTATAGGATAGTTGGAGCTAATGTAAACAATTCTGCTTTCATGGTCCCAAGATATCCAATACATGGAGTTCGAATACAAAACATTATTTCATTTTTGATCATATCTTGTCATATGAAAAATTTCAGATTACTCATTACTATGTGCAAAGCAAAAAATTGGTAAAACCTTTATATATCTCCTTTTCATATACCACTGAAAACCTTTTTGCAGTTGCTAAAGAACTAAGAGAGAATGCTATTTAGACATGAAGAGCTACAGAGGACTGTTCCTCTGTGGGGGTACAAGATATTTTCTATACCCCACACTAACCCTTGTCCTGCTAAAATTATTGAATGGAACCTGCCCTGACAACGCCATTGTTTTTGGTACCAGGAGACAAAATTGACCATTAAGACAACATGAATTTTGATGAGTTACCCCCAACTTGCCATATAACAAAATGAAGAAGCTGCTTTGGAGCCCCTTAAAGTGGAACTGAATTCAGCATAAGCAGGGCTAATATCTACCTACCTGGAAATTTGAAGTAATAGACCTTTCACCTAGAAATACTTTCCTTTTCATATCATGAAGCAGTGTACCACTGCAACTAAAGCTGTTTTGTCCAAGGTGAAGAACTGGAAGCAGTCAACATTGCATGCTTGCTAAAATTTCAAAATTTACCACCAATGGAAATTAGTCTCTGGGATTGTCAGGTGGAGTAAAAAGCAATGCAAACTTCATGATCTGAATAGCTAGGGCATTTGGATAGTGATTAGTTCCAAAAACTAACTCCAAAAAGCAATTAATACAAAATTCTTCCAATATTTCTCAAAATATGGTTCATCAATGTGTGTTTACTGGAACAGTACTTAAGTGACTACTCACACATTTTTGATGATATTTATATAGATAACTTTTAAAATATGGGAGTAGTCGCCTAAGTGATATATATTGAGATACTAATATTTAACTCACCCTTATCATTTTTATCTTTGAGAGCCTCATTCTCATATTCAGAGTCATCACTGGAGTCGCTGCTGAGGTCGTAGCCATGGTTCTTCTCCCATTCCTCGAAGGATGTGAGCGAGTGCCTATAGCCCTCATTCCGACCTGAAATATACGAGAAAAAAACACACTTGAGTTGCCAATCATGATGATATTATTTTTTCATTCCTCGAAGGATGTGAGCGAGTGCCTATAGCCCTCATTCCGACCTGAAATATACAAGAAAAACACACACTTGTAAACAGTTACAACTCATGACAGAATTATTCTCCCATTCCTCGAAGGATGTGAGCGAGTGCCTATAGCCCTCATTCCGACCTGAAATATACAAGAAAAAAACACACTTGTAAACAGTTACAACTCATGACAGAATTATTCTCCCATTCCTCCAAGGATGTGAGTGAGTGCCTATAGCCCTCATTCCGACCTGAAATATACAAGAAAAAAACACACTTGTAAACAGTTACCAATCATGACAGGAATAATCTCCCATTTCTCAAAGAATATGTGAGTGAGTGCCTTATACAGGAATATTCTCCCATTCCTCAAAGGATGTGAGCGAGTGTCTATAGCCCTCATTCCGACCTGAAATACACGAGAAAACAAAATGCTTGTAAACATTTACCATTCAAGACAGGATATTATCCCATTCCTTGAAGGATGTGAGGGATTGCCAATAGCCCTCATTTTGACCTGAAATATATCAGAAAACAACACGCTTGTAAACAGCAAAGCAAAACTCGAAGCAGATTTGTATGATCACATGAAAATGTGTATATTTACCCAGACTGAAGTTCATTTTTCAATATCGCTGCTAAATACATTTTTGGGGGCAAACTAAATTTTCATGCAGCTTCATTAATCTTAAGAATATTTCAAACGTATATTGTTTTTACCGATTGTAATATCAAAATATTTACAGCTCTTAGAACCATAGTGTTAATACTTGAGGCTCTAGTTACTAAGTAATCAAATGCAAGATCAGGTCTCCTGCTTTTTCTCTTTCCAACACCATGAAATGGTCTACTCACACTGTGATTTAGATATTCTAATTTGCAACACTGAAACTCTATACTCACCCATCTAGACAAGCTTTATACATAGCTGGAGTTATTTATTCCTCTATAAGTTTAACCCAATAACACTCAGAGTGGCCAAATCAGGCCTAACGATTTTGAAAATGTTTAACTTACAAAAGCATTATCTGAAAAAACATTTGAACCATAAACAAGCATTTACTCATTGAGAAAATGCAAAGTATTTCTAAGTATTCAACTAGCACTCATTCAGGTAGATATCATAATGATTTGCTTGAATTTGCCATTTTAGAAACTCCTGACCAAAACTTCTAATTTACAATGAAATGCAGCCTCTCTATAAAGGGTACCTTGCAGTCATGTGACCATTACTGTTGGTCACATGAGGATTCACAATGTAGGCTTCGCTTCATCCATGGTAGAACCAGCCTACCAGGCCAATAAAATTCCTACTCTCAAATAAAGGGGATTCTGGGGCCAATGGGTAATGCATTTGTGGGTTATTCAAGTAACTGAGTACCTTGAGACTTAAGAAATTTCTTTTACAATTCAGGCTAATCATGCATTTGAAATATAATTTTGCAGTATAAAATTATGTTAACTCAGTTTAAACACCCTGAAGAAAACATTACTTAATTTCTGAGAAATAAGACCAAACTTAGTCTATAATTAGCAAAACTCCTACTTTATCTGATATATTCCTAATTATCCTACTTTTGTTGGAAAATCTGACTGATAAAAAATACTTCTTTACCGTACCTATATTCAGAAAATCTAAGGGTTGAGTTTTTTACACTCTTCTTTTGTAAGTCAATTTAGAACCAAGTCAACCACATTTTATCTATATGGACTGCTTACATGCAAAGTCTTTTCAAAGTTACCTTAAAGATTGCAACCACACCTTATTGCCTATACATCCATTATCCCACTGAGACTTTATATAAAGCTTGCATGTGTTATCCTCTGATGTTCTTAACTTAACCCTTTCTATGCTAAGGTTACTTATGTCCAAAGCACAAGGATGCAAAGATTTTTGAAAACCATCTAAACCCTGTTTTGTTGGTATTCATTAGAAAGCTCTCACTGAGCGCTCTCATATGAGTACCCATGTGCCAGGGTTACAGTAATTTTTCAGCTTTTTTGCATCATTTTGTATTGGACAGATTAGCCACCAGCAGCATAAGGTATAATTACAAAGCTTGTGTATCCAAAGTTGCATTGAAGTCTGCAACCACGTCTGTGTACTTTTTGCCTATACATCCATTATCACACTGAGACTTTATATAAGGCTTGTATGTGTTTTCCTCTGATCTTCCAAACTTAAACATATACATGCATAGCTAGTATACACACCCCACATATATGCCCTTACCTGTCAGTCTTAGAGGTCTGATCGTAGGCCTGAATGTGGTCAGGTCCAGTTGCCATGGCCACATGGTCGCCCGTCCCTTGCCTACTAGCGGTGTGCGCAGCTTTACGGGAAACATAGGCATGAGTTGTTCATACGCTGTCTGCATTAGACTTTTAGAGAATCAAGCAGGCTTCTAGGCAAAACGCAGAGGAAAGTGCACTTTTTTCCCTCACGGCAAAATTCACCTAGATGTCAAATTCAAACTGACTTTCATTGCAGCGGTACCTGTATATCCATTGATTAGTGTTTCATTAACTTGACTGTATAACCAATTAAGTGCCACTATCATCAGCACGCTTTCCTGCATAGATCTGTTGATCGTAAGTACTTTCATGGGTCACTTCCTTTTCATTGGTTCTTTGAACCAAAGTCACACATGAACATGTTGCATGGCGTGTATGTTCCTTCATCCAAACAATGGCAAGTACATGTACACTTTGGGTATGGCATGCTATTAATACCTAGAGAAAGGCACCAATATATACCAGATCTTCATTCAATACTGTCATGTGGATTCCAGTTCAACTTCTAAAGTAGATCAACAGAGATGAGCTTATCTCATAATCAATATGGTCCATTTCCATTCAAGTTGACAATTCCTTGAAGATCTGTGATTCCAGATGTTTTTGTTATATTCCTGTCTAGTCTAGCAGTTGGTAAATTTCCAATACATTTCCTTAATGCTTGAATTTGCCATATTGACTGGCTCTGGTATTCAGGTATAAGCAACCCCAAAACTCTATGCATCTCTGCAGTGTAACATGTTGTTGAGGCTTATAGCCTATTAAGTAATGCACTCTGCTCAGCCAAGTTTCGAACTGATCAGTTTTATTTCCCTTGGTAGCTTGATTTGATGAAAGCTGACTCAGATGTCAAAGGTCAATGGGTCGATGCTGAAAATATTCCATCAGGTGATCATGTTTATTCATAGGGTCCGAATGGCACCTTAAAGGTTTTACCCTAATAAGAGTTTCTAATAGTTTGCACTCAAGTTTTTGGAAAAGCTTATATAATAACAAGTTATTCAAAATGAATGATAGTTTTTAAGTCATCACTTAAAATTATTACATAAGAACTAAAAAAAAATGATGGATTTTTATTTATCATTTGTTGTTTTTCTTCTAAGAGAGAGATTTTACTGAGAGAAGTTAGCGTGCAAAGATGGAGCAAGCTTTTAAGCTATCCCCTAGCTTCCAATGTAATGCCATCAGGAAAGCGCACCGCCACAAGACATGCAAACCAATGCCCTATCAATCTTATCTTGTCCATAAAAGTCACCCTTTTAATGCAAAAGAAAGGTCAGGCTTGATCAACAGTCTCACAAATAAAACTGGTATCAACCAGCGACAGATACACCCTACAGAGCTATGAAAATAGATGTTGCTGTAAAAAAGTCATATTTTGAATATCTTTTTATATTATACATATAAGTAGGCCATCCAGGTGTCTTCTTGAGTATACTTGTAGATGTTTATATCATCCTTTTTATTCATTTAATTTGCTCTTATCAAAAATAAGTGTCCCCGAGTCTCAAATCATAAAATCAATTTGAGTATTCACATGATTCTTATAGATGTGTATATCATTAATTTTTAATAATTTAATCAAAAATGCTGTACAAATTAGAAACAATCTACATCAAGGTCATCAATACTTCCATGCAGCCATTTCATTGTTATGAAAAAAGAGCTAACCAACTTCTATTATGGTTACGTAGGGAGTGGTCATGGCCTGCATCCCATAATGCAACAATTAGGAACTTTTTTCACCTATCATCCAATTATGCTATAGGCAGAGTCAGTAAGTTACCATTAAATGTCTGTATCAGGATAAATGCTGTAGCAATGACTTAGTTAGGTGATTGTAAGGTATAGTTCAAATACCATGCCTGCAGTGTAATCAGTGCTGCAGTCTGTACATGAACGTCCAGTCCAACACATTACTAATGCACCTATAGGCTGTAAGCTGGGTATATCAGATGATCCCCTGCTGTGACCCCAGGTCATACCAATATATCTGCTAGTGAAGGGACCCCTTTTTAAATAATCTCAGTTACTGGCAGTGAGAAGCTTGATTGATACCCTTTTATAATTACATATTTGAAGGGATATTCCCCAACAGTGCCACAGTCACCAACTTCTTCCGATAGGATAGTATTTGCTGGGTATCTTCTTATGTAAGACAATTCCAAGACCCTTGTAGAATTTGAAACTTCCTTTTAGTCAAAGAGCCCCTATCCAATCTTGCAGAAGTCACCAACTTTCTTCCTGTGAATAGTGAATACAGCAGGTAGATTCCAAAACACAGTATCCTATAGTGCAGAGAGCATCAACAAGTTGAATACCATATTTGCAATCTCCAATAGTAAAGAAGTTATCAACTCCCTGGTGAAAAGTTTCTATGATATTCCTAAGTATGGTGATTCCAAGACCTAGACTCATAAAGTACCGAGGTAACCAATATCGTGGAGGTGAATAGTGTCTATTGTTAACACTGTGTAGGACGATTCCGAGACTCGACTTAGTGTAGTAGAATAGTTACTGTAGGTGACACAGATAATGCTAAGGTCATCAACTTCTTGAAGGTGAAAAGTGTCTATTGCTTACACTAAATAGACACAGTCTTCTACAGCATAGAGGTTGGACATAGAGGTCGCCAACCTCTCACAGTTGGAAAGTTACTGTAGGTGTCACTTTGGCAATTCCAAGACCCAGTATCCAATAATGGCTAAGGCCATCAACTTCTTGCAGGAGAAGTGTCTATAACTGCTTACATTTCTAATAACGATTCTAAGACACAGTCTCCTACAGCATAGAGGTCGCCAACCTCTCGTAGTTGGAAAGAAACTATAGGTGTCACTGGTAATTCCAAGACCCAATCAGCAATTCCAATAATGCTGTGGTCACCAACTTCCAGCAGGGGAACAATGGCCTTTGTTATCCCTAATTGAGGCCAGTGAATCTTGGCTCCATGCCTCCAAGACAGCTCGCCATCAGCATTTTGTACACTGCAGCTCCATCACCCAAATCTCCATGTATCCACACCTATAGCAGCTATTATTCGGAAACCTAGCCCTTCTGCTACTACTGGTGGCTAATTTGGTCAAAAAAAATAATGTGAATAAGTTGCAAAATTACTGAAACCCTGAAATAGTGGTATTCATCTGATTGCACTTCGCAAGAGCTTTCAAGTGAGTACCAATGATAGTTTTTAGAAATTTTTGCAATAATTTTGCAATATTTTTGCCTTGGATAAAAGTAGCCTCAGCATGCAACGAAAGGGCTGACCATGTGTACCCAGCATGTATCAGAGCCTCATCTTCCTCTCCCACTACCCACCAGCCTCCACTCACTCACACTCACACACACACAGTAGGGCTGCTTCATTAACTAATTGCCCTAACCTTTAACGCATCCTGCTTGTTACCAGCGCAACATATAGCAGATCCTACCATGCTCTTTACAACCCAGGCAGTGAAGGAAGCAGGATCAATAGCGGCGCCAACATGAAATGGGTGGTAATTTCTCTTGATAGTCAACAGCTCCGCGTGCTACATTCACATTCATTCTAGCCCTGATCAATCAAAGCCGATCCGGCTCCTCCTCGGCCATTCGATCACAGATGAAATTACAGCATGGGAGTCATTGAGAATTATTAATCAACAAGGTAATTGCTTGTGAACAAGCGTTTCAAAGAAAGTTTCCCCTGGCAACAACTGTCAGTCATGTCTGAGTAAATCGGTCGCTCAGACTGTCTTACAATGGAATCCCTCTCACTCTTTCTCTCTCTCTCTATTGTAAATTTTACCATTATAAATTGCTGCATCTGCAAAATGCCTTAGTTTATTACCCTTGTACATGGCTATGTCTGAAATGGGTCTTTCTACATAACCATTGTACGACGCTGTGACTGCAATAGGCCTTTGTAAATAAACAATATTCATTGCTGTGTCTGCAATAGGCCTTTGTACATAACCAATGAAAATTTCTGTCTGCAATAGGCATTTGTTCATTACCATTGTAAATTTCTGTCTGCAATAGGCCTTTGTACAAAACCATTGTACATTGCTGTGTCTGCAATAAGCCTTTGCTGTGTGTGCAAAAGGCCTTTGTACATAACCACTTTACATGGCGGTGTCTGCAATGGGCCTTCATATATTACCTTTGTACATTGCTGTGTCTGCAATGGGCATGTGTACGTAACCATTGTACAATGCTGTGTGTGCAATAGGCCTTTGTACATTACCAATGTACATCGCAGTTTTGCAATGGGTCTTTGTAAATTACCATTGTACATTGCTGTGTCTGCAATAGGCCTTAGTACATTACCACTGTACATTGCTGTATCCGCAACATGCTTTGAATACAGCCCTTGTATATTACAGTGTCTGCACTGGAGCTTTGTACATTACAACTGTACATGGCGGTGTCTGCAATGGGCCTGTGTATATTACCATTGTACATTGCTTTGTGTGCAATAGGCCTTTGTACATTACCAACGTACATCGCGGTTTTGCAATTGGTCTTTGTAAATTACCATTGTACATTGCTGTGTCTGCAATAGGCCTTTGTACATTACCACTGTATATTCCTGTATCCGCAACATGCTTTGAATACCACCCTTGTATATTGCAGTATCTGCACTGGATCTCTGTACATTATCATAGTACTAGTTTGCTGTGTATGCAATGGGCCTACATACATTACTTTTGTAAATTGCTGTGTTTGAAATGGGTATTTCTATATTATCAATGTAAATTGCTATGTCTGCAATAGGCCTTTGTACATGACCATTGTTCATTGCTGTGTCTACAATAGGCCTTTTTATAATACCACTGTTCATTGCTGTGTCTGCAATGGGTCTTTTCTACATTACCATTGTACACTGCTATCTGCAATAGGCATTTGCAAATTACCAATATGCATTGCTGTCTGCAATATATCTTTGTCTATTACAATTGTACATTGCTGTCTGCAATATGCCTTTGTACGTCAAAATTGTATTCTGCTGTATATCCTGCAATATGCCTTTGCACCTTGTACTTTGCTTTGTCTGTAATGGGACTTTCTACATTACTATTGTGCAGTGTAGTGTCTGCAATGGGCCTTTGTAAATTACCAAAATAAATTTCTGTGTCAGCAATGGGCTATAGGCCTTTGTACATAACCACAATACATTGCGGAGTCTGCAAAGGGATATATATATACATAAATTTACATATGTGTATATATATATACATATATATATATACACACACACACATATATATATATATATATATATATATATATATATATATATATATATATATATATATATATATATATATATATATAAATATATATATATATATATATATATATATATATATATATATATATATATATATATATATATATACATATATATATATATATATATATATATATATATGCAGGTATTTTTGTATGTATGCATACACATAAGGTATTGGTAAATATGTTTCTCAAATATTTTCAATTGGTTCCTTATAGTTATTGATTTTTACACATTGCTGGCACTTCTCAGGTATGGGTTGAAGAGTGATTGTACACTCTCCGTGTTATTTTAGACAGGTACATTGTCAGGGGGCCTGAATATTGAATAGCCATGATATTATTACTTGAAGCCTGAGTCATCCTTCATTTCCAGTTACTCTGCAATGACACCTGTAATAACCCCCCACGGTTGCATGATGCTCCTACTAGCCGACAACTCCATCACCCCCGGGTAACGTGTACTATGAATATTTGATTGTTTGAGTTGATAACCTTGTAAGAAACATCACATTTCAATCATCCATTGGTAAATCATAGAGGAGCTGTGCCCACACGCAGACTAACCCATTACATCCTCATGCCAATAGACTGGAAGTCCCAGTAAAACTTTTTAACTTTACTTTGAATATATACATATATATATATATATATATATATATATATATATATATATATATATATATATATATATATATATATATATATATATATATATATATATATATATACATATATATATATATATATATATATATATATATATATATATATTATATATATATATATATATATATATATATATATATATACATATATATATATATATATATATATATATATATATATTATATTAATATATATATATATGAATATATATATATATATATATATATATATATATATATATATATATATATATATATATATATATATATATATATATATATATCTCTCTCTCTCTCTTTCTCTCTCTCTCTCTTTCAATTATTTGCTGAAATTTTGATAAATTCCTGGACAAAACATGCCATGAAATTGTGCTAGTGATGACTTTGAGGAGAAGGGATGAGTTAGATGTATCAGTACAGTAAGAATATTTAATTACTGTACCAATTGATCAGTAGCCTGCCAGCAACTGGTAGAGAATTTGTCCAGGCATGCTCCCCTGAGCAGTCTGAATACCCATTTGGGCAATAGAAAATGATGCAAAAACCTGGGGAAAAATGACTGAAACCTGGCACATGGTAGTCTCATCTAAGAGTACTCAGCGAGGGCCATTCAATGAATACCAACATGACAGGGTTTGGATGGTTTTCAAAAACCGTTGCATTCTTGTACTCTGGGCGACAGTTAGCCTCAGCATTGGAAGGGTTAATTAGGCACGTTTATGACCCACTTATCAGCCTAGATAAGCTATATTTAGCTGTGAAATCACTGGCGTGTGAATGTATCTTTGTCCAGGCACCCACCCACCTGGCGATGAGGCATGTGGTTGTGTAAAATGCCCAGTCCGCCCACACATTTAATACCAGAATTAAATCTTTTTAATGTATGTTCACATACAGAAGGTGAAAAATTAATAAATACAATGGACAACCTAATCTAGCAAAACCTAAATATTACAATACCACGCTATTAGTTCTCAAGTTTCACCTTGATGTTAATGCTAGTTGTCAATATCTGAATATAGAGTTTTATGAAGCACTCCTAAAACATTATAATTAGGGATGGGGACAGGAAACCGGGAACCGGTTCAAACCGGCCTGAGCATTGCGGTTAACCAGTCAAAAACCGGACCTCCCTCTAAACGGTTCGGTTTTCTATGCATGCACAGGGTTCCTGGAGGCGGAATAAAACTGTCAGCACCTACCTCCTCGCTGGCCTTACAATGTCTGCCAAGCACGACGATCAAACAGCCATTTCAAAATCTCTCAAGTCTGGTACCCTGCCCACTTTCACTATGCTCAGAAGCCTTCTGAGCATAGAGAAAGTGGCCAGGGAGCTAGTATATAGGAACTTTCAAGAACTTCCCAGTTCAGGCAAGTTCAGCCACGCATTCCATTGCGTAGTTTCGTATCCAAGAAATGTCATTAATAAACCGTTTAGGAAACCATGATAAAACCGAACCGTAGAAGCAAAACCGAGAACCGAACCGAACCGTAGAATTCTCAACAATCCCCATCCCTAATTATAATAATAACAATAATAAAAATAATAATAATAATCTTTATTTAAAGAGGGTAACTCAGTCCAATGGTATCGAGACTTGAAGGCCAAGCAATCTAAGACGCTGCCACTGATTGCTCACTGTCTCTCATCACTGCCCGGGTTTGAATCCCGGCGGGGGCATGTATTGAAAATGTTGCCATTGACTTGGGGTTGGGCGGTGGTTTTCACCAGGTACACCGGTTTCCTCAACCACTTACAACTAGCTAGTCACAAGTTAGCCACAATATGGTATAAATGTGATGAAAAATGAAATTCCATCTACAATGTCATGATTGCTGTTGTTGTTTTTTTGTTTTTTTAAGTTCTGTATAGGGTGGTTGGACTAGGATGAATCTGAGGCACAGACAGCTGAAGTAAACTGCACACTTCCTCCTTAACCCTTCCACTGCTGAGGCGACTTTCGTCCAAAGTACAAGGACGCAAAGATTTTTGAAAACCATTTAAACCCTGTCATATTAATATTCATTGGATAGCACTCGCTGAGTAATCTCAGATGAGTACCCATTTGCCAGGGTTTCAATCATATTTCAGGATTTTACATCATTTTGTAATGGCCAAATTAGCCACCAACGGCATTAGGGTTAACACTTGAAACTTAAAGATAAAGTGAGGTGAGTTATTGTTTGTCTTCTGTTGACCACTTTTTCCTATGATACATAGATATATGGCCAGCTAATCACTATCCCCAAAGCCTGAGGCTACAGAAATATTTGCCCTTGTAGCCAGCCAGTTGAAGAACATCATTTGACACATCAGTTTAGTACAGTTCAAAAATAAAATATAAAAGTGAAAAGATTAGATCTTCAAAATTGATTTTGGGAAAGGAATACAAAGGGACTGCAGGATTTAGCAATTTTGCTAGGGCAATGAGATCTTGGTAAGGGCTATGACAATTTGAGAACCAGAAGCCCTGCGGTCTGCAACAAAATTATTCTGGGCCCTACAAGCATGTATGGGTAAGATACTTAGGCAACGGTTACTTGATTTATTGGTTCCTGGATCCTTCCCAGACCAATTTTACAGGGTCGGGAGGGAGGTAATTAAAAATAAAGTTGATTTTTTTCTTATTTTCTTTTAACACACAGAAATCTAAGTGAGCAAACAGCCTGGAGGGAGTTAAAAAAATAAAGTGATTTTTTGGCTAATATCAAAATACATACACTTAAACTATATTTTTGAATAGGAAAGAACGATTTTTTTTATAAGATGATGCATTTCAACAACACTGTATTGCTAAAATACTATTGTAATGTTGTATTGCTCTGGTATTAATATTCTCGTAGTTTTGTAGTTCTATTACCATCCACGGTTAATTTATTGTAAGTTTGAGGTACCTACATACTGCTCGGTGGCAGAGCACAAAATAAAGGGGGGGGTTACAATTATTTTCCCATCGGGTATGTTCCACTTTGATTGTTGGATCCAGGAACCAATAAATCAAGTAACCGTTGCCTTTACCAGTAAATTGTCAGATGGGCACACTCATTCTTTAAACTTATGAATTTACAAGCACAGTCAGTCACACTTCAATAAGGGCAAATATATCCAATGTCACACATTACTCTGACTAAATCTCAATGATGTGAACAATCATTTTCATTGAAATAGAGAAATTAGACATTTCCATTGTGACTTTTTTGCTGCCATATAAAGGCTAGATCATGACTGTGTCTGAGTTGCTAGTAGTAGTGCACATGAGTACACAGTGAAAAAACAGAAAATACCTAAAATACTGATTGTTTATAGATACTACATCAAGTACCTAATTTGAGGGTAGCTATACACATGTAGAGGAATTTGTTTAAAACCCCAAAATTTTTGAAGAACACCATTTCATCAAATCTTTGATAAAAAATGTCCTTCTCAAAATTATCATTAAGTTGATTAGTGAATTGAAAAATAAATTCAATTATTCGAAAAAGTACAATTGATTTGCAAAGCACCAAATTAAGAACCAGAATATATTAGACACTGCATGCATGGTGTCCTCATTTCAAAACCTCTCAATTACTCAAAGGTATGTCTGACTGACAGACATCCCATGCAGGAAGCCAACATGCAGATACGAACATTTCTCCCACAATCTAGAACTGACAATGTTGATAGATGGACGTTACCTTGCACTGGCATTTGGGCGCTCTACCGTTGATCTTTCTTGATCTTTTCCCTAAAGAAGCATCTTCGAAAACGGTCATATATCAAGCGCGATCGAGCGGCAGAGGCATCCTCGAGGGATAATTCCGTAATTACGCCATGATCCCCTAACCTTCACTCTTGTGTTACAAATTACAGACTTAACCATAAAGATCAGGCTCGCTAGAAAACAAAGTCCGAGACGGCTGCAACATGCCGAGCGTCACGCGACGGTTGACAGGCAATGCAGAGAAGCATCGACACATGAAATGGGTTTCGAATTGCCCGGCGAAAAGGTCAGTGTCTGTAGCACGAGAGAACAACCATTCACTAATTGCAATGTTGTAGATGGATCTCCTGGTCAGAACTGAGGCTTCTGCAAATGTCAACCTGGCTCTACAGAGTTCAAGCAAGGTGACCGCATGAGGACATCAACAAACAACCTTTTTTATCAAATTCAAAGATAACTTTAGGCTTGACCAATCAAATGCCATGAATTCGGTGACCACATAAGGACATCAACAAACAACTTTTTTGAATCAAATTTGCGGATAACTTTAGGCTTGACCAATCAAATGCCATGAATTCGGTACCCGCATAAGGACATCAACAAACAACTTTTTTGATAAAATTCAAGGATAACTTTGGGCTTGACCAATCAAAAGCCATTAAGTCTGTGTGACATCTAGAATTCTGATATTTATAGCCTGATTGGACAAGTCTCAGTCACTAAAAATTCCTATAAATCAACAAACAACTTTTTTGAATCGAATTCAAGGATAACTTTAGGCTTTACCAATCAAATATCATGAGGTCTATGTAACATCTAGAATTGTGATATCTATAGTCTGATTGGTCAATCTCAGTCACTCTCCAAGGAATAGACTCCCTTTTTCCGGAATCATGGCTATCTTGAATGCCATGTCATGAATTATCATTACTCTTCCTGATTTCTAATCATTAAGAGCTAAAAGTAATACTGCAAAGACCATAATTATTACATGAAGAATCCTTTAAAAATGTTGATTAGTAAAGAAAACATTTCCTACAATATTACTTTACTCCTGATCTACTTAAAATGTCTTATTCTTGGCAGGAATGATTGTTGAACCTTGACCTAATTTCAGATCTTCCAGCAATCATTTCATCCTGTGCTGAATGCTTGAGAATGCAAGAGACAGCATGACATACTGAATAATTTATTCCCTGCAGTGATCACGGCTAAAATAGACACAGTCCTCCATTATTCATCGAGTCAGATGGCCAATACTGCATCAATCTGAAAACATGTCAACACTCATTTTCAGTTTTGAAAATTATGTAAGAGTAGGCATAATTGCCTGTGTACCAGGAAACCTTCGTCCCTGGAAATTTATCCCTCGGAGGGGAGGGGGGATTTTTTCATAGGAGTTTTTCAGTTTTGAAAGAGATTTTCCAAGGAGAGTCACAAAGCCCCCCAAAAAACAATTGGGGAGGAGAAAGATTTCAGGATACGAAAGAAAGTCCCCCCCCCCCCCCAAAAAAAAAAAAAACAACAACATTGATTTGGGAAAGATTTTCAGCAAGGAAGGGGGATGGGATAAATTTACTTTACCATGAGTTGATCAAAAATTATGTCCATGTCTCTTAGAATATAATATACAAGCACATGACTAGAATTCCCCCAAAATACCTTGTTGGAGGTAATTTTTCTATGCAGTGACCCTGACTTAAATAGATTCAGTTCATTATTTATCAGGACATCTTGAGGCAAATGCATCGATCAGAAAACTTGTCCAAACTAGTATGTATCAGCCCTGGCCTGTCTTCTACAGACACCCTGCTGGTGGTAGTATGTACTTACAATGGTCATGCAGCTTGCAACATAACCACTTGCCCCGTTGTGTAAGTTGCAAGTGAATTCGGTAAAAAAAAACGGCAATCGGGCAAGCAGAACAAGATCCTAACCTGCCCTGGTCAGCAAGTAACATTCGGGCAGAGTCCTCGCAATGTAATTCACCTTTGCTTAGCAGAGTGGCCGGGCAAGTGGAAGTGCCGGCAGAAGAAGTGGAAGTGCCAGCTGGGCAAGTGAACTTCAGTGGCAGCATACCTCGCTTGGCAAGTAATGTTTTGAAACCTATGTTGCACCCTGAACTGGACTAGTATTTTCCTAAAATACCCCGTTGGAGGTCATATTTCTATGTTGTGGCCTCGACTAAAATAGATTCAGTTCATTATTTATCTGGACATCATAAAGCTGATGCATCGATCAGAAAACATGTCCAAACTACACAGTATGTATCAGCCTTGGCCTGTCTTCTACAGACACCCTGCTGGTGGTAGTATGTACTTACAATGGTCATGCAGCTTGCAACATAACCACTTGCCCCGTTGTGTAAGTTGCAAGTGAATTCGGTAAAAGAAAACAGCAATCGGGCAAGCAGAACAAGATCCTTACTTGCCCTGGTCAGCAAGTAACATTCGGGCAGAGTCCTCGCAATGTAATTCACCTTTGCTTAGCAGAGTGGCCGGGCAAGTGGAAGTGCCGGCAGAAGAAGTGGAAGTGCCAGTTGGGCAAGTGAACTTCAGTGGCAGTAAACCACGCTCGGCAAGTAATGTTTTGGAACCTATGTTGCACCCTGAACCGGACTAGTATTTTCCTAAAATACCATGTTGGAGGTCATATTTCTATGCAGTGACCTCGACTAAAATAGATTCAGTTCATTATTTATCTGGACATCTTGAGACAGATGCATCGATCAGAATGTCCAAACTACACAGTATGTGGCAGCCTTGGCCTGTCTACTGAAGACACCATGTTGGTGGTAGCATGTACAAACCATGGGCATGCCAAAAAATAGACACCGTACTTCATAATTCATCTGTACACCTGAGATTGTACGCATTAACCCTTCAAATGCTAAGGCCACTTTCGACCAAAGCACACGGGTGCAAAGATTTTTATAAACATCTAAACATTGTTGTGTTGGTATTCATTGGATAGCTCTCAATGGGTACTCCAAGAAGAGTACCCATGTGTCAGGATGTCAGTCATTTTTGTACCATTTTGTAATGGACAAAATTAGCCACCACCAGCATAAGGGTTGATTAAGAAAAAATCTGTGCTTCTAAGGGTATATCTAACTCATCCACTCTAGATGTAAAGGAAGTCAATAGGTATGCAAACTGTCTGATGAATAAATTTAATTGATGTCTGATGTAATACATCATCTGAAGTTGAAATCCTCCTAGAATACCTCAATAGGATTAATATGTGGCTTTGAAATGCAGACATGACTTCGAAATGCGGAAATACCGACACAGCAAATCTCACTTGCTTGAGGGTTCAGCCTTCCCAGGAGCCCAGCGGCATTTGCCTCTAGATTTTGCTGTGGTCCCATAGATTTTTCAGACTAGAGGCACAAAATGGTATGTATAATGACCAAAAAATCCTGTTTTTGACCACTAATTCATAGCAGTAGATCTTTTCAGGCTCCTAGCCAGAAATCTAAGTGTCAGACCCTGTGGGCCTGGCAAGCGCAAATGGAACAGTAGCCATGTCAGACTCTGTACCAGGTTTGGTCAATGATCTAGGATTTGAATGTCTCTTGTCATTGGTGGACAAATCAAATTGCCCCAAGTAATATGGTGCTCACTTAAAATAGTATAGGCTTTGGACACCTTGTTGGGACTATAAAGTGCAGATTGCAAAACTTGAATTCTGGAGAGTATATTATAAGGTCAACACAAATTTGTAAATGGTCAGAAAGATTTGCTTCAGACATTTGTTTGAAATTAATGATTCACAAATGTCCTTTATTCATCATTTCATCCACCTTAAGTTTCGTTTTCCTTAAATCAAGGCAATGTGTCAAGTGTCTCAGGGAGATCATGAAATTGCAACTGATTCCCAACCCATGCAACTACAACAATACAGCTTGCGTACATGTGTGCTTCACTTCAACAAGTTATGGATACACTGTGATTTGATTTCCCCTTCGCCATGTAGATAGCTTTACATGGAAACCAATATAAACATCAAGTGAGTAGGGGTACTTAGGACTTTGTATATCTTGAGAATAAAATCAATTAATATACAAATATGAAATCATATGGGTTAAGTGTAGGCAACAGTAACAAAGACATTTCTTTGATGTGGCGAAATGAAGGTAAAATAAGTAATCCACAGCAAGTTTCTTGAAGAATATGAAGACCTCCCAAATGCTATTCAGGGTATCTGGTGGTCAGCAAGGCCAAAATAAGAACGAATATCATTAATCAAAAGCCTTTTGGTACCTTTGCCTCAAAATGAGCCTAATTGTCAAACTGTTTAATGATACATTAATTATACAATGTAATTATATGAAATAGATATGATATATTAAAAATAAAGAAACTACACAATACATAAGCTCAAATTTCTCCAGATACAGTCAAAAGTATCATCGATCCTGACAACAATTTAGATAACAAAAATCACTTTATGTTTTACCCCCCTCCCGACCCTGTAAAATTGGTCTGGGAAGGATCTGGGAACCAATAAATCAAGTAACCGTCGCCTAAGAAGCTGTATAGGATATTCATGGTGAAAAATGAGTTGTATCTCATTATAAGCCCTTATGCTGGTGATGGCTCATTTGATTCAAAATGATGCATAACACCATAAAAATGACTGAAACCCTGTCACATGGGTACTCATCTGAGAGTACTCAGTGAGAGCTATCAAGTGAATACCAACAAGGCAGGGTTTAGATAGTTTTCAAAAATCTTTGTATCCTTGTGGTTGGACGAAAGTAGTCTCAGCATTGGAAGGGTTAAGAAACTATACAGGATATATATGGTAAAAGATCCGCTATATCTCATTATTAGTATCAATACCCATTAAGAGACTCACATCTCTCAGAATATTTGCCGGAAGCTATCTTCAAATTCTAATTTCTGACAATCAAGAGTAACACCAACCTTTGCCACTTGTGCCTTGTTGATTTTTTGGATCGAGTTGCCATGGAAACACATCTTTGTAGTACATGATCAAGTCCCCGTTTCACTTTTCAGCACTTCCTCACAGCCCTGCGCATGGCTGCACAAACGGTCCTGGCATTCAAGCGATGGGGAAGATTGATTTCATTAGAGCCATCTCTATTATCCGTCCAATACATCACCAGTTGATTCTCGAAACAATTTCGCGAGTAGTAGCGATGATGACCTATCCACGGGTTGCAGGCCTTGAGCCATGATTGACTGCAATCATACTAAGTGTGCCGGCCGGGTCAGTTCTACCATGCCTTCCATCCATTCAAAAACACAATTACTCAATCACTATGATCGCCGTATTACCTAATGAAACGTGTGGGCGTACCTCTCCATTGTTTTTTTAAGCATTTTAGTCAATTCATCATGAGGGCCTTGTCTGTTCTGAAGTACACAAGGCACTGGTACCAGTCTCCCTTATTATCTATGATTATGAAACTTCCTTCAACTCACACATTACTGCATGAGTGCACAGTTTTATGAATAAGAGATGAAGCCGTTCAAAATCAATTTGAGACTTAAATAATTAAAGGTGGCATCATAGGATCATAAGTTCCCTTGCTTAAATCTGGATATACCAAATTCAATTGAGACCCAAATCCAAATGTCAATTGAAAATAATTAAAGGTGGCATGAATGAAATAGAAAAGAATCCATTTTATAATAGTACGTGCTATGCCAATGTAAGTCTTGAAGCTAAGTACGGTAAACTGTTTTGTTTACACAGATCTTCTTTAGGAAGGTGAGTCAAACTTGAAATCCTTTCAGTAATGGTTTAAAACCATATTGTCAGCCTACAATTAACCATATTCCATTTTAGTGCAAAAGTATCAGAGCTTGCAATCTTGAAGCCACAGGTTTCCTTGAAATACACATTCCTTGATGTTACAAAGGTCCAGTTGTTACCAAATGTATGTGTGTGTACATTGGTACATGACTTATCATCTTGTAATCCTAGTGAATACTCAACTATCATTCATAAAGTTACTTTGAGCATCAATGTCGTAAGCATGTTCCATACTTTGCAATCCATTCTAAATCACTGGTAAAGTTAAAGGTATTCGGTTTATAGTCTTGTATCCACCTGAAGCGCTCACACAATTACCTTCCTCCCCTAGATGGTATATAACATAGCTACTGAATAATCAATTTGAACTTCCTTGATCCATTCAAAATATAATGGTTAATCTTAAAGCTTCTTGTTCCATTTCTGCTCTATAGTAATCCATGTCATACACAGCATGCTGCTATATGCACTTTATGTGTGCATATACCAGTGACATATACAATCTGTTCCATCGAGGTTTTAAACTACTGTCAGACACACTATTAATGCTATAGGTGTATGACCTCCTCTAGTGCTTTTTCTATACTCCACTTACGATTACTTCATCCATGCACAGAGAAGTGAATCAGGTAATAATATCCTTATATCCATCACTTTTTACAATTGCCCGACAAAATATCAAAGTTGGCTTCTATATAAGAGAATCTCAGATACATCCGTATAAGTCGATAATGCTCCTCTGATATTACTCGATCTGATTGTAATATCTTTTAATTGTATAACGCCTAGTACTGCCACTTAGCTGCCTACTAGGCATTCCACGAGGCCGAGATTGCCAGCGTACCGTAACTCGGCCTTCCTGACATCCAAGAAGGCATTGTGCCAAGTCTGCACAGCAACAGATACCTGTGAAAGAGTGGATTATCACTCCTCATTAGGCGAGTTCCCTAGCAACAGTGGGTGGAATCGATCCTCAGGCTGCCCGCCCTGGGACCAGCGGCATCCTGTTACACCACGTGTTGATTCAGTGTTAACCTCATACCCCACACCGACACCACCATTCATTAATCGTTTTCCTGCTGAATTGCTGAATATAACCTACCTTGCCAACTGCATTGTTTTTGGTTCTCAAGGGCAAAATTGAGCATTGGGGTTTAACCCTTATGCTGCTGGTGGCTTTGGCCAAAACAAAATGATGCAAAAAACCTGAAAAATTACTGAAACCCTGGCATATGGGTACTCATTTGAGAGTACTGAGCGAGAGCTTTTCAATGAATACCAACATGACAGGGTTTAGATGGTTTTCAAAAATCTTTGCATCTTTGTATTTTGGACTGGAGTAGCCTCAGCATTGTAGGGGTTAAGGGGCAAAACTTAAATTTTGAGGAGATACCTCTACCTTGCCATATGTCAAAATGAAGGTCAAGGAGGGGTTTTCAAAATAGAGCTGTTTTGGGTCATGTACAGGCTCTGTGGGGGTCCTATGAACTAATTCAGCCGAATGGTCATTAACAGGTCAGCAAGTACAGATATTTTCTGGCTACGCACAGCAGGTTAGTTAGTGTCGCTTTTTAGTTAGTGGTCTTCAAAAAATCTCGGAAATGGCCCAAATTTTAATTTAAACCTGAAAAATTAATTGAAACCCTGGCACATTGGTCATCATGTGAGAGTACTCAGCAAGAGCTATCTAATGAATACAAACATGACAGGGTTTAAATGGTTTTAAAGAATAATTCGCGTCCTTGTCCTTTGGATGAAAGTAGCCTTAGCATTGGAAGGGTTTAAAAGTGACTGTTGATCCTTGAAGGTATAGCTTTGCAGGTGGAAAGTGGAAATGAATTTTTAACACTGTGCTATCAGAAAGCATTTTTTTGTGATGGTTGAAGGGTCAATGTGAACGAAAAACATCTCCAAATAAAAACTGATCATCGATCACGATCACTCTGGTGGAACGATGATCAGTCCTCAAAATGTGTACCGATTCCCAATACTATTTGTCAGCCATGAACACATATTGTTGTAATATTCATATCCTATGATGATTATTGACATAAAAAATCAATTTCAACTTATATATGATTTATTTTCTCATACATAATCTGCATGTGCAATTATAGAGAATCATACATTATACTTCATCCTAAATGCATTCAAAATTGTTTGCTCAAATCTCAAGGTAAAAACTGTTGTGAATATATGATGGGAAATAAATAGCTAGTTCCCTCTCTATTTTTGTAATCTCTCTCTCTAAGTAGCCATATGCCACAGAGCCCATTAGACAGGTATATAGAGCTTAGTATAGGTATATAGAGGTTAGCCCAGTCGGCCAAGAGCCTTGCATTAGTAGCTCGTGTTTCTTGAAATTGATATACCGACTTAAAATAAAGATTACATTTAGATTTACATTTACATATACATTTACATTCAGTACCAATACTCAAACTAATACCAAATATGGATATTTTCTGGGATGGCTTATCATATCATTTTAGATCTATAACACAGATACTGCTTAACAATATATAATAGCAGGCACCGGAAAATTCCTTGCAAATAGAGCTGAAGATCGTTTAAAAGTAAACGATTTGATAACGGTTTTGATCAAACACAACAATGGTTTTTTGAGGAATAATTACTCATATCAATTTAAGAAGGTTGGAGAAGGAAATCATTTTTTGTATGATAACAATGCATTTTTTATTTTTTTAAATGACAAACAGCAGAACAATATACTCTTATAGTCTTTATTTCTTTTATCATACATATTTTTTAATACAACATATTAACGTGTAAATATATGAGCATATTACTCAAAACACAAATATGAAACTAAGGCAAGCAATACGCTGGAACAACCTTTCTATTTCAGAGTACCAATAATGGTTCCGTTCCTGAAGTCAAATGTTTTTTCCCGGTCAACGTTTCTTTGCTTACAGGTAAATGATCTCCAGCCCTACTTGAAAACAAAACTTAGTCTCCTAAATACTATAAGGTAAGTTGTTCTGTTAATCTAGTTATGATTGGTCTATTAATCTGCAAATTGACTTTGCGAAAGATGTGTCAATTGGGGGAAAAACACCAAAATAGTCAAGCCTTTTTGAGGCATTTCTGGAAAGAAAGGGTTAATCATGAATGAGGCTTGAACTTGTCAATATTTAGTTATTCAGTTCACCTGTTTGCTTAATTGATTTTCTTTCTATGATGGATTGAGATCTGAAGATAAAATATCAATCCAAAATAGCCAAAACACCAAAATACGGCCATGTTAAGGCATTTCTGGAAAAGGTGGGTCAATCATCAATAAGGCTTGAAGTTGTCAATATTTAGTTATTCAGTCTACCTGTTTGCTTAATTGATTTCCCTTTTATATGATGGATTAATCTGGAGATAAAATCAATCCACTCTGATAGAGCAATCAATCATGAACAATGTACTGTCAAGCCAGCTGTTAACCCTTATGCTGCTGGTGACGAATTGGCCAATACAAAATGATGCAAAAAAACCTGAAAAATGGTAGAAACTCTGGCATAAGGGTACTCATCCGAGAGGACTCAGTGAGAGCTATCCAATGAATCCCAACATGACAGGGTTTAGATGGTCCTTGTCCTTTGGATGAAAGTAGCCTCAGCATAACCCATAAATGTCTGAAGATTTCCTAAACAAGTGTCGTCTGGACTTCTGATATTTTTGTAGATAACATTAAAATTCAACTTGAAATTGCAATGATATTTGAAGGAGAATTATTGGTTGTGTCCTGAGGAAGATTTTTCATTCAAATGTATTCCCAAATTTGGTTTTATCTAAGAGTTATAGCCAAAAATGGGAGGCCAGTTTGGGGCACCACAGGTATAAATAGGTTAACCCATTAATGTCTGCAGCAGGCAAAACCACCAGACTATTTTGTAGGGCTGGGCTCGATAGGCACGACATCAATGGATCGGCAAAGTCGTAAGATCGATGTTCAACATGAGAGGACATCGATTGCCGAACTCGATATGGCCCCCCCTACCTCCATTGTTTTCCATACCCCCAAAATACAAAAGAGTCTACCCTATTCTTTAAAAAGACGCGACGCTGAGCCAGCCACAGACGGCCGCCATTGAAACTGCACTACGATAGATATTATCGCGCGCGGTAGTACTTGGAAAAGTGTGGAGAGGGCCACGCAATGTATTTTACATGGTGCTGGTCTGGCCCCCACCACACTTCTTCAAGCACTACCGCGCGCGACAGAATCGAATCGAGAAAATCGACATCGAGAAAAATTTGGCAATTAATCGGATCGCAAAAAAATGGCTGATGAGCACAGCCCTACTATTTTGGTTGTATCTCTCTATGGCATGCAATACTTGAAGGAAAGTTGTTCCCCAGAACCCTCAGAACCCTAATCTACAACTCTCCTTCAAATATTTGTAAAATTCATGCTTCATTCCAAAGTTATTCCTAAGGTCAATGTTTCTCATCTTGAGCACTGGTGATTGAAATCAATTGATGGACACGAATCAATAATTGGCCAATATCTACATGGAAATATGGAAAAAATGTGTTCTTGTCATTTTGAAAAGCAAACAAACATGCCTTTTGTGTGTTCTTTTTTGTTTATACATATATAGTATATGCCTACTGCTCATTCTCTACTGTGATTGGTCAGATCATGGTCACCTGACCACCTTACAAAACTGATACTGGGGTGCAATATTACTTTCCAACCTTCAGACTCAGAACTGTCAGATTCATGTGCTCAATTCTCAACTTGAACTCTTGAAAAGGAACCCAACCAAAATGAATTGAGACAAGGAACTCAGAAGAGGTTGGGTTTCTTGCATAATCCTGATTAGGAATGGACCCTTGCAAAAATACAAATAACATCATCTTTATTGAAAACAAAACACATTTTCAAATTAGATTAATAAATCATTAAATTTATGAAACTTATGCATGTGACTTTTTCAGGTATTTATGGTATTTTGATTGCTTTATAACTGCATTAACACAAACAGGTTCTCTTAGTGGCGTTTATCCGGTAATTGCTTTTTTTCTGTTATTCACTCACTGTCACTTTTGACCATAGCCATTGTATTTCCATGTTACTTTAATGTTAATGTTTGATTTGTCTCATTTTGTCTTTTTTTTTGTGTTTTTTTGTACCTCCTAGATAAGCATTTTATTTGCTATTGAGGTCAATAAAGGTTTATATAAAAAAAAACCACAAACATATATTGCAGCTTTGATATTTACAATAACCCAATGGTTTGTGATAAAACCTGGAAATAGCAAAATGAACCATTGAGGATAGAACAGGTCTGAACCAGTGTCCCTATGATTTATTGCAATGACTTTCCCTGGTGTTTATGCAGACTGTATTAATATCCCAAACCTTTATTAAGACAATGTCATAAATCTCTGGGACACAAAGCTCGCTTTATTACCAGTTGCCTTGAACAATTCATGATAGCTCTGCGCGTGACCCGGACTTCGCATGCTAAGGTCAGCGGCAACATGAAGATTTATAAACTACTAACCCTAATTGCTTTTTGCCTCCCAAACACACAACTGCCAGGCACATAGCAACAGACCGCTGTATACTGAGTCCTCTATTGGCATTCTCATGAACTGATACTCATCTAATTAGTTAATTGTGCGACACAAAGGTGGCAGCACTAACTGAAATGCCAATACCATCAATGGAGGAAATATAAAGTGTGTGAACATTTGCAAATTCTCCACGTTATTGTAGACATTATAGCCCACACTATCATTTTTCAAAACATAATTCCATGGACCTTGACACTAAATGGAAATCCTGCAGAAATGGTATATCTTATAGCCAAAAGCCTCTTGAAAGGTACATCCTACAGTTTACACACAGATCCACAAACCTCTGAACTGGAAAATCTTCACAAACCTCACAGATTGAGAAATTTTCATAAACCTCTCGTATTTGGAAATTTTGGGAAAATTACCCATCAATGATCATGTTAGATATTTAAGATAGACCTCTATTATCATTGATCGCTGATTATAAATTGACAATTATGAATCACATAATTAGTTACAGACTCTTAGTATTTGACCATAAGGTCAAAGATAACATAAATGTACTAGCCCAGGGCTAGTGAAATATTTCAGGGCTAGTAAAAGTTGGGACATTTATACCTTATAGGCTAATAAAAAAGTTTGAATATGGTCGAGCATTTTGTCCTAGTCCTGTGTTAAGCAAATAAAAGAAATGTATGCTGCTGGTGGCTAATTTGGCCAATACAATATGATGCAAAAAAAACAACCTGAAAAATGACTGAAACCCTGGAACATGGGTACTCATCAGAGAGTACTCAGCGAGAGATATCCAAGGAATACCAACATGACATAGTTTTGGTAAAATGTTTTCAAAATCCGTTGTGTCCTTGTGCTTTAGACGAAAGTAGCCTCAGCATTGGGAGATTTAATGCTCACAGCGGCCAAAAGCAGTCTGACAATTTTGGTGAAATCTTTAAGGAAAATGTCACATATTCTCCAAAATTAATTCCAAGTTAATGTCAAAATTGATTTAGATCCAGACAACAATTTCTAGAGGAAATTAAGCATTATTAGGTTTTAACAGAAGTCTATAACTATTGTTAAGCCTTGGTGTTATATTACTGGTGAGATTATTAAACACTCAGTTGTTATAAAACTTTGCTTAGTGCTTGCGATTAACTTGTCCTTTCACCAATAGTGACTTTGGAATAGACAGCGTTTTTTGCAGGGTACTCTGGTTTCCTCCACCAGTCACCACTGGCTAGTCACGACTTAGCCGCAATATAACAGAAAAAGTGACGAAACACAATATTGTCCAGATTTTCTCCTTTTACCAAGACTCAGCATGGTCACAACATTTTTGACAATGATTGAAATTGAGTTTTACACTCTAATATTATACACATTAAGCATGGCTTTATTCTGAGACATCCATACACAGATGTCAGGCATTTTTCCACCATTGCTACTACCACTTCTTTAAGAATTTCCCTAAGATATATTTTTTGCAATCTTACTTATCTGGAATACTACACATGCTAGCTATTTTACTCATATTGAACACTGATGCCTATCTTATAGCGGAGCAGCAAAGGGCCATCTTTGAATGATGTATGATTCATTTTAGAGTATTTTTTGGCCTACCCCAAATACTGTATAACGGGTATATTTCCCGCGACTTTTATTTCCCGAAAACTGATGTTTTCTACTTTTTCCCGTTTTTTAATTTCCCGTCCTGCACATGGCTGCACAGATATTAAATTTACCGAAAGTGTGTGTTTTCGCCTCTGAGTCTTTAAGTGCAGACGAATGTTGTATGCACTGAATGTGCCGTGGTGTGCAGAACAACAAAGCCATCCCAGCTCAATTGAGCTGACATGGCTGGCTCTATTGTTCTGCGCATTAATAGCAATTAGAGCAGCATGAATCCAAGTCGGACCGGTTCGTGGGCAGGTTGAGAAACTTTGTGAGTACTACAAACAGTACTATAATACACTCAAATTATCAGTCCGCCTGAATTTGTAAGTTGTGAGTGACTTACTGTCATAAATGTTTTAGCCAAATGAATATGTTTTACTGTGTATCGTTGTATGTTGACTTTTGGACATAAAAACCGCCACTATTCAGATAACATAAGTCGCCATCTGCTGGGCAAGCGAATTCCTTAAATATACGGCTGTATAACTCAATCTGAATACGAAAATCGCTTGCCCCAGCATACCAACAAAAATGATTAAAGATAACATTTTTATTGTTCCCGTCTCAAACCCATTCGGTAAATTCGGGAAGATTAAGCATACGTTAACATTACCCTTTAATACAGTATAGCTATCTACTGCTCCACTGTTAGTAAGGTAACTCCCAGGCATATTTCTAAGATAGGAGAGTAATACATGAAATATAAATGCTTTGGGTTCATATTGAAACCAACCCCAACATAGTTTTAAGGCAATCTAGGAAAAGACTTGAAAATGACAGGAGTGTGTATCTGAAAAATGGAAAAAGACAAATAGATAATTTACCTTGGAGTACTGCACGCTGGCGAATAGGACGAATCAGAGGGAATATCTGTTTACACTTAGCATCATATTCACAGAAATCCATACCCCATCCGCCTCCAAGATAACGTTACCGCATCTGCTTGCCAAGACAAATCTCACAGCTAGCATCCCGCAAAAACAAATGGGCGAAATAACCAATGCTTTAAGTATTTATGCCTTTGCATTGCAACATGCCAAGCCCTCCCAAGTTGATGCTCTTCCAAGTAATGACCACACCCTTGCACCTATCTCCACCATCCTAGTGGAGTCAAACTTCAACCCTTAAGTGCTCATCCAAGTAAAGTACCCCCATCCCCCTGTGGTGTACCTACCGGTACTCGAAATGCATCCTCCTCATTGTTCGCTGTTCCGGAATGTAATCAATCAATTGGCCAAAAATGCATTTTATACTTAGGGGAAGTCAGGGCCCAAAGTTTGGAATAGCTAAACTGAAGTAATCAGATGTTCACCATCCTTATCTTCCTTCAAGTCTCGATACCTAAAAGAAAAGTATTCTACTTTATACTACTTTGTAACTCTGGGGCCCTCGGGCTACTTGTAAACATGCCAGAGGGCCTCAGGGAAGATCCTTACCATTGGACTGAATTACCCTCTTTAAATAAAGATTATTATGATTATCATTATTATTTTCATCACCCTCATTATTGTTATTACTACTATCATTATTGTTATTATTATTATTATTATTATTATTATTATTATTATTATTATTATTATTATCACTATTATCATTATTATCATTATTATCATTATTACTATTATTTTTATTGATATTAGAAAATATATGGCCCCATACTCTGTGATCTTCCTACACATTCCCTGAAAAGGTGCTCTTCTAAGAGATGTAGCACCCAATTACCTTATACTGGATATACTCCTCATACAGTACTCTTCCAAGTGGTCTACACCCCCATAGCCCTGTGGTGAACACACACCAATAAGGTGCTCTTCCAAGTGGTCTACATCCCCATAGCCCTGTGGTGTACCTACACCCACTAAGGTGCTCTTCCAAGTGGTCTACACCCCCATAGCCAGGTGGTGTACCTACACCCACTAAGGTGCTCTTCCAAGTGGTCTACACCCCCATAGCCAGGTGGTGTACCTACACCCACTAAGGTGCTCTTCCAAGTGGTCTACACCCCCATAGCCAGGTGGTGTACCTACACCCACTAAGGTGCTCTTCCAAGTGGTCTACACCCCCATAGACCTGTAGTGTACCTACACCCACTAAGGTGCTCTTCCAAGTGGTCTACACCCCATAGCCCTGTGGTGAACATACACCCACTAAGGTGCTCTTCCAAGTGGTCTACACCCCCATAGCCCTGTGGTGTACCTACACCCACTAAGGTGCTCTTCCAAGTGGTCTACACCCCCATAGACCTATGGTGAACATACACCTACTAAGGTGCTCTTCCAAGTGGTCTACACCCCCATAGCCCTATGGTGAACATACACCTACTAAGGTGCTCTTCCAAGTGGTCTACACCCCCATAGCCCAATGGTGAACATACACCCACTAAGGTGCTCTTCCAAGTGGTCTACACCCCCATAGCCAGGTGGTGTTACTGGTGTACCTACACCCACTAAGGTGCTCTTCCAAGTGGTCTACACCCCCATAGCCCTGTGGTGAACATACACCCACTAAGGTGCTCTTCCAAGTGGTCTACACCCCCATAGCCCTGTGGTGTACCTACACCCACTAAGGTGCTCTTCCAAGTGGTCTACACCCCCATAGCCCTGTGGTGAACATACACCCAACAAAGGTGCTCTTCCAAGTGGTCTACACCCCCATAGCCCTGTGGTGTACCTACACCCACTAAGGTGCTCTTCCAAGTGGTCTACACCCCCATAGACCTATGGTGAACATACACCTACTAAGGTGCTCTTCCAAGTGGTCTACACCCCCATAGCCCAATGGTGAACATACACCTACTAAGGTGCTCTTCCAAGTGGTCTACACCCCCATAGCCCAATGGTGAACATACACCCACTAAGGTGCTCTTCCAAGTGGTCTACACCCCCATAGACCTGTGGTGAACACACACCTACTAAGGTGCTCGTCCAAGTGGTCTTCACCCCCATAGCCCTATGGTGAACATACACCCACTAAGGTGCTCTTCCAAGTGGTCTACACCCCCATAGCCCAATGGTGAACATACACCTACTAAGGTGCTCTTCCAAGTGGTCTACACCCCCATAGCCCAATGGTGAACATACACCCACTAAGGTGCTCTTCCAAGTGGTCTACACCCCCATAGACCTGTGGTGAACACACACCTACTAAGGTGCTCGTCCAAGTGGTCTTCACCCCCATAGCCCAATGGTGAACATACACCCACTAAGGTGCTCTTCCAAGTGGTCTTCACCCCCATAGCCCAATGGTGAACATACACCCACTAAGGTGCTCTTCCAAGTGGTCTACACCCCCATAGACCTGTGGTGAACATACACCTACTAAGGTGCTCTTCCAAGTGGTCTACACCCCCATACCCCTGTGGTGAACATACACCTACTAAGGTGCTCTTCCAAGTGGTCTACACCCCCATAGACCTGTAGTGTACCTACACCCACTAAGGTGCTCTTCCAAGTGGTCTACACCCCCATAGACCTGTGGTGAACATACACCTACTAAGGTGCTCTTCCAAGTGGTCTACACCCCCATACCCCTGTGGTGAACATACACCTACTAAGGTGCTCTTCCAAGAAATGTACACTCACCACCTGTTGCTTTCCTATATCTTCTAATGTGCTTTTCCTAAACAAGTTGTGTACACCCCATCTGCTAGTGATTTTTATACTTTACAGCTGTTGGTTTTCCAAGTGATTTAATGTTCAACTTTCTTGAAATTTTGCCAAAATAATTTTTTTCTTTACACAATCTTATCAAAGCATATATACATCTGAAGGTATCAGCTAATTCCACGTTACGACTTCTAAGGCATTAGAATTTTCATCTGGTCATCTCTTATTCATGGCTTTAAAATGCACTCCAGTCAATTCCCCTCTTAATGTCCCCCCTTTCACCTCTTTTGCCCCCTTTCCTTCTTTCCCTCTGTTATATTTTGCCATTGTGCATTATTGATGACAATATGCAATGTTGACAGTTGGAGGGCAAATCACCCACAAGGGCAAGTGCAGTGTTGCGAAGGAACAGATATTTTATTAATACAAACAGATCAATAGATGAATCAGTCAAAAACAACTCCCACATCCCCGCCCCCACCATACCCTCCCAAAGAGCCGATATACTGCTGACAGATAATATATACACCTATATATATACATACCTATATATATATATATATAAATATATATATATATATATATATATATATATATATATATATATATATATATATATATATATATATATATATATATATATCACTCAATTCACTAACAGATCCTTTTTTCTTGTTCGGCTAAAATTACTACTGCTGTATAATAAGGATTCCCTTATCTGAATCTTGCATCGGCTCCTTAAGTAAGAATGCAACAGTTATCTAACAATATATATTTTAAGCAAAGCAAAATGAGATATAGCACATGACAATCATAATCAGTACCCTAATTGAATAATCAATCTTATTTTATAATTAATATGTTTCTGCAAGAATATGAAACAGGGTAAGTAAAGAAATGTGTCATCCAGCTTGTCAAATCGCTTGGCTTTATTCAAAGATATAAATATACCCTTTTGCATAAACATAGTTTTGGCTAGACTTCTATGCAGCGTTTTCAGATAACTTAGGTAGTTAAATCCCATTTTAACAGTCTGTAAAATCTGAGTTGATTGAACAAATTCTGGAAACCAGCTTAAAATGGTTATTTGTATTAAGAATAACGTTTTCATTGTAAAACAGCATCATATCCAGCAGCTCTGATTTTGTTTTCTTTTGTAAATGAAACTCAAGCTACAGTTTTTACATGTCCTAGCCAAATACAAGTCTGATCATCACCATTATCAGTTATGGAGTATTTTCTATAATGACGAACACAGTTCTGTTAATAAAATTAGATATGTCAATTAATAGGTCATCAATGCATTTTTCTTGACCAGTGACATTAAAAGTAGCAAAGCATCATAGTAAAAGAAAAAACTCACAGACCATCTGATCACTCCCTGATTACCTAGACATTTACTAAAATTCAATTGATTTTTTTTTTGTATATTTGAGCTTAATGGAATGAAAGGCAATTTCAGGTCAATACTAATGACATTTAACATTTTCCGTTTTCCTACAGAATTGTAATGTTTATCAAGCTTCACAAGTTGACAACTGCAAATATTCTAACCTCCAAGCAACTGAGGCACTTAGTGCCTTCATTCTCAGCAATAGCTGGTTGGCGATATCGCCATCTCCCTATTAGTAGATTAATATTATCAGAGCACTTCAGTGGTTTAATTAGCATCAGGAACTTCCCTAATTCACGTAGTGAGTTTATGCTCAATGATCAGTTTCAATTCATTTGACACAGAATCATTGCTTCAAAAATTAAATACTCCAATAAAATTTAAATGTATTTAGTGGTCTATAGATTTTTCAATGCAATCCATCCAACCAAATACTTTCTAAATCATGCAGAAATATCCCAAATATCCATATTGATCTTAACATATTTCTGAATAATACATAGTGGAGTCAGATCAAATAAGGGATTTAAATTTTACAATAAGTTGTTGGATCTGAATTCCTTTCTTCAACTTTTTTCCACTTTCTGTGAAAAAATGTGATATGATCAGGCTGCTGATAGCGTGCAAAACTTCAAGACAATTAAAGCTGAAAACAATGCTATTTCGAAAGGAGTTTATTTGACTACTATATGGACCATAAACATGTCCACTTACAAAACTTTATAAAATGCTTTTGAACATTATAGGTGGTGGGACGCTATATCAAATATCAATTATTATTATTATTATTATTATAATTATTATTACTACAGTTATTATTATTATTATTATTATCACGATCAGATTCCATATGTGCTCTTGGGATAAAGCTAAAGGTAAACATGTATAATTAGATAAGGAACAGAGAGCACTCTTAGTGTAATAAGGTTAATTTATTCCACTCGACAGTGTACTTGTTTTTAATAACATTTTATACAAAAGGGGGAAATAGGAATGAAGTTAAAAAGAAACCCTGTTCATTAAAGGACAATTCCACCATGTATAAAACAGAGGCCCAAATAGTTTATTATGGTATTCTCTACTCAAACCCAAGTTCCCACCAGTGCCAACCTTCATACAAGAAATATATTGCTGTTCAAACACCTCCCAATATAGACACAAAATAGAAGCACTGGGGGCGGCCATCTTAGCCAGTTAATAGCCTCTAAGCAGGCTGTTGGTGCAACTAAGTCATTAGCAGTTACCTTACTGCTTATGACTAATAGTTGCACCAACAGCCTGCTTAGAGGCTATTAACTGGCTAAGATGACGGCCCCCAGTGCTTCTATTTTGTGTCAATTAGGAGGTGTTTTAACAGCAATATACTTCTTGTATGAAGGTTGGCACTGGTGGGAACTTGGGTTTAAGTAGAGACTACCATAAGAAACTATTTGGGCCTCTGTTTTATACATGGTGGAATTGTCCTTTAACCCATTAACACTAGAGTTCCTCCAGAAATTGTCGTCTGAATCTAAGATATTTTTGACAACTTAGGAATTGAGAATGAGTTTACAAAATATTTGAAGGAGAGTTGTTGCTAATGTTCTGATTAACATTTCTCCATCAGATATTTCCCAAATTATGCTTTTGTCTGCAAGATTTAATTAAGATTGTCAGGCTGTTTTTGGCCGCTGTGAGTACTAATGGGTTAATGTTTTAGTGGCCAAAAGTAAGTAAATAATTTGGTGTAAACTTTCTGATACATTTTGGAGCATTTTTCACAAAATATCTGAGGCACAGCAGTTTCTTAAAGTCCTAGTAACTATAGATATTACAAAAGATTTTTCTTTTCAAAAGGGTAGACTTCATTGTAATAAACACATACATCTATCCACTTACACAGTTGCCTTCCCACCCACATTAACACAGACATATATACATACATACAATGTAATACACACATACATACATACATACATAGAAACAAACATGGGCGGACATGCATTAACATGCACATTGGAATGTGCAAATGTTTTCATGCATTCATGGCAAGAGATCTATCATTATTTTTCACAGCAGGGTCTTGGCCAGGTTTTTGAAAGTGAGTACCTGATACATAAGAGGAGAACACTAAATGCTTATAATGGAATGAGAATTTAAATGGAATTTAATGTATTTGATTATTTGCCAGAGATGTACAGATTGTAAAAGAAATAAAAGACCTAATCCAAACCTAATGTACGATTTATTGCCAATTAAAGGATTACCTCAAGATATTGTTTGTTATCTGTATTATGAAAAGAAGAGAGCAGACTCTTTAAGTATTTGACCTGCCCCTCAAAAACAATATTATATAGATAACTTATACAAAATTTTAATCTGTTCGCATTTGTGCATATTTTTTTCATGGCTTCCAACTGGTGACATTTGATAAATAGCATGTATCCTCTGCATTCTTATCTGTACAAAACAGACCAATAATAAACACAATTGTACAATTGTATGGTATTCAATTATCCTAGAACTAGTTAAATAGTTCTCTGATCAGTCTTGGCACAACCCTAGAGCGAAACAGACAGTAGCAGCTTCACTGAGACACTTCAACTGACAAAATGGGGCAGGAGACAAAACATGGAGTCATGGAAGAAGGTCAGTTCTCATTTCATATTCTATACATACAGAAAACCTTTGTTTTTTTACATATCCCTGATAAAAGCAGTTGTCCCAATTAAAATTATATTTCTACTCAGATTTCAGTAATCTGAAACTTCTGCTTCTATTATCCCAAGGAAATATTTATTTTGTTGGCCATTTATTGGGCATTTCTTTTCAAAAAACATGACCCTAGCATGATAGTAATGAGGATTAAACCAAAGCACTGGACACACTATTCCACATTAATGAGATTGTAAAAAGTGATTCTTTCACACAATGTACATTCTCAAACTTAGAGGGTGAGATTCAGATCAATTTAAACCCTAAAGAAAGTGTGTTTCCTTGTGGTGGGCAATGAGGACATTCACCAAAAAAGCAATATGCAAATTGTCTTTTCAGGTCTTAAAGCAGAAATTAAAGAACTCATGGGGTGGACATTGAGTTCTTTTGGAAAGTTTTTACCAAATGAGCTAAGTGAACGAATGACCTTTGACATCATGATGAGTCCACCCGGCTATTCGCGCAGAAAAGCGACATTTGGATTAAATGGTAGGGTCAACCGTATATTTGCATGAAAATGTATCTGAAATTTATATTTCATTTATATATGATAATGAACATATACATTCTACAATTTTGTTGATTATCTTAGAAATTCTGCACTTCTATTTCCAGCAATGTATGACATTATGGAAAAGATATGTAACAGGTATAGCGAGTCTGATGCAATGATTTTAATAAAAGAAAACGATGAATATGGAGGGACTTATGATCGACCATGGACTTTACTCAAGTACAGGCTTCTGAATGACCGGGAAGAGACCGTCCAACATGGAAGGTAAGGGGACACGGCTTTTACCCCATAACTGATTGCCAACTAACACATCCCAAAGTTGAACATTTACAGGACTCAACATACATTAGGTAGCCCTTTTTCCATTGGCTAGTCATTATTGCCAAAATGGCTGTTAAGGCTGGTCCATTATATATATATATATATATATATATATATATATATATATATATATATATATATATATATATATATATATATATATATATATATATATATATATATATGGCTGGGATTAGATAAGCAATTATATATATATATATATATATATATATATATATACATACACATATGTATGAATGGGGGATCCGTTGTGGCTTAGTGGTTACGATGCCTGGCTCCCAAGCGTGAGATCGCAGGTTCGAGTCTCCGCTGGATCCCCAAGCGGGTTGGCCTGGTCGCTATATAAATGTGCGGCTTTGTAGAGCACTGTGTATGGTCCTTATACAACTGACTGACCCCTTGGAACTATTCGTGAAGAGTAGGGAATTTCTTTCGGTTTCGGGTTTCTATCTCGTCGCGATATGACCTAAGCTGTTGAAAGCGACGTAAAACCCAATTCCTTACTTACTTCCTTTTTAGGTATGAATGGTTTGGGTGTTCAACTTATTAGTTTCTATACAAGGCATAAATCAGTCCCTGTTTATCCTTTCTGCTATCATATGCCAGAGTGAATAGCACATTTTTGTTATATACAGGAACATTTTCCCCATTTCTAATAGTCGTGTATGGCTAAAAAGACATTTCAAATACCTGTAATGCCTATTGGAATATGACTAGTTTTGGTCAACCCTATATTATTAAAGCAATACTAGGTCATTATATTGGAACTTAAAATAATGGATCAAAAGATGTCCTGTACGAGGCTGACTTTGTAGATTCTTACTAACATTTAAATGCTTTACATAAAAACTTCGGATATTTCATGCTGTAGCAAAACTTTATTCATTTCACTGCAGAGCATTTCTCACTTTTCGGAGGGTCGGAGGAGTATTGCGTATCTCTGCAGACGTGTGGAAAATGGTTTCACCTCAAGAGAACTTCAACATATTGGATTACATGCCGGAGGGCTTCAAACTGTTATAAATATCACATTACTGGCTCAACATTGCCTTAATACATTACAACTGGAACGCAAAACAAAGAAGTACATAATTTGTTATTTGTGTATATTTATTTTCATGCCTGCCAACTGACGATATTTGATAAATTAGCACATATCCCCTGCATTCTTATCTGTACACAACAGATCAATAAAAAAAACAATTGTATTGTATTCAATTACCCTAGAAGTTTGCTTTATTCTCTGATAGTCCGGGCACAGCCCGGGAGAGAAACAGAGCAGCAGCTTCAAGCTGTTATACTTCAACTGACAAAATGGGGCAGGAGACAAAACATGGAGTCATGGAAGAAGGTTGGTTCTCATTTCATTTTTCTATACACAAAATCTGGCTTACCTCAGATTTGACGACAGGGTCCTAATTAATTTCTATTTCCAATCAGATTACGGTTACCTCACACTTCAGCTTGCTTCCTGTCTTTTTCCAATGAAAGTTAGGTTTTCTGTATATCCCGCTTAAGAAAGTGTTTTTTTGCCAATTATTGGGTATATCTTTTCCAAAACCTGACCCTAAGAAGTGTTATCAGGGTTACACAACAGCGGTAGCCACACTAGTCCTTACTTATTTAAGTACAATATCATTCTTAATCTTAGATGGTGAGATTCATATCAACTTAAACCCTAAAAGAGAATGAGGACATTCACCAAAAAAGCAATTTGCAAATTCTCTTTTCAGGTCTTAAAGCAGAAATTAAAGAACTCATGGGGTGGACATTGAGTTCTTTTGGAAAGTTTTTACCAAATGAGCTAAGTGAACGAATGACCTTTGACATCATGATGTCTCCACCAGGCTATTCACGCAGAAAAGCAGCTTTTGGATTATATGGTAGGGTTAAAATTATATTTGCATGCAATAATATATGTTTGAATATATATATATATATATATATATATATATATATATATATATATATATATATATATATACATACAAATATATACATACATGTTTATATATATATATATATACATATATCCATACAAATTAGGGATGTCATTGATATGAAATTTTATCGATTCGATTAATTGATATATATTTCGATTCGATTCGATTCGATTCAATACACAGTAACGTGCTCGTAGGACACAATTATTTGTAGGGATGTCACTGATATCCCTTTTTTTCAATTTGATAAATTGTTATACTCTTTCCGATATATATCAATTGGATTCAATTCAGTTTGATAACCTGTGTCATGGCCATATGCATGAGTAAAGTACACCATTCCTTCCAATTTCTCTTACAAAAGCCATAGAAATATTGTTCAATACTTACAGTTTCACATTGCGTTAGTTTAACATGAAAATATATGGGAAAGGTGTATTTTTTATTAATAATCATACGCCGTTATTGGGTTGCAGAATATTGATTATTTCGATTCGATACCCAACCATTCGATTCGATTTAATTGACAAAGTGAAAATGTCGATCGATCGATTTGTCGACTATTGATGACATCCCTAATACAAATATATACATACATGCTTTTATATATATATATATATGAATATAAATATATATATATATATATATATATATACATATACATATGTATATATATATATGTATATATATATATATATATATATATACATATATATCATATGTATATACATATATATGTTTGTTTATATATATATATATATGTATGTAATATATATATATATATATATATATATATATATATATATATATATATATATATATATATATATATATACATACATACAGATAGATAGATAGATACATCTATCACTGCCTGATGAATTCATAATGAATGAAATAAATGAATTAATAAATGGTTGCTTTATAAGGCACATCGGCATAAAATCTTAGTAAAATAATGATCCTTTGGTGTTGTAGAAAACAAAGGCAACGCACTGAAAAAAATAAGCAAAGGAATTCAAATATACAAGAAGAAAATTGCTTGGCACATTTTGCATATTACACTTTGACCATCCAATACGAAATTAGATGAAATTCTATAATATTTTGATTTTCTTAGAAATTCCACAATGTGAGCCATTTGATTTCCATTTACAGCAATGCTGGATATTTTTGATAAGATATGTAACAAGTTCGATGAGACTGATGACGCAACAATTTTCATAATGGAAGATGCCGAGTATGGAGGGACTTATGATCGACCGTGGACTTCACAAAAGTACAGGCTTCTGAATGCTAGAGGAGAGACCGTCCAACATGGAAGGTAAGGGGGAGCGTGTGTGTATATGAATAGTTTGTTTAGGGATTCAAATTATAAGGTTTTCTCTGGAAGGCATAAATCAGTCCCAAAAGTGATATTCTGTTTATCCTTTTTGCTATAGTCAATAACACATTTGTTTGTCTTATACAGGAACATATCCCCCATCTCTACTAATCTTGTATGGCTAAAAAGTTAGACATTTCAAATACCTGACATGCCTATTGGAATACAACTAGTTTTGGCCTGCTGGCTACTATTATAGCAGTACACTATATTAGAACTGGAAATAATGGATCAAAATATATCCTGTTAGAGGCAGACTTTATAGATGTTTCTTCCTTACTAACATTCAAATGCTTCACATAAAAACTTAAGATGTTTCATGCTGTAGCATTACTTTATTTATTTCCCTGCAGAGGATTTATCGCTTTTCGAAGGGTCGGAGGAGTACTTCGTATCTCAGCAAACCTATGGAAAATCGTTTCATCCCATGAGGACTTCAACGTACTGGATTACATGCCAGAGGGGTTCAGGCTATATTAAATATCACATTACTGGCTCAACATTGCCTTAATACATTACAACTGTAATGCAAAACAAAAAAGTACATAATTTCTTATTTGTGTATAAACTGGCGATATTTGATAAATTAGCATTAGGGCTGTACACCGGTACCCTGTACCAGCACCGTTAAGAATACCGTCTCGCAAAATACCGGTGCAAACCCGTTTCGATTTTTAACGGTATGCTTAACCGTATTTTGCAAAACTCAAACAACTGTCAAACCTCAAAAACTACAAACAAATCAGTAAGAAGTTGTACTTACAGACTTGTTAACTTGGAAGGTACGATATAGCGGCAAAGCTAGTAACATCGCCGCTGCCAATAGTGTTGTCACAGCCGTGGTTCTTTTTGTTACCGCATGGTGCCGCTGCTGTAGCGATATACAGCGCCACTACGCAGTAGCGATAAGAATCACAACACTAAGTAATGGCAGCGGCCAGCGGCGATGGTACCAGCTTCGCGGCTATAACGTATCTTCAAGCAAGAAAATATGGATCTACTCAAGTCAACAAGTTCGTCAACCGTAAGTATTACTTATTAAATACCTGACAGACAATCAATTCGTTTTAAATTTATATCAGGAACTCTATGCTAAGTGTGTACTTAGCGTAGTTCAACTTCAATATACCGATAGCAGTACCGATAAAATACCGTATCGTTTCGACGGTACCGGTTATGGTACCGTACCACTTCACCATTAGCAGTATGCAGCCCTAATTAGCATGTATCCCCTGCATTCTTATCTGTACACTTGTAACAGATCAATAAAAAATAATTGTATTGTATTCAATTATCCTAGAACTTGTTTTGTTCTCTGATAATCCTGGCACAGCCTGGTAGAGAAACAGAGTAGCAGCTTCACTGTTACAATTCAACTGCAAAATGTGGCAGGAGACAAAACATGGAATCATGGAAGAAGGTCAGTTCTCATTTCAAATTTCTATACAAAAAATCTGGCAAAAAATATCTCGGACTCAACGACAGGGTCCAATCAGATTCCGATAACTCACACTTCAGTTTGCTCCCTGTTTTTTTCCAATGAAAGCAAGGTTTTCTGCATATCCCCGCTTAAGAAAATGTTTTTTTGCCAATTATTGGGTATATCTTTTCCAAAACCTGATCCTAAGGTCGTATTTGAAAGGTGACATGTATAAGCTCATTTTGAACCTAAATCATTCTGATGGTGCATTTGCCCTTTAATGAGGCTTAATTGTATTTTTCTTTCTAACTACGGTACTGTAAATCTGGTTAATTTGCCATGTGCGAAATTTGGTGAATTAGCCTTTTTCAGAATTGGCCGAATCTTAATTTACTGATCAGGATGACATGTGATTCTAACAAAATAGAGTGTGTTTTTTTCACATTGACACTATAACAGTACCCAATGAGGACAGAGTAACACATAGACTTGGAATTCAATTACGTTATAATGAAGTGATAAAAGGGGCTGGGGATCAAGGGTGGATTAAAACAAATACTGATAAGCCAGGAGAGTCGAGATGGCACAAATTGGTGTCTATACTCAAATCACGGCTTTTGAAGAGTGAAGTCAACAAATGACCACCTAAGTCAGTCAGGATACAATATCGTTTCCAAAACATTACTTGTCAAGCAGGTCAAGCTGCCCCTAAAGTTTACTTGCCCCACCAGCACTTCCACTTGCCCTGCCATTCTTTTAAATAAAGATGATTTACATTGCGAGGACTCTGCCCAAAACATTACTTGCCGAGCGGGGCAAGTTAGGATCTTGTTCTGCTTGACCGATAGCAGTTTTTTTTTTTGGCCAAATTCACTTGCAACTTGCAACGGGGCAGGTGATAATGTTGCACGCTGTCATGCAGTATCACAATTTTCCCTTGCACACCATTAATCAGAATGTAATAATTGTGTCCCATGTATTTGTCCTGGACTACCTCCTCTCAGCATTAAGAAAAGGGCAGACATACAGTTTGCTCATTAATGGCTTAAATTTGCATGATTCATACATTCCTTTTAATATCATGTTACTTCCAAGAAATTTGAATGTATACCATGCTAGCTGGTTGCACTCAAGCTAGAGGGGGTTAACAGAATGTTCAGGTATCCTTAAGTGAGCGAATCACTAACCTTTCAGTCTGTATTAATTAGAATAACAAATGGGACCATGAATAATACATACAGGCCAATTAGAGAAAAGATCAATCTTCCTTTACAGCTGGGTTATTCTGACTTTGATTAGTGATTTAATAAGAGTATATAGGGCACAAAAAATTTTGTTTATGATTCACAGCATAATTGTTGAAGCAAATATAATGCTTATCAAGGAAGAGTTAGTTTGAAATTTGGGATTTTTGTTATTGTCACTTTTTTTGCCATATTTAGGCAGCTATTTAGGCTAATTCATGACTAGTCATTTGTAAGTGGTGGAGGAAACCAGAGAACCCGGCAAAAAACAATGCCTGGCCCCAAGTCACTGGAACTTTCTCACATGCCTATAGGCAGGGATTCAATCCTGGGCAGTGGTGCGCAGCTAGCAGCCAGTGACAAAAAAATCATTTTCTGATGCTTTCTTCATTTTCTGTTACTTTCTTCATGCTAAGAAGTGCTACAAAGAAATACTATTGCAGACCCACTTTTTCTGTTGTTCAAGCTATGGGGTAATGATTGGCTGGACCTCATTATAATACCTGAGAAAGAAATATGTAAAAGAATGGGATGGAATTAGATTATTCTTATTTTTGCAATCACCATTATACAAGTTTCAATGATCCTGGCATCTCTAATATTGACCATCATCCTACAAATTCATATTACTGCCACAGGTGCTAAGTGTCAATAATATGTTTTAGGCCTGGCCTTGGCAAAAAAGAAATAACTGTCCCCAAACTACGAGTTGTACATGTCAGCATGTTATAAGTCAAGGCCAAAGGTTTTAATTGCCACATTGCATGTGAAATGCATTAAGTTATGTCATTTACACAAAGCTGTGTAATTGATAATGCGTCAACATGCCAGAGAAGCATGTAGATTCCATCTAAGCGTGAATTGACCAATTAATATATGCAGGATCGGGTAGGAATAGGACACCCATGACCTTTGCCCAAGCAAGGAATAATAATTGCTCATGCTACAACACAAGTAAACAATGTTGTCTGCATGCGACAAACCTGCTGCCAATCTACATTACACAGAATGATCTTCCTAAAGCTCAGACACACATAGCAACTACAAACATGTTCGATTACACTAGAAATATACTACTCGAGTAGTCAACAAACTATACACAACCTACTGCCAGTCTACATTACACAGAATGATCCTCCAAGCTCAGACAGCTTAAACACATAGCAACTACTGTACAAACATATGTGACTATCTAGACTAGAAACAAACTATTAGAATAGGCAACATAATGGCCAACCTACTGCCAGTATTCATTATACAGAATGATATTCCCAAGCTCAGACAACTCACATAGCAACTGCAAACATATTCAAATAGACTAGAAATAAAATTACTTAGGAGTAGTCAACAGACTACCCAACCCACTGCCAATCTACATTAAACAAAATGATCTTCCAAGCTCGGGCAGCTCACATAGCAACTACAAACACATTTGACTAGACGAGAAATAAACTACCTAAGGCCTAAAAAAAGTTGTTTGTTTTCTGTAACCCTAACAAGTTTTTATTCAAAAAGAATCCATACCCTAAAGTTTTTTCCACCCTCCCAACTCCCAAATAACGTAAAACATGCATAAAACACCAATTTTTGACCAAAATAATAATCCAACATTTGTTTTTACCAACCTTTACTTAACCCTTCTGCAGCTGGTGGCTAGTTTGACCAATATAAAATGATGCAAAAAACCTTGAATATGACTGAAACCTTGGCATTCAGTGAGGACTATCCAATGAATACCAGCCTAACAGGGTTTAGATGGTTTCAAAAATCTTTGCGTTCTTTTGCTTTGGACGAAGGTAGCCTCAGCATTGGAAGGGTTAATGTAAATTCCTGATATCATGGTCTTAGCCAGCAGGGCATCTGGGTGCCTTTTAGGACATCCAAACCCTTAAAAAGCCCCGCTCAGGACACCCAAAAAAAATTGTGAGAAATTTCTTAAAATGTCAATCCAAAGCATATAATTGATTTTTGTCACCTCCATGTAATTCCCACGAGCTTGTATAAGGATATCATGCCTTACTTTGATAAATTTATACATGTATATGGTTGAAATCTGAGTATATTGTGATCCCCCTTAATAATCTGGACGCCCAAAAATGTTACAAATTTTCCTGCCAATTTTGGGCACCCAGTTTCTAAATCCTGGCTAAGTCCCTGCCTGGTATCATAGATCCTGAAAAAAGTATTTGTTAGAACTCTTTTGTATGATTGGGTTAAGGGGGTGGTTTACTAAGCAAGACTGAAAACCGAGTCAGATGCTAAATGCTTGAACCTTTATTATGGACAACATTCCTTAATCACACACAAAAATCTACAGGTTTCTAGGAGTAATAAAACCTAGCTAAAACATTTTTGTTTACAAGTAAACAATAAAGTGCCACAAAATAACCATTTTCAAACACTTACCGGTGTAGTAGCCATAATGCTGTAGGTGCTTTCGCATAAAACTGTCATAAGGGTTCTGAAAAATAAATAAAACCTTAGTTTTATCATGTGCTGTCTTATGGCAAGTATGGCCTAAAAATGGATAGTAATGTACACATGTCAAGACCCCCAGTAACGCTATAATCTAGCTACAATTGACGCCTACCAGTTAGAATAACTGACACAGATTTTGCCAATGTTTTATTTGAATTTTTTTCATGATGAAATTTCAGGTTTTGCTTGATTAGAGCCAGCACTTAAAAGCAAGCAATTTTATCAAACCCTCGCCTTTCTTAAATATTCACTAAATAGTAAATACCATATTTACATTTCCATTTGTAAAATATCAAGAGCTAGGAACCCAATGTGAGATGCAGATACAAGTGGATGTATGTTAACAAAATTGTTATCAGAATGTCGATCTTGTTTGTTCATTCAGAGCCAATATGCCACAATGATTATTGATCTTACCAAAAAGAGCATTTTACACTTCAGCTTTGTCCTAGAAGATGGTTTGTTTAGAAAATGTCGGGTTATTAGTTTATTACCCCAAAAACTCAAAATTGGAAATTCTTTACAGAAATCTTTGCCTGTCCAAAAAGGAGGTTTTCTGGAAACTGCCTGTCCAGAAAACAGGCTATACGCCAACAGTCCTGGCTAGGTACCTGCTATGGAACCTGACTGCCAGATGCAGATACAAGTAGATGAATGTTAATAACTAAATTGCTACCAGAATTAATGTCTTGTTTTCTCATGCAGAACCAATATGCCACCCTAACCATTTAGGTACCTGTTTTGGCTATCACAAAAGCCTATCTATAAAGGTCCACCTGCCAGGTGCATGTAAGATATGGTATCCTGCCAATGAGTGCTCAGGCATGCAGTGATTACAGCATACACAATTGCAGCAGTTGTGGTAACAGCCAGTGTGGGTTTCGGAACAATTAAAGATTACCCAATAAGCCAGACAGAAAAGTAAATTCATCCTAGCAACCTGTTGGCCTGGGTTCAATAGCCTAGCCTACAACTCCCAGGTACCTTAAGGTGGCTTATGAGATTTTTACATTTTGTACGTAAAAGCCTAAACCCTTTTCCTCATAATCAGATCAACTATGACTAGCCTAAACCCTCTTCCTCACAGGGTCTTAGCCAGGATTTCAAAAATGCCAGTCCAAAACAGCAATTCCAAAATTTCTGCCCGTCAAGATTTAGCTATTTATCTACGTCAAATCCTAACAACTTCATTTACTAGCATATTGTGTTGAAAATGGCAAATTGCACTTCAGCTATGTCCTAGAAGATGGTCAATTTGTGAAATATTTAGTTGTTATTCCCAGAAGGTCAAAATTTAAAATTCTTCATAGAATTTTTTGCCTGTCCAAAAAAAGGGTTTTCAGGAAACTGCCTGTCCAAAAGACAGGCAGGACGGGTCCTGGCTAAGTCCCTGCTTCCTCATAATCAGATCAGCTGTGACTGTCCAATAAGCAGAGTAATTAAGAGACCATATGTCACAGAACTTCTCATAGGCTTGCACACAAGCAGAAGAGGGTTTTAGCCCTTTTCTCCAAATTGAATTTTATAGAAACATGGTTGTTTAATACATGCATTTTAGGTATGAAATCTAAATGAATTTGCTTGAAAAGTGGCTTATCTATAGCAATCTTAAAGTATAATACCATAAATCACCTATAGATGGCACTTTAGATGGGTTCCTGTCCCTGTCCTGTGCAGTTTTACCTGTCATACATATATGGAGTTGTTAATGGATACAAAAGAGCCTTCTGCATAGCTATGCTAAGTGTCAGATAAATGAAAGCAAACCTGACCATCTTCCCTTCCAATGCTGAGGCTATTTTCATCCAAAGCACAATGACAAATATTTTTGAAAACCATCTAAACCCTATCATGTTGGTATTCATTGGATAGCGTTCTCACTGAGTACTCTCAGATGAGTACCCACGTGCTAAGGTTACAGTTGTTTTCAGGCTTTTTGCATCAATTTGTAGAAGCCAAATTAGCCACCAGCAGCAGAAGGGTTAACAAATTGCAAACTAGAAGAAAAGTTATTGTAGAAAACATCAAAATATGTTCATTTTTAGACAGTTTCATAATGATCTTTTCCGCATGTAGTCGCTGATGGTGTTCATTTTGTCAAGAACAGTACACTAACAAAAATAGTGAAAAAGAAAATTCCCCTGGCTGAATTCCCCTTAGGCGAATAAAGATACTTTAAAAATTCAAGGTATTTAGGAAAAATCATTAATGCATATATGTCATGCTCACATTCAGAGATTTCAGTAATTCAATGACTTTAACTCATTAATGCTCACAGTGGTTTAAAGCAGTTTGGCAATTTTGATGAATGTTGCATGCGATAGCTGAGAAAATAATTGAAGGAATAGAGAAATGTTGCTCAGAATCTAACCAACCACTCTCCTTCAAATAGTTTGTAAAATCAATCTTGATTCCAAAGTAATTATCATAAGTATCAATGACCCAGACATCTAACTTTAATCAGAGGATGAGTTAAAAGCATAACTAATGTACTGTTATATGTCAGTCAACAGTCATACTATACTTACAAAATACATTAGATCAAGTTCTCAGCCAGGATTTAGAAACTAGGTGGCCAAAATTGGCAATTTTTCTAAAATTTCTGGTGTCCAATTCTTAAAGGGAGATCACAATATACAACCATAAATATGTATTTACTTAAGGAAATAAAGTACAATATCCATTTACAATGAATGTCATGGGAATTATATTGATGTGATATTAGTTCAAATATATGCTTGAAATTGACATTTTAAGAAATTACCTACAAAATATTTAGGGTGTCCTGAAGGGTGATTTCTGAGCATTTGGGTGTCCAAATGATACCCAAACCCCCTGCTGGCTAAGACTATGCTTTGGATAAAAAGAAAACAAATACTATTACTTCTGTCATACAATGCAATATATCTCAAGTAAAATATATTGCATGGGGAGGTGTGTTAATCTACACCCAAACATTATTATCTGCAGGTATTAAACCTGGGCAATAAGAGTTAGATAAGGGCCAGTCTTCTTAACCCTTTCATGTCTAGAAATCTCATTGACTAGTGCCATCTGGAATTATTATACTTTTGCATTATAACTTCAGAATTAAGTATTAATTCATGAACTATTTAAAGGAGAGTGTATGTGGGTTTGAATCTGAACACCATTTCTCCTTCACATGTTTTCCGAAATACAACCTGGTCAAAAAAATGACACCGAACTAGATAGGTTGTTATGGTAAGGTCTTAGCCAGGATTTTAAAACTTCCTGTCCAAAAAAGCATTTGCAAAACTCTTGCCCGTCCACATTTAGCTACTTAGCTCCTTCAAATCTTTATACCAACTACATTTAATAACCTTTTGTGTCAAAATGGGGAATTTACATTTCAGTCGTCTTAAAAGAGGGTTTGCAAGGAGAAAATTTAGTTACTACCCCTAAAAGAGAAAATTGAAAATTCTTCATAGAAGTTTTTGCCTGTCCAAAATGGAGGTTTTCAGGAAACTGCCTGTTCAAAAGACGTGCTGGAAGGGTCCTGGTTACGTCCCTGGGTTATGGGCACCACAGGCATAAATGGATTAACACCACAGGTGAATAATAAAACTTTTATGAGTCCAGATAACAGTTGGCTGTAGAGACCTCTCCAGCTGCAATGCTAGCAGGCTTGCAGCTAGGTTACAGTATGCTGGCAAACTTTCGAATTGAAATATGTACAACAAAAATTTCAGATTGAGATTTTTTTTGCATTCTTTTTTTTTGCATTTGAGATATTAAAGAGATTTGTTTAAAAATATATTGAAGAAATTCGTTTAAAAATATCAAATCCGTCCAAAAATTAGGATACAAACATTTAATAGGTGAAGCAGGGTCTTAGCCAGGATTTCAAAAATGCCTGTACAAAACAGCAATTCCAAAATTTCTGTCCGCCCAAATTTAGCTACTGATCTACTTCAAATTAGTATAATATACCAACTACATTTAATAACCTATTGTGTCAATTAAAGGGCAATTCACACTTCAACTTTGTCCTTGAAGATGGTTTGTTAGAAAAATATTTAGTTCTAATTCAACTTATTACCCCCAGCCCAAAAAGTCAAAAATCTTTATAGAAAAAATTGCCGGTCCAAAAAGGAGGTTTTCAGCTCCTGTCCAGAAGACAGGCAGGACAGGTACTAGCTAAAAGTCCCTCAGTCTAGAAGCAGGAACTCAAATATTACTGGGTAATTTATTGCATCAGTGATATGGCAACAACACATTTCTTTAAAGGACACAACTGCAATGAGGTCCCCAATGTCTTTTGCAGGTATATGATTTGACAGTTTGTCAGTACTTAGCCTGCTTACACACATCTAAATAGTTGAATTGCTCAGTAACCATATTGCTAAAGATCTCTACCTAAGGCCTAAAAAAAGAAATTGTTTGTATCCTGTAACGGCCGAAAAAAATAGGGTAGGTAGGTCTGCAAAAACTTTTTTTTTTGCATTATTTTATTGGTCAAAAATGTGCGTTTTATGCATGTTTTACGTTAATTGGGAGTTAGGAGGGCAGAAAAAAAACTTAGGGAAGGGATTTTTATTTGATAAAAACTTGTTAGGGTAGGGTTACAGGAAACAAACAACTTTTTTTAGGCCTAATCTAAATACCCCAAATCAAAAAAAAATTAAGCCTGCTGGACCTGCATGTAATTGACGTTTATGTAGTCAATACGATTCAATAACACCTAACTGAATCCTTCAAAACTTTTCAAAAATGACAGTGATTGATGGGTGATAGTTACCTACATGTACATTCAAATGGTCAGGGGTGTCCAACTTACACATTGTAGCACCAGTATATGACAGAGGCTTCAAACTGTTCAAAAGGTTAACCCTTTCAATGCTAAGACTACTTTCGTCAAAGCACAAGAATTCAAAAAAAGTTCATTCATTCAGCATTATTCACATTAAAACTTAACGAACTTTCAGGGAGCATAGCCTGTCATATTCATTATACAACTGAACACGGTCAGTTTCTTGTTGATTGACCCAGGTCTATATATAACAGATATCTAGTGAGGGTCTATATGTTAGCTTGTTTAGTGCAATCTGCTATCAATTATTTGAATCATTTGTCGCATGACAGCCACAAAAAATTGTTGTGCTCCATGTCTTACTGTCAGTGCTCAGCATTGTTTATACTCTGACACCCTTTATCATAATATGTATGACAGTTGTATCATCTCAGAGATTTTTAAGATATTGATCTGCACATTTCAAGATTCCTCAACACGTGGCTGAGGGGCCCTGAGGACAGCTTGACTACAGCCACTATAGCTTTAAGTGTCCACTGGTCATAGATTTCTGGTTCACCGTAACTTTCGCATGGCTGAATCTCCTGAATACCATGTCAGGGGTTAGGTCAAACCTTAACTTAAAGACCTAGATCACATTAGAGGGAACAACGTAATAGTTGAAGCTTGAACATCTTAGTGCACATCTCTATAAACATGTAGATGGTTGGCATGACCTCTGTGACATCCTTAACAGTGGGTTAATAGCCTGCATGCACTGACCCAAAATATCGCAATTGGTTACTTAATTTTAGGTCCAGGCATTGATACCCAACAAATCAGTTAAAAGAATATACTTGATAACGTGTTACTCTCAGCTTTCAAATGCGTTAGACATCCCTGGGCCTTAACCTGTGTTTTCCAAACAGCTGCCTGGCTCGATCTTTTAATCCCTGGTATATCAAAGCCTGTGATTCATGGTCTTAGCCTGCAGGGCGTCTGGGTGCCTTTTTGGACACCCAAATCCTTAAAAAGAACCCCTCAGGACACCCACATTTTTTTGGTTGGAATTTCTAAAAATCTCAATCTCAAGCTTAAAATTGAATTTTTTCATCTCCTTATAATTTCCATGGCATTGTTTAATGATATCATTTTTTTTTTAATTTCGCACCTGCTGTTTTTTATTTCAATATATTCATAAATATATGTTTTGTACAAATAATATATTCATTACATACATTACCTCTATATTATATCAACTTTTATCTAATATTTGAAGCGTAAAAAAAGGTACATAGGAGCACATCTCATCAACATCAAGGTTAACATTCTAATAATAAATTAAGTCAGTATTGAAACAGTGAATGTGAATCAATATATGATTCCATATATCAATTCCCATACCTTCAAAAAGTTTTCGTCAGTTCCTTCAATACCTGATTGGTATTCCTCTATCAACATCTGCGACCTCAACAGAGTTTAATGATATCATGCTGATATCCTTTTTATAATGATATCATTTTGATGAATTAATATAAGTTTATGGTTGAAATATGAGTATATTGTGATCCCCCTTAAAAATTTGGACGCCCAAAAATTTTACAATTGCCAATTTTAGGCACCCATTATCTAAATCCTGGCTAAGAGACTGCTGTGATTTGGAGAAATTTATAGGAAAAGCCTGTCAAATTTCCAAGGCTTGAATATTGGACTTGTTTGTTGTCAGTTTTAACATGCAATGAATGCTGTCGCTATTTGTTACAGACTTCAAGTATAGAGAACAGCTCTGAATGAACTATGGCAGGCTTTCTCAGTCTATAGGGATTATCCATATTCCGGCCACTACCACTGACGATTCGCTGTCACCCGTGCTTTTATAAATGACACTCAAAAACAAATTTCTGTGTCCATGTGTATCATAAATATACAGCAATAAAATATCTTCTGAGGGTTGTCCTCAGCTTTGAAAACTGACGCTCGATCAATACAAATTTCTGTGTTCATGTGTATCATAAACATACAGCAATAAACTACTTTCTGAGTTTGTAATATGAACTTAATGCATATGAATATAGGAAATCTTGCGATCACAAGCAGTTATAAACAATTCATTTAAAATAGCAGCCGACTGAGCTATAGTCAGCAGTAGCTGTCTTAATTCACAATGAGAGATTCATTTCATTACCCATTTTAAATTGATCCATGTTTTTCACCACAATTGTGAGTAATTGTGTTAGAAATGAAGTTGCTATGAGGGAAACATTTTTTTAAGCCTTTTTTAACATTGACAGGTATAGGGAGGTGTGTCAACATTCATGCAGGAAAGGAAATTAAGGGATACTGTGAATATCAGTATATGGACATCGCTGGAAAGGAAAGGAAAGGAAACCACACTTACTCAATGTTAAATATGAGGTGAAGTCATTTTATTATCAAGAAAAGTACAAACAATACATAAAGGGCAATAGAACAAGGTTTGAGAAACAATACAACCTATTGATAAATTTATATGATAACTGAACCATTTTTCAATGATGATTATATTTCAAACATTGTTTTACATACTGATCGGAATGTACATATTATTCCTATGCCTTTGCCACACTGTAACCTGTGCTTATTGCTTGAAAATGAATAAAAAAAGTTTTGAAAATTAAAAATTAAAAAAGTTGGGTATACATTATCTATGGTGGTAGAAAAAATCCATATTGGGCGTGGAGTTATTTAATAACTTAATGTACACTATATAAAATCTCAATCTATAGTGAGAATATTTGGCTATGCATTGTTATTCCCATGCCATTCTGAATGAGAGTCCAACAATAAGCATTGGTTCCGAAACACAGCATGTTCTTGTGGGCGCTGTGCAATGATCTGTTTAAATATTGTCAACATGTGACAGCCTTTCTAGCAATACTAAAGACATAGATCAATCAACCGAAAAAACAAACAAAAAAAAAAAAAAACATTCATGCAGGAACTATATGCATACTGTGAATATCAGTGTATGGACATCACTGTCGGTTAGTTCAAACCCACAGGGATGCCATGTGCAATATACATTCTATTCCCAACCGAGTGAGAATATACTTAATTAGGAGTGTAATCATTACCAAGGGATCGGATGGTATCTGCGATCCCTTGGAAAAGATCGCTATGAAATCACATAGCGATCATTCCGATTCCGGAATCGGCAAAGACATACTAAGTTTGACACTTACTTCGTCATCTTATTGCAATGCAATAAGATGAGAAAGTAACGAAACTCACCTCGCTATGCTGCTTCCTGTCTGCTGATTGATCGCTTGCGCAACTAGCCCATTCTGCTTGCCAGTCCAGTGTGCCGGTATATGCATAATATATATTCGGACATCGCAATTGAAATAAAAGGCACAACCGGCCTAAATAAATGTATGGCACACCGCATGCCTTTTCACAGCCGCCAACTGGCCGAAAGAAAAAATTGAAAAACGGAAAACAAAATTGGAAAAAAAATAAACCAATTCCGATTCCAAACCCTGGAGCGATCACACTCCTACAATATAACTGTCTGTGTTGCTTTAACAACCAATCCCACTTTTGACCACAGGGGCTTGTATCGTTGATCACAGTAGTCACAGCCGTACTAGTAATATAGACTATTTCATAGTACCAGCCTCAGACTCACGAGTGACCGCTCAACGATACAAGCCCCTGTGCTTTTGACCACTCCACAGTTAAATTCAAATTAAAGGTATAAAACTGTGTAAATGTATAAGACATAAGTGGATGTCTTTCTTTTTAAAGGTTGAACATGCACTGATGGCTAATTCTGTTCACCTACCATATCAAAGGAGAACTCTTGTTTCGCCCTGAGCATGTTGCTTGCACGATGTATGATATTCTTGTCCATGTCAAGTTTGTCAACTTTCCTTCAGTTGAGGACCTGTCAACTTGAGTTGGGATGAAAGCCAGGAGCACCTGCCTTCAACAGGTCTGCTCCGTCTCTGTTTTTCCTCATTTGCGAGTCAAAATAAGTTTTGTCAACATTATTTCAAGTAAAGACCAACAATTTGAACGAACTCCTGTTGAAAGTGTGCGAAATCTGCGATTGGAAGTGCCTGTCAAGTGAAATTCACTTGGTGACATGTAAACATGAAGTTTCTGATAAGTTTGATCGCAGCGCCAATGTTTAGGGTCGGCCGTAGTACCTCTTTCTTGACCTGCTTCCGCTGAGAGCATCTGTTTAAAATAGTTCAGGTAATTCTTTCGGCGAAATTGGTTGGAACTGAGGATAACAATTAATTATGAGATTAAGTTATGCATATTGTGCAAATTATGAAAAGAAAGTGGAATGTGCATATTTTGTTTCGCTGTAATATCGGCGTATGAATATACCGCAGGTTGCTAAACGAACTATTTTCAAACATGCTAGGACAAAATATCAAAGGATATACGATTAGTTCAATTAAAGGGGACTTTTCTTTTAGGTTAAACTACTTTAAAAATTATTAGAATTATTCAAAATATTTTGATAATTGTTTAAAATTGTCTTGAATCGTTCTATTCACTTTTATGCGAAATAAATTTCGATCGACCTGCAGTGAGTGCGTGACTACTGCCTTTCTAAAACGGGTCCGCCATCAGCCGGGGGATACCGCAAAAATGGTTAGTAAAAATTGTTGGATTTCAGTACTTACATGTAATTTTTTATTTAGATACTTCACAAAACGGTTAATTAAAAGTCTTTTCCTTATGATTGTTGTTCGAGAAACCGTAGATGTATCTTTTTTATGGTGAAAAATTGACTTTTTATAAGATGATATCTTGTGTGTACCGAGTCCGTACAGGCGTACACATGCCCATTTCTGCACAGGACGGAAATTCTCTTTGGTTGACGTGAACTTGTCATGTTTTTAACTTGTCGAAATAAAGTCCCATTAATATCTGTTAATTCAAATGATTACCTGTGATGTCTCCTCTCGCCAAGACTTCGCTGAGTCAGATCATCAAAAAAATAACTGCCACTGGTTAAACCTACTTAGCTGCATTTAAATGTCATGTTGTCAACGTAATTTGCAAAGAAAATAGAAACCACACACGTGCTAACACCTTAGTAATGATATATGTACCTCAATGTTCTCACCAATTATCTTTTTTTTTCATTTTACAGGGCGCCCACAAGACGTTTCGCATAAAAATGAAGTTGGCCAAGAAACAGAAACAGAATAGGCCAGTACCTAACTGGGTCAGAATGAAGACCGATAACACAATAAAGTGAGTAAAATAAGAAACTAAGTAGAATGTATCTTAAAAGTATGATACAGATGTTAGACGATAGTTTCGTGCATCAAGCCCACTCACTGACACTAGAATGACGAACCTTGTATGATAGGAATTGCCGTCAGAAATCTAATGACGACATCTACAAATCTGACTGGTGTTTCTAAAAAAAATGTGGAGGGGTGCATGTCCGATAGAATTATATTTGGCAGCCTTTTTAAGAACTTTAAGCTAATATCTCAAACTTCACTAGCTGGGAAATATTTAGTAACAGCTGGACTAACATTTTATGATGATAAATTTTCTTGGGGCAGCTATTAAAAGAATTTTGAGGTAGCAATTTGCTTCCTTTTGATAGTTGGGATTATCTCACAGGTAGTGCTAAGGCTGTCATTGACAAGAAATATTTATCAATTTGATGATCAATGAGAGTAATACTGATATGCTACTTCAATTCAAAGAAACAAATTCAAAATGAATGAAAACCAGTAATATGCTTATGAGGAATGGTTGCTGTTTTCAAGTGGGTTGTTTTACCTATTGATACATCGCAAACATTTATCTGCACAGAAATCAACTGTTGACATTCTCAAAGGTCCACTTTTGCAATATCTCTAAAAATCAATTTGAAGAGAATCCTGAAACTTTCGACGTCTAAAGTTATTCAAGAATTTGTATGTTGAAGGTCCCCTGAATTTATATTTGATGGACATGTCACCTGCTTGTTTAGTATTTTAAAGTCTACAGCCCGCTTTTTTGTAAGATAAACTTTATTATTATGCTTCATGATCAATTTAACAACTTTGCTCTAGCTAAATAAAGTAAATATCTCAATGTACGTTTGTCTAGAAAAGATGTAAATTTGTTGGATTCACCAAGATGAAGAACCTTGTATGATAGGAATTGCCGTCAGAAAACTAATGACGACACTCACTTATCTGATTGGTGTCTTTTATACAAGTACATGCAGTTATGCTTTTAAAAGATTAAATTAATTGCTTAACCCTTATCCTGCTGTGAAACCTATGAGCCCTGCTGCACACCACAACATTTGTAGTGGTTACTGGTTAGCAGGATACGGGTCGAGTGTGTATTCTTATTGATCTAGAAATGTTTAACATGGTTAGAAAGCATGGCTTGGCAGCCACTTCACCATTTAGTTCTCACTATGTAGGACTCCTGCTGAGCAGATATAACTATTTCAACGTTTTAAGATATTCACAAATTTGTAAATGTCCTCTGAAAGGTTGGCCCTGAATATATATTTGGTTGACATGGCACAAGCCTGTTGTGTATTTTATTTTTTGTCTATAGCTAGGTTTTTTTGGGTTTTTTTGGCAAGATAAAGGTTACTTTGATACTGATCAAATGAAAGATTTTGAAAAATCAATTGGTTAAACAAAGTAAATATCTTTTATAAATATGTATGTCTGCTATTGACTAGAAAAAATATATGTTTTGTTGAATTCACCAAGATGAAGAACCTTGTATGATAGGAATTGCCGTCAGATAACTAATGACGACACTCACTCATCTGATTGGTGTCTTTTATACAAGTACATATAGTTATGCTTTTAAAAGGTTAAATAATTCGATGTAGTGTGCATTCTTAATGATCTATAAATATTTTAAGCTACCTAAAACAAAGCAGGGTTTGACATAGCCGATTTGCAATTTAGTTATAAATGCAGGACCACTGACTGCTGAGCTAGTGAACCATGCTATAAACATGTCTGGCTGGACCCCATGTGGTTGTGGGGATGTTGGGGACAAATCTGTATGTTAGACGCTTCACATCAGAGATAATCATATGTATGTCCTGCTGCTATCAAAGAAGCTGTTGACATCATTACTGCAACTTTTTTGCTCGGATCACAGCTGTGCAACCTGAATTTTGGCCATCATGTCCTACTGGACTACCTGACGATTTGGTTGCTGTTAACCCATGAAAAACGTTAAATTTATAGTAGGACATTTCTCAAAACTTCAACATAGAATTCTTATACAGCTTTAAAAAGTGTTGTTTCCTGTAACCCTACCCCAACATGCTTGTACTCAAAAAAAATCCTACCCTTAAGTTTTTGTTCCACTCTTCCAACTTCCAATCAACATAAAACATGCACGAAATGCACATTTTTGAACAAATAATTTTTTGTTGTCATATTTCTAGGGCAAAATTGATATAGCAAATGAGGACTAAGTCTGTATAAGAGATATTCAGTTTTATTGATTATCGCATTGGATGAGACATTTTCCTCTTCTCTTCTGATGTCTGTATCCAAGAGTTTCACTTGTATGATGAACCTTTTATGATAGGAATTGCCGTCAGAAATCTAATGACGACATTTTAAAAATCTGATAAGTGAAACCTGCATGCAGGGGTCCTTAGTTATGATGCCTTGGGTACATTACTTTCAAACACTTAGTGCCCTCTAAAATTGATTTTTTAGCGATCTGGATCTTTTTCACACCATTTTCACTTTCTAGGTAGGGAGTTTGATGAATCTAAGCGTTTACAAAAATGCTCAATCTTGCCATGTTAGGTATTGTAGAGATATGTGCTTACAGCAATACTTTTTTGAAATAATTAGAATTAATCAGTACTATATAACAGGTCTTGTGGGTCTTCTGCTGTCTATAAATATACCTCACAAGTATGTTAATTTTGCATACAGTTATCTTTTGATATAGTTTGGCCTTGGTCATTGTTGTGATGGTGGTTCTAGATAAGTTTCACTAGTATGATGAACCTTGTATGATAGGAATTGCCGTCAGAAATCTAATGACGACATTTACAAATCTGAACAGTGAAACTGAATCTTAAGTTTTTGAGTTCTAGCTTTTTGGTGATCTCTTTAGTTAATTTTAAAAAGTGATTTCAATTTGTTTTTTCGAATGTACCTTACAATGCTTGCAGTACCCTTTGACATTTAAATATTACAGAAAAGATTTGGCAGTGACATTTTGTGAACTGTGTTGGGTGGGGAGGAATCTTCCAAGGGCGATGCTATGCGTAAAGAGTGCTTCTGACTCTTCCATCAGTACTCTTTTTTCTATCATTTATGAACCATCAGTAAAATGGTGCATAAAGCACTTGCTTTTGTATAATTTTGATGTAGCTAGGTTGGCTTGTCACTTAAATCATTGGGTTGTGCACACACTTTTTTATCTAATTCAAACTTCAATGTTGCCACACTGTTACAATCAGGATTCAGATTTTAATGTACTCTCCTTCATTTCAGATACAACGCCAAAAGGCGTCACTGGAGACGCACGAAGCTGAAGCTGTAGATCTTCCCAGGAGCCCTGATATGGTAGAAAAAAAGGAAGGATGTCAGCACCTCTCCAACATTCCAACAAGGCTGGAGGATGAACACTAAAATTCAGTGGTTCAAGAGACGTGTGCTAGACTTTCTTAACATCAACAGAAAGAAAAATCCTGTTTATTTGTTCCAACTGAGTTTCTACTTGTAAATAAAATGGCGTTCCTTCCAAACTGATTCCTCTCGAGTTATCTTAGTTATTTGACCATTGCTATTTTTACAATGCTGTCCAATGTGGTGAAATCCAGTGTTAGCAAAAGTCATTTGGACGACCAATTTTTTTGCGAGTAATATCTTTAATTGTCAATTTTGTGCATGTGGTAGACTTTTTTCGTCTTAATGTAGTGTCCATGACATGGGGAGATTATACCTTATTTCAACTAGGGAATACATATTTATGGTTGAAAATCAGATGTTATTGTGGTCTCTTGAAAAACAGGACTCAAAAATATTTTACAATTGCAGATTTTGGGCACTTAATTTTAAATCCAGACGAATACCCTACTCACTAAGAGTTGAACACGACCCTACAAGGTTAGACCTGTTTGTGATGTTTCAGTAAAAAAAGGGCTTATTCACAGTGTAGTCTTTAGCTATTCCTGTAGGTTAAATTTTAAGGCCACTAGTAATACTTCTTGCTTATAACCATTTGGTAATGGGCAGGGGTCCACAGCATGTTCAGATTTCAACCATAAACGCATGAATTTATCAAATTAATGCATGATATCCTTATACAACGTCATGGGAATTATATGGAGATGAGAAAATTCAATTACATGCTTGAGATGAACATTTTCCCCGCAATGAAATTTGGTGTCCTAAGGGGTGCTGTTTTTAGGGTTAGGGTGTCCAAAAAGACGTCCTGCTGGCTAAGACGATGTCTCAGCCGCTCTTTGACAGGCAAAATAAATATGAAGATTCTTTTCGACTTTAGCGGGGTAATGACCAAATATTTTCCTAACAAACCATCTTTTACAGGATAGCTGAAGTGTAACCAACCTTTTCAGTTAAAAACTTCTATTACTCTGATGTAATGTAGCATGCACACACAATACCTGATATGCCACTCCATCCACTTAAAGTGTTCAGAAGAGGTTGCATGGGTATCTAACTGAAGCATTCAACAGATTGCTATGTTTAATAGTGCAGATTGACTATTCCCCTACCTGCCATGCACAATCAGTCAACCGTGTATAGCTTTGTTTAAAATAGACATTGCAGGGGATCAAAAAAGGATTGAGCACTGCCTTGATGGCCCAGTGGTCTACGGCACTGCCTCGCACCACTGGTGGTGTCTGAATCCCGGCCAGGGCATATGAGAAAGTGACTTTGGGATAGGCAGTGGTCTTTGTTGGGCACTAATTCCCTCCTTCCCTAGTCACAATATAGCTTTTGAGTATCACCAGAAGAGTGACAATAATTGAAATTCTAGCACTTAACCTTAGCTAACGGCCTAAATGCAACATATGATGGATCAAGTTATCTGTCCAGTTTTCAGTTAGGTTTCTGCAAAGGTAAATTGTAGTGCATCAACTTTATTGAAAATCCACATTTGTTGTGTAATCAAATCTCGAACCAGAAGTGGTTATCTATATCCAAATGAGTGCTGGATACAGCATTGTTCTTAAATATTCCTTTTCAAACTGAAATTAGACATTTTTTTTCTAAATGTATTTGATAGATAGGACAAGGAGTTGGCGATTTGGATATCTGACTCTCCACCAGGGGTAGACACTAATCAAGCTCGTTGCTACTCCGGGCGTTGCACATGTATCACCAAGATCTGTGCGTAGTACACACGATGCACTTATCAAACCAAGAACTGATCTGTGCACCAATAGAAGAGGCCCATCGCACTGGTAATGAATGTGTCGTTGCTGATAGTCTTATCCTCTCACACCCTTGTAATTGATTTGACGCTTGTTCTACTGGTGGCTGATTTTGGCATTATGAAATGATGCAGAAAATTGACTGAAACCCTGGCGTATGGGTACTCGTCTGACAGTACTCCGTGAGAGCAATCTAATGAACACAAACATGACAGGGTTTAGATGGTTCTCAAAAATCGTTGCATCCTTGTACCCTGGATGAAAGTAGCCTTGGCATTGGTAGGGTTAAACTTCCAAGGCCTTCCGAAGGCTATCATCTGATTGGTTCAGGGGAAAGATCAAGGACTTCTCAAAATGATGGAATTTGAAAGTTTCATTGTGTGAGACCAGCATTATTTGCAATTTTGTCGATATTGAATTGAGAATTCCCAGTATAAAGGCTTTTCTATGTAGCAATTTTCTGTCTGCCATTTATTTACATATGGACCATAGCTTTTCCTACAGTAGTAATTTCTCGGAATTGATGTGTTCTAACCCCTTAGCAAGCCATGGTCGACATCATCAGTTGGTCACTCAAATGTCTGAAACTATCCTATAAAGGTCCTTTAGGAATCTGTTTAATTTTCTTGAAAAACTTTGGACAATTAAAGAACATAGCACAGTGATCTTCAAAATGATTTTAATTGATGGGGTCATTGACTTCACATTTTTGAAAAAATAGTGCAATTTATGTCACAAACATCTCATTCTACAAAATTGGTTTGTTTCTTCTTGGCTAAATTTATCTCTTGAGAGAAACTGAAAATGCCTGAGTACTGTTCTGCCATGTTGAAATTATTTTTCTGATGTTATGTAGGAATTATGGGGCAAAATCAAGTGATTCAAGAAACAGAAAGTCAGCATTGCTGAGATTCACCAAATTTTATTTAAACCAGGTTAGTTGTCGAACCACATATGGTTCAAGTTTGTGAGTTTTTTCGGCAGATTTTCATAAAAATGGTTCAAAAGAGTTACCCAAGTCTCGTAATAGCCGTATTCTTATACAAGTTTTAAAATTAAATGAATGATCACACATTTTCTTAAAATGTCCCAAATAATCAAATTCAATGAATATGATGATCACTATAGCCAAAACATTCTGAGTGAAAAACTGTCTCTTGGGATACTATATGGAATAGGCAGGTATAGTCATAATGGTATATAATTAATAATAATCTGTTTTAGTAACAATATCCTTTCAAAATTGGCAGTGGTGTCGGGAAAATTGCAATAGGTATTTTAGTTTGTTTAATACTCAATAGATGTCACTGGTGTAGTGTCTTTCTGATAGTGATATCGAGAATACAGGTGTACTTGGACATGACGGACCACTGTACGAAGGATTTTTGCATATGACGGATGATATGCTTGGTCCCAGTCTGATGCATATCAAGTATTCGTCATATGTATACGACAGATTTTGCATATGACGGACCAATTTTCCTGGTCCCATTGAGTCTGTCATATCCAAGTTCAACTGCATATCGGAAAGAGCTTGAAAATCCCAAATTTGGTTGTGATCGCAGATTACAAAAGTTAAGATAACATTCCAAGTCAAATATTGTTTACTTTGATTTTAGAATGATTTTGCAGAGGTCTCCCCCAAAATCTATGAAGTTATAAACCCCAACTTAAGTTAGTAGCTCTAACCCAATCAAGCCTACAAGGCATCTGGAAAACATGACACTTTCATAGTGAAGGCATTTTAAGAAAAATACATGGGTGATATCAGCGCTTAGTCTTGCCAGCAGGACATCTTTTGGATACCCAAACACCCGAAAATTCCCTCATGACACCCACATTTTGGGGAGAAGTAATTTCATAAGTTTTCCACCTCAATACCTTGACATTATATGATAGTATTAGTGTCCGTTGAAAAATAAGACACCCTGAAGTCTTCCAATTGTCAATTTCGTACACAGCGTTTCTAAATCCTGGCGAAGACCCTGCATAGGCATCTAGTTTACTACTCTATTTTGATTATTTTGGTTGGTTTGTTTGTTATTAACATAATTACACTAGCAGCAGGGCCTTCAGAATGATGTCCCTTTGTGTTTGGATTTTAGTGTACAGTTTTCAAGTTAGTCTCAGACCCATCCATAACATATAGGCCTAAGAAACTAACCTTGAGATTCTGAGGTAGACAGTTCACAGATTTCACCTTTTTCCAAAAGAGCAATAAGGATATCATTGACCGGAGGCGCATTTGTTTTAGGGTGTCTAATAAATCTGTTCTAACAAATAGCGATATCGTTTCATAAGTTACCCACAATAAGATATATATGAACAATATATTTTGGCACACTCTGCCTCTACAGTAAGGTAACAATGAACAACAAACACAAATTCTCAGGACAAAATGGAAAATTTATTTTTTTGAATGGCAACAAATGGAAACAAGGTGTTAGGGTTGCCAACTTGTGTCAGTAAAAACAGAGGAAAATAATAATAATAATAATAATAATTATAAGGCAAAGGAACACAATTACGAGCCCTGCCACCAAATGCACTGGGATCAGTACACAGGCTGCCGAGCTCAGTGTCTAGGGCATTTCACTGAAATGCGCCTTTGAAGCATTTTTGAACACATTTTGCTATTTTTTTATGATTTTCTGTAAAAAAGTAGGGTGAAAGATTCAGTCGAATCACTAATTCCTCCATGTGGAGGATACAAGCAAAAAGTTGTGGCTTGTTTTTGCCTTGTTCTACCAACTTAAAAACACTGTGTCACAGCAATGTTCCACTGTTATGGCAAAGAGAAAAGGCTTGAAACAGCTTGCTAGTCTAAACATGCCATCCGTAGTACACTTGTACAAAACGTCTCTTTCTTTTCCATTGTTAATTCACAGACGCAATACTGAACAAAGACCGATGATGACCCCACAAACACCACTATATACACACAACACACCAATTTCTAGACTTTTCCATTCTTAAGAAAAAGATTGAGGCATTGTATCGTGATGACTTTGTGAAGGAAGGAGTGGCGGGGGCAATAATATCCATCCATGTTGGGTATGTACACTGTCCTGGCATAAATAGTTGCATGATTGTAATTTTTCTCCTTCCCTTCGGTAGGTTTTTTTTCTGTGTCTTCTCCAGTATTGCGAAGTTTGCCATGACACAACGTTTGAATTTTACTTAATAGCGTTTAAGTCAGGGACCTACTCCCAAAGCAGTCTTCCCATCTCTTCCACTGAAGAGCTCATTCCATTTCTTTCTCTCCTCCCTCTTCTTGATCTCATAAGATGTTAAATGTTGTTGCTTGTTGAAATCTGCCTAACCACACCTACGCCAACGCCTGTCCAAAATCATTAACCCTTCTCTCTCACTTGCCTTTGGATTTTCACACATTTCTTTTTATTTTTGAAAAATGTTTTTTTTCCTTTTTTCCCCCCTTGGTTTGTAATTTGACCTTGACATATTATTGAAAGCCGGGAAACAGCATCGCAAACCGAGAGAAGCTCAGGATCAAAAACCAGCTCAAGGGGTCAAAGTGCACTGCCGCCGCCGCCGTCATCGCAGAGGCCCAATGCGCACACAGAAAAACAGGAACTGGCAAAAATTCCCAAAGCATTGATTTCGAGCGACAAGTGAGAGGTTGTTGGCAATCACTGATCTATGGACAAACTAGGCAGTCGCTTGCTGCGGCTGCTGCTGCTGGCCCATGTTGCTACGGTTACTGTTGCCGTTGAAGCTTCCGCGTCCACCTCGGCTGCCCCCTCTGGGCGGACCTCCGCGCATGGCTGAAAACAAGGAGAGGAGCACAGGTAAGCAAACATGCAAAAACAACGCAACATGTATTGGATATGACGACAGTCAACGTTACATATTAATTGATATCAGGCAGGGATAAATAATGCTGAATTTTAGTTGATTTAAAAGCTGATCATGCAGAAACAAATCGAACCATGCTTAAACCCTTTTCACCATAAGTGTGCTGACTTTCTCTTCAAATAAGATTAGAAACTGCTGAAAGATTACTCATCTAAGTGACGTAATATTTACATATTTTGTCAGGGCATTTTAAAGAAATGCCAGTGACTTGGCGCTATGCGGTGGTTTTCCCAGGTACTCAGGTTTCCTACACCACTCATAACTGGCTCACGACCTTGCCTAAATATGGCAAAAAAGTGACGATACTCAAAATTCCAAATTGTGTACAAATCATGATTTTTCCATACAGAGTCTCATCCTATATATGAGATAATCAGCACACTTAGGGTTCCACTGGTTGAAGAAAAAATTGGGTATGGTATACTGCAGCTAGGTGGGCAAAAACAATGGCAATTTTAATTGCAGAACCAGCATATCATATAATCAGGGGATGCATTACTGTCTTCTAAGATAAGAATGCCAAATTTGGGGGGAAAAATATTTACCACTAACACTACACATCATGCAGAGTATAATGTCAATGATACAATACCGAAAGTCCCAGAAGCTGAGGCCAAAAATAAACAAAAGTGCACTCAGAACAGTGTTAGTCTCAAGGTCAAATCAGCTATCAAGGTCACCCTACTATACTGTTGAGATACCTCACTGCCTTATAATCTAACTTCTCAATCTCTGCACTGGGGGGTTGGATGTTTCTACTTCTAGACTTCCCAGGGATAAGGATTCTGTGTGTTTCACCCCTAATCACACTGTGTGCATAAAAACTGATGCGCGCCGCAGGAATTGGAAACATCAGTTTTTACACGAGAAAAATATTTTTGATTGTCACCAATACTGCTCTTAGTAACACAAAACATATCCACTGACTATTCTTAAAGCGCTTCTGAGCATTATAGGTGGAAAGAGCACTTTATCAAATATCAATTATCATTATTATTTTAACTTTTTTTTTGTTACCCTTATGCAGACCTGAGATGATATATATGTCAATAACGTGAAACAGATAGAATTTGTTTTCTTAATTGGTGAATTCATGCTATCATAATGTAAATGTGATAACTGTTTATTTATTTTTAGGTAATAAAGTAATATGGGGTTTACTCTTCCTATATTAGCTTTTCAGTTTAATGCCCTTAATCATGTTCGGTTGCCTTTAATATCAACAATGGAGGCGAAATACTTATTCACAAGGATATTGGTTATGGCAAGTTAAAATTCCCATCTAATTGTTTGTGGACAGAAAAGTACATTGAGTTTGATTTCCATTTGATTTTCCATCTTACAGCTCGCGATTTCATACAATACTCTAAAAACCTGTAAAATAACCACTTAGCAGTATTTGTGACATATAATATCATCATATAACATTTCTATAGCACCATGAAATATTTGGTAATTCTCCTAATTCTATGTACACACTCACTGAATGCCTTAATTCCTTAAGTAACACAGCTTTCTTATCTGGAATACAGTAATATCAGTGCATCATTATTAAGTACAGAATGTGTGTTTGCTGTGTTTGCGTTAAACATCAAACATAACCCAGTTTGTGGAGCAATTTGAGCATTTACAGAGTGGCGATCGAGAGATTTTTGTGGTTAGAACGGATAGAGGAGTTTGAAGACTTGACCCCCAGATGGCGTGCCAGTATGCTGAGATGAATGGGAGACCAGAAATCGCTAGAGATTGTTGGGGCGATGCTGGGCGAGGCCCCGCCGAAGAGGAGTGAACAAAATGGGCACACACCTCCACCACCCCCGCGAAGGGTACCACCACGTGATGGGGCGCCACCGCCGCTGCCACCCCTCTTGTTGTTAAACCCTCCAAAGCCACCGTTAAACCCTTGGTAGCCGCCCTCGGGTCTGTAGTCACTTCTGGGGGGAAACCCTTGAAAGGCACCTGCAACGAACAGAAGGTGGCCGACGGTCACCGGAGTCTGTCGATAAGTCCTCCAAAACTTACCTGGCTGTATGTACTAGTGAGCATCATTATTATCAATTAGTCCATTAAATCCACTATCATCATCCTCTCCCAGAATCATCCCAATATGTTCAGTAGGTGCCTTTACAAATTACCTTAAGGATATTTTGGACTACTGTTTGTTAGTGACTATGCTCAAAAAAGGACAGACCATCATCATCTCCAAACAAAGGTGCTTTGTCTCATAGAAATTGAGATAATAATTCCCATTCCATAGCTTTGATAAATTCTTATCCTCAATACATCAGGATAATCATTCTACTTCATTCTAGAAAATTACATAAATTTTTTAGCCATTTAATTTCTGGTTTGATTTATTCTCCTTTCAAAAATGTCACAAAAATGAATATTTGCTATGGTAATCAGTTCTATTATACTAGAACTCTTTAAAGGAATCAGAAAAGAAACCAATCTTTGGGGAGAATGTGGTCTATCTGTCCAAGACTATCATGAAGTAAAACCAAAAAAGATCATGCTCACCCTTCTGTACTAAATAAATCGCTAAAAGCATGCAATGGTTTACAACTCAAAACTCAAAAACATGTCCATAGGTGGCAGCTTCATGCCCAGGAGGAACCAACTAGGAATGGAACAGACCAAGCCAGGCAAAAGCAGGTCTGCATAAGTCAATGCTACATTTCAAACCAAAAACACAAGAAAATATTCTTATGCATATCCCAAATATTGGATATTCATAATACTTAATTTAAGAAATCATAAATATTTGTTAATTAAGGTGACTCCAGGTGAGCGCACTTTAATTTCTCGTCCATCCAAGATGCATGAGCAAAATTTCATTTCTCATGTGTTCAGCACTTGGCCCAATAATTCCAAACCAAAATTGAACAACTAAATGGTTGAACCCTAACCAAAAGGACTGCCCAGACTAGGCAGAGGGCATGCTGTTGGATGAGGAATGAATAAAATATCCATCTTTACTTTCAGAGAAAAAAGTTAAGATCACACACTTTTGTTTTCTTCTCCTGATAGTAGGGCCCCCCTGTCCAATGATGCCCTCTTCCAACAGACTGTAAACTGGTACAGACACTTTTAAGAAATCCCTCCCTTAGGCATTTCTATCTTTAATAAAAGATATCCTGCCCTTGCTAAGATCACACCAACTCTGCAGTAAGGGATTCCTAGAGAAGCAGGAAAGTGCCACAAAGAACCAAGCATGCTCTAAAATACATCTAAAAGTGAGACAGAGATTGACATGACTTAATGCGACTAGGCAGCAGAGAGAAAGGGGACCGGGTGGGGAGATGGTGGTTCAGTGACAAGAAAAGAGAGCACCACCAGTCCCCTAAAACCAGTGGGGAGATTAGACCACAATTTTGCAATTTCTAAATCCACGCTATAAATCTAATGCCGAAATAACTAAATGGGCTATTTTTCAAATGACAATAACCAATGGGGAGATATGACCGCAATTTTGAAATCCACACAAAAATTTCAATGCTGAAATAACTAAATGGGCTATCATTCAAATGACAAAGAATTCCCGCGAGTTTCTTTCCTCCTCTTCACTCAACTTTCCCTAGAACATTTTTAGGCCACTGATCATGAGCGGGGAAGTCACTAGCTTCTGCACGAAAGTGGAAACATTGAGACTTGAATGACAAAAAGGTCTATTAAACCCTCAAGTGATTACACTAGGAACATGGCATAAGTTTCAGAATGCAAAAACCTACAGATATCATTTGGGGAGTAATTTCTTAAAATGTCAATTTCAAGCACAAGTTTGCAATTGCTGATATTGGGCAACCAGTCTCTAAATCCTGACCTGATTTGGAGAGACATGCTACTTTGTCCTGTTACATCCACTGTAGCATATGAACGAAAAGAGCAATGAAGGGTCTGATGATATAAATTTGGTTGACTGTACAATATCACTGGAATTTCAATATTTGAATGGGAGGAAAGAAAAAGGGGAGGGCAAGTCTGTCTTCACTCCTAGTCGTTTAAGTATGCAATCAAGCGAAATATGAGAGAGATGTAATTCTGAGTTTCCAGCGCTGATGCCAGAGGGTGGGGTGGCCTGCCCCCTGATGGTCGCGGCAGACATCAGTTCCTACCTCTGTTGTTTCCCCGACCGTTGCTGTAGTTTCCACGGCTGTTGTATTGGTTGCCACCGCCTCCTCCACGGGAGTTGCCACGGAAACCATTGGACATGCCTCCTCGGCCTCCTCTTCCATTATAGCTGCCCCTGCTGTTACCACGGTTACCGCCTCCACGTTGGAAACCATTGCCATACGAGTTGCTCCCTGGAAGAAAATAAATTTAGTTATATCATCTCAATTTTTTTCTCTTTTGGTTCAGTGAAAAGTACTGAAAGAGTACTTGACAGTTTGGCAATCAATTTGTTTGTTGTAAACATTTGCGATGTTCTTGTGCCAGTAGCTCCCATTCATACTTCAACCACCTCTTTGAAGAGTATTGTTTGGATCTAGAACACTTTTGAAAATAACTTGGAATATGCATGAGCTTGCAAAACGTTTGACACAGAATTAAGCTTTAAGTCTGATAAACATTTCTCCTTGGAATATTTTAGAAAACATGGTCTGGTCGAATAGATTATGTGAGCTGACTGCTCACTATCTCCCACCCTCACCGCTGCCCAGGCTCAAATCCTGGCTGGTGCACATGTGAAAGTTACCAGTGACTTGGGGTTAGTCGGTGGTTTTTGCAGGGTACACTAATTTCCTCCACCACTTTCAACTGGCTAGTAACAAATTAGCCTGGATATGCCAAAAAAAATTGACAAAACTCAAATATTCAAATCAGGCCAGTTTTGGGCGCTTCTAGCATCAAAGGATTAAAGTGAAAATGATAGGAAATTTCGAAAGTGGTACCTTGATATTCATTCTGTTGCTGTGAGTCTGACTTGCCGTCCTCGCTCCCGCTGCCCATGCCCTGCTGCATGCCCTGCCCCTGCTGGACACTATTGGGGTTGTGGTACATGGACTGGAACACTGCTGCATTGGCATTCATGGAAAACTTCTTTGTCTGGAAAACAACCCATGCTATTAAGTATACTATCCTAGCGGAGACCTGCCCTGATGGCCTAGTGGTAAAACAATCCTATTATGGTAACAAAACACTGAACAAAATTCTTTGACTATGAACTCAAATGTTTTTTGTGTTGTTTTGAGATTTATTAATTTCAAATACTTCAACAAAGAAACAAGAAAATTCATGGACCATTTTTGACCATGTCAAGTTCTGAATTATTCAATGGGGTTCAAAACATGCATTGACAGCACTTTATATATAACAGATGTCCGCTCTTATAGGCTTCAAAGTTCAAACATAGACAATATTTACTAGGAATGATCTCTTTACAGAGCATTCTTAGATTCTGACAGCTGTCCCTGTCACAAATACTTGTGTCCAACTGCAGTTTTAGACTCAAAATATTCACAAATATGACTATGGTGGCACCTAGCACAATACAATACTCCATGCATAAATGAAATCACCTCTCACTCATTTCATGCTGACAAGCAAAAAACAATAAACACAACTTTATTTCGAGAAATTCAGTTCTCAAAGTAGAAATTTCAACATTCACCAGTTCTGCATTCAAACCGGTCATAACCATCGCCATCAATGAAAACTTTGTTGATGTCTTAGATGGTGTGAGCACAATTAACTGATGGTTTGTATGGAATAGCATTCAGGGTGAAATCTGCTCCTGAGGCAACATCAACTAGGTACAAGTAAAAGCACTGGGAAGCAGCTCACATTATTAGTCACGGCTCAACATAACAGACTGTTCAAAGAGAGGGCTTTCATTTTAAACAAAATCAAAATAATATGAACATTTTTAGTTCTGGAGTTAAAGGGAGATTCATTGGATCATGCAAATTCCCTTTAAAACCTGTTAATGCATAAGAGTTACTCTTGAAATTATTGTCTGGATCTTTAATACTTATGACAATGACTTAGAAATTAAGAATGTTTTTGAGGGAAGAGTTGTGAGTGATGTTCTGATTAACATTTCACCTTCAAATATTTCCCATTTATGCTTTTGTCTGCTTTTAGCTGCAGCAAGCATTAACAAGTTAATATGTAGCTTTACTTCAAACGCTTCTTTCCTTAAATTTTGTCGAATTAGACAGCCGACAACCTTCTGAGCTCAAACAGTTTTAGCATGTCTACGAAAGCACTGATATTGACAAAATAATTCCAAGCAAAATGAACAAAATAAAACCAACAGCAAGAACAACAACAACAACAAACTGCTGGTTGAATGCACACACACAGTAGCAGGGAGACTTAGCTTTAGCACTTACATTGTCATCATAGCCAGCAACATTGTTTACTTGCTCTGAGCTGAAGTCCTAGAGTGAACAGAAACACAAGTTCTACTTCCTGCTTCTCTTCCACAGAAAAGGGGGAGGGAGGGGGGGGGGTAAGAAAAACTACTTGATATGAATAGCCTTAGGGATAGGTACCGGTACTAATTACCATACTAAATACCAGAATCAAAAGGGAAAAGTATTGTACCAGTACTCGATACAATACTACATACCGTTATCAAAAGGGAGAAGTATCTATCGTTAAGATTTATTGTATTTTTTAATTGAATTAATTTGCTACCTTACAAAGAGAGTTTGCTATATATTAACGAAATATTTGAAGCTAACAGTGCTTAATTTTACAGAAGTCCCTGGGAGGCAGGCAGTATCAATAACAATATTGTTAAGGTATCGGGATGATTCTTACCTCTGTCTGAGAGAGCTCCGCTGCCTGCTGCTGTGAGTAGGATTGATTGACTGACGACGACGGATAGCCGGGGTGCCCCGAGGACATGCCCTGGTTCTGGTGAGACGACTGCTGCTGCTGCTGCTGCGAGGGCTGCTGCTGCTGCTGTGCTGATTGGCTGTTGCCGTACGGCGTCTGATTGGGCATGGGAATGGCGGCGGGGACGTCAGACGCCTGGGCCTCGCCCATTGAGGAGGAGTTGGGCATGCTGCCGAAGCTGAGCTGTGAGCCTGCTGCCCCCGAGTCAGCGAGCTGCGTCGAATGGAGCGCCGATGCTGGGTGGTTCTGGGACATGAGATTTTGACTGTAGTCTGACGGCGCTGAATAAGTGTTCTCTAGATCTGCCTGATTGACTATTGACGATGAGGGTGCTTGTGAAACCTGGACATAAAATATTTGAATGAATTATATTGCAAATACATTGAAACCAAATCAATCAAATAACTTAAACAGGAGAGAGGGATAAAAGCATGATTTGGTCAAAAGCTAGAAATCCAGAAGATTAGCTTCTACGCTTACCTGTGTTTCACGGTATAATTATATACAAATCAATGCTCAAATCTGCATAAGGGCATGAACCTACTGTGGCCACTTAGATACTACAATTGCTACGCAAGGGGGTCAGGACCTTTATGTTAAAGCATAGAATTGCATCAATTTTCTATTGTTTCACCTGTCAGAGTTGTAGATATCGTCATTATATTTCTGACGGCAATTCCTATCATACAAGGTTCATCATACAAGTGAAAATTGATAAGTGCTTTTTGATGTATTGTCCCTGATGTTAGGTAGAGAATTACTATAAGAAGTCATATGCTTTCCTCAAGTTACGTTGCGCACAAAAGGTATTCGGTTTATAGTCAAAGGTAAAGGTATTCGGTTTATAGTCTTGTATCCACCAAAATGTTCACACAACCTTCCTCCTCTAGCAGGCCTGTACACTCGGAAACCATTTCAATACCCGAGGGATATTCCAGAGCAGCTGGCAGCATATAGCGCACCAGCTCTAAGCACTGCCTCCATAATGCTAGGTACCCAATTTTCAGATGGGAAGACGGGCGACTTCCTGTATCAGATCAAAGCATTTAACCAAGTGAAGTTGGATACGTAATAAGAAGAAAACTTACTGCTGTTGCTGTATACTGTTGAGGTGGTGGTGTCTGTTGTTGTTGCTGTGAAACCTGCGCTTGTTGTGATGCTGAGAGCGATGCATGCTGGGATACTTGTTGCTGCTGCTGAGTCTGCTGTTCCTCGTTCATTAAACCTTGGCCGTAACTTTGAGGTGCTAAACTACTTTCTACAATACAGAGATAACAAAGATTACAAACAAGGCCATCAAAAACCCACCTCTCTTTTATAACTCAGTGAGTCATGCCGCACATAATAGCTATTCTAAAGCTAGGGATTTTAAATGGGTGATCCAATGATGCAGAGTGAAGAAACTACCGTAATTTTTCGCGTGCATAAGACGCACCTGTATATAAGACGCACCCCTTGTTCAGGCCTTTAAAATGATGAATAGACCTTTGTGTATAGTGCGCACCCCCTTTTCGGAAATATTTTGGTACATCAACTCCTCATGAATAGCGATGTAAAACCAGTAAACAGCATTTGGTAATGAGTGAAATGTGACCTGAATGCAACATCAATGCTTCTCACTGTGTCAGTGCCTGATACCCATTGTCCTGCGCATTATATTGAGTGTAATCAATAAGTTCTAACGGAGAGTGATACGGTTATTTCAATTCTTAAATGCCATGGCAAGCATAAACAGACATTGTCTTAGCCGCATTATAATTGTAATTAGGCGTTCTTCGAGTTGACAGGGGACTCGATGTAAAACACCCTAGGTCTCTAGCTTTGCGTATAAGATGCACCCCCCGATTTAAGTGTAATTATTTGCGTAAAAAAGTGTGTCTTATACACGCAAATTACGGTATATGTATACTTAGGTCTTAACCTACAAGGTGGCCCCTTAGCCCACAGCTACTAAATATTTGAAACTTAGATGTTCGGACTGCTAAAACCTGGGAGTAGTAGACTAGTAGCTACATTTTGAGGGAACTCTTATTAAGAGCACATGTTGAGCCCTTATATGTGCTACTTATTCTAATGGAAACAGGTGTTTGGACTACTAGGGAATATAAGTCTACATTGGCTCCCGATATATTTTGAAACTGTTGAGCCCTGATGATCTTTTCAAGACATTCAAACAATCAAAGACAAGTCTCTACTTAGTCTGAACATGCAAAGAATCTTTCCCAATATTGGCATGACATACAAGTTTCAAATTACTGTATTTGCTTTGAAGTAACTGACAAAAAATTTCCAATTGACGCCTGGACAACCTGCCTCCAGCCCTCCCCCTTACACAAAGTCAAGAAGTATTCCCCAATTCTGGTTCCCTAATATCATTTTTGAGTGAGACTTCTTTTTGTTTGACTTGCATTGACTTTGATTTGTTTCACCTGTCAGAGTTGTAGATATCGTCATTAGATTTCTGACGGCAATTCCTATCATACAAGGTTCATCATATTAGTGAAACTATAAAAGTACTTTTTGAAGTCAATAAAGTTGAATGAGGGCTATGCATAACCGAGGTGTGTTCTACAGCAAAATCAAGGATTGATATCTGTATAAGGTCTAAAGGGGGTGTGAAATGCTTTGAAAGGTATTGGTGTCTGCAGCTAAAGAAGATCAAGCATCAACCACAACACAAACATGCCTGTTTACTCTACTATAGCCAGACCTGGGTGATTGGTAGGGTCCTTATACGCCCTAATCAGCAATTTAACCCCAGAGGGACTAAACCAACTAAATTATACGAATATAAATTTACTAAGAGGAAATCTCCCTTACTTTTTTGAAAACATTGCATTCACATGAATATGTATGTCCAAATGGTATCAGTGTGCCCGGGCAACCAATGATTATTGAATTATTGGCAAAATATCAATAAGCAAAAGTTTCACAAAACCATCAAATGATAATTTAAAAACCATTATAGACAGAAAATAACCTTCAAACTAAGGCTGGAAAGATAAAGTCGAAGTCTGATTTTACTAATGAGTAGTTAAAATAAAGAGAATGTTACAAAATAATTGATAGTACAATTTTCCGAAATAAAGGGGCAGAACAGGGAAAATAAGAGGTGGATAAGGAATTATAAAACTTGCAAATAATATAGGTAAGAAGGGCTAGGTGTGAAATCAAAATAAAATCGAGTCTATTCACTAATATTTTCAGTTGCCACCTAAAAAACTAGACTAGAAATACAAAATCTTTCAAGAAAACAATTCCATTTTAAATCCTCCCAAAAATTACCTCAACACAATAAACTCTCCAAAATAAAAATGGGAAAAGAAATAGACAACAAAAATCTTATATCAACCCATAATATTTCAAATGGTCAAAATTGGGGACGTAAATGAACATGTTCTATCAATTTCCCAGCAATTTATCAATCTAACCCCTTATATTGAAGAGAACCCCTTACTATAGGACCCCTCCAATCCCCACCCAACTGCCCTTTCAAGACTGCTACCAACCAAGAAGGCCTGGCACTTACAGTCCCGAGCGAGGGTAGTTTACCTGCCAAGAAGGAAAAGTCCAGCCTACCTGTGGCTTGCTGAGAGGGGGGGTGTGGGATAGGGTGTGGTGCTAGGGCCACCACTGCAGGGTCCATTTGAGGAGCTGAAAAGAAATGCCATGAGAAGTTGCAATTTATTCACATCATCAATTTAAACGGCACTGAAATCAGTGTCAAATAATATCAGCGCAATTTTTCCAGATTATCAATTTAAACAGCACTGAAATTAGTGTCAAATAATAGCTGTGCTTCCAAGGATTTTCAATGTCGAAGGATGGCCTATTCATGTCTTGTTACAAAAGAATGCTATCTAATTTTTAATAACACACACACAATAAATTATTCATTGACATGTTTGTAGTAGGCCTATGTTCAAAGTTATCTTTACCTTTCAAATATCATGGAAAATAAATTATCATTTAAAAATAACTAAAATAGTACAGTCACTATGGCCTCTATTGTTTGAAATGTTACCAATGATTTACGTTCGGATAGTTTAAATATACAAATGAACTGATAATAATTAAGATATCGATAAAAATAAAAGAAAATACAAGATATTAGCAGGGACTTAGCCAGGACCTGTGCAGCCTGTCGAAACAGACTGGCATTGCGAGAAGAAAATCTTTCGAATCGGCAAAATAATTCTTGGTGAATTTTTAATGTGTTACTCAGAGTTATAATCAAATCTTTTCTAAATAAACCACTTTCTAGGACATGGCTGAATCTTTTGTAAAATCTGTAAAATTTGTCACCTTTGACCATAGCAAAATAGATTAAATTCAGTAAGGATTTGAAGTAGCCAAGTCGCAATTGCTGTTTCGGAGAGGCATTTTTAGAATTCTGGCTAAGACCCTGGCGATGCATCTAGAGAACTCACTGAAAGCACTTGGGTTGTGTAAGTTGACAACAGCGTGCTTACCATCCATATCAATTTCTGAGTCCTGGAGGAAGTTAAAGTTTCCCTGGACCGATGAGACAATTTCGCTGAAAGGTCTGGTTTTGTTGGCATATATGGTTGAGAAGAATGAGTCGTCCACGAACGCGGCTTCTGGCTGTTGGGGCTGGGGCTGCTGTTGTTGTTGTTGTTGTTGTTGAGGCTGCTGCGGCTGTGGCTGTTCTTGCTGCTGCTGTTGCTGGAGTTCGGGTTCCCTGTCGGGTACCGTCGTCTGGGCGACCATGGGAGGCAGTGAGGAGGCGACCTGGAAAATAAATCCCATGACATTGTTTAATGATAGTATGCCTTATTTTGATGAATTTATACATGTTTATGGTTGAAATGTGAGGATATTGTGATCCCCCTTAAAAATTTGGACGCCCAAAAATTTTACAACTGCCAATTTTAGGCACCCAGTTTCTAAATCCTGGCTAAGACACTGATGCATAATTTTAAAAAAAAGACTAACCCTGGCACATGGGTACTCATCTGAGAGTACTCAACGAGACCTGTCTAATGAATACCAACATGACAGGATTAAAATGGTTTTGGGACTACTAGATCTTGGGAACTACTAGTACCACATAGGAACAGGATTCTTTTGGAACCGCTAGTCCTGATACTCTTTTTAAGGGAGATAACAAGTCTTTCAAATAAACATTTGCAAAGCACATGCTAAGAATCCTTCCCAGTATTGACATACTGATACAAAATTCAAATTACTGTATATGCTTTGAAGTCACAGACAAAAATATTTAGGGTATTCTGTTAAGTGTTTTGGCATCCAACTGACACCCAGAGAGCCCGCCTTCAGCCCTCCCTTCCTACAAAAAGTCTGGATTTGTTCCTCATCTTTGGTTCCCTAGTATTACTTGAGAGAGACTTCTTTGTTTAAACATGGACTTGCATTGACCTTCATTTGTTTCACCTGTCAGAGTTGTAGATATCGTCATTAGATTTCTGACGGCAATTCCTATCATACAAGGTTCATCATATTAGTGAAACTTTATAGAAGTATTTTTTGAAGTCAATAAAGTTGGGGGCTAAGCATAACTTGATGCAAAAAACCTAGAAAAATGACTGAAACCCTGGCACATGGGTACTCATCTGAGAGTACTCAGCAAGAGCTATCCAATGAATACCAACATGACAGGGTTAAGATGGTTTTGGGACTACTAGATCTTGGGAACTTCTAGTCCCACATTGGAACAGGATTCTTTTGGAACCGCTAGTCCTGATACTCTTTTTTTATTAAGGGAGATAACAAGTCATTCAAATAAACACATGCTAAGATAAGAATCCTTCCCAGTATCGGCATAGACATACAACATTTAAATTACTGTATATGCTTTGAAGTCACTGACAAAATATTTTGAGTGTCCTCTTAAAGTGTTTTAAGAGGGTTTTGGCATCCAACTGACAACCAGAGAGCCCGCCTTCAGCCCTACCCTCCTACATAAAGTCTAGATGCATTCCTCAGTTTTGGTATCCTAATATTATTTGAGTGAGACTTCTTTGTTTAAACACGGAACTTGAATTGACTTTCATTTGTTTCACCTGTCAGAGTTGTAGATATCGTCATTAGATTTCTGACGGCAATTCCTATCATACAAGGTTCATCATATTAGTGAAACTTTTTTTTGCAGTCAATTAATTTGAGGGCTAAGTATAACTGAGGTGATTTTTACAAATCAAGGATTGATAACCAACAAAAGGTCCAGTTTAGATGTTTTTCAAAGATTTTTCCATTCTCGTGCTTTGGGCTTTGGAAGGGTTAAAGCTTATACTCGAGTAAAGCTAATATGAGAAATGCCACTCGCAACAGAAACGCTGCTGTAATCATACGGGTTTATCAAAACTTCAGAAGAGAAAACTAGGTTTGACACGCACTAACTCTCACAAAAAAAGACAAAATACGAACCTCCTCAGATTCTGGTTCCGGTAAATCTCCTGATTCCACGACAACGAACTCCTGCTCGTCCTCCTCCTTTTGTTCCTGCGTGTCCTTGGCGCCGCTGCTGCCCTCCTCCGCGTCCCCCGCTGCCTCCTCCTCGGCCGCCGCAGTGGCGGGCTCCTCCTCTTTGCTCTGGTTGCTGAAGTAGCCGCACTCGTTGATGCTGTCCAGGACTCCCTTCAGATCTTTGTAGGTGGTGTTCAGTACGGGTTTGTCAGCGGCGTCCAAGAGGCGGCTAAGGTGCTCAGAGGCCTTGGCTAGCTGCTCTTCATAACTGGAATGGGAGAAAAGGTGAAACTCAACTTATAGACATGGGCAGGACATAGTACATGGCTCAGCAACAAATGTATGCAGTGGGGATTGACACTTTTTAAATTACCTTTTGCGATACTATGCATTCCTAACAACACAATAGCTTATTAATATTTTTAGCCATACTGTATCCCAAGGACCTGATTATAATAGATTTAGCACCGTCAGCTTCTGAAATTTCCTTGATAGATAGCTAACTGCCTTCGTATGGATAGATCCAGGTAGCAATTCAGTCAATACGTTTTCGATATAGAGTAGTGGTGAGTCAAGCACCATAAGCCCATCTGATCATCTCACCATGTGATAATTTTTCGAAACCTTGCCAGTAAATTCAACGGCACGAAAACTTGAACTGAAGACATTCTCAGAATGGGACAAAAATCACCCATGGCAGCCTACAATAGCTGATTCATGATGTAAAATGTGCCCCAATACCAGTGTAGAAATACCAATTTAAAGTAATGTAATAGGAGATGCACAATTACAGTGGTTCTCTTTCATAACATGACCCATCATCTTTCACTCACAAAAAGACAATTATCTCACCAGTAAATTCAACGGCATGACAACTTGAGCTGAAGACATTCTCAGACTGAGACACAAATCACGTATGACCCACCTTTCACTCCTAAATAAAAAGCTGAAGATGACGAAGGGACCTACCTGGGTTCTTCTGTTTCTCGTGTTGGACTGATGAGTTTGTAGAGTTCGTCTAGGTGGTTGAGGTTGTCCTCCGTCAGTTTGACGGCCCCCTTGCGTCCCTCGGTGAAGTCGTCGCGTACCTGCTCGCCGCCCATGCTGTCCAGGATGTTCTGGATGTTGAGCAGCTCGCGTGTGCGCCGCATGTCCTGCATCACGCGCTCCGCCCGCTCGCGCTTCAGCTGCTTCTTCTGAGCCTTCTCGGCCTGGAAATTGGTAAAATATAGCACAACATTATAACTTAACCTCCTCTGAGAGACCCTATGAGCCCTCTCAGCTTGTTGAAATAAGGCATGATATCTTTATACGATGGCATGAAAATTATATTATGAGAAAATTCAATTATATGCTTGAGATAAACATTTTAGGAAATTCCTCCCAAAAAACATGTGTCCTGAGGGATGATTTTTTAGGGTTTGGTTGTCCAAGAGAGGCCCAGACGCCCTGCTGGCTAAGAATATGTTGATAAGCATCCTACTGCCTCATAAGTATACCTACATCAACATTGATCTGCAGCATCTGTTTGTGGAGCTCCTTGGCCAATTCCAGGTTCAGCACTACCCCATTGTAGCGGGATATAGCTTCCTGAAACATAAAAGCAGCATGGTTATAAAAATCACAATCTATTTCAATAACCTACTCCAGGGTCTTAGCCAGGATTTAGAAACTGGGTGCCCAAAATTGGCAATTGTAAACTGTAAAGTTTTGGGGCATCCAAATTTTTAAGGGGGACCACAATATACTCAGATTTCAAACATTAACATACATTCATGAATTTATCAAAATAAGGAATTTATCCTTAAACAATATCATGGGAATCATATGGAGATGAAAAAATTCAATTATATGTTTGAGATTGACATTTTAAGAAATTCTTCACAAAACTTTTTGGGGTGTCCTGAGGGGTGCTTTTTAAGGGATTGGGTGACCAAAAAGACGCCCAGACGCCCTGCTGGCTAAGACCATGACCTACTCAAAATTCAGCACTACCTCCAGGCTCCATTGTAGCACAAGAAATAGCTTCCTACAACATGAGAGCAATGTGGTTATAGAAATCAGGTGTAACCTATTTCAACAGCCTACTCCAAGTTTGAATAAAAAATTAATAACATAGTAGCAGGATATAACATTCTGAAACAAAGTAGCAATACCATTATAGAGATTGTAACTTTAATATTTCAACACTTAGTAAGTGTAACTTCAGTAGGACTACTCCACTGTAGACCGTGTAGTGGGAAATAGCTTCCTGAAACATTAAGCAACATGGTCCCAAAAATATACCCAAGTTTCATGACTACCACATTGTAATACTTGGGAGTTAGCCTCCTGAATCATTTGAAGTATCAACTATCAACAGTTCAACAACAAAATTCACCTATTTTTTCAAAAGTGTGCAAACTTGGTCTTGATATGTAGTGTACAGCAAATCCATATTTTACTTAGTCACTTAAGTGTAAGAAATAGCTTCTTGAAACAAAGATGCAACACTGGTATAAAATCAAAAATTTTCAAGATATCACCAATAAAGCAACTCCTGGTCCATATTACTTACACAATGTAAACATAGTTTCCTTAAACAAAGAAGTACCTGCTCAACATGGTTTCAGTCTTTCAGAATGCACCACAAACTTTTACGGCTACTCACAAGGATCAGTACTACTAGTCTTGAGAAGTACATTAGCATACTAACAACACAGAAAAGAATTGAGAAAACATATTGACAAGCTGAATAATCAACACATTATCTGACACCCAGCGCAGAAAACCACATCAGCTTACCTCCTGTTCTGTGCTCAGAGTGCTTCCTTGAGCTTTCTTCTCTTTGTATCCATCCAATTTTCCCTAAAAAGAAATTGTATTCATGATTAGTTTTCTTGTGATCATAAGACAACAATGCTTTGTAGCTTCTAGTTTTTTTCTTTTAAATGGCGAAGTGTATGTTAATTCTATTGTTTTGAAAAGGTTTGTATCAATTCTATGGTTCATGTTCAGGATAGTATGTTCTCAAAATATTCTTTGGCATCTGTTTAACAAGGCTGGGTCAATAAATATGTAATGCTGATGGAGTCAAGGTCATGTTGCCAAATATCACAAAGGAAAATGTGTAAAGGCAGAGGTAAGGTTTAGTGTAGGGTTTAAAATCTAGTACGGGATTAGCCAATTAGGTGCAGTCTTAGCCGGGATTTGAAAAAATGTCTAGCTGAAACAGCAACCACAAACCTGCCCATTCAGCTACTCAACTGCTTCTAATCCTTACAGCAACTACATCTTTTGGGTGTCATGATTCCTGAAGGGTGCTTTTTAATGGTTTGGGTGTCCAAAAAGACACCCAGAGGCCCTGCTGCTGCCTAAGACTATGTCCCTGATAAGTATTGACTATTGACTACTATCAGCAAACTTCATTGATAGATCTGTCCTTATGCACTGGCAAGTATTAACTTGAAGCTGGTCCCTTTATTCTGGGGTGCCCAACTATTGCATTGCCGCACTAATGTGCGACACAGGTCTTAGCCAGCAGGGCATCTCCAAACCCTTAAAAAGAACCCCTCAGGACACCCAATTTTTTTGTGTGGAATTTCTAAAAATCTCAATCTTGTTATTGAATTTTTTCATCTCCTTATAATTCCCATGACATTGTTTAATGATATCATGCCTTATTTTGATGAATTTATACATGTCTGTGGTTGAAATATGAGTAAATTGTGATCCCCCTTAATAATTTGGACACCCAAAAATGTTACAACTGCCAATTGTATGCACCCAGTTTCTAAATCCAGGCTTAGACACTGCTCAGAAAGTACAAGACAACTTCTTTTATCACTGTATATAACTCATAAAATTTCAAAAGGCATTCATGACCCATTTGCAATGAGTTAATGAAATTTTTCACTTGCATTTTGAGCACAAATTGAATTCACAAAATGCATGAACATTTATTGATCTATTAATTGTTCTAGATAGGTCTTTATTATTGCTACAAAGGCTGATATGGACCATAATGGTAAGTACTGTCACCTAGGGCCAGCTGCACCAACGTGACTCAGGCTCAAGCCTCAATTTGATTGTCTACAACAACAACAATAGATGCTATTGTAGACAACAAGTTGAGCCATGAGTCTGACTTTGAGCCTGAGTCGCATAGGTGCAACTGGCCTCTGGGGACAGTACTTAAACTTATTGTTGCACTGCACACAACACAAATTTGTTGTGCTCCAGGACTTTCATATTTAGACACCCCTGTTCATTTCATAAATAAACTTACTTCTACAATTTCATTTATAACACTAGAAGTGAGATAATTAAACGTATATATGGAGAAAACATTTTTGGCCCATCAGTTTCCATGTTGAAATGAATGCCTGTTCTAGATGCTTCTATTAAATATACATGTAGCAGCAGATCTCCCACAACTTGGAAGTTCAAAATAAAATAATTACACAGATAGAACTCTTTAACGTAGAAAATACAGACCTCCTCAAAGTGTGCCCTCTGGGTAAGCTACTTTGGTTTGAACTGGTGTCAATACCAATCACTGAATCAGTCAAGTCAGCTGAAATGTTTTTGTTTGGAGGACAATTGCAATCCAAGAAACAGGAAGTAGGAAGTGACACTGGAACAATATTCCAAATGACTTTCAGCAGTAAATTATCGTTTACTTTATCATGGTCACTTATCTATTGAGGCTCATTAATTTGCTAGGCATGGGTAAACACAAAATTCCAGTTGTATTTTGAGTGCGTCATTCCCATATTAGTCATTTTCCCCATAATATAGGCCGCCATGTTGAATGCGTAATTAGAAGAATGAAGTTGACAACCGGGTAGCATAAGTGTTTTTAGGAGTATTAAACGCAATGAAATTGAGTACAATCGATTGGTGAGCGTCTGGGTTATTTCGATCGCTATGCAATTTACCGGTGACTCCTGCAATCAGGCTAAACGACGTGATAACCACAAGCACGTGTTCCAGAAATCGTCTCCGCCATTTTGAAAGGGACATGCATTTCAACCGAAAAAAAAATGATTTGGACCACCATATATTCCCAATACAAGGTCACAACCAGATGTCCCATATATGAATTGATCATGCTGCAACAAGATCGCACAGATAGTACTCGCAATAGTCCATATCGATAAGACACAATGGATTTGCGTAGAGGATACTATATAGAAATGCACCAAAAGCCAGTTAAGACACACCGGTGACGTCTAACTAAAAATATTGCTTTTTTGACATTTTAACTTTTTTCGAAAAATTTTGAGCTTACCTTACGCTTCTCGAGATTTCTAACTTTCTTTTCCACCACTTGTACGGCTATTTTGATCGGATTTAAGACCTCCGGAGAGGCCTTAGACTCGGCTTTAGTAGAGGCAGAAGGCATCCTTCAACAGCAACAACTCGAAATAAAGAATTCACGTGGTTGGAGCTTAGAGCTCATACCTCGTTCCGAAGGGTACTCGGCTTGTGGGACTGTTGCTGCAGTTTTCTGCAAGCGATGCAGAACATGCAGTCGCGTAAATTTACACAACGTGTGTATTTGGTAAGGGGTTTATATATTTCTTACTAAGTATTTTCGAATATTGCTATTTAATGGTAAATTATCTGACACCGATCAGGCCGGTGGAGCATTAGGGATCGAGGTATAACGATGACGTCGAGTTAGTACTTGTTGTAACTGATAGATGGCAGCACTGTCTGGAAACACCCATCCATGACAAAGAAATCAGGGATAGCCAAGCCCATAGCAACAGCATCTAACCTTAGACACACACACAGAGTACACAGAGTAAAACTATCTGGTTGTAATGACTGGTTTGTTGTGTAAACAAATCGTTCTGTATATACCTAAACGTATTTGCCAACAAATAGCTGGATGGATAGATATGTCTATCAATTATTTTCAGTTTAAAGATAACTTAGTTTTACCAGAGAAATACATCTACTCATCTCAGGTTTTACTTAGATACTTTATTAAAAAGGTAAAACTAAATAAAACTAGAATATAACAATTATGGTATCACACTTTTAAAGATAAAGTCCATTTTCTTTTTTGATGGTCAGCATCACCGTGAACAAAATAAAGCTCACAACTCATACAATTGCGGATACAAAGGAGGTTCAACTTTGTTTGTCTGAATTCCCCCTTTAAACATTACAAATTGTTGTTGGTGCTGATGGACAACTGATAGAGGCCGACACTTATGACATTTCTTCTTTGATTTTCCGCTCATTATGGGTGGATCGTGGCTAGAATAATAAATAGCGTCGATCGTTATAATTGTTAATCTGTATGTAGGCTTAGATGAATAAAATCAAGTGGATATGAAAGCAGGTAATGGATTATTCCTCTTTCTGTTTGAATGTCCACATTTCAAAATCTTTTATATTTTTGGCATAGCGTAAGATTGAATTTGTGGGGTTAAATAGAAAATAACACTTTTTCTTAAACAAATGGACAAATATATGAGGCGATATGTCAAACATAATGAATCGTAAAAAACATTAGTTCGGAGAACTTTTTTAATCATTTTACATGTTCTTGCTTTGTGAATTAACTTGCACTTTATATGCAAAAAATGAGGGTGTTCCCAGTTTTTATTCCGGGAGAGGTACATGTATGAGTGATAGGGTGCGTTTTTCTTTTATTTTTTGTTCTTTTGCCAATAAAATTGAAAATGTGTTGTAGCAACAATAAGGGCACTCCCTTTGTTGGAATCGTGTTGTGCTTGCTATGACCTGTCGCTGTGTAGTGTTGAATGGAATTGAAATACAGGCAACTCTGCTTAATCCGGACATGTGTAATCCGTATTTTCGTATAAACCGGACAGATTGGAATGTCCAAGTCCCTTCCTATACACGCAATTCCTACATGTATATGCATAATCCGGATTTTGCCTAATCCGGACAGAAATTTAGGGTCCATATCAGACCGGATTAAGCCAGAGTTGCCTGTATAAGCACTCAAAAAGTGATACGTCCGTGGATACCAAAAGGCATATTTTAGAAAGTCTTAATAGCCATTTACGCTGAGGATATAGATCTAATATCGTCAGGATATTCATACTCGCACATAACTAATCCTGATTCTTTTAATAACGCATATCCGCGCACCTTGCAGATACTCCACCATCATGAGGTACGTGAACTGGACTTCGGGGACAATAGATTATCATTGATTTGTAAATAATGGTTGTCAATTACCGCTACCTCTCCATAATAATAATAATAATAATAATAATAATAATAATAATAATAATAATAATAATAATAATAATAATAATGATAATGATAATAGTTATAATAATAGTCCCTCATTTCCAGATCCTTTAACATGAATAATTGCTTAAAACGTAGTTCATTCATCCCTTTCACACACACATGACAATAGGTTCATTTATTATTTATGGTTAATTTCGTTAGCTTTGCATGTAGCGCGGAAAAGTGATAGATAAATCATTCAACAGTACGCTACGGCGGGAGAAATACCACATCCATCATCACTGACGTTCACGTCACTCATGCCGCTCCCGTTATATTCGCAGTTAGACGTCTCCCAACAATTAAAAAAACAAACTGAAAAAACAAAGCAAAACTGGCCCATAATCATTTTCCAGCCAGTTATCATTGTCAGTGATGCAAAATACTATGTGGAGTACTCTGTGAAAACCACGAATGAACCTCAGGTCACATGTAACTTTCTGACATGCCTCTAGCCTTATTCGAATCTAGGCAGTTGTGAGACAATAAGCAAAGTGAAGTGTCTTAGACCACTTGGCCACTGGGGGAAACCCAAATATGAAATTAAGACAAATTGATTGAATATTGTCGCCACTGTAATATATTGCCATAATCTTCTGTATGATGCAAAAAAAATAAAAATAAAGGAAATGCGCCATTGTGGACAAAAGTCCAAAAATACATTGAAAATCATTATCCTTAAATCGAAATTTTACAATAATATTTGTCATTTAAATATTAAAAAAGTGACTTTAGCATTGAAAACATTGATATAAAGTTTTTTACATTGGTAGTTATCATCTTAGATTTCATTGCAAACATGACTACCTGCTACTGGGCTCTTATCCGCTGATAAAAATAGGACGTACATTGTACCATTAACAGTATACCATCAGGATGAACCAAATCGTTTCATTTTCTTAATAAATTAGGCAAGCAGATTCAAGATGCACAAGTTTATACTTTTTATCATGGGACAATGGGACAGGGGCAAAGTTGTACAAGGGCCGAATTGTCTACTAGGAATCAAAGGATGAAGTACAGTGCCGACATTTAATTCTTGAACTAACTGCGTGGGCACCCCGGACGTAATACACGATCACACGCCCGATTGCCACCTAGTTTCCTGGTTGTGGATGCATGGATGACCACACAACTGAACATAGCTTTGATTCGCAAGTTACGTGTGATATTGATGTGCTTTGCTTATTTTTTTGAGATGATATTCATGGGTGTTTGTACAACCATGCAGGCGTCCGCACGACTGGTGCAGAAATTGAATGTCTGTACTGTATTTGCAAAGTGTTTTCATGTTCCTGTAGGGGAAATACAAGGGTTTCACCTGCACATGACAAACTCATGCACTTTATGATATGACTTAGATAAAAAAAAACTAAGTTTGAAAACATTTTTATTATCAAGCAAGTCCATGTAGCACACATCGTATACAGCGTATTCATGAATGACACAATTAAAAAGTAATCACTGATTAAAGTTTTTTTTTTCTGTCTTAGAAGTTATATATCACAGCAATCGATCGTCAAATTCATACTTTTTAATAGTTGCTTAGAAGACCAACACATGGAATGGAAACCAGCCGGTCAACCTGAACATGCTAGCCTCAACCAGTGTCAATTAATAGTCGCTAATAGGTGCTCTGGGCACCCCCAGCAGGTGGTGGAGATAAGGTTTCTCTGTAATGTAATCGATGCGGGAGCCCTGATTGGTCCTTGTTCCCACGTGACCTCGTGCTGCTGCCTTATCTGCTAGTCCTGGCATGAGGCTAGCATGTAACTATAGGGCATATAGTAATTGGTCTCTCGTTACATATCCATTCTTTTCTTAATCCAAGATAGTTGTTAACCTTTGTGCTGCTGGTGGCTACTTTGGCTGATACGAAATGATGCGAAAATCCTGAAAAATGACGGAACCGATGGCAAATGCGACGAAAGTAGCCTCAGCATTTGAAGGGATAACACACAAAAAGATCAATATTCAGTTCTAAAATGGTGTTGATCTCTTGCATTACTTAGTATTTGTCCTGGCATATTAGTGGTATATTGCTAAAATGGTCCTGAAGTTATTCACTTTTCCTTAGGAAATTCAGCCCCTTCCACTAGGTGCCTTTTAAACTTTTTGCATGGTGTTGGTATTGTCATTTCTTGCAACAAAACGTGAGGAAATTATAATATATAGTGATGCAAAAATACCTAAATTTGAAAATAAACATACAAAAAACGTAATCCAAGTTCACACCCTCATTTATCATAGCCATTACATGAAATCATTGGGACTTGCAAATACACCTTCTCACCCAAAATCAACAATGAAAGAGTAAATAAAAAGTTTTTTATTTTCGCGACCGTCTTTTGAGGAGAGAAAATAAAACATAGGTCTATTTTATTGACCCTCCCTCTAGAGTGGCTATGAAAAAAAAGTTTTATTTTCTCTCTCCCCCCCCCCCAAAAAAAAAGAAAATCGTGAAAATAAGAAGTTTTTCGTTTGCTCTTTCACACATGCTCCATCGTAAAATTGCCTAAAGCATACTTAAAGTGTTACATTAACTATAGTGTGTGCTTATGGCACCAGTAATCCTGTTTTAATGTATAGTGATACCAGCCTATCAATCAAGATTTCATGTATGCTGAAATACTCGTTTCGTCTTCACCTCAGGACATGCTAGTGGTCAGTTGACTACGGAAAATGGAAAGAGACAAAAAAGGTTCTACCAACGTAGAAATATGACTAATTAGTAGGTGGGAACGAATTCATTTTTTGACTTCGGAGATTTATCACCATGGGGCAAGAACAGCTTGCTACCCATCCTTTAAGAGTTGATCTTCGGTTTTTATTGAAGAATTTAAATGATTCTGGTAAATGTTTATTGGATTTTTTATATCTTAAATCAAACAGTTGACCATATAACTATGAAATTATGTAAAAACATATAGTAATATGTATTATCTTTAATTACTTGTGAAAAAACTGCTACTACTACTAATATTAACAATGATAAATAAATGAATAAACAAATAGATAAATAAATCAATTCATAGATAAATGAGTAAATAAAAATGAATGAATAAATAAATGACTGAATGAATGAACAAATAAAATTAATTTTCAAATAATAAATTTGGGGCGAGATTTCCTCCCCAAATGATTCCCAAATATTTTTCCCAAAATGATTGTTGACAATTCCATTAGGTAAATATGGGTTGGTCTAGGCTTAATAACCTAATCCTGACAATCTCATCACTAAAGACAGTATTGCCATTTTTAAAGTTATCAACATTTCAGTATAATAGTACACAATTTATCTAGTGTTTTATGAAGTTTATTTTTGGCATCCAACAATTGAGCAAACAACATTTTTTGATAATTATTTTTTGACCAGAGTATTTTTCAGAAAAAATATTTGATGGAAAAACGTAGATCAGAACCCAATTCAAAGCCGCTCTCCAAATATTTTTTATTTCTTCTTTTAACCCTTTCAATGTTGAGGCTAATTTCGCCCAAAGCACAAGGACACAAAGATTTCTGAAAACCATCTAAACCCTGTCGTGTTGGTATTCATTGAATAGCTCTCGCGGAGTACTCAGATGAGTACCCATGTGCTAGGGTTTCAATCATTTTCAGGGTTTTTGCATAATTCTATAATGGCCAAATAAGCCACCAGCAGCATAAGGGTTAGATTATGTTTAAAACTGTCATAGGTCCAGGTGATAGGTTTCTGGAAGATCTCCAGGTATGAGATGGTTCTGAGCAAGCATCATTTGCATTGGTCGATCATCAAGCTAAGCCAATAGTGTTTTGGGGAAGGTTACACCTAGGATAAAGCGTCAGTGTCATTCAAATCACTGACTGATACTGTATACATAACTGGTATATTTTACAGGCATTTAATTTTTGTGCTCCCCATGATAGCGCCAAAATAACATCCTTCAAATAAATATCGTGCTTTGTATCTGCTTTGTTTGAGTGCTTAAATGTGTGAATTTAAAGTAGCACAAATACCCTTCAACAGGGCTGTAAAGCAACATTTTCAGCACACTAAATTAAAGCTGTATACAGTACATATACAGAGGTCAGGTATTGGGAGGGGGGGGGGGGGGCAAAGGGAGTAAAAATACAAATGAATTCAGTAGTGTTGAAATAGTAAAAGAAATGCTGAAAACATGAAATTGATAGACTTTATTCAAATCTTAAAATTACAAGATTGTTGTTTCATAAATAAAACAGTTTGGGACCTTGACAGTGATTAATGATATGATTTTGTTTTTATTTATACTAATTCATCACCAACCCATTAATGAATAGTGCTCTGAGTGGTAGCTGTATCCAACAAAATATCACTTTTTATACCAGGATAAATTTCCAAAATCTAAGATTGTTTTGTTCAATAGAATATGAGAATTGCTTCCCACACTAATCAATTTCAAATGATTCCTTTAAGTCGAATAAGTGTTTAGGTATGACTTATCACTTGGTAATAACCATTTGGTATTATTGGGCACTCTGAGCATTAATGGGCTAAGATAAAATATCTACCGCCAACAGTCAATACAAAACACAGTAATCATTTATTTTTATACTACTTATAAAGCAGTGGTCAGCAGGGAACACAATTAAATTAGCTCCTGCACTTATAGCTTTTCATCATCACTCAATCTCTTTCATTCCTTCTAGCTAGAAATTGGCACCTTTAAAATATTCACGGTACAATATTTCCTTTATGATACAATATCTTAAAGATATTTTTAACGATACTACCTGCCTCTCAGGGACCTAATTTTGTTAAATTAAGCACCGTAAGCTTAAAAAAATTCAAAAATAAAAAGCAAAATACCTTTGTGCATAGTTGTGTTTTGTAGCAATTATGTAAATTTTCTTACACTTTGAACGTTAACGATACTATACAATACAATACTTAACTTTTTCGATACAATACAATATGCCGATTCAATATTGATATTGGTATCGTATTGAGTACCAGTAGCAATCCCTAGTTTTAGCTACTGATTTCATTATGACTGTATCTCTAGTATAGGTATGCTCGCCTAACAATTGCATCGCTTGAGTGTCCAAAAACACTATTCCCCAACGATACCCATATAAGTTCATGTCTCTTCATTCATTTGTTCTAGATATCAATTTCATTTTAACTGTGTTTTTATTATAGGTAAGCTTGCCTAACAATTGCATCTTTTTAATGTCCAAAAATACTACCCCAAGCGATACCTATATAAGGTCATCCCTATATCCCTTCATTCATTCATTTGTCGGAAAAATCAATTTCATTATAACTGTATTTCTAGTATAGGTAAGCTCAACTAACAACTGCATCTCTTGATTGTCCAAAATACTACCCCAAGCGATACCTGTATAAGCTCATCCCTATATCCCTTCATTCATTCATTTTTCGTATATATCAATTTTATTGTAACTGTATATCTAGTATAGGTATGTTAATCTAACAATTGCATCTCTTTAGTGTCCAAAATATTACCCCAGGCCATACACATATAAGCTCATACCTCTATCTCTTCATTCATTAATTCTAGCTCCTGATTTTTTAAAGCTGTATTCATATTATAAGTAAAGCAAACCTAGCAATTGAATCTCATGATTGTCCAAAGATTCATCTCTCAATATCTTCATAATTCATTCTGTAAGTCTCGGACATATGCAGAGAAAATTTGAATTACAATTACCTTCTTATTTTTCAATCAAGGAACTAAGCATTTACGAATATACTTTATAAAACTATAAGAAAAAGTTTTACATCTTGTAGATATAGTTAGAACATATGTGCGCTTTGTGTATGCAGAGGTCATAGATAAATTGACAGCTGGTAAAACAGAGGGTATTTCTTTACACAACCTAGTGACTATCATAAATTCTCGGAAATTTAGACCACCCAAGGAATTTGGGCCACTATAGTAATTATTTTGCAAAATATCTATCGGGAAATATGGACCACCCTTGATCATTCACTGGTAGCTATTTCACAAAGTATGGACAACTATTACTCTGCGTTGTCAGTATTTAAAAAAAAAATTGGCTTCCCTCAACCCTTAAAAATTGTAATTAATAAATAGTGTCCAAAATTACAGAGAATTTATGGTAGTGCTCTGTCAGTCTGCGGCCCAGGTTATCATAATTTGCTGGTGGGATCTTCAGGTAGCTCCACCATGATCTTGCCAATGCTTCTCTGTGTGTAGAGATGCTGAAATAGAAAACATAACCAGTTAACCCATGCATGATTAAAAGTTCCTCTCAAAATTGTTGTCTGGATCTTTCATACTTTTGATAATAACTGAAGATTTAAGAATAATTTTACAAAACATTTGAAGGAGAGTTGTTGCTTATGTTATAATTAACATTTTGCCAAATATTTTCCGAATTCCAAATCAATTATGCTTTAATCTGAAAAAAATCACCAAAATTGACAGGCTGCTTTTGGCCACAGCAGGCATCAATAGGTTAAGGAATGCTCCTATTTTTTCCTCTTACACATAGAGAGTTAAAACATTTGACATTCAATTATTTATGACTGTTGGCTGACACAAAATGGTATCATTTTGATTTTAAATTCAGGTAATGGATGGGTTTTAAAAGAATGAACCATATTCGTGCTAATTATCTCTTTGATAGTTCAAAGTTGGAACCGCCTGGAAAAAGATACAAATGACAATGACAATGTGCAATGAATTTTGAAGAATTCCATTCTTTCTAAGTATGATGTAGATTTTTAGGAAAGAATGAGCATCAAAATCCAAGCAAGGAACACATTCTTTGTGATCGGATGAAGCCAAATTTTCCTAACTATTTACATTGGTATATAAGATCATTGTGATATAAGAATAGTATAATAATGCTTGTTTTATAATATATCTTTATCATGTATAACCTGCCTAGAAGAAGGCAATCTAATTTGTTACATTTTTCTTGCATACACATATATTCTATGTGTGATGTTGGGAGTCAGGCCTGACCCATGGAGAAATGAATAAAAATGGTTTAGAAATAAAAAGTTTCCAAATGTTCTAACAATATCACTGTACAACCTCAAATATCTCAACCTTTGTAATACTCACCTCAACAGCATCGTAGACTTTGTCTATACCGATGAAGGGACCTTTTGGAGAGTTCTCGCCTTTGTCGATAAAGACTTTGATTTCACCATTGTGCAGCATGTGAACAAGTTTTGGGAGGTACTCCCTGATTTCATGTACAAATCCAAAGAGGAAGAATCCACGAATACTGGCTGACTTGGACAAAATCTACAAAAAATATTGAAGATTAGTATAGTAGAACAGTCCAAAATATAGTCAAACCTACTGAGAACACCATTTGAAAGAGAATGCCCATAAAATCATTGTAAAATTACACCAAGGGCAAATATATATTATATCTGTTAGTTAAGATTTCCTGTATTTAAAAAAAATGCTGGAGTCCTTTCACAAGTCTGATTAGCCTAGCTTTCTAGGCTGCCATGTGTATTTTTCTGTCATGTTTTTTTTCTGTTAGCAGGCACCAAATAGTTTAGGTGGGCAGAGTGGTCGATTTAGTTAACACTTATCTCACCAGGGGAATATAGGATTTAGGTATGACAAACATCCCTAGAGATAGGAGGAGCAGGTGGTGCCATCTATCCACCATACCTGGTACTACACCACACTGCTTGATCAGCACAGAAGGGAATGTCTACTTTTTAGGGACTAGGAACCTAGTCTACCATCTGACTTAACGCATTTATGCCATTTGTGATTACCGTATTTGCCCGATTAAGGGCACTGTCTTGAATAAGCGCATCCCCCCTATTTTTCGCCGATTTTGGGGGACCAGCAAGAGCCAAAGATCGTCTCCTCATGTTAAATTTCCTCCCAGAAGTAACCCAAACCAAATCACACACCTTTCTTCTTGCCTTGTAACACCACGATTGGCACTCATTGGGGGGAGCGGTTATACGAATGTTTGACAAAACCCCTGCTACAGAAAAATTTCCCAACTTGCACCTGCACGGTGCGCTTAATCGGGCGAATACGGTATTGATCTGTCTGTGTAACCAGACCGGCTGATATTCACAATGGAGCAAACATGTACTTACCCTGGCTGGAAGTGTAGACAGAGTTCTAGATGGCACATACCCTCTTTCCTTCTCATACCCTGATATATAACCTATTACTATCAATCGACCATGTTGGGCTAATCTACAAAAGAAGGCAAAATGACAAGTAGTGTAAATACGTAACATATGTATATCCATGGTATAATCAAATACCGTATTACCCCGCATACAACACGCACCCCATAGATAATACGCACCCCCTCCCCAAGTCCCTTTCCCATATGTAAAATACAATGCCCTGTTTATAACACGCAGGCGGAGTTGGGGAGTGGGAATCTTGACCCAAGTACCGTAACCCGTGTTGACTCATATAATTAGAGGCTTAAATCGTACTGTGTTTATAGTGCTCAGAATCACTGTGCAAGTGATACCAATTAACAGTACGGGAAAAGTCTATTTTCAAACATGATCTGATACGTCCAGGGTATCAGAATGGCAATCATCATAACGTCGTCATGGTGACAGGCCAATAGACAATAGGAACCCACCAAAGTATTTTCGACCATGCCCCACACGTCTATAGAATGGCTGTAAAAATGTTCTGGTTTATGTACCCGTTGATAACACGCACCCCCTCCTTAACGTAGGTTCTGCAGTGTATAAAAGTGTGTGTTGTATGCGGGGTAATACGGTACAGGTTTAGATAAGGATGTTATCACTGATGGTAGTGGCTGTTAAACCTATTTCTTATGTTTAAAATTTTCACAATAAGATACAATATTGTAATTTCCTTAAAGATACAATATCTTAACAAAATATCATCTTAATGATACAATATCTAACAATATGTTTAACAATACTGTCCTCTAAAATTTTCACAATAAGATACAATATTGTAATTTCCTTAATGATACAATATCTTAACAAAATATCATCTTATTGATACAATATCTAACAATAATTTTCACAATACTGTCCTTTAAAATGTTCACAATAAGATACAATATTGTAATTTCCTTAATGATACAATATATCTTAACAAAATATCATCTTAATGATACAATATCTAACAATATCTTTATAATAATACTGTCCTTTAAAGTGTTCACAATAAGATACAATATTGTAATTTCCTTAATGATACAATATCTTAACAAAATATCATCTTAATGATACAATATCTAACAATATCTTTAATAATACTGTCCTTTAAAATGTTCACAATAAGATACAATATTGTAATTTCCTTAATGATAAAATATCTTAACAAAATATTATCTTAATGATACAATATCTAACAATATTTCTAACAATACTATCCCCCTCCCAGGGACCTAACTTTGTTAATTTTAGCACTGTCAGCTTCAGAAATCTCACTAATAAATAGTAAACTGTCTTCATGCAGAGACTTTCAGGTAGCAGTCAAGTCAATTTCATGTCATTAACCCATTAATGCTTAAGAGTAACTACTGAAATAGTTGTATGGATCTAAGTCACTTTTGACAATAACCTTGAGTTTGAGAATGGTTTTACAAGATATTTGAAGGAAAGTTAAAGGTAATGTTCTGATTGACAGTTCTCCATCAAATATTTCCCAGACTTTACTTTTGCCTTCAAAATATCATTGAAATTGTGAGGCTGCTTTTGGCCGCTGTGAGTATTAATGGGTTCAGGAGTAACAGTATTATAAATCTTAATCAATATTACAGTTTTTCCTATTGGATATTGGTAGTTGGTATTGTATTGAGTACTGATACTGACTCCTACTTTTATTTTTGAAGCAAGCATTTTAAAAACTGTTTTTCTCAAATTTGGGTGAAGGTTGCAAAAAATTAGCTGTTTTGCTTACAAACACTTGTAAAGCAAAATATAATTCTTGAAACTTTTGGGAATCTTATGCAGAGGACCTTAGTCATATGTTCCTTCTTAAACATGAATAAAGAAAGAAAAATACTGGCCAAGTTCTTTTTAAATCTGCTACGTTTGTTTTCTTTGCTTCATCTATATACTTACCTGTTTACACATATATCAAACATATCTCCTCCGATAGACTCATAGACGACATCTAGACCTCTCTGGAATGAAGAAGGGTTCGAATACAAACATATTTTCTGAGATATTACTTAGACACAATCACAATTAATCTTAGCATGGTTAAACACTCTTTCTAGCACCCTGTATCACCAGTAAATAAAGCGGATACATGAATACAGTGAAGTAGACCATTTACAGAATGGTTTGTATATCAGTCTTTGAATCTTATTCATAAAATGTGTTTTCATTAAAAAAACAAAGTATCTATTTTTAGCATATATGAGCTAATATCACTACTAATATCACTACAAAACATCATCATTAATATAATAACTATCTAACCAATTATGACCAGATCATCATCATTCTACTCATCATCACCAATAGTACATAATCATCATCATCATCATCTGAAATACTATCAACCATAAAGTCGCTGAATCTGTCATCAATTCCATTACTGATACTACATTTATCATCATCATCATTTATCATCATTACTTTATTCTAATACAATTATCATGATCATCAATACACCCACCAACAAATTTGGCATGATTATCAAAATAATATCATCATTACCATCATAATCATCATCACCATCATCATCATAATTGATATTCCAAAAATAGTATAAAGAGTACAATACTACCACTACCAAAAAAGACATAGTTGAAATGAATTACTGTTTGCCAGACTTTACCCTGATGACACTAATTAAAATGATAATAACTCTCCCTTCTGAGGTTTAAAAAATATCAGGACACAGCACAAAAAATATTGAATCTGAGCTTTTTAGAAATCCCTAGACAAACTTACCGGATATTCTGTCTTCAAGACCTCATTCAAACTCTCTTTCTTATAGTTGACAGGCCGATCGCATCCAATGCTCTACAATAGAAATAAAATAGGATGAACTTACACCAAAGAGGTAGAAACTAGGGAGATGCAACGAGGGGTCAATTATCGTACAATCTCTCAGGGCCTAGTGCGCAGTAGATGCACATGGTTGTTGCCCAGCACAACCAACACATCTGCATTTATGCCTGTTCCCTGCATATCTCTTGCACATATTGGCTGCAAGCAGGGTATATCAGTTGATCGCCTGTTGTGACGTGTACCCCAGGTCAAGTTGCAGCTATGAGCTTAAGGCTACGACTTACTTTAGACTTAACTTGATTATGAGTGGGTAAGTGCAATTATTTTTGAGATAAAAGACATGGCTTACATGAAATCTTTAAAAAAAATTATTACTAAGATCAATTAAATATTAAAACAGGCGATTAAAAATGAAAATAAAAAAGAAAAAATACACACAGCTGTACCTTAATACAGAGTTCAATTTAAGAGGTGCATTATCAAGATTTCAGTATCTTTCAATCAAGTTCATTTTTTGATTCATTACAGGTATCAATTTTTCAAATATGAATTGTAGCTTATAAGTATATCAGCCACCTTTTTTAAAAATCTTTTTACTGACCTTTAGAAACTCAACCTTGTCATCTGAGGAGCAAGTCCCTATAACATGGCACCCATGATTCTTGGCTATCTGCACCTGAAAGAAAATAAAAGGATAGATACAATTTGGTCCTTCGCTGTATGACAAATGCAATATAGACATAAAGTACTACCTAGCACATAAAAAATCTGGCTTGTAAGGCATGACAATTTGAAATCAAAATACATGTAGAGGACAATTGCTGGATAGGATCTATAAACTCCGAAAGGTAGACATTTGAACAGTCACCAATAGCCAAAGAGTCCCCCAAAATGCACAATTCTTTGACCATACATAATTTGAGGATCGCTACTAGTTTTCAAAGGCATGTGTAATATTCATTTATACTAAACAAGGTCTCTCAATTCTGGACATAACTCTTTAAATAGTGATAGTTGAGAAGATTCCAAAGAGAAATAATTAGATACAACAAAGGTCAAATCCTCCAAATATTACATAATCAAGGTACCTTAATGTGTCAGAAAATTTGAATACTCTCGATGTGAATGGGTTCACATTTGTTTGAAATGCAAGTCTCCCTCCAGAAATAATCATACTTACTGCAAACTGTCCTGTACCACCAGCAGCAGCTAAAAATAGGGCAAAGGTCAAATCATATTACAGATGTGTATTGCATTTTATGAAAATGGTACTTTTTTGCCACCCTGAGTATTAAACATGATACTTGCATTGTTTCAAATTTCAATAAATACTGTAATAATAGATCAGTTCAATATGTTGCATCACACATGGGACATGACAGGCAGTTCCCAGTCCCTATATACATATCTCTATCCTAAGTTATTTTAATAAGTATTGTGGTACAGGCTATAAGTGCAATAGCATGAATGGGTTAAACTTTAGTCTTGTGTAATTTCATAGCATACTCTCTTCCAAAGTCCTCTTAGTTACTTGACATACCTAGGGAGGGTTAATCAAGCCGTACCTTACCTATGAAACTTAACCTCCCTTGTCAAAATATCACTTTTCTCTGAATTCGCCAAAAAAGGTAACCCCAATCTTTTGAAATATTACATACCAATTTCAAATGGTGAGTATCTTTCACATACCTGTCACAAGAACTGTTTCTCCCTTCTTTATTTCTCCTATCTGTGAAGCAAACAAGAGAGTATAAGCAAAGTGGAGAAGAAAGTTATTTACAACAAATTCAACAATGACAATCTCAAACTGCATCTCAACAGAGAGGATGACTGGAAATTTTGGATATTGCCATGTCAAAAATCAAAGCTGCTTAAATTGCTGTTTAATTTGCTGACTTGGTTGAATTTTAATTTTTTTTATTAAAAATAAATTAAATGTAATGTCAAATTTGTAACTCTAATCTCTATCTAGAAGCAGGAACTGAACATTGATTCCTTTTAAACCACATCTGTTTCAAACAGAAACTAGAATGTAAGTATTTTTCCACAATGAATGTCTCCCCTGCTGGGATAATGGGAAGTTTGGAACTGAAGGAATGGAACTTTACATGAACCCCTGAACTATTTCTGGTATGAAATGCATAGTTTGGGAGTCCCTGGAAACATAGATAATATAAGTACATACTAGTTACTGTATTGAACATTTTGTTGCAAAAAATTGATTCAATGATTTAACTAAAATGATACAATTGTGGCAAAAAGTTTATTCAACTTGTATGTACAAAGTATATATTTTATTGCAATTATGTTACAATCTAAGGTCATCCAGCATAGATTTTCATCATAAACATCTCAACTGGAATGCAATAAGGAAGGATCTCTGAAAATATGGCAAACACCAGAGAAAAGATCTCTGGCAGGGAAAACTATGCTAATGAGTTGTATGTTACCGATATTGACAAAACCATATATTTAACAGCTTGCTTTCTTTTTTCAAAATTGAATCAAACTAAAAAAGTTTTATCATTATTATTTTTTTTTGGGGGGGGGGGGGGGGGGGTGGGGGGGGAGGGAATGACTACATTATTTCTGTTGTGCTTACCTTGTCCAGACTTATAGCTGCTGTGAGACCGCTGACCAGCAGTGGAACATACTCGGCCTTTGCTGTAGGAACTGGGAATGCCTGCTTTTCTCTAACCAACTAAAAAGAAAACGGTACATATATCAAGGGGTAGAAGGAATTCTTACTGGGCCATAGTCTTAGCCAGAAGGGCGTCTGGGCGTCTTTTGGACATCCAAATCCCCCCTCAGGACTTGTGATAGGAATCGGCTCGGATTTTCATGATCGCTCATCCGTTCGAAACAACCGATCGATGATCGATCATAATCGGTTGCGCACACTATTTCCACGGCTAAGTAATATTTCAGACATTTTCTGGTACTGTTCATGGCAAAAAACTTAGTCAAAATATGTGCTGTTTATTTCAATCATAATTGATGCCAAATTTTGGGATTGATTAATCGAAATCGAAACCCTTTCGATCCGATGATTGATTATAATTGATCATCGGCTTATCTCTACTCAGGACACCCAAATCTTTTGGAAAGTAATTTCTTAAAATGTAAATTTCAAGCATACAGTTTACGTTTTTTTACCTCAGTATAATTTCCATGACATTGTATAATGATTTTATGCCTAATTTTAATGAGTAAATACATGTTTGTGTTTGTTTTTTTATCTCAGTATATTGTTGGCTCCCTTGAAAACTAGGATGCCCAAAAATTCCACAATTTTCAATTTTGGACACCCACGGGCCAGTTTCTAAATCCTGGCTAAGACCCTGTTCTGGACGATAACTTAATTTCTCAAAGAGATGGATATTGTGAACTACAGGTCAAGTCAACGCATTTAAGTGATTATGATAGATCTCATGATTCTCAAAATAAATGATGAGAGATGAATCATGGTCACTTTAAAGATGTCTATCATAAAATCAATGACTATTTTTTGAAATATTCTTTATCTCATAACAAAAGATATGAGTAGTTACCGAAGTCCCCTTTAGAAAAGGGCTGTGCTAAATAGGTATTCAGCTTTTGATCTGAGTTTAATCAATGTTTGATGCATCACTGCTTAAATACAAGTTCATGGTTGTAGTCTGAATAAATTGTCGTCCCCCTTTAAAAATAGGACAGCACACGCCCTAAAGTTTTTAAGTCCTGGCTAAGACTCTGCTTATCAAGGAAATCTAGATATATGGATAAAACTAAGTTCAGTTATCTTTAAACTTAAATCTGGAGTGCTCTGCGAAAAACACTGCCTAGCCCCAAGTCACTAGTAACTGCCTCACTTGCCCTGCCTTGAATTCAAACCTGGGCAGTGGTGACGGAGAGCTAACAGTCAGTGACAACCCCTTAGGCCACTTGCCGTGGTTATCAGACCCTGCCCCTTATCCAGGTACTGAATTCAACAGATTTCACTGTACTAAGTAGAGCTAAGTAAAGCTTTGAGCTTACCAGAAGTTGTAAGCTTACCATGTATTCAGAAAAAGCACCATTCATCATGTAGGCTACAGACTGCCCAACTGACACAAACTTGCAGGCTGAGCCAGTGGCTACCACTTCACCAACACCCTGTAAAAATAACAAAAAGCGAAAAAATAAAATCCAATCATTAATTGAAAATTAATGATCAAAATGGGCAATCTATCATTTGAAAATATATAGATTATTAATAATACAAAAAAAAGGATTTGTTTATTGATTAATTTCAACTAGAAAATACACTCTTACTATCTACAGACCAAAGTTTTATGAATAATTATTCTCCATTAAGACATGCATTAAGACATACATGTGCAACTGAAATATCATTGAATTGCATGGAAGATGTCAATGAATAGCATGCTCAGCATAGACTGAGTTTTATTACTTTCAAAATTCAAGTACATGGTAAAAATAAATGAAATAAAAACATACCTCAAAACCAGCTTCAAATGGTGGCTTTTTGGAAGGATCATAACGGCCTGCACTAAAATTAATGTCTGAAGCATTGATTCCCATAAACCTGAAACAAGAAAGGATATATAGGCCTATATATATATATGCAGATGTTCAGTTTTAAAACCACAACCATCTAGGGATGACTAAACAAAAACAAATCAAGTCAAAAACTAGCTTGAACTTAATTGGTATTATTGCGATTGTTGACATGTTTTTTGTTTTGTTGAAGCAGAGATGTAGATACGAGGCAGGTTCTGTGAGAGGCGAATTTCCATTAGACCCAGTGTGCAATTGATGCATAAAGATGTATGCCCTGTGTGATTAACACACCTGTAGTGTAATCAGTGCTGCACTCAGGTCAGTAACACTTCCAATGTTGAGGCTACTTTGGTCCAAAGCACAAGGACGCAAATATTTTTGAACATCATCTAAACCCTGTTGTGTTGGTATTCATTGGATAGCTCTCACTGAAAACTCTCAGGTGAATACCCATTTGCCAGGGTTTCAGTAATTTCTCAGGTGTTTTTTGCATAATTTTGTATTGGCCAAATTAGCCACCAGCAGCATAATTAAGGGTTAAGGAAAGGCCTTTTGAATATGATACAGCTATGACCTGTAAACCAGGCCGTGCGCCGGATCAGTAGGCCACAAGTAAATGGATGTTATCTTAATCTGAGGTAGCAACGTAATAGCTGGACTGTACCTGGTTCTGATCAGAAGGTCCTTGGGTCCTGGTTTAAGCATGGGTACAGTTACGAGATCCACAATGTCTCGAAACTTGGTTCCCAACTCCTTCACAATATATCTGCGGAAACTACTGGGAATCTTTAATCCAGCCATCTTGGTATCTGTGTCCTTCAAAATAAAATGCAGTGCAACTGTGTAAATAAATATTGTGCCTCAAGTATTCACATTTTGCTGACTAATGGTCTGATATGACCTTTATGTCTTAATTTATGACTTTATTTTTTAGCAAAGTCACCCTCTGACTTTCACAGATTGCACTTAGAATAGTAATTAATGACTCTAAAAAATGAAAATATATGTCATACCATTTTAGTCTCCAACTCCTCAATATTGTTCTTTGATTCTTCCAAGACTGGCCAACAGATCAATAATCAATAAAATCAATTACTAGTAATTGACAATATGTGATTGACAATTTAACACTTCAAAATGCATAAACTAACAGTTTTCTGATGTGACATCTATCCTCCTAGATCTACAGTCAAGAAATGTATCCCTTTGAACTGATGCACTAAGTTATCTGAATCCTTAGATAAACCATTTACCTTGATGTGTTCACTTCAAAGTTCAAAGTTCCCTGAAAGGCATGAAACCCATGTTTGTACAACCTCACTTCCGCTGTGAAAGATGATGACGAATTTTAACCAATCAGCGTCGAGCTTCCCAGTTTGCCCGTATGAACTACAACATGACTGCCGGGGGAAACTGATGCTCGACTTTGATCCAGAAAGAAAATTGACAGATGGTCTCAGGACGATGAGTACTTTATTTTAACTGTCAGTAGAATCATTAAGGTAAGTTATGCAATGTTTAAACCAAAGGCATAATGGTATTTCTAAAAGCAAGCTCGGTAATCGTGCCTGCAGCGTTGATAAATATTGGAATTGGCTGTGGCCAGTCAGAACACTGTCACTGTCAGTGTCACACACTGTGCACCATTTTCCCTGTCAGTACAGGTCGCTGTCATTGTTTGACTTGACAGTGCAATAGCTATTCTGACATTTCTGCAAGTGTCATTATGCTGGATGCTTGGGATGGGTGGTCACGTCGAAGATGAGTGTGTGGCCTTCATGACCTAGGCTTAGCCTGCAATGTAACTCACTAACTGAACCATTGGATTGTATTTGTAACTATACTTCTATAGTCTGTCTGACTTGAGTTTGGCCATAGGCCCTTGCAACAGTCTGAACAAAAAATGAAAATAAAGATTTATTGTGGTGTTTACGTTGATTACTGTTGTCACGCCCTCCCCCCCCCCCCCCCCCCCAAACTGACTAAAGAGCGAAGCGAAGGTATAAAGCAATTGAGGTGCCAGAAAAATCACCTCGCTGAAACCACAAGAAAATGTATGAAATAACTACTTATTACGGTCTCAAATGGTAATGTATCAACTCCTTTCACAAACACACAAATTTGGGGTGCTACTGTTGACTAAAAAGTGGATTTTGACGGCCCTAAAGTCCTGATCAAGATGGCCCAAGACACTTCCATGCCAGTAATTTTTGGCCGCTCGGAACTGTCAACATTATACGGGCATTCTGATTGGTTAAAAAGAGTAGTTCCGCACTAAATGTTATTTCTTGTCGTACATTTATTTATTTTGACATTGTAGGAAAAATGCCTGGCAAACTGAAGGTGCGAATTTTGGCAGGTCGTGACCTGCCGATTATGGACAGGGTCAGTGACCTCACAGATGCTTTTGTGGAAGTAAGTGTAAAATGGTTGTTTTGTTTTCATATTGTAGAAAAGAAAATTAATCTGATGTGCAAATTAACCCAATTTGTGATTTTGGATTTTTTTGAGATTTTTTATTCTGAAAAGCTAATATTGAAGGTTAGTATTCTAATGACAGTAATAGTATATCCGACTTTCCTTATACCGAACTGACCCCACTTGGTTTGTTCGGTAGAATTAACCTCGCAGATTAATTTCCTATTTTACAGTACTCAGTGGGATTAATTAATGTTGTTTGACTGCATTTATTTTGATTCTTCTTCCTTAAGTGTCGTTTAGGCTTCTCATCAGTTCATAGTTGTGTTATACTAATATTTCAGAGACCTCATGATGTTTTGATAAATGGTTACACTGTTATACCTTTAGGAAAGACACTATACTATGTACAGTATGAAAGCATATGATATCTATTGAACTTTTTGTTCTGAACAAAGTTTATTCTATCTTTGTAAATTGAATTGGGCTAAATGCTATTCAGATGAAAAGACAGAGAAGTGTACAAATCAGGCAGTGCAGACATATCTGATTTACATTTTTTGTTTCATGCTCACTTGTTTATGTCATACCATGAATATTTTTTGGAATTTTTTAAGATCCGGTTTGGAAATTCCACCTACAAGACAGATGTATGTCGAAAGTCTCTTAATCCACAATGGAACTCAGAGTGGTTCAGATTTGAGGTGAGTGTAATCTTGAGTTGTTCTGACTAAAAATGAATTTTAATTGATAATATATCCCCCTGAAGTGCAATTCCTTTCTTTCTTGAAAATGATATTAAATCTTGCTTTTAACTAACTTTTTTCAATCATTTTTCTGAGTAGTAAGTATGTTTTGAAGACTTAGGGCGTAAATGGGTTAAATATCATTTATGTTACCAATGCTCTATATTATAGTAATATAATACTTATTTTTTTCTGGTCTGATTCCCAAAATGTTAAACTGAAAGAAATGTGATGGTATGAATTGATGTTGATATGGAATATTAGGCCTGAAAGTTTGCTTTTGTTTTTCTAGGTTGATGATGAAGATTTACAGGATGAACCATTGGAGATAAAGTAGGTGTTTACAGAGTATAAACATAATGTTTATAAATTGAATTCTAATTAGATTAATTCTAATACTTTGTATTGGCCCTGGATGTTTCAAAGACTTTCCTTTTAAAGGTAAATTGCTGCACCCTTCAAATGGAAAGAATGTAATAGAATTGTGATTAACTTCAAGCAGGAAATCAGTAAATGAACATGGAGTGCATAACCTTTTAGATTTGCAAGTTTCTTACCATCCCTCTCCATATTTGCATATGTATGCATTGAAATAGTTTAGTAACCTGGCTACCAACAAGTTATTAAGCAGAATATTACACAGGCAAAACATGTTTAAGGCCTCACCATTTCTTTTCTCTGGTCAAATAATTTTGAGGAATTGGTGACATTGTTTTAAAATTTGAATCCTTAGATAAACTTATTATCATTATAGATGTTTGTAGCCAAAACAACTAAAATTGTAATAAAAAGTCAAATAAATACTTGTTTTTTCAGGGTTTTAGATTATGACACATATAGTGCTCATGATGCCATAGGAAAGGTCTACATTGATCTCAACCCTCTTCTAGTCAAGGACGGCGCGGCGGTCATCAGCGGCTGGTTTCCTATCTATGACACCATGCATGGTAGGTTTACTCAGGCTTAAATTGCAATTGTTTCCAGCCTAGAAACCTTTTCATTGAACTTAACCCTTCCATGCTGAGACTGCGTTTGATCAAAGCAAAATTACGCAAAGGTTTTTGAAAACCATTGAAAACCTTTGCCTGAGTACCCAAAGCTCTCCCTGAGTACCCAATACCCATGAAATCGTGAAATATTTTAAGGAGAGTTCTAGTTTGGGTTTGCTTCGACTCTCATATAATTTTCTAGAATGTGTGAGAAAACTTATCGTAAAAATTATAGTCATTTTACCTACCGGAAAGTTTAAAAAAAAGAGATAAGATAGAGATTGATAATTAGTCTTGGAATTTTTTCTTTGCAGAAACAAATACCAGGTAAACTTTGTCTGCGGGTAGTCCACTTGACATTTTGCTGATCACTTTTCAGGTATAAGGGGCGAGATCAATGTTCTTGTCAAGATCGAGTTATTCACAGACTTCAACAAGTTCCGGCAGTCATCGTGTGGCGTGCAGTTTTTCAATGGTATGTCACAAAACAATTTATTTTCTTGGATGTGCCATTAGCTAATAATTTTCAACTCACATTTCAACTTCACATTTCAATTTCTTTATGGTATCTTCTGCATTTTTTCACTAGGTTAAAATGCAGATATATCATTTTTGGTAAAAGCACAACATGGTAATTTTGCATTTATTTGGACTTCTTTGATTTTTGTACATTTCAATTCTAAAAAAAGACAGCTTAGTTTGCAAGAGATGTTTGACATTTCTTAAGAAACGCTAATTTGATTAGCCCAATTGGTCTGATCATCTCTGTGTAATGCTAGCACAGTAAAAATCTTTCAAAGTAAAAACCTTTGATTTGTAAACTGTGTCATCCTCTTATTTGAACATAATTGTCCTACCAACAACTTTCCTTCAAAAAAATGTAAAATCACTCATCATCCCAAAGATATCAAAAGTATCAACGATGCAGAGTCAATTTCTAGCGAAACTCATGCATATAAATGAGTGAATTTCTTTCTATATTTTTGCTATAGTTGCTGGTGTTCCTAGTGGCCACAAGGTGGCAGCGATACATGGCTTCGTGGAAGAGCTAGTCGTCAACGATGATCCAGAGTATCAGTGGATCGACAAAATCAGAACACCAAGAGCTTCAAATGAAGCAAGGCAGAGACTTTTCTCAAAACTATCAGGTTTGTACAAGAGATAAAGACCAGAAATAAATAGCAAGAACATCCCTTTGAATAATATCAAACATGACTAAGATTAATGTGGTTGATACCCCTCTCGCTTTTAACAGGGGCTAATACTTTTAGTTATCCTCTTTGTAAAATTGGGATACGGCCTGATGTCTGCGAGAAGCCAGCCATCGCAATAATAACATTGACAAATAATGTAAAGCAATGTTAGAACTGCGATATAGTCCAGCACAACAAAGAAATTGACTAATCAGCTGCTAGTATCAGAGTGGAGCTATGATGATAGAATGTGATATCTGAGGTTAGTGATTCTGAGTATCAGATTGTTAGTCTGTGTCTCTGTGATCAATTAGAAAATGCCTTTGATCTATGTTAACTGTATAAGCAGGGCTCTTGTTTTGTTGAGGCATAGATGTGAGGATACCATGCACTAGAACTAATCAAAATATAACCAGTACATGGTAGATGACTTTAAAAAGCTGAAGGAACTTTTCAGAAAACAAGACATGATACTTGTTTATTGAGAAATCAAAAATGATACATAACATTTTGCTTAAGTTTTGCTACATCAAAATGACTGCCTTAAGAAATTAAGAAAGACCCCAAGGCTTTTAATTTTGTATGGATAAAACATTTCATATCAAACTGATTAATACAGTAATGAATGATGAATATTTTACTTTCAGGTGAACTACAGAGGAAAATTGGTCTGAAAGTTTTAGAAATGGGAGGCAATGCAGCAATCTCGTGAGTTGAATAATCATCTGATAAATATCAATGTATCTTTATAACAAAGCAATATCTTAAGAAGTATTTGAAGAAAAAATGTTTATACTCTTCAGGTTTTATAATCCCTTTGTATCAAAATGTTTTTCAAGTACTACTGATCAAGTATGTGCACTCCTAATATACACACTTCTGGTCAAACCAGTGAGACGCTTGATGAACTGAGAATTACGCACTGTATACAACTTTAATTTGGAGTGCTAGAAATTTCGGTTTACAGCCCTGCTGGAGGGTATTTGCGCATTCAAGCACTCAAACTGTATATTTGATACTATATAAATATTTATTTGAAGGATGTCATTTTGGTGCTATCATGGGGACTGCGAAAATAGCGAAAATTAAATACCTGTGAAAAATACCAGTTATACAGTACTGTTCTTTACTTGTTCTAGGTATCGTCAATGCTTTGATTTGGAAGGAGAGTCTGGAATAGTGGTGCGGGCTATCGGAACCTCGGTCACCCTGACAAAGCTCACGCAGACCTCCTCCCCCAACAGTGGATCACCCAGTCGAGAGTAAGTACACACTCCAGATAATCGATTAATACAGGGTGTCCCAGAATAAATGCAATCCTCCCCTTTTCCCAATATTTTTTCAAAACATTTTAAGTAATATCAAAAATGACTTCATGGTTGAAGGATATCTTAGAGATAACCTGTTACAGGTGACATTGCTTCAGCCAATAATAGACTCAAATTTTGAGGTATCTGAAAATGTTGCTGGTGATATACATAGGGAAAAGAATTTCCCAGAACAGTGGATATCCTAGTCAAGAGTAAGTACGTACACCAGATAGTCAGTTAATAGATTTAAACAGGAATACATAGGTGAAAAGGAATTTCCTCAACTAAAATGCGATTGTTTCAGCCAACAACTGACTCAAGTTTTGAGGTACCTGAAAAAGTTGCTGGTGGAATATATTGAGAAAAGAGTTTGTTTGACTTGAACTAAGATTGTCAAAATTGATTTAAGAATCAAGTTTTGAGGCATGTGGGAAATTTGCTGGTGATTTCTATCTAGGTTGTTGAACTTCAAAGGTACTCCTGGTTCCCAGCATTTACTACTGGCTGGTCACTTTTTAGTCTAGCACCACTGTCTGGGTACGAATCCCACCCGGGGCATGTGAGAGTTGCCAGTGACTTGGGGTTAGGCGGTGGTTTTCGCTGGGTACTATGGTTTCCTCCACCAGTTGCGACTGGCTAGTCACGACTTAGCCGTAATATGGCTGAAAAAGTGACAAAAAATGAAATTCCAAATTCTAGATATTTATTCTAATCATTTGAGAAGGTGATGATAGTACAGTTTTCATTCCATTATGTCGATTGACCATGGTTTTCAAGACATAAATTGAGAATTTATAGATTTTGAACTGATTTCAAAATTTGAAGTATTCTTTTTTTTGCTCTGAAATAAATCTCATCCAGAGAAATAAATCAAATTTGCCCCAAAGAATTTGTGGTACGAAATGATGAAATGGAGCTTTGCAGTAGATGAGGGTTTTTGATTTGGAAAATGTGTAAGGTTTGTTTTTTTTATAAAATTTTTCTGGTGGTTGGGTGGAAATGAATTGATAGCAAGTCATTTTGAAGATCCAATGACTTAATTAAGATTGTTACTGGTCACTGATAGATCTTCAATCATATTTGGGAATATTGGAGACAAGGCTCTAAAAATTGCATATATTTCCTGGGAAAAAAAGCAGCGAGAAGCCTTGTCTAATATCAAAGGAAATTCTCCTATAGTTCAACTGATAATTCTCTCACTGCTTTGTGACTTCCTTGAATTTACATATATCTTCCTAACTCAAGATCTGCCTTTATAAATTATCAATGTGTACATATCTATTTACATATCACTTCTTGCTTGATGCAAAATATACAATCAGACCGCTATTTTTGTTGGAATTTTTCTCTCTGTGTTGGATGTTGTGAATCCCCTCCCACATCCCAAGCCTAACTTATGAGTGTTTATCATGATTGGAATTCCAAATGCTGCTGATTTCTATGTGTATAGGAGAGATGTTGTTTCCTTGCTTTCTGCATAGACTTTAAAAGAAAACAAAAAAAAAACAAACACAAACATAGTTATATAAAATTGAAACTCATTTTTTGCATCTGTTTTGTCTTTAATGTTAGAATTCCACCCATTTGCGTTTGTATCCCTAATATCAAAAGTACCCATAATGTTCGAGTATAATTTATCGAAGGGAATGCTTGTTTGAATGAATCAGTATAATACGGGTTATTTGCAGTAAGCCTTAAACCTATTTCAGTTGCTTCCCCATTGAATAGTGGAAGGGAGACACCTGTTTATTTAGGCCAAATTAGCATGCAAAAACATTAATGTAAAGTGGCAGTTTATTGGAATAAAAACTGGCACCTTCCAAATTGATAAAATCTAATGCAATTATTTGTGAGACATTCACAAAATACAAAATGAGCTATCCATTTCTAAAGCTCAAAAACTGTAGAATTAAAAGAAAATACTACGTGTCTCAATATTGCTTTAGGATAAAATGTGAAAGAGACATACAGATAAGTCTCTCTCTGCAAAATTAAATCATGGAATTAATACGAGAAAGAAACGTGATTAAAGTTAGTGTTAGCGAGTATAGTAGTAAATTTTTGAAAACAATGTTAATAGTGGGGCGGATAAATCAAGATTTTGGCCAAATTGTGCACTTTGGGGTGCAAGCATGAAACTTGGTACAATTATAGTTTAAGGAATGCTAAGAAAATTTGGAAGGGGACACAGGCTGTAGGTCAACCCTATGACCTATTTTTGGGCCATTTTAGGTCAAAAACGGACATTTTCAGTGATTTTGCATATGAGACACTTTCATTAAACTGAGTAGAAGCATGGTACTTAGTATAATCATGGTTTGAGGAATGCTTATAAACATTGGATGGAGACACAGGCTGAAGGTCACCCCTATGACCTGTTTTTGGGCTGTTTTAAGCCAAAAAAAGGACATTTTTGGTGATTTTGCAGATAAATACTTTCATGGATCTTGGTAGAAGCATGAAACTTGGTACAATTATGGTTTAAGGATTGCTTATAAAAATAGGAAGGGGACACACATTGTAGGTCACTGGTCTGGCCTATTTTTGGGCCATTTTAAGCCAAAATTAGTCAGAAACAGACAATTTTGAGGGATTTTGCTAAGAAAACACCTTTAATTTCAGGTTGAGGCATGAAACCTCGTACAATTATGGTTTAGGGAATTCTTATAAAAAATGGAAGGGGACACAGGCTGTAGGTCACCCCTATGACCTATCTTTGGGCCATTTTAAGCCATGTTATTTAGATATAAACTGACATTTTCTTGTCATTTTGCAAATAAAACCATTTATTGACTTGTGGGATGCATCAAATTTACAACATACATTTCCTTATGGATATGAATACATTTACAGTGATATTATTCATGCCAAATGTAACCTAAACATCACATTTTTGGGGTTAAATGAAGCAAAGATTTCCAAAAGTTAGCACTTCTTGTAATTATTATATATATTGAGTTAAAAAATAAAACTTTGAATGTGAATACTCAGTTTGGTATTTGTTTCTTCAAATGATTGAATAATAGCTCCTGACTGCCAATTTTAGTCATCATTCTACATTATATTTTAGAAATGTACTACCGGTATCTCAAAATTTCCATATTCAAAGGTTTTGACTATGATTAACAGAATAATGCTACAATGCTGTAACAGAAAAGAGCTCTTCCATGTTTGATGAGTTGAGGGTGAAACATGAAAAATGTTTTCAGAAAGGAGAGGGATGGGATTTGTACTTTGGATTAATTCTTTAGGCTTGCGTGCTATTCACAACTTTGCCTGATGGAGGTTCTAATTTTCTACAATTTCACTGCTTTAAAACTGAAATTTTCAGAGTAAGAATGCATGATTTTAGCATTTTACCTTTTTACTCTTCGGAACAGTATCTCCTACATCAGTGTCTTAGCCAGTATTTAGAAACTGGACGCCGGACGCCCTGCTGGCTAAGACCATGTTCCACATTCACAAAGAACAGTGCATTTCAGATTACCTTTGTAACATTTACACTGGCCCTGCATGCTTTTCTGCACTTACAGTAAATGAGTTCATAACACATTTCCTGAGCCTGTGCCAGATTTGCACAAAAAGATTTTCCATATCTTTGCAGGACTTAGGAGCTCTGGGTCCTCTGTGTTTGTTGCCCCCAAATGTGTCCTCCCTGGTAGGCAGCACCTATAGAATATGTTGCACAAGGGCTGTCTGTGATGGGAGAATGCTCTCTAAACAACAAGATTTCCAGGAGAAAAGGTGCTGTGTTGCAGAATTGACCCTACAAAATTCATGCCTTGATGATTTATGGTTGCTGTTTTCTCAGAAGTCACAGAGACATTTTTGTCATTAGGGAATGCTCCAGATAAAGTGTCTGACAATGCATAGTTAGTGATTGAAATGTTTGTGGTGCTGATATATGACAGAACAAAGGAATTTTGTCTATCAGGGAGGACACATTTGGGGGCAAGCAACACAGAGGGATCCAAAGCTCCCAAGTCCTGCAAAGTGAGGCTGTAAAAAAAGTTTCGATATGGAAAACCTTATTGGACTAATCTGGCATGAATTACGAACTCATTCACTGCAAGTGTAGAAAAGCATTCAAGTGCTAGTGTAAATGTTATAAAGATAGTCTCAATTGTGCACACAGGTCTTTTTGAATGTGGAGGACACAGTTCTCAAGAGTAAAAAGGTAACATGACAAAATCATGCATTCTTACTCTGAAAATTCCAGTTTTAAAAGCAGTGAAATGGTAGAAAATTAGACCCTCTATCAAGCAAAGTTGTAAATAATGCATAAACTTCATCTTATGTAATTAGTAAGGTAACCGGACATCGCTCCATCCCACCCCTCTCTTTTTTGAAATAAAAAAAAACTCATCAACCATGGAAGAGAACTTTTCTATTATTGCATTGTAGCATTATTCTCTCATTCATAGTCAAAACTTGTAATGTGGAAATGTCAAGATTGTACATTTCTAAAAATAATAATGTCAAATGATGACTAAAATAGGCAGTCAGGGGTATTATTCAATCATTTAAAGAAACAGATAATAAACTGAGTATTCACATTCAAAGTTTTATTTTTTAGACTATTATCTATACAATTCCTAAAAGAAGTGCTAGCTTTTGGAAATTTTTGCTTCATTTAACCCAAAAATTTGATGTTTAGGTTACATATGACATAAATAATACCACTTTGAATGTATTCATATCCATAAGGAAATGTATGTTGTAAATTTGATGCATACCACAAGTCAATGAATGTTTTTATTTGCAAAATGACAAGAAAATGTCAGTTTATATCTAAATAACATGGCTTAAAATGGCCCAAAAATATGTCATAGGGGTGACCTACAGCATGTGTCCCCTTCCATTTTTTATAAAAATTCCCTAAACCATAATTGTACAAAGTTTCATGCTTCAACCTGAAATTAAAGGATGTTTTCTTAGCAAAATCCCCCAAAATTGTCTGTTTTTGACAAATATTGGCTTAAAATGGCCCATAAATAGGTCAGAGCAGTGACCTACAATGTGTGTCCCCTTCCTATTTGTATAAGCAATCCTTAAACCATAATTGTACCAAGTTTCATGCTTCTACCAAGATCCATGATAGTATTTATCTGCAAAATCACCAAAAATGTCCTTTTTTGGCTTAAAACGGCCCAAAAATAGGTCATAGGGGTGACCTACAGCCTGTGTCCCTATCCAATGTTTATAAGCATTCCTTAAACCATAATTATACCAAGTTGCATGCTTCTACTCAGTTTAATGAAAGTGTCTCATATGTAAAATCACCAAAAATGTCCGTTTTTGACCTAAAATGGCCCAAAATAGGTCATAGGGTTGACCTACAGCCTGTGTCCCCTTCCAATTTGTCTTAGCATTCCTTAAACTATAATTGTACCAAGTTTCATGCTTGCACCCCAAAGTGCACGATTTTTTCCTTAACCGCCCCACTATAAGAACCAGGAATAATTGATTAAACATGTCAAACATAAACCCCAAAAATTCATACCTCTAATAAGTTGTTATGTTCTATCTTAGTATGTATCGAAATGTTTTTACTTTAATTCATCATTGGTAATTTCTGATGATATGTTTTACCTTTGTGAATATGTACCTATACATTGATAGTAGTTGCTTGAATATATAAAAGTCTTTGAACTTGTTCATTTCTTTGTGACTCTCACTTGGTCGTGCTGATTATCAGGGTTTACAGAAGATCAATTCAGAGGCAAGATTGAATCTATGACTTCTTTTTCCTCTGCATCAATACAGCAGTTTTACCTTCACAATATATATATATATATATATATATATATATATATATATATATATATATATAATATATATATATATATATATATATATATATATATATATATATATATATATATATATATATATATATATATATACAGGGTGTCCCAAAAAAAATGCAACAAGCTACATTTTCCTAGATTACAGGGAAAATAGGAAGCCGATATTTATTATTTATACACTGTTGGAAAGCTACATATCTCAGCTAAGCACCATGAAAAAATCACAATGAAATGATATTCCTGTGGGTAGATATCCCCCCAAACATGACAACCCCTCTGAAGTGCAATCGCGCGCGACCGGTACTGGCCTGTTCATACACAAGCTAGCAACGAGGTACATTTTCCCTAATTGCTGGAAAACTATTAGACTGGTATGTATTGTTCTTACATCCTTGAAAAGCTACGTATGTCAGCTAACTAACATAGAAAAATCAAAATCGAACAATACTCCTGAGGGAAGAGATCCCCCAAAAGGTCACACCCCCTCCAAAGTGAAATTGCACACGAGAGGTTCTTGTGTGTTTGCATGTAATATTCCCATACAGATGGCTTGAACACCCCTAAAACAATCAATCTTGAGGCATATTGCCATAAGTTGAGGGCAAATTATATTAAAACATCTTTCTGGGCTCAATTAAATTAAAAAGAAGTCTTCCTGATGTGTAAATTGCTGGCCCACCAATTACTCATAACAGTTGTAAAGGAAGCTTAGGAAGGGTCTGATCAGTGGTCAGGCAATTGCTCCACTCAAATTATTCAAAATGGGAATTCGGACCAAGTAATTTTGCTCATGATTGACTGCATTTTGACAGGTAAGCCAGGGCTTTGTTTCACACGTGGCTGAAGCAGGTTAACAGGTGAAAGCAGGTAAATCAGTGCAAGCTTGTGTATAAACAGGCCAGTACCGGTCGCGCGCTATTTCACATCAGAGGGGGCGTCATGTTTGGGGAGATACCTCCCCACAGGAATAACATTTCATTGTGATTTTTTCATGGTGCTTAGCTGAGATATGTAGCTTTCCAACAGTGTATAAATGATAAATACTGGCTTCCTATTTTCCCTGAGATCTAGGGAAATGTAGCTCGTTGCATTTTTTTTGGGACACCCTGTATATATATATATATATAGTTATATATTATATATATTCACCTCCCACGAGTGTCACGCTATTCCTGTCCCTCCATAGAAAGATACTTTGCACTACAGTTTATACAATATATATTTTCCCACTATTACTGTTATATACCTGCTTTCCAGGACACCTAGTAAGACCACCTTCAAATTCCCACCATGATGAAAAATGCATTGTTTCCCCTGCTGGGAGGCTTGGGCATCGGAGTTAAGTCACATGCCGAGACTAGTATGGGTTACATTAGATATCTCTATGAACTTGGGCAATCAACAAAAGCCTTAATTTCTTACTTGTTAGTCACCCAATTAAAGGGAGAGTTTAATATTATATTCAAGTCAAGCTAAGTTCATGTACATGCCAGGTGAACACTTAATAGGTAGATGCACCGAGGCAATTTGATGTAAACTGCCCAGGGACAGGTGAACTGAGTCGATATGACGTAAAATGCCCAGGGACAGGTGCTCTGAGGCAATATGAGGTAAACTGTCCTGATCGTAAATCACCTTGAGAAATCCAACATGCTAACTAATTCAACCAGTGAATGATGGTCTTGCAGTGCTGGTATTATTTTCGCAAAATTGAAACAAATATGGCAGTAGGAAGAACTAACTCAAAAGGCTACTCAAAACAGTGAATACTGGGCATTTCAGCTCAATGCGGCAAGTGCTAATCCCTGAAATTGTTACTTGCTGCTTTGGGCAGTTGAAGGTCATGTTTTGATTGCCAGAATGCCTTTTCCCATCAAATTCACTCAAAATTTGCACCTCTATCTGTACTTGTAGTGCAATTTTATCTTTATCTCTGTGAAACAAATATATAGCGAGGGGAAAATCAGAAATAGCGTGACTTGATTTTCTCTAGGACTTAGTGCTGCACAGGAATGCATCTTTGATTGAGATCTCTTTCATGATATATTCTTATTTCAAATACATTTTAGAGTTTTAGCATTGGAATAGATAGTTAGATAGGTAAAGTAGCCATCTTAAAATAGGGTCCCTTATAAAAATACTCAACTGTAGGAATTCATTTGGGGCTGAAATGTGATATTTAGGTTATATTCATTATTTCTTGACACACTTTCAATTGTTTACCTGAGTGTCTGCAGTAGTAAACCTGTATCCCATAAGAAAAAATCCATAAGTGATTAAATGATATAAATTATGAAATAAAGATCTGATATAAACATGAAAACAATCTCCTTTATGTCCTAAAAAATGGCTCTGATGAAGTTTTATTAGTTCCTCATTCCAATCCGATCTAGCAATAATGTTTATGATTAAAAGAATCCAGAATTATTGTTCATTCTATGAAATTGACTTGAATGTTTGCTTTTATCATTTATTTCTCTATCACTGTCTCCTGTTCTCTCTGTTTTAGATACCTTTATCTTTCCTTTCTTCATATTTTGCAAAAACATCCATTTGCTGTTATTGAAATAAAGAATATCAATGAAATGAATGCTGTTATTTTAAAGTGTTCAACATGCATTAGTAATTCAGAATAATTTTAACCATTGCACAGAGAGGTTTTGTTTTTAGGCTTTGTATATAACCTATGTTTGCTATGTGCTGGACATGGTTATTTTAGGATTGGAAAATTGAAGAAACATCTGAAGATCTTCAACATTTATATAGGATTGCCATAATACCTCAAAGTTCTAATTATTTAGTGTGGTGTTTAGTAGGAAAATGGTGAAAAATGCTGTTTTTGTGAATTTAAGTTGAAGTGCACTAGAAATCCCTTTTCAAACATCCTTAACAAGAGTTTTGTGTTCTACTATCTAATTTCCTCATTGCCAAATGCCAATGCTATATCCCCTCCCTCGTGTGACTACAGCACCAACGTTTAGTTTCAGTGATGGCCAGTAGGTGGCCAGCCAGCCTGGCTATATTTCCTGCATGTTTGACACTGGTTTGTTTCTCTAGGGAATTGGGTTCTTCCTATCCTGGCAAGACTGGTGAGCTTGTGTGTTTGTATGATGCCTAGGTAGATTAAAGACCAACGGAGGTGGGATTCGATCTGTGCTGCCCTGATATAGAATTAACATATCCCCAAATGGAAACAAATAGAGTTACCAGTGATATTCTAAAATTGTTTGAATTTTGCTAAAATCTGATGATACTTTTACATATCTACAAACAACAATTTTAAGGGCAACACTTAACCCTTCCAATGCTGAGGCTACCATCGTCCAAAGCACAAGGATGCAAATATCCAAACCCTGTCCTGTTGGTATTCATTGGATAGCTCTAGCCGAGTACTATCAGATGTGTACCCATGAGCCAGGGTTTCAGTTTTTTGCATCATTTTGAATTGGCCAAATTAGCCACCAGCAGCATAAGGGTTAATAAACATTTCCCCAAATGTAATCGAATAGATGCTTTTTTCTCGTTACCAGTGATATTCAAAATTTCTTGATTTTGCCCAAATATGATGTTTTTTAACATAACTACAAACAACACTTTTAAGGGCAACTCTTAAGTATGAATGGGTTAACACAATGATGCTCAGATTGGCCAAAAGCAGCTTGACAATGTTGATGAAAATTTTCAGGAGATGAAAATATTTTATTGAGAAATGTTTATCAGAACATTACTCACAACTATCCTTTAAATATCTAAAAAAAAAATTCTCCAAATTCCAAAGTTATTGTTAAAAGAATCATAGTTCCAGATATTGGCTGCTTGAGGAACATTTAATAAGCATTAATGAAATGATTAATCTTTGGGGAATATATTTGAAGGAGAAATTATAATCTAAACTCATCTCTCATAAAGTTTATATCAAATCAAAAGTCCATGGTTTATTCCTAAGTTATTTTCTAGAGAATCAAGGTCAAGGTGAACATTTCAGAAAGAACTCTGATTTTGAATATTTGAGGGTCACCTACATACACCTTCATAGCTGCTCTTCCTTTTTGTTAGATTGATGTTTCCTTAATACTAATGATATGTTAATAATATGTTTGATTATTTGTAATGCTCACTAGATCACTTAGAGGAGAGTAGTCATTTCCAGTACCATATCCTGTAGACGCAGAATATACGTTCTTCTATATAGTGTAGTAAATGGTGCTGGATAGCTGTTATATAATTCATTTTATATAATTGTATATAATTACTGTAGTGAACTGCTTCAAATTTGAGATATATCAGATACCCTCTAAGTCTAAGTGCAACTTCTTCATACAAGTAAAAAATGGAATAAAGTGCTTGAATATATTTCTTATTGCCCTCAGTTTAAATTTGCCTTTCATATTTTACTGAAAAGTTTCAATTTACTTTATCCTTGTAATATGAAAATATTTACTTGCATTTGTTCTCTATTCTTTGACCTGACCACTTTTTTTTTTACGAAAGTTAAAACTATTGATGCTACATTTTTTTTTAATTTCTTGTTGCATTTATTTCTTGCACAATCAAATGTTTCTCATTAGAACTGATAGTCTTGATATGTGATATTTGATCTATTTTTTTGATTAAATTCCTTGGATCTATGTCTAGCATTTGCACTTTTGAATCACTTTTTAATTACTGATATTTCTATTTGATGCAGTTCAGTTTTTTTCTAGCGAATGTTTTGATTCTACTCATGACTTGTTTTTCCCTCCTTTGTTTTGAGTGTGAAACGCATGACTGAAGCGTTTGCTTTTTGTTTCAGTCTGCCTCTCCGCCGTGCTAGTCATAACCCCCACTGGCTTGCTTGTCAGCGTGGTGTCAGCTACCCCCTTTCTCACCATGCACCCCTCTCCGCCCCTCTTTTCTCTTCCCCCCCTCCTCCTCCGAGCTTTGGTGTGCCTAACTCACCCAGCGGTAGGGCTGCATCTAGGGGCTTCCATTTTGCTTTCAGTTTCCCCCTGCCGGAGGATAGCGTGGCGCCCCCTAGTGGTTCCCCCACGACGCCGGCGGCCGCCGCCTCCACGGTCATCACCCCCACCAGGCTCTCCTCCTCCCCTGCCAAAGTGGGCAGTGGGGGGGTCCCCGTGCTTCATAGACGCTCCTCAGACTCCGACCTTAGCACCCCCCCTAAAGGTAAGGCACCCCACGTATTCAATATATACAGTAGTAGACATGTTTCCCTCTCAATTGTTAACCTTTTTAATGCTAAGGCTACTTTCGTCCAAAGCTCAAGGATGCAAAGATTTTCGATGACCATCTAAACCCTGTCATGTCGGTATTCATTGGATAGCTCTTGCTGAGTGTTCTCAGATGAGTACCCATGTGCCAGGGTTTCAGTCATTTTTCATTTGCTTCATTTTGTATTGGCAAAATTAGCCACCACCAGCATAAGGGTTAAGCGATTTAACCATTCACCCCTGGGACGTCTCATGAAGGCCAGAATCTTTTGGTGATATCTCTCTATCAAAAGAGAAAATATTTAAGGGAAAAATGTTAATTTGAACCTGGCTTATTTTCCAAATTATCGTATAGCTTCCAGACATAAATGGCTAAATAGAATGAGCATCAGAGAGTATTGATAACCCTTCCTTCCTTGAACCATTTCCAAAATCAAATTATCATATATATATATATATATATATATATATATATATATATATATATATATATATATATATATATATATATATATATATATATATATATATATATATGTATGTATATATATATATATATATATATATATATATATATATATATATATATATATTTATATATATTTATAATATATATATATACATATATATATATATATATATATATATATATATATATATATATATATATATATATATATATATATGTATATATATATATATATATATATATATATATATATATATATATATATATATATATATATAGTATATATATAGATATATAGATATAGATATATTAATATATATATATATATATATATATATATATTAATATATATATATATATACAAAGACACATGCATGTAGATAAGTATGGTTTGTTGTTTATTTGTATGTAGACAAAGCAGAAGATCAGTAGATACTATTTCATAATTTCATGATATTTGTCTTTTGATAATTATAATAGAAAATCATAGAATCTTTTTTTAACTTCATGATGTTCGTTAGTCTGTTATATGAGAGTTCAATCAGAATGATAGAGAATGCCCCCCAGAGACTACATGTCAGTGAGCCTTCTAGTGTATATGTATAACTGTTATTTTTACAGGCATTTGATTTTCGCTAGTTTCGCGCTCCCTATCATAGGGCCAAAATAACACCCTTCAAATAAATACCATGCTTTGTATCTGCTTTTTTGAGTACTTAGATGCGCGAATTTAAAGTAAAGTAGCACAAATATCCTCCAGAAGGGCTGTAAAGTGAAATTTTTAGCACTCCAAATTAAAGCTGTATAGAGTATATGTATGTTTCAGGAAGTAGTTTGACAGGAAGTAGTGGTAGTGGGGGAGGCAGTGCGGGGAAACAGCCCCCCTTCCACAGACCTGTGCTCCAGCAGCAGAGCGTCGAGATGCTGGTGAGTATCATCTTAGATGAAGAGAAAACATGGATTGGTCATTCAGGTGGTCCGGTCAATTGCATTACAGTTACCTTGTTTAACCTTAACATAGAGACAATAAAAAATTCATATTTTTTAAAACTTTAGGTGTGATGTTTTTTTTGTATATTTTTCTCGCCAATTTTGTTTCCGCCTTTACCCTTCAATGACTTTTCAAGGTTGCTGAAAACTATATTGTTATTTCAAAGATCCTGTTTTGAATTCAATGAAGGTACCCTCAATTTCCATTTTAATGATAGATAGTCAAGGGTGGCAAGTTGAGGGCTTGTTCAGCTTGCCCAAAATGCTGTTTTTCCATGATTAGATAGTCATGACTATGGGGCTGTTATGTTTAGCCCTGAGCTGAAGTTGCTGTATATATTGATAATCTGTCTACTGTTTCAGGAATTTCCATTCTTCACCATCCGGTCACTACCACCCTATTTCCTAGTCCATCTTGGGGGTGTGGTGTCAGCAAGGTCCGTTAAACTTCTAGACAAGATACAAAATCCAGGTAAATAGAGAAAATAGTTGAATATGTGTGTGTATGTGTGTGTGTGTGTGTGTGTGGTGTGTGTATGTATGTGTGTATGTGTGTATATGTAAGTATGTATGTATGTAGCTATGTATGTATGTATGTAGTCATCAACAAGATATAAAGATGATAGAATGGATAAAATAGAATAAAGAATAATTATAGAAAAAAACTATATTTGAAAATATTCTCTAACTATTAATTTCTCATAAGTATATACACTTATCAATCTCTTATGAAAAGCTAGTAAACTTTCAATGCTCATAATACTATGAAACTTGAGATTTCAATACTGGGCAGTACAGAATAAGCTATAAGTATTTAGCTATGAATATATCATTTTTCTACAAATTTTATGCATTTATTTTACTGGACCTGACCTTGAAAGGATACACTGTTGACACTAATGACGTCTCTCTTGTTTTTAGTTTAGGACACACTGTTTGACACTATTGACGTCACTCTTGTTCATTGTTTAGAACACACTGTTTGACACTACTGACGTCACTCTTGTTTTTTGTTTTGTAGAGGAGCATGAAGCTCGCGACGTCTGGTGGATGGAGATTCGAACAGAGATCCGCTCCCACTGCCGGGCCATGGGCTGCCATGCTGTCATTGGCTACACAGAACAAACCACCATATGGTAGACAACTATTTTCCTCATAAGAAATCTGTTATATAACCCATTTGTATCAGAACATATAGTCTTACAACTGAACAAATCTCATTAAAATTGAACAAACCACCATATGGTAGAGAACTACTTATGTCATGAAAAAAATCTGTAGTACAACCCATATGCATTTGGGGCGAACATATAGTCTGACAACTGAACAAATCTCATTAGAATTAGAAAAATATATTTATTTGAAGAGGGATCGTTAAACCCATCAGAAAAAGCACCTTTCCATCTATGATTTTCTTTAAAAGATGCTTTAATATGTTATTTCCCCTTAATCAGGTGTATGCTCTTCAATTTTTGCAAAGTTTTAAGATTAGGAGTTGATTTTTAAGTAAATGTAAACATAGCAACAACTAGATGGTAGTGAATATGGACCATGTCCCACTACAGGTCTCAGTTTGAGAAGTAGAAATAGTCATGTGCTGTTTTATTATGTGTATTTCAGTGATGAAGTGATCATACTGTCTGCGTCGGGAACAGCGGCTATCGTCAACATGCGCATGGAATCAGACATATTCTGCCAGCAGCCCCTGACCATGTCCCTCGACAGGTCTCAGTTCGAGAAGGAGAAGAAGTTATTCGTTGATGTAAATCTTGCCAACCAAGCCATTTCTAATCGTCTCTCACAGACACTGGAAGGGTGAGTATTTACTGAGTACCATGTTTTATTTGTGCCTGTTCCTGTCCTGATGGCCGAGTGGACTTAGTACCAGTATTAGATGCGGGGGCCTACCCTGATGGCTGTGTGATATAAGGCATTGCCACTGAGTGCTTGCTGTCTCTCACCACTGAGGGCCTACCCTGATGGCTGTGTGATATAAGGCATTGCCACTGAGTGCTTGCTGTCTCTCACCACTGAGGGCCTACCCTGATGGCTGTGTGATATAAGGCATTGCCACTGAGTGCTTGCTGTCTCTCACCACTGAGGGCCTACCCTGATGGCTGTGTGATATAAGGCATTGCCACTGAGTGCTTGCTGTCTCTCACCACTGAGGGCCTACCCTGATGGCTGTGTGATATAAGGCATTGCCACTGAGTGCTTGCTGTCTCTCACCACTGAGGGCCTACCCTGATGGCTGTGTGGTCTAAGGCATTGCCACTGAGTGCTTGCTGTCTCTCACCACTGAGGGCCTACCCTGATGGCTGTGTGATATAAGGCATTGCCACTGAGTGCTTGCTGTCTCTCACCACTGAGGGCCTACCCTGATGGCTGTGTGATATAAGGCATTGCCACTGAGTGCTTGCTGTCTCTCACCACTGAGGGCCTACCCTGATGGCTGTGTGGTCTAAGGCATTGCCACTGAGTGCTTGCTGTCTCTCACCACTGAGGGCCTACCCTGATGGCTGTGTGGTCTAAGGCATCGCCACTGAGTGCTTGCTGTCTCTCACCACTGAGGGCCTACCCTGATGGCTGTGTGGTCTAAGGCATCGCCACTGAGTGCTTGCTGTCTCTCACCACTGAGGGCCTACCCCTGATGGCTGTGTGGTCTAAGGCATTGCCTCTGAGTGGTTGCCGTCTCTCAGCGCTGCCTCGGTTTGAATCCTGGCAAGGTCATGTGAGAAAGATACCAGTGACTTAGTGTTAGGAGGTGTTTTTCTCTCTCCAGTTTCCTCCATTACTTACAACTGCCCAATCAAGACCTAGCCGCAATATGGCAGAAAAAGTGACAAAATTTTAAATTCTAAATTTGATGTCACATCAAATACCAATATCAATTCGGAAGAAGAATTTTATTGTTTAGGAATTTCAATACTGATATTGCTTAAAGTTGTAATATTGACTGAAATCTGGATGTCTCCAAACAAGGCTATTTGATATTAAGAAGCAAAAATTATGAAGCTGACAGTGCTTAGATCAACACAATCCAGTCCTGGGAAGGCCATCAGTATCATTGAAAATATCCGTAAGGTATTGTTTTGTTTAGGAAATATCAATATTGTATCATAACCAAAAGGTTCAGAGGTACCATTCCCTAGTGACTGTTTACTGTGTGCCATGATTAATTTGTGCCAGATAAATTTTTCTTGCATTCTTTGACAATAACTTTTTGCTTAATAGATATTTCTGTTTTTGGTATTTCAGGAGTTTAGAGGTACCAGTGTATCATTGCAGTATCTGTCATATACCTTACAATGACGGCAGCGCACCGTTTCCCGTAAACCTCAACAAGTGCGCCATCTGTAGGCGGAGTAAGGTACCAGACATCCTCTTCTCCACCATCGAGCCCCCTGATAACCTACAGATAGTGGGGAAAGGGTGCCTAATACAAGCCAGGTAGGTCTGACCTCTCTTATGGGATGAAGATATTTAATCCACTACATATTAAACAAAGAATATTTGATTTAAAAATATATCTGTTGATTATTGAAATAATCAAACCTAAACCCTTCCAATGCTGAGGCTACTTTCGTCCAAAGCACTATGATGCAAAGATTTTTGAAAAGCATGCTAACCCTGTCATGTTGGTATTCATTGGAAAGCTCTCGATGAGTACTCTCAGATGAGTACCCATATGCCAGGGTTGCAGTCATTTTTTGAGTTTTTTTGCATCATTTTGTATTGGTCAAATTTTGTACCAGCAGCATATAGGGTTAATCTACTATACATTATGCTGCTTATGCTGCTGGTGGCTAATTTGGCCAATACAAAAATGATGCAAAAAACTGAAAGCTGACTAAAACCCTGGCACATGGGTACTCATCTGAGAGGACTCAGCAACAAGAGCTATCCGATGAATACCAACATGACAGGGTTTAGATGGTTTTTTGAAAAGTCTTTGTCTCCTTGTGTTTTGGACGAAAGTAGCCTTATCATCGGAAGTTAATCATGGAATATTTTAATTAAAACAGATTTCTTTTGAAATACTCAAACCAATAAGTTTTGCATGCAAGTATGGGCTGGCTGTTCATAAAGAAAATTTTGACATCAAACATGAAATCAAATAATTTCAACTACTAGGTTGTGTGAAATACTGTCCTTTATAATGATAGTAATTGTCAGCAAATTTTACATTAATCGTTATCGAAATTATCCCAGTTTGTCCTGTGTTTATGTGGGATTGGTTGGAAAGTCAGTGAGAGAGGAAGCTGTAATAATGTTGTATTTATATTTGTAGAATTTGCCGAGCCAAGAAAGATGCCAAGGGAGAAACAAATGCCAAAGAAGTCAGCGATGTAAGTAAGATTTCTTAAAATATTTTTGCAAAAGATTATTTAGAAGGAGATTTCTAGTTTTCTCAGATGAAAATTCCTTTTTTAGTGTCACTTTTCTTTTTCTTTTCATTTACATATTTTGAAATTGTCAAAAAAAAGTATTCATTGTTATTATCATTGTTATTATCATTATTATGAATAATCCTTTATATCCTATAAGTTTGTTTTATATATTTAGAACATGCAGAATTTACACCTGCCAAAGTTGGTCCATGTTACCCATTATAATCATCCACCTAAGATGGAATAAAAAAAATTTCATTGGTTCATTTATTGATTTACTGTCTCTTTCCTTTTCAGAGTCTTCCATTCCTGGAATATGAGCTCCATAACCAGTTAATTAATAAGCTTAAGGTTCGGGGTATGAATATGCTCTTTGGACTCAAAATTCAAGTGACTCTAGGAAAAACCATGCTGATAGCTGTTGCGGTAAGTGTTAATTTAGCTACATTAGTTGCAAATGATAAGTTGTGCACTCATACACTCATATCAAGTTTATGGCATGTTGTGAAGTGAGGCTCTCCCCTCAAATAGAAGTTTTGATAGCTCTGGAAAAATGGCATGTTTCTTCCATTGTTTGTACCTGCAAGTTATGCACAATATTGAAACACAATAATATTCCTTACAAAAAATAACTATCCTTAATTAGAACTTAACAAAAATATTACATTAGATGTTCTGTTTCTTTGGTGTCTTCTTATTGTGTTTTCTCTTTTTGAACATTTTTTATTTTTGTGTGTTCTCACGTACGTGAGCTCACACTTACACAGCGTACCTGCCCTTCCGATGTCGTGTCACAACGAATTCGTTCCGCTGCCTAAGTACCATTATTCCTGTCCTAAGTACCATTATACCCTGTCCTAAGTACCATTATACTTATTTCAAGTGCCGTGAAGTACCATTCTACTTATTACAAGTGCCATTTCCCTTTCATCTTTCTCGGCACCGCGACATTCAATATGACGTTTTTCTACAGTATTTTTTTTTTCTTTTGCTCACTTACCAGTTTTGTGTTGGCTTCCGATATACTTTTCCGAAATCGTATCTTGTTTTTTGCTGTTTTCGGTCTTATAGTCGATCTATTAAGACGACTCTTTTTCCTGGGCATGCACCTCGCGAATCGGCGGCATCCATCTTGAGGCGCCCGGTTCGCAGTTCGCCGGTTTGTTATTACGGTGCCTACATGTGGGCCGCGGCACATGCCACGTGACATGTTTTAGAAGACACATTCGTTTGATTACCACCGCAATGGCGACCGCGCCGAAACAAGCTACCTCTACTTCATTCACTGACAACAGATATCCAGACAGTTGGATATCTATAAAATGAACATTTTCCGAAAGCTGAGTTTATTATTTTTATTACATGTACTTTCGTTTGGTTACCACCGCACTGGAGACCGCGAAGCGGTCGCGCCGAAACGAGCTGCCTCTACATCATTCACTGACAACAGATATCCAGACAGTAGGATATCTATAAAATAAACATTTTCCGAAAGCTGAGTTTATTTTTTTTATGACATGTATACATGCTTGTTTTGATTGATGTAGTTAGTCTTGTTGTGGTTAGTTATGTTTTTCTCATTTCAGGTTTATTATGGTTCTGTGCAGTGGTCTTACCATGGTGTCCTCCCCACATGTTTCAGACCCCAGGCATTCCCTACCACAGTCCCACATTGGAAGTGCTGTATGGTTGGCTCACCTAGATCTCCATTCCACAGCCCCTAGACATACCCTGCTACAGGCCCTTAGCTCAATTCTTATCACGAAGACTCTCCTAGACTCTTCTGGATCTCTAACCTTCAAGCTCCAGACCTTAGCACAATGCTTACCACAGTGCTTAAGCTCATGCTCTTTTTGCCTGAAAAGTGATCAACATGCTATCGATGTCATTAATAGGGCGTTAAATTGTTCCTGCAACAAATCAAATTCTGTTGTAACTAGATTCCTAGCCATGGAGGAAAAGCATTCATTTCAGTATAGTTTCTGAAACACACTTTAACATATTTAAATATTTCCACCATGGTCTTAGCCAGGATTTCAAAAATACCTGTCCAAAACAGCAATTCCCAAATTTCTGCCTGTCCAGAATAAGCTACTAATATACTTCAAATCCTTATACCAACTGCATTTAATAGTCTATGGTATAAAAAAAGCAATGAGAAAAATCATGGCAATATCATTCTAACTTGCAATCTCATTCTGATGTAACTGAAATGATTGTAGCTGAAAAAATAAAATCTACGTTTTGGCAATTTTGATATTTTTTTACAATTTGTCCAAAAAATTGTAGATGAGATCCAAAAGACAATTCAAAATTTGGTCTCGCCTTAGTTAAACAAGAATTCCAAGTATACAGTCAGTCCTGCATACCAAATAAAACATGGTAAACATACCAACATGTCAGTGCTAATGATGCATGTCAAATTTAGAAATATTAGTTGAACCCATTTTATAGTTGTGAGGGTATTGTCTTTAAGTGGATTTTTAGTGCTCATCTCCTTTACTATATCACAGTATTTTTGTTCCACTCACTGCTACAGCCCAAGCTGTTAGTGAGTGTGTGGCCTTGGTTGGAGGAGCAGGTGGTTCCATCTATCTACCAAACCTGGTACCACACCACAGTGCTTGGTCAACACATAAGGGAAGGTGAACATTACAGGGACTAGGAGCCTAGTCTACCTTTTTAGTAATACAGACTCTTTTTCATAATACCAGGCCTAGGCTCTCGAGTGACCGCTCATCTATAAAAGGTCCTGTATTTCTAGGCTGTCATATGTAATTTTCTGTTATGTTTTTTTTTTCGGTTACCAAGCACCAAATAGTGTAGCTAGCCACAGTGGTCAATTTAGTTTACATTTATCTCACCAGGATTCAGTTTGTTTATGTAAAATTAAACATAGAGATAGGAGGAGCAGGTGGTTCCATCTAGTACCAAACCTGGTACCACACCACAGTGCTTGGTCAACACATAAGGGAAGGTGAACATTACAGGGACTAGGAGCCTAGTCTACCTTTTTAGCAATACAGACTCTTTTTCATAATTCCAGGCCTAGGCTCTCGAGTGACCGCTCATCTATAAAAGGTCCTGTATTTCTAGGCTGTCATATGTAACATAGAGATAGGAGGAGCAGGTGATTCCATCTAGTACCAAACCTGGTACCACACCACAGTGCTTGGTCAACACATAAGGGAAGTTGAACATTACAGGGACTAGGAGCCTAATAATTCCAGGCCTAGGCTCTCGAGTGACCGCTCATCTATAAAAGGTCCTGTATTTCTAGGCTGTCATATGTAACATAGAGATAGGAGGAGCAGGTGATACCATCTAGTACCAAACCTGGTACCACACCACAGTGCTTGGTCAACACATAAGGGAAGGTGAACATTACAGGGACTAGGAGCCTAGTCTACCTTTCTAGCAATACAGACTCTTTTTCATAATACCAGGCCTAGGCTCTCGAGTGACCCCTCATCTATATGTATTTTTAGTAAACATAGAGATAGGAGGAGCAGGTGGTTCCATCTATCTACCAAACCTGGTACCACACCACAGTGCTTGGTCAACACATAAGGGAAGGTGAACATTACAGGGACTAGGAGCCTAGTCTACATTTTTAGTAATACAGACTCTTTTTCATAATACCAGGCCTAGGCTCTCGAGTGACCGCTCATCTATAAAAGGTCCTGTATTTCTAGGCTGTCATATGTAATTTTCTGTTATGTTTTTTTTTCTGTTTCCAAGCACCAAATAGTGTAGCTAGCCACAGTGGTCAATTTAGATTTCATTTATCTCACTAGGATTCAGTTTGTTTATGTAAAAGTAAACATAGAGATAGGAGGAGCAGGTGGTGCCATCTATCTACCAAACCTGGTACCACACCACAGTGCTTGGTCAACACATAAGGGAAGGTGAACATTACAGGGACTAGGAGCCTAGTCTACCTTTTTAGTAATACAGACCCTTTTTCATAATACCAGGCCTAGGCTCTCGAGTGACCGCTCATCTATAAAAGGTCCTGTATTTCTAGGCTGTCATATGTAACTTTCTGTTATGTTTTTTTTTCGGTTACCAAGCACCAAATAGTGTAGCTAGCCACAGTGGTCAATTTAGTTTACATTTATCTCACCAGGATTCAGTTTGTTTATGTAAAAGTAAACATAGAGATAGGAGGAGCAGGTGGTTCCATCTAGTACCAAACCTGGTACCACACCACAGTGCTTGGTCAACACATAAGGGAAGGTGAACATTACAGGGACTAGGAGCCTAGTCTACCTTTTTAGTAATACAGACTCTTTTTCATAATACCAGGCCTAGGCTCTCGAGTGACCGCTCATCTATAAAAGGTCCTGTATTTCTAGGCTGTCATATGTAATTTTCAAATAGTGTAGCTAGCCACAGTGGTCAATTTAGTTTACATTTATCTCACCAGGATTCAGTTTGTTTATGTAAAAGTAAACATAGAGATAGGAGGAGCAGGTGGTTCCATCTAGTACCAAACCTGGTACCACACCACAGTGCTTGGTCAACACATAAGGGAAGGTGAACATTACAGGGACTAGGAGCCTAGTCTACCTTTTTAGCAATACAGACTCTTTTTCATAATTCCAGGCCTAGGCTCTCGAGTGACCGCTCATCTATAAAAGGTCCTGTATTTCTAGGCTGTCATATGTAACATAGAGATAGGACGAGCAGGTGGTTTTATCTAGTACCAAACCTGGTACCACACCACAGTGCTTGGTCAACACATAAGGGAAGGTGAACATTACAGGGACTAGGAGCCTAGACTACCTTTTTAGCCATACAGACTCTTTTTCATAATTCCAGGCCTAGGCTCTCGAGTGACCGCTCATCTATAAAAGGTCCTGTATTTCTAGGCTGTCATATGTAATTTTCTGTTATGTTTTTTTTTCTGTGAGCCTATTATACCTATTTAGTAATACAGACTCTTTTTCATAATACCAGGCCTAGGCTCTCGAGTGACCGCTCATCTATAAAAGGTCCTGTATTTCTAGGCTGCCATATGTAATTTTCTGTTATGTTTACTCTATAATTTAATAGAGCTATTATGTTTTATGTATTGAAACAGACTTAATAAAGAGATATTGGGGTACAAAAACATGATACATGCCTTTGTCCATTTCTGTACAAAATCACTATATTGGTTAGTTACATAATAATCTTTATGATCATGTTCAGAAAAGACCAAAAATGTTGATAAAAAAAGAACACACCAGCTGACGCTGACAGCGTCTTTCTTGTTATTCATTTTGCATCATGTCAATATACAGTGGTACATTAAAGAAACTAGGATCATTTGTCCCGGCTCAGCTGACGAAAAAGCAAGTGTCAATATGTATAGTAAAGATGTGTACAATAATGTAAGGTGTGTTATTTCTCAAAGACCTTAGTTAGAAAAGAGGACATTTTTCCAAATTTTGTTTTCCTATCTCTCATACATAGAACATTTCTAACTGAGCTTTTACTATAACAGTGTGTGGTTTGGTATCAGTTTCTTTGAACTTGGTACAAGCAGAGATATATAGATTAAAACTCCCTGGTACAAGAGATGCACTTTCATATCATTATTATTATTATTATACCTTGATGTGTTTTATGTTTCTATTCCAGACCGCGACTGCTGTTTATGCTGCTGCCCTCCCTCCTCCACCTGTTCCCAAGATAGTCAGCGGAAAGGTAAGTTACATGTAAAGGTTTTCACTGAAAACATACTAGATTAGATGCTGTGTGTTCTTGTATAACGAACACTTGACATCCAAATACTATTTAGTAGGTTACTGATTCAATGTTTAATTGAAATCTGAATGATATTAGTAAGCTTTCAATACAAATATGTTTCAATCAAATTGGGAGTATTGTACATAAGGCTTCTTGTCTTGTGCAAGGGAAATTTAGCTAACCCCTGCTATTAGGGATTTGAAAATTGCCTTCTACCTTTTGAATGAGGATCTTACCAGCTTCTAAATAGTGATCATAGCCATGAGGGGTTGGCCTACCTATTACCATATATGCTTGGTAATTTGGGACACTTTTTAGAAATTACAATTTTATGTGTTGAGGGTGGCCCATGTTTTCTGTAAATATTGAAAAAGCTGAGTAATAGTGACCCAGATATTTCTTAAATTTCCCTTAATGATGTCCTACAATAGATCAAGGATGGCCCAGATTTCCCATATATTATTTCACACAATAATTATAATGGCCCTAATTTTTAGGGTGGTCTAAATTTCCGAGAATTTACTGTATAGGCTGAACACAAGAAAATCTCTGCTGATACGTAATTATGTGCATTTTTTTGTTTTCACAGACGGAGAGTGACACTGAACCAAAGCACCTGACGGAAATCCAGAAGAGAGTACAGGACGTCATCAACCAGAACAAAGAAGCCTATAACCTACATCCTCCGGTATGTGCAAAGGCGTACCTAATGCTTAACCCTAATGCCAATACAAAATGATGCAAAAAACCTGGAAGTTGACTGAAACCCTGGAATATAGGTACTCATCTGAGAGTACTCAGTGAGAGCTATCTAATGAATACCAACATGACAGGGTTTGGCTGGTTATCAAAAATCTTTGCATCCTTTGCTCTTGGACGAAAGTAACCTTAGCATTAGAACGCTTAACTCAGTCGAAGTGTTGAAGCCATTTCAGGGGGCAGAATCTCACTGATATGTGTTTATATGTATAATGCAGGAATTACCTTATTGATAATGAGATGTATATAGTGATATACCCTCATTGATACATATTCTATCATTGATATGTATATATGCGTATATTGCAGGAATTCCCTCATTAATACGTAAGTACTGTATGTATATTGCAAGAATTCCCTAATTGATATGTATACAAGGGTATATTGCTGGAATTCCCTCATAGATATGTATATATGTGTATCTCTCATTAATATGTAAGTGTGTATATTGCTAGAATGCCCTCATTGACATGTATATGCATGTTTATTGCAGGAATTCCCTCACTGATATTTATATATCTGTGTATTGCAAAACTCCCCTTATTGATATGTATGTGTGTGTAAATTGCAGGAATTTATACGTTTTTATGTGAATAAATATCTATATATGTATATTGCAGAATTACCTCCCCTTGATGCTAGTCCGCGTGGTAATCTGACTGATGAGAGTGAGGATGAATTGACCGACCTAGACTTGTCATCTGGGAACAAGGATGCTTTTGTACTTGAGGTAAAATTGCTCTCTCTCTCTCTCATTCTCTCTCTC
>OZ012693.1:22830487-22915496 GCA_963942565.1 Maea johnstoni | reverse complement strand
ATATATATATATATTCATGACTCACCTGCCGCAAATAGACTCAGCAAAGACACGAAGAAAAGAAATAATGGTAATTGAACCATAATGGCATATAGCCTTTTCACAGCCCTTCTGCACTCTGTAATACAAATCTGCTCGGGCGCCAGCCTTCTCTCCGTTATATCATGCAAATTGTATGGGAAATCGAAGTCTGTACGTGTACTACTATCGTATCAAGACGATAGCTTAAGAGATAAAAATGCGTATCGTTGTCTTGTGATGAAATTGATCGCGATACATTTGTCTGTACGTATCATTCCTACTTGTGGTTGAGCGATAATAAAATGTTAGAGTTTAAAGGTCGTTGTTCTCTGCCTATGCCAGAAAGTATGCATATGTTAAATGCACACTCTGAGTAACATCACAGTTATCTTTTTTTTTACTAATATAGCAATGTGCAATATATATACAATATATATACACTTATTTGCATTATTTTCAGCTTGTCATAGAACTATGCAGACTTCGATTATTGCAATATCGATAACAAGCATTATACTTTGCTTGTGTCACAGTAATATCTGGTACATGCCTTTTGCTTTATTATGTTCAAGTTATTACTTTGAGAGAATAAAGAGTTGCCAAACAGGATAGACATGATTTAGGCTTTGGTGGCAGCTGTTTCGGTGAGCAATATATTCGTTGCTTGGCCCGACATTATGTGCTGCAAACTAGAGGTTTGGATTTAACCGTGGAGAGTGGCACACGGTGCTTACAGTTGATAGTATGCCAAGAGATTGTTGAACCTTATGCTGCTGGTGCTGCTGGCTACTTTTGCCAATACAAAAAATGAAAGAAAAAACTGATAATGACTGAAACCCTGGCACGTGGGTACTCATCTTAAAATACTCAGCGTGAGCCTATCCAATGAATACCAACACGACCGAGTTTAGATAGTTTTCAAAAAGTCTTTCCGTTCTTGTGCTCCGGAGGAAAGTAGCCTCAGCATTGGAAGGGTTAATCTTATCACTGTTCTTGATTAACATCTATTCCTCCAGTATTGACGGCACGCATTAATGGTTATAGACAGTCTTTGCTAAAATCATAATCTATAATCCTACAATCATTATATATCTAGGAGATTAAGTGGGTCCCCTCGCTGAAAACCACTTTTATATTTACAATGCCAAATCTGCGTGCACATAAACATATTTTCGATAAAATCAAGAAACTGGACCTAATAGATTGAGTGAGTGAATGAGGGCGTCATGACACACGGGGCCACAAAGGCCACTCAGGGCCATAACACTTACAAAAAGTGATCCTTTGTTATTGTCGATGAATGATGAAAAAGCATAATGATTCTTGGTGAAAGAAGAAAAAGAGGGAGAGTTAGAGCTGCGTTCGGGAACAAAAGAGGGCCACGGGATCATTTACACAAATGGTATCCACAGATAGATCCACACATCCCCAGGGTGCCACACCAGCTTAGTGTTCCCCGAGATATAAAGTTATGACTTAGATGAAGAAAGATTGGATATGTAGCGAGAGACCAATAACTACAAGCACTTTAGTAAAGGGCTGGACACAACAGGTATTTCTGATCTGACATTAGAGTAAGGCTATAAGGGAGCAAGAACCAATCAGGGCTCTCGTTTCATTTACTTACAGAGAAACCTGTGCGCCAGCATCACCTGAGCATGTCTAGAGCACGACTTTATGGTTGTTGGTTGAGGCTAGCCTGTTCAGGTTGACCGGCAGGTTTCATATACACTTGTTCTTTTTATCTAAGGTTATGGCAGGAAATATATAACATGCAGTAACGACTTTCTGTAGATTCTATCCTCTCAGCAGGGGACACTGGTGTGAGAGAAACGTGTTAACCCCCCCCCCCCCCCCCCCCCCCCCCCCCCAACACACACATACGCTTATATGCATATATATATTTACGTACGTAGGTACATATGTATGTCCTCAAAATCATCTTCCACTTTAGAGTGAAGAGATGACTTCAGTTGTCTAGCTGTGGAATGACTTGCAACACTCAAGGATGGTTGTTTACCAGCGCTCCTAGCGGTGAGTACAATCATGCTGCCATGTTTTGCCGGGAATGATAGTCATCTCCACAGGGAATTACTATGTCCTCCCGGCCAATATCTGCCGTCCTTATCCCCATGGAGACTAATGATTCCAAACGGGACAGCGAGAACAATGCTGACTTGACAGTCTATCTTTTCCTAAATCCACCCTTTCCAGGTGGGTTTAAGGAAGTCTATCTGGGGCATCATGCCCTCTAAATGCCTGTTTAAGTGGTGATGTGAACAGGCCAGGATCATTTGACCGGTGACTTAGCACCGGAAGCACCGGTGTGGATCCGCTGGTGCAAATCACATATATGCGAGCATAAAACAGTGGAAGGTGAAAGTTGCCAAGCCGCAACATGGCAGAAAATGTGACGATAATCCAATTTCCATATGTGATTAACCCTGGAAACATGTAAACATCTGCGAGTACTAGGGGGGGGGGGGGGGGGGGTTCCGATGCTTTTGCCGTGTGCAAAAGAATTTCTTCAATTAAAGCCCTTCAGCTCGGCCGTGGCCTCGTAAAAAGCACCAACTTTCATTGGTCTATTTTCGAGACTGAAATTTGGGCGTTCCCACACAAGGAAACTGCTCGTAGTATATGTTTAGGTCGTCTGCTACACTGCGGGCAAATTGATCCCCGATGATCCTCATGCGCATTCGATAACATGCAATATTTTGCACACGGCACAAGGATCGGAACCCCCCCCCCCCCCCCCCATGGGCGAGTACGAAGCAGACGAAGGTAAACAATGGCAGGATTATGTTCTTAATCAAAATCCTTAAAAATCAAAAGGGAAAAGTATTGAAGAGTGACCATGAAAAGCTTTCAATCCATTTGCAACTGAAGTGGAACTTGGTCTGACCACATCGAATAAAGTCATAAATAAGGGCAACAATTGAAATTCAAAGGATGAAGATCAAACTCAAAAATGACCACAACCTTAAACCTTATGCTGCTGCGAGCTAAGTTGGCCAATACACACTAATACAGAATCTGAGAGAACTCAGCGAGGGCTATCCAATTAGTACCAACATGACGGGGTTCAGACGTTTTTCAAAAATCTTTGCACTATTGTGCTTTGGACGAAAATGGCATCAGCATTGAAAGGGTTAAGTCAGAATTTTCTCAATATGTAATTGAGTCAGAGATATTCAATACCATGTGCCAAACCATATGGGTTAAACACATTTAAGGTGCAGGAAAGTTTTATTCAGAAATATTTTTAGTTTCTTATAATGGTTAGATTGCGATTCTAAATTACGTAGATGGGGCAAATGGACAAGAAATTATGTTTCTTAATAAGTAGAGGAAGAAAATTAACAGGGCAAAAACTACTTTTTTAAAAGCTGTTATTAAGTCATGTTGATTACACCGAAATGCTTAATTGTATAGAAACACACAATATAGGAGTGAAAGCTTCTGCAGTATAGAAATTATCTCTCAAATACTTCGGATATAGCAAACAATAATGTATTTCTATTGGCTCGTTTACGGCCTTTCCTCTGTACTTTAGGCAGTTTCTGTTCCTCCGAGATACCGACCCAAAGTTCCTTCATCAGGCAGGGCTATTCTCTCGCGAGATCACGTTCTTACTGGAAACCGGTCCATGTCGAGCGACATCTATCGGCGGAGAATGCAGGTAGGGCATGATATAAAGGTATCAATACTTTTTGTGATTGGCGGAGATCAGTCAGGGGCGGATCCAGGGGGGGTTCGAGGGGTTCGTCCGAACCCCCCCTAGCTGGTGAGTCATTTTGCACCACCACGCCACCTGTGGACAAACATCAAAACGAATTGTTTTTCCTGTTTCGGCCACCAGTTGCAAATTGCAATTCTGTCCACGTCTTTTGTTTCCCCAGGCCCTGAGTAGGCAACAGGCTGATTGGTGTCAGTCAGGTAAAGGTCCGAGTGGATGAACATCCTGCTCTAAGGGATTATCTGCCGTGAACCGGCGGATACAGAAATACAGTCGAGGGGGGGGGTTCGTTGATTCTCAAACCTCAGATCACTTGATTCATTCCTTAGTCTAGCGGATACAGAACTACGTCCAGTCGTTTGCACACTAAGAACTTGCCTGGGAAACCTGACGTTTGTTTGGTGAGTGGGGAGGGGAGGGTTTGATGATCCTCAAAATTCTAGATCACTTGATTCCTTAGTCTAGCAGATACAGAATTACAGTCCAGTCGTTTGCAGAACAGCTTGGAAAACATGAAGTTTGTTGGGGGGGGGGGGGGTCGTTGATACTCAAACTTCTAGATCACCTGATTCCTTAGTCCAGCCAGAAATATATAGATTACAGGTCACTGGTCCAGCGGATACAGACAGTCCAGTCCAGTCGTTTGCAGACTAAGAACTAGCTTGGAAAACCTGATGTTTGTTAGGTGAGGAGGGGGGGGGGGGGGGGGGGTTCGTTGATTCTCAAACTTCTACATCACTTGATTCCTCCAAGCCCTATGAAAAATACCTAACTAATAGCCAACAGCCTTACATAAATAACCACATCTTAACACCTTTTGAGGTGGCTTAACCCATTTGCATCTGAAGTGCAAAAATGGTCAAACAACTTTAGGCGAACCTCATCAGGTAGAGTATTATTTGTAAAAAGTTTGAATAGAAATGGTTCAGCCAACTCAGAAAAAAAATGAAAGTGTTGATTTCTGAGAATTCGACGAGCGCAGAGGGGAAATTTACTGAATAACTCTCATGACTGGTGTTTAGTTACACGTCGTTTTGGCATTTTATTTATATCATTTCATAAAATAACAGGTTTTTCAACAAATGAAAGAAGCTGTCTCCAATTGAACCCCCCCCCCCCCCCCCCCAGATGCATGTATCGCAATTACGCTACAATCAATCTTGGACCAATCAATCAAGCATAGTGGGCAGAAGTTTTTCTCCTCATCCCCAGGGTGTTCACATTAATAAACCTCTCCAAAAGGTAAAATATATTTCTTAAATGTTTGAAAATGCAAGAGGTCCGTTCAATCTTGCGACCAAAAAATAGGACAATGTGGCCATCACCAAATCCGATTTTGCATATCATAATCTATAGGAAATATTGCGTTCCAATTAAGATTTTACACTTAATCTATAATGTTTTGTTATATCTCGTATGAGATTATTATTTTTTTATATCTCTTATGAAATTATTATTTTTAGCTCTCTGCAGTTGACTCCTGGTGGTGCTTTCATAAATAATTGTGTGGCGCCACCCGTGTCATTTTTCGGAACTACATTGAACCCCCCCTTCTCAAATCCTGGATCCACCCCTGGATCTGCCCTAGTGGTGCAAACCGTGGATGAATAAAGACAAGTGGATATGAAACCAGCCGGTCAACCTAAACAACCAGGCTGCGGCGAATAGCCCAAAAGTTACGTTCTGCGCATGTTAATTCGCTGCTTTCTCTGTATTATATGTAAACGATACAAGAGCCCGCATTGGTCAGATTCCAAACCTCTGGGATAGCCATATCTTCACTATAGCGCATATAGTAATTGACCTCTCGCTACATATCCATTCTTTTATTCATCTAAGGTACAAATCACGTTAGTCGGAGTTCGAGGCTGCAGTGTATTTGATAAAATCGAGGTGCTGCGAGGCTGAGGCGAGAAACCTCGAGAGAATATCATCTGAACCCCAGCTTTAGTGGTGGTCTTTTTATCTTCTTGGGCTTCGTTTCTTTGACCCCTTACCAGCTTTGGGTTCGACTGAGCCTTGTTCAGGACCATAAACGTTGATCAACGTGGTGGGAAAACGGAATCTGAACGGTTTCAACGTTTAGTTGCGATGACGATCTGAACGGGAAACGTTGATCAACGTTTATGGTGCTGAACAAGGCCCAGGTCGAACCCGAGGCTGGTAAGGGGTCAAAGAAACGAAGCCCTGCAATTACTATTGTCTGACTTCCAAGAACCCCAGCCTCGAACTATTTGCGGTCAGGACTTACCCAACACATTTGAGCCTTTGTCCTCTGAGCTGCCTACACCGAATACATTGTTCATGAACGGTCAGTCAAGATTTTCTTGACCTGTGATTGATGGGAAGGCAGTCAATGTGGTGAAGCTACATAGAATCCTAGGAAGCTGTGTTGTAAGAGATGTCACGCGGGGTTGCTCGGCTTCGCCTAGTTCATTCAAATCATCGTCCCTTCGGGGTAGTAGTCAAAGGAATGGGGGCGGTAACCAAAGATCAAATTGCATATCGAATGAAGCCGACCAGCTCGGGCAGTTCTGCCTGTTGGTATAAAAGGGTGGGCAAGGGCCGGTTTCCCAAAAACCCTGCAGACAGCAACACGTGAGTATCACTTTCTAGCTTCCAACTTTCATAGATTGTAAGTCCACCAAGTCCGCTTTTAAAAAGAATAGGTCGTACCAAGACAGGACTACAGGTGTAGATGTGAAGTGAGCCACCTTATTTTGGCTCTGAGGCAAATGAGAATTATACGATTCAAACCACTCACGGTATTCTAACATAGAACCGACTATGGATCAGTCCTCTTCCGCATATTCTATTTGAAGCATTATAGCACCAACTTAGAATGACAGAGTGATATTCAGTGGCCTATTCATTTAAGATTTTGAGTGACTTATCGATATACATAATCTCCAGTGTCACAGTCATATATACGATGGTGCAGGTGTGAACGGCGGAATTCTTTTTTTTTTTACTTCTGCCGTATTACACCTGCACCATCGTACATATATCCCATGGACGGTTGGTCTTATTTTGCATTGGGAAACTTTGGTCTTCAGTACTATGGAAATGTCCTTCAATGTTTAAACAGTCTTAACCTACCGTGTGACATGTACTTATGTTTGTGGCTTTCATTTGGTATTTTTTGTTGGATCCTTGATACTTTTTGATAAAACTTAGGAATGATGAGTGTACTGAAGCGGTAACGAAGTAATACTTGTAGTTTGAGTTCTGGAGAACATTTCTCCTTCGAGAAAATGTTTCAAAGTGTGCTCTAGTCAAACAGTTCTCACTGAATTGGTTGACCGTTTTTTCTGTTTCTGTTTTGTTTTTGCGTTACATGCAGAAATGTGTTAATCCTTCCGATGCTGAGGCTACTTTCATGCAAAGCACAAAGACGAAACATCTTTTTGAAAACCATCTAAACTGTCATGTTGGTATTCATTAGATAGTTATCGGAGTACTCTTGGAATGAGTACCAACGTGCCAGGGTTTCAGTATGTTTTAGTTTTTTTTATATCTTTTTATATTGGCCAAATTACCCACAAAGCATTATAAGGGTTTAGTCTGTTAAACCGGAATTTAGACGAATCATTTGCTGCATTGGATATTATCCGTATCTACTTTTCTACAGGTTGCGTTACAGCATTCAGTCTCCAAGTCTTCCAGTCTCACCATGATGAAATTCGTATGCCTGACCCTATGTGTCGCCATATCCATGGCAGCCTCAATTGTAAGTACTCCCCCTATCGGCAGAGAAGGGAATTGTGCCACAATTAGTTGATTTCCACCAATCACGTGCTTTTTAAGTACTACTTATCGCTGCACAAGGAATTTGTTGCATCCATGCGTGCGGTCGTTTATTATGACCGTACTGCTCGCGCATTTAGTGCAGGAATTAAATGCCGACACTCTACAGTCGGAAGATCCAGCGTACGTATGACTGAATGGTATTGAGTAAGTTGGATAGCGTGTGCATACAAAACTGAACGATAATTCGTTCAATGTATCCAAAAATACACACTACCAACTGATGTTTTCTTCTTACATCATACCCGTCAAGAAACAACCCTCTTTAGATACTTACAAAATGGATGTGTATTGCATACCTGTATCACCTGTCAACATAGACTATCATTATTCTTCGAAATTGCAAATATACTTCAATAAACACAGTCAATGTATGCATGTTTATTGTCTGTCATAATTACGTATTACAAAATCATACTTAGATTCGAACAGAGTTACAAAAAGATATATAAATCGCATTAGAAAATAATAAGATAAATATGATACATTGGTATCGTTGTGTATCACATATAATAGCCTTTACAGGAATTCTATCATGATGTCAAGGTGCTCCTAGACACCTAGAAAGTTCGTATTGTGTAACAGGGTATAACATACCAATTATTAAATTGATAGTTGAGGATACGATACATTCTAGGTTCTGGAAAATATACAAGGCATCTGTAATTTTTTTTATAAAATACTCTTGAATTTTTCGACCTTTTTCAACTTTTTTTAAAATTTCTGCAAAATGCATGCGTTTTATTTCTTAACAACACACACACATAAAAACAAACACATGCTGGTACATATAACACACGAGTGCATCTTTTTCCACAAAACATGGAGGATTATGTATTAAGAGACACACATCTTAAATGATATACCCTACATTTCGTCAAAGTATGAGATACGATTTCCAAAATTACTCTAAAATGTGAATTAGATTTGACCATTTTTGTTCAAAAATTCTCTGATCCAGAGAACATAGAACATTTAGAAAAAAGTCAATTATCAGTCAATAAACACACACACACACACATTCACCTGTTCTGTCAGTGGGGTTATTCAGCAGTTTTTCTTTGCTAACAACTTATTGTCTGGTTTGGTTTTCATTATTCTCGTCTTGCAGGAAACGGAGGACGTCGACATGGAATTCTTGCGGGAGATGCAGGATCCTGTGATTGAGAGAACTACGGTGGAGCGCGAAGCGGAAGAGGTGACCTATACTAAGAAAGCCGTTGACCAGCTGAGGGGTCTCATTTCTGACATCTATGCTCTGGAAGAGTCCAAGTAAGTATACGGAAATACCATGACAATTAACCCTTATGCTGCTAGTGGCCAATTTGGCCAATACAAAATGATAAAAAAAAACATGAAAAACGTAAAAAGCCCTTGCACATGGGTACTCATCTGAGAGCACTCGGCAAGAGCTTCCCAATGAATACCAACATGTCAGGGTTTAAATGGTTTTCAATATGTTTGCGTCCTTGTGCTTTGGACGAAAGTAGCCTCAGCATTGGAAGGGTATACTAGCTGTAACTAATAGTGACACAATTGACCATATGTTCTCGAATAATCAAAGTATACGGAAATACCATGACAATTAACTCGCTTTAATAGATAGTGACACAATCGCCCATTTATAGATGCAACTGCACGGTAACTAGACTAGTGGGGTAGCGTAGGTCGCTATATAAACGTGCTGCATTGTGAGATGTTTGTGATCACTATGCAACTGAAAGACAATGCAGATGTTCTTTTATATATGCAACTGGAGACTAGACTAGTGGGGTAGCCAGGTCGCTATATAAACGTACTGTATTGTGATGTGATGGCTCTGATCACCCTGCAACTGAAAGACAATGTGCATCGGTGTCAGATGTGTTTTGTGCTTGGCCTGCTGTAAGTGGTTCTCGCCCAAATATCAAATCTATAGATGCTGAATATTTTCAAACGGGGTATATGCACAATGAACGATTGACATTTAAGTTCTTGCCAATCCCATGGAATATCCTACCATTGATTGATTAATCCTATTGCGCACCTAAAGCGATTGATAACCCTTATGCTGCTGTTGGCTAATTTGGCCAGTACAAAATGATGCAATACACCTGAAAAAAGACTGAAACCCTGGCATATGGGTACTCATACGAGATAACTCAGTGAGAGCAATCTAATGAATATCAACATGACAGGGTTTAGAGAATTTCCAAATTCTTTGCATTATTGTGCTTTGGACAAAGGTAGACTCAGCACTGGATGGGGTTACTTGACGGTCAGTAGCTTGTGTTGACATTTGATCATATCCAGTGCCATGTGAGAAAGTTGCCAGTGACTTGGTTGTTAGGCGGTGGTCTTCACCGGGTGCTCCGGTTTTCTCTACCAGTTACAACTGGCAAGTCATGACTTAGCCGCAATATAGCAGAATAAGTGACGACAATTCGAAATACCAAAGTGATCCTATCCAATAGTTCAAAGTGTACTAGTTTCCCTCAGGTGAAGAGTACGATGGTGTAGATGTGAACGGCAGAAAAAAAATCTGTCATTTATCAAAAAAAAAAAAGCTAATTATTTTTCTGCCGTCCACACCTCCACCATTGTAGTAGAGTTCATACCAGTGTAAATCATTCAAATTTATTTATTAGTAGAATATTAAATGGCTGTAAAAGTAATCTTTACAAAGGATATCGTACCATCACTCACAAAACAATAGGGAAATACACCTGAATTATTCACTAACGAAGTCTAGGATGGCATTTGTGCCCGAGCACCCAAGGGACAATCAGGCATGCATATAATCATTGTTAAATGTCACATTTGACAGCACGTCAAATGTAGCATTTGTCGTTGCTGTAAAATCAATTCACTATAAAAGAACATTTTACCCTTCGTATCATTTTACGCTTGGTTAATTGTCCACAAAAAACATTCCCTTGGTAACGTTTATTAGGCATTACCAGTATCTATTTATCCCAGTAATTGGTGGTAATGGCTTGTGTCATCGATATTCGCTAGCACTACAAAATTTGAGTATCCATGTATTTACATATTCCTACAAAGTACCTACAATATCGGTTGTACGCAGCATCAGTACAATTGCATATGATTGCCACAATTAGCAGCTTAATATTTTGCAATACTAAGCATTCCAACATGCTTGTAGAGAAGTGAAAGGGCAATTCCCCCAGCAGTTAATTTAACCCGTTAATGTTCACAGCGGCCTAAAGCAGTTTGAAAATCTTGATGAAATCTTGTAGGCAAAAGTGAATTTGATAAAACTTGAAGGAGAAATGTTGTTCAGAACTTTTTTAACAACTCTCCTTCAAATATTTTGTAAAATCATTCATAATTCCAATGTTATTATCAAAATTATCAAAGATCCAGACGACAATTTTAAGAGTATCTTTTAACCATTAATGGGTTGAACTTTGCAGTGAGAAGACCTAGTGCTATAGTTCACGTATCAACTCATTTTCCTGTTTTCCAATATCGGTCTTGTAATTTGAGTTATTACCTACTCGATAGTTATTATTGATTATTATATTGATTATCTCTCTGAATTGTATTACTGAAACTTTTGAAATAAGATTATGTTGAGAGGCAATAAAAACATTTGCTTTGCAGAGAATTATAAAAGAAAATTAAAAACTCCTTTTCCTCTTCTAGGGTGCAGAGATCCTCCACTTGCGCTCCCAATGGCGGAGACTGCACCTGGACTAAATGCTGCGCTGGGTTCGTCTGCCAGAAAAGCTTCCAGTTTAACGCCCCGGGTAGATGCGTCGAGTGTCTGGCAAAGGGGAGCCGCTGTGGTGCGCATTCTCGCTACGGTACAAAGTGCTGCGCTCAAGGTTCATGTGGTATCTACATGAACAACCTCTTCCGTGGATGCACTGCCAAATAAATTGTATTGACTTATAATATTTGTTAAGATATAGTTGGGTTAAAGGCTTGTTTTGATTTTTTGAATAAATTCCATTCCTATGTTTTTGTGGATTTAAGTTTTGACGTTAACACTGACCTGACATTGTAAATTTTGGGAATGTAAAGAATACAGATCTCTCCTCCGTACCTAGCAGTCAGGTTAATTTAAAGTAAAGATACGAGAGGGAATTCTCAAGGCCAGTATTCCGGACGAGCAGCACCAAACCTCTCATGCGTAGTGTGGCCACAGAGTAGGTAGCATCGGCTCGAGAACACCGGACCATGATCGGCTTCGAGCCATTGTTACCAGCTCTGCGGCACCACTTCAAACAAAGGAGCAGTACCGGTTTGGCCTTAAATAGCGATCCTGGGAATGCATCTCTCATAACTTACTCCCATGCTGATAAGGCAGTCAGATATGATAGAGCGCTTTGTAATCTTTAGTTCCCTTCAATTTAAAATGGCTGGTCAGCTTTACATGTAAGACTGGTGCTGGTAACACACTCAAAATAACCCATCTCCTAGTTTAGCACTCTTGTCATCTTTCTAAAAACTGTTATCCAATCCGTTGTCTGGGTGTTTTAACTTATTTGCTTTAGGCTACCTAGATAGGAGCAGTTTCTATTTTGCAACGTTTTCTGTAACCAACGATCTAGGAAATTGCATTGAATTTAAAGCGATGTTATTTTGATACCCCAGATTTCCGTGAGGAGTTTGTGCATATTCTTGGTAAATGGTAATTTCTTTGAGGTGAACTTTACCATAAAGATGACTCTACAAGACGCATTCCATAAGGATATTCTTCTGGATACGAAACCATCCACTTTAAAAACCTTTTGTTGCAGGATAAAGATATACATAATGAACATGTAGACCAATGCCTTCATTTCTTGATTATATTCTATTTTTGATATACTGCACGAGCATGTATCTTGACTTTGCAGTTCATTGCAATAAATGTGATACCTAACCAAAAGTGTCCTTTTTTCGTTGAACCAACAAGCGCAGCCATCATTATGGATAAACTGTAGGGGCCCTAATATAAAGCTGATGTTCTTGTGGTTAGGAAGTCCATTGTTCTTCCATTGTATTCCAAACAGAGTACTAACAGAGTACCTCGCAAGCATTGCGCATTTTTATACTTTGGGGGGCCCTCGGCCTTTAGGACGGGTTTCGGGGTGTAACAGCATTGGATTGACGCTGGTAGTGGTTCATTTAACGGTCTAGCCGATGTTGCCTGCTCTGCGGACCATCTTCTGGTGAAAGGCAATAGCGAATTTACGTTGGCCTAGTTGTGTTGTCTATTGAGCCGTTCTTGCCGTCTCTGTGGTCGTACTCCAAATGAAAGGCCTGCAAATGTCTAAGGCGGGATAGACTATATTTTGATTTTGTATTCTATTCAGATTAAACTTAAGTGAAAGATTCGGCCTATGGCTTAGCAAAAGATTATGCAGATACTAAACAGGACTGCAAATTCCATATTGTAAAATGTGCAATTAATTCTGACATGTCGAAGGTAGTTAGCTACACAGGGATTTAGGATATAACGAAAAAGAGTACAACACTTCTTGTATTAAAATAGCAACTTTATTCACCTATGATTTAACAAAAGTATTCGAATCCCAACCAGGGAATGTCAGATAGTTCCCAGTGACTTGCGGTTAGGCGGCGTTTTTTGACAGACACTTCCTTCGAATTCGGTTTCCTCCCCACTTACAACTGGCAAGTCATTATTTACCCGCTATGTGGTAGAAAGAGTGACGATAATTTAAATTCAAAGTTCCACCATAACTTGCTAGATAAAACACACTTTTACAGGCATCCCCTTCAGTTTGAGGTATGTGGGGAAGTCACCAGTTAGTCGATGTTTTTAGTTATTGTTTTTTTTATTCAGGCCCAGGGCACTTAGTTTTGTCCACTTATTTCTACTGTCAGCCAAGAAATAGCATCGATATGTAGAAAAAGTGACGATAGCAAACACCACTGTTTGATTTCTATATTCTGTCTAGTTCGGGAAAGAAATAGCTCGTCTATGCTTGTAAATGGACCTTCATGTTTGTCGCAGATGCTGCCATTTTATTGGCCTTTTGGTATAAAAAAGTAAAATCAACTAAAATAAAACCTTATACATAAAGCATGTAGTTCATTTTGGCAGCTTCGGTGATATTATTGTAATAATTAAAAAAATATATATTGGGGACTATGGAAATGAAATTATATATCATACATCAGGTACCATGCCCCACTCTTAAAACATCCACACACTATTGCACATTGAGATATGTTATGTCGAATTCTGTAATGATTCGTTTTGAGTGTCAGTTGTTTGCTTAAGGCTGTGGTGCTGGTGACACACCCAAAATAAGACATCTCCTGGTTCAGCGATCTTGTCCCCTTTCTAACAATGGTTATCTTATCCCTGAGGTCTTGCTGTTTCAACTATAAGTTTTCTTTAACTTAGCTGCTTGAGCTGACCAGGGAATTTTCAACTTTTGAACAAAATCGAAATTGGAAAAATGGGATATTTATTCCCACGAAATAATCTTAGCTATGGTTATGCCGGATTTCAAGTAAATTTTTGAACATTTGAAGCGGCCATGTTTTGGTGAAATCCGATACAGAAAAGTCACTAAAAACCTTTTCTGCTTGTGGGCAAGACCATGGGAGCTTCTGTAATGGCTCGATTATTATATCACTCAGTTCAGTGATGACCTAGATATTTACAATTCATCGTGTTATGAGGAAAAGGGTGTAGACTCTAACATATGTAAAGAATCTCAAAATGTTCCTACATGCACACGCCGACCCCATTAGCCACCTTAAGTTCACTTGTCTCATTTACCTATTTTTTCTTTGAATTCTTTCCTCCCTTATAACTAATATTCGTAACTACTGCTATTTTCTTTAATGCTATACTGTAACTTTTATAAACACGCAATAAGATGTCAACCAACCCTTTATCGTGTATTAGTAACATACAACTCGTCATCCTATTAACCCTTCTAATGCTGAGGCTGCTTTCATTAAAAGCGTAAGGAAAACATTTAAACCCTGTCATGTTGGTATTTATTAGCTAGCTATCGCTCAGTAACCATGTGCCTGGGTTTCAGTCATTTTTCAGCTTTTTTTGCGAAATTTTGTTTTTGCAAAATAAGCCACCAGCAGCATAAGGGTTAATAAACATACAATGCAACAATTGGCACTAAGGTTATTTACACAATATCTTAGTGCCCAGAGTATGGGTGGGATAAATTTTTACATATGGTCATCAGACCAAAAGTCTTTAACCTCTGTCTTGTAAATTTCAGGAACATGTAATGCTTCATCTCCGACTTCCTGTCGAATCCTTTCTTGCTCTGCTCTCCTTTGTATTTCCTCTTCACTGAGTCTTTTTACACAACTGCAAAGAGATACATGTATATAACAGTTACTCTTCACTGAGTCTTTTTACACAACTGCAAAGAGATACATGTATATGACAGTTACTCTTCACTGAGTCTTTTTACACAACTGCAAAGAGATAAATGTACTAGTATATGATAGTTACTCTTCACTGAGTCTTTTTACACAACTGCAAAGAGATACATGCATATGACAGTTACTCTTCACTGAGTCTTTTTCCACAACTGGAAAAAGATACATGCATATGACAGTTACTCTTCACAGAGTCTTTTTACACAACTGGAAAAAGATACATGCATATGACAGTTACTCTTCACTGAGTCTTTTTACACAACTGCAAAGAGATACATGTATATGACAGTTACTCTTCACTGAGTCTTTTTACACAACTGCAAAGAGATACATGTATATGACAGTTACTCTTCACTGAGTCTTTTTACACAACTGCAAAGAGATACATGTATATGACAGTTACTCTTCACCGAGTCTTTTTACACAACTGCAAAGAGATACATGTATATGACAGTTACTCTTCACCGAGTCTTTTTACACAACTGCAAAGAGATACATGTATATGACAGTTACTCTTCACTGAGTCTTTTTACACAACTGCAAAGAGATACATGTATATGACAGTTACTCTTCACGGAGTCCTTTTACACAACTGCAAAGAGATACATGTATATGACAGTTACTCTTCACTGAGTCTTTTTACACAACTGCAAAGAGATACATGTATATGACAGTTACTCTTCACGGAGTCCTTTTACACAACTGCAAAGAGATACATGTATATGACAGTTACTCTTCACGGAGTCTTTTTACACAACTGCAAAGAGATACATGTATATGACAGTTACTCTTCACTGAGTCTTTTTACACAACTGCAAAGAGATACATGTATATGACAGTTACTCTTCACTGAGTCTTTTTACACAACTGCAAAGAGATACATGCATATGACAGTTACTCTTCACTGAGTCTTTTTACACAACTGCAAAGAGATACATGCATATGACTGTTACTCTTCACTGAGTCTTTTTACACAACTGCAAACAGATAAATGTATATGACAGTTACTCTTCACCGAGTCATTTTACACAACTGCAAAGAGATACATGCATATGACAGTTCCTCTTCACTGAGTCTTTTTATTTTACACAACTGCAAAGAGATACATGCATATGACAGTTACTCTTCACTGAGTCTTTTTACACAACTGCAAAGAGATACATGCATATGACAGTTACTCTTCACTGAGTCTTTTTACACAACTGCAAACAGATAAATGTATATGACAGTTACTCTTCACCGAGTCATTTTACACAACTGCAAAGAGATACATGCATATGACAGTTCCTCTTCACTGAGTCTTTTTACACAACTGCAAAGAGATACATGCATATGACAGTTACTCTTCGCTGAGTCTTTTTACACAACTGCAAAAAATACATGTATATGACAGTTACGACCAAAAATATATCCTAGGAATATGGAGTTCAATCAAAAGAGCGAAAATTCTTGGCTAGAAAAGACCTCTACTCTGCAATCAACGGTAGACAGTTATCTGATTTAACTCATTCATGCCCAGGAGAGAAACATGCTAAGGAGATTTGTGAGTTAGTTCATGTTCAAAATTTCAGATAGAGTTTTCCCTTGCTAATGCGTTATTCTACTCGGTGATAATGAACAAATCCTCTGGGTATCAATAGTATTATTTTATTAACAAAAAAGATCATATACAATGCAACGAAAAAAGCGAAACAACCACACTTGGCTACTGTAAGTATCGAAACGAGAAATCTTTATTATCAAGAGAAATACAGATTTTACACGAATGCTCGTAAAAATAATTTGAGAAAGAAACGTTCTTTTCTCAAATGCATTTTTGAAAAATGAAACACTTACTTGAAATACAATGGCACCCCAATTAGTGCCTTGTCAAATCCTGTCACACCGGACTATGATGCGCACCATGTCCGTGTGTTACAGGAATGTGTAATTATAGTTTGCGTATGTTGGTTAACCTTATACTTGCAACATAATTTTCTTGTACCTTATTTTTGAGTTTTACTTTTTGTTCACAAGTTTTCTACCCGGGCTTTTACCGGATATTTATGTTAACTTCTTTATTTATTTTCTGTACTATCAATATATTTGTATTTGCTATGATTTTGTATTTTGATATACAGTCAATAAACATACAATACAATACAATGTTTGTTATAGTCCTACCGACCATAGGGGAATCTTGTATAATGTATCAATTTCCATAATTCATACAAGATACTATTTGCATATATCTGAAAAAATATTTTTGACTTCTTTTTGCACATTGACTCTGTAACTGCCCTTATTGACATGTTAAAAAATGACATTTTGACATGTGGAAGGAAGAAAATAAAAAGGATTAAAAAATAAAAAAAAATGTTTAAAAAATGATTAAAACGATTAAAAATAAAAAATGTTAATGCTTTCACAAACACAAACAGGCTTACCAACATTTTGCTTTACAGGCTGCGCGTTTTTTATCCAGGCCGTCCTTGTATTTCTTCATCCATGGAAAAGTTTCTGGGTTGCACCAAAAAACCAAGAATACTATTATCATCAACCCTCCTGCTGTACAACCGATGCCCATTCCTATCACCTCAAGCGTCGACCTGTAAAAATATCAATAGGATCACAATGTACACATGCCACTCAAGTAATAATTCATGAAGAATTGATTGTATTGCACTGTAGGCTTATTGACCATACTCTCAGGGTATGAAATTAACTAGGGTGCAGATTTTTTTTTTTCTTTTTTTTCCACAAAACAACATTAGATAAATTAGCATAGAGCGAAACGCAGAAGCTGAATCATATTTAAGGAAATCGATTGATTTCCTGAATTTTAGATTTTCGTTTTCGTCACATTTATGCCTATTGTGGCGTATTCGTGACTAGCCAGTTAATAGAAGTGGATGAAACCGGAGTAGCCGGCGAAAACCACCGCCTAGCCGCAAGTCACTGGCAAGTTTTTCACATGCCCAGGCTGGGGTCCGAACTCGGGCAGTGGTGAGAGACAGCGCTATGTCAGTGGCGGCCGTCAGAGCAGGCCCACATTTATCTCCTGAAGAGGTTGTAATTGATAATGATAAAATATCCATTAAGACCTGCTTGCACCAATGTGCCAAAATGACGATATCTCTGTATCATTAGCATTTATGTGTTTGTAGTTTATTTTGTTGTGTTCTGTTTACAGTATCTGTATTTTCGCACGTGGTCAATAAACAATACAATCCAATACAATTCATCGTTAAAAGAACTACACATACATGTAAGTAGGTTACCACGAGAATAAAAAGAACCGTGTGCATTCATAGTATGGAGGTAGGTTGTTTTAAATAATCTCACTAGCAGAGCCAAATGTACACCTTTACAAATCAAAAATGGGCGAAATCACCGCTATACTATTCAACCGAAAATAAATATGATGAAAAGGACATATTGACTTATCCAGAAAAACAAACAAAAACGAATCACCATTTATTCTCAAACAAAAGCATAGGTGTGTATACATTACATTACATTAAAATTGTTAATTGAAACATAATAACCAGCAACAGTCCACAAAAATATTTTGAACTAAAATTAATGCCATTGTCAAAAGTATTATAGATCCTGATGACAATTTCTTGAGGAAGTCTGGATATAAGCATCAATGTGTTCGTATGAAGCTACAGTGCCGGCATTGAATTCCTGCACTAAATGCGTGTCAGCTCGTGCATAATACACGGCCGCACACCCGATTGTCACTCAGTTTCCTGGGCACGGATGCATGAATGACCTCACAACTGAACGTAGTTTTGATTCGCAAGCTTCGTGTGTGGACTGGTGCAGGAAATAACCCTCATGCTACTGGTGGCTAATTTAGCCAATGCAAAATGATGCCAAAAACAGAAAAAATGTCTTAAACCCTGGCACATAGGTACTCATCTGAGAGTACTCAGTAAGAGCTATATAATAAATACCAGCATGACAGGGTTTAGATGATTTTCAAAAAAAATCGTTGTGTTCTTGTGCTTTGAATAAAAGTAGCCTCAGCACTGGAAGGGTTAAATGGCTGTACTGTAGCATAAGTACTTACTTAGAACCTGCGTCACAGCATCCCACTTTGTTGTCTACCTCACAGCACTTAGTTCTCCCTTCCTACTTCGTCTCTTCATTGTTTAAACAATCGACATAGTTGTCTCTCGCTGAGTAAGGTTTGCTTTTATCTTTGATGCAGTCTTCGATCACATCCTCTGAAACCATTAATACAAAAATGAGTCAACGGATTGTTTACCCTTATGCTGCTGGTGGGTAAGTTGGCCCATACAAAATGATGAAAAAAAATGACGGAAACATGGGTACTCATCTAAGAGTACTCAGCGAGAGCTATCCAATGAATACCAACATGACAGGGTTTAGATGGTTTTCAAATATCTTTGCGTCCTTGTACTTCAGACGAAAGTATCCTCAGCATTGGAAGAGTTAAGGCGCTTTTATAGGATAATTCTTTATTGTATCAAATGGGTGGCAGCACTCCTCCAAATACATGTACATTAGGTGTCACGAAACCCTTCTATGATAGGTAAATGCGTATATTTTTTGATGAGTTCCATAATGTCAAAAATATTCTCAAACCGAATTTACAACAAAGACGCAGCCAACAGGAATATGTTTGGATACTTGGTACATGTAGCAGGTTAGCAAATAATAACGCCATGTGATGGCAAGAAAAGAGACTATAATCGGTATTCTTATTTTATTTTTAGTCATTAGAAATGAAAATATAAAAAAAGTTTTTTTTGATTGGAATATGATTTAAGTGCCTACACGCGCATTCTCACAACGTGATAGAGAACTCACTTCTTCATTTGGGTCAAGGGGTTGAATTTTAAGGTTGCAATGCTTAACATTTTGGTTTGATGCAGCATATGTGATTAGGAGTATTCAATAAAGGATTGTGCAAAGGTGTCAGCAAGTTTGTCTTTTGACTGATCTTGGCACTTTTCCATGCTTTTGTACATACATGAAATGATTGAAATCGTATCGTCAGTTGCCAAAATACTATTTCAAGATATCGGTGAATGCAAATTGAGTCCATTAGCAATCTGCCATTGCTTTGGCTAGGTCCGGCAACCCTTTTTGACCTGTTATGTTCAAATCGTTAGACCAGATGCAACTGAATGGAGTAAATGAATAAATTGGATCCATATATATACATATCTGTGTATATATATATATATATATATATATATATATATATATATATATATATATATATATATATATATATATACATATCTGTATACATATATATATATATATATATATATATATATATATATATATATATATATATATATATATATATATATATATATGTTACAGTAAGACTGTCAAACCAGGGATTTGGCCAAATCCCTGAAGCGTTCAGTAATTTGGCCAAATCCCTGTTTCACTCAGGGATTTGGCCAAATCCCTAAAATGTTTAGGGATTTGGCCAAATTACTGAAATAAGGAGGCTCATATTTGACAACTTTACTGGACACATTTCAGGGATATTGTCAAATGACAATGAGCCTCATTTTATGATAAGTTGATTAATAGTAATGGTTCCTGAATATCAAGGTATGAGTATTTAGCTTACTTTACACTGGTTTTATCCGGAATAATACATTCTCAACCAAAATCTCTTGCTTTTTGGATGATAAGGGTGATAATGATTATAGTTATCTTTACATTCAGTATGTTTGTTGTTATCATTATAGGTAGCAGTGGTGGTAGTAGTACAATGGTTGTTGCAGTATTACTGTGTTGGTTGTTTGTACATAATAGTAGTGGTAGTAGGAGCAGCACCAGTGCATCAGTAGTAGTAGTAGTAGTAGTAGTAGTAGTAGTAGTAGTAGTAGTATTGGTTATTATTATTATTGTTATTATTATTATTATTATGATGATGATGATGATGATGATGGTGATCACAGTAGTAGTAGTAGTAGGTTATTATTTTTATCATTATTATTATCATTATTATTATTATTATTATTATTATTATTATTATTATTATTATTCATGATGATTACAGTAGTAGTAGTAGTTTACTAGACTCATTTAAGGGAAATTATCAAATCTTGCATGTTGGGAGTTTATCTGAAGTTCTGTGAGTTAACATTTATAATTGCATTCAGAAACCAATTTATCACGATCATCAAGATTGGTTACATTGTATTTAACTATAAAGACTAAGTTTCTTATATCAGGATTGCAGTTAGGTCCCTTAATTGGGACTGAAATAAGCTGATGTCTAGTGATGAGATTGGTTACATTACACTTAACTACAAAGACTAAGGTAGGGATAGTATGATCCAGCATTTAATAGTTTTATTATTATTATTATTATTATTATTATTATTATTATTATTATTATTGTTATTATTGTAGTAGTAGTAGTAGTATCACAATTAAATTTTTATTATTATTATTATTATTATTATTATTATTAATAGTAGTAGTAGTATTACAATTAATTATTATTATTATTACTATTATTATTACAGTAGCAGTAGTGATATTGAATTGTCATTATAATTATTATTATCTTTTGTACGTAGTAGTAGTAGTAGTCATTATTATTATTATTATTATTATTATTATTATTATTATTATCTAGACAATGGTAATGAATACAGAAACAGTATACTAGTTGTAGTTTATCAGAGATTGACAATCAAAAGCATTTTCCTTCTTTGATTGCTTAATTGAAGTTCCGTGCCCTGACATAACTGCATTCAGGAAGGGATTTATAACTACACTCATGTTTCAACTAAGTGATATCGTCAAAACAATCAAACAAGGAGGCATCTTCTGATGTAGTTTGATCACTTAATTGCATTCTGAAATAAGCTGATAAGGTCTGTGACTATACCTTTAACTACAAAGATTAAGTTAATTTGATTATAATCCAGCTAAATGATTGCAATTGCAATGGAGAAATGGCTATATAATGGGTGTACAAGGCATGCTCATTCAGTTCTTTCTTGCATGTCAAGCAACATGGCACAATCTACCCTTGAGACAAAGTTCAGGGAAAAATTATTTGAGAAATACTCTCAGTGTCAAAAGTATCTAATACCTAAAGCTGTATACTCTCAGACCATTGAGGATCTGAAAAACGCAGCTGAAGTTCCTAAGACCAAGTCACATCACAACTACTACATCCTAAACAGGTATGAAGTACTTCAGTGTGGTGATGTGGAGAAGCTCATCAAGAAGAGAAAGTCTCCAGAAGACCGGCCAGTCTACTTTGCAACAATAGAAGACACCTATGACATCATCACCAAAGCTCACATTTAAAAGTGGGTGAAGCTGGTGATAATGTTGCTGTTCCAATTCCTATGGTTGACAGGGGTAGAGGTGATCCAAGAAACATTCTTGGAGTTATTTTGGATAGGGATGAAAATGACATGTACAGAATTGCTGTTAAAGCTGGGATTCTGACCACAAAGTTTTCCAGAAATCAGTTTGACCTTTGTCCCCAACGACTCCTGAATGACTCTGATGTGAACACAGAATACACTGTCACACTTCGTCGAGCCCTTAAGTCATCAGCATCTGGCGGACAAGGTTATTTCCATTGTGACTGCAGTAATGGCAAGAAACAGTGTCAAACAAACAGATGCAAGTGTTATAAAGCTAAGAGACTTTGTAACAGCAGATGCCATCGCAGTTTAACATGTCAAAATAAGAATTAGTCAAGTGAAAATATTGGTAACAAGGTTACAATGACTTTTTTCACTTCCAGATATCTTACTAAATATAAGATCAATCTTATTTGAAAATCAGACCAGAATTGCCAAAATGTTCACAGGAAATATGGAAAATTGATCCTATAAGCTCATTTGGTTATTTCTTTTTGATATGTAAGATTTATTGAAATATAGTTACCAGATGAGTGTAAATGGTGATAAATAATAAACCCTTTGCATACTGGAATATTGATAGTCCCATGAAATTACATACAACTGGAATTGTATCCAGTCTATAAAGGGTTAAGATAGCCTGAATGTTAGTTAGTTAAGAAGTTGATAATTCAGTTTAAAGTAGGGGCTGGGACAAATGATTCTGACACATAAAGGTGTTTACATAAAAAGGAAATGAAATCCTCTGTGACAAGTGAACATTCAGGAAATACATAGCGTTTTGTACCATATAAACAACAATAAATATACTGACTTTGTCATAACTGAGAGGGCACTACAGGGCGTCCCAAAGAAATGCAATTAATCCTCCCCTTTTCCAAATATTTCTTCAAAACAGCTTTAGTAACATCAACAATGACTTCATGGTTGAAGAGAATAATATCTTAGAGATAACCTGTTGTAGTTTCAAGCAAATCTAATCATCCATAACAAAGCTGTGAGGCAAAGTTTGACCCCTCTATCCTCTAGGATTGCATTTTTTGGGGGACGCCCTGTATGTGTAGAGCACAACCGTCAATAGTGTAGATATTTGTCAAATTTACTAAATTCTTGTGTGTGGTATAAGAAACCTTAAGAAGTACTACTTCAATTTTCCACATTAACATTATTTTTTCACTTTTCAAATGCATTGTTGATTGTTATGATAATAATATAGTATGTTATTTGTAATCTGTGAGATAAATCAGGAATAAAGTTCATTAAAAAGACAGCCTTTCTTTGAATCCTATTTTTACTAAAATAAATGAGGGATTTGGCCATATTACTGGAGCATCATTTCAGTAATTTGGCCAAATCTCAGGACAATCACAATTCTTTTCCCCCTGACTCCAAAGATGCAATACCAAAATTGTTTAAAAAACAACAAAACAGTTCAGTATTTTCTAGGATTGTAAGTGTTTTAATATCTTATTAATTTTGCACACCAACCCCCCTTCTCCTCAACTAATGACCCAGGGGTCAAGAAATCCTCAATTACAGCAGAGTCCTATATGCTTATTATAACTGTGCATGAAAACCTATAATTTTTAATATTTAAAACCACTTCAATATACTCAATTCCATGGTATAATGTAGGAATTCTTTCTAAGTATTGCAAAAACTTTCCATTTCATATGTATTTTTGTTGTATTATAGTAATCATACATCTTATATGTAATCAGTGTGATGATTCATGCACATAAGTCATTGAAAGGACATCCTATCTTGGATATGACTTGGTTGAAATAAGATTCAGGGATTTGGCCAAATTACTGGACCATCATTTCAGTAATTTGGCCAAATCCCTAGACATTTTAGGGATTTGGCCAAATCCCTGAGTGAAACAGGGATTTGGCCAAATCGCTGAAAGCTTTAGGGATTTGGCCAAATCCCTGGTTTGACAGTCTTACTGTAACATATATATATATATACATACATACATACATACATACATACATACATACATACATACATACATACATACATACAAACATACATACTTACATACATACATACATACATACATACATACATATATATATATATATATATATATATATATATATATATATATATATATATATATATACATATATATATATATATATATATATATATATATATATATATATATATAAATATATATATATATATATATATATATATATATATATATATATATACATATATATATATATATATATATATATATACATACATACATACATACACATATGCATACATGAATACACTCATACATACATACATAACCATGATATATATAAGAGTAAACGGGGTGAACCAAGGTACTTATGTTAGTTTACTAAACGTTATTCCTACTATGTAACAATTACAGTATAAGGATCCAACTAAAACTACATGAAACAGGAAATAGATAAGTAAACGCAATAAACAAACACGTTGCGAGTACAAATGTAAGCTGCTGCAACTCTTACCCTTGCAAATAAAAGCGTGTATGCAATATACATTAACATTTACGGTAGGTATACCCACCATGAATTGCCTAAGGCCTTCTCCTAATCCGAAAGTCAATAGCATAGCACACAAATAGAGTGAACAATTGAATTGGAAGAAACAACTAATAGCTATAAATGATTTACGAACGTACGTCCATATGAGAACCATTACATGAAGAGGTTGAAATTCTAGCATGTCTTTGTGTGTGTGACCGTGTAGGAATATCTTTATCGAAAATACAAAACTAAATTGAAAAGGTATATATATATATATATATATATATATATATATATATATATATATATATATATATATATATATATATATATATACACAGGTAAAAGTTCACGGGCCCGTACGGCTCTGTAACAGACCCGTTACGGACCGAGTTTATATAGTTTTCAAAAGTCTTTCCGTTTTTGTGCCACGGAGGAAAGTAGCCTCAGCATTGGAAGGGTTAATCTTATCACTGTTCTTGATTAATATCTATTCCTCCAGAATTGACGGCACGCATTAATGGTTATAGACAGTCTTTGCTAAAATCATGATCTATAATCCTACAATCATTATATATCTAGGATATTAAATGGGTCCCCTCGCTGAAAACCACTTTTATATTTACAATGCCAAATCTGAGTGCACATAAACATATTTTCGATAAAATCAATAAAACTGACCTAATAGAGTAAGTGAGTGAATGAGGGCGTCATGACACACGGGGCAACAAGGGCCATAACACTTACAAAAAGTGATCCTTTGTTATTGTCGATGAATGATGAAAAATCATAATGATTGTAGGTGAAAGAAGAAAAAGAGGGAGAGTAAGAGCTGCGTTCGGAACAAACGAGGGCCACGGGATCATTTAGACAAATGGTATCCACAGATAGATCTACATATCCTCAGGGTGCCACACCAGCGTAGTGTTCCCCGGGATATTAAGTTATGGCTTAGATGAAGAAAAGATTGGCTATGTAGCGAGAGACCAATAACTACAAGCACTTTAGTAAAGGGCTGGACACAACAGGTATTTCTGATCTTACATTAGAGTAAGGCCATGAGGGAGCAAGAACCTGAGGTATAGAAATTATCTCCCAAATACTTCGAATATAGCAAACAATGATGTATTTCTATTGGCTCGTTTACGGCCTTTCCTCTGAACTTTATAGGCAGTTTCTGTTCCTCCGAGATACCGACCCAAAGTTAATTCATCAGGCATGGCTATTCTCTCGCAAGATATCGTTCTTACTGGAAACCGGTCCATGTCGAGCGACATCTATCGGCGGAGAATGCAGGTAGGGCATGAGAAGGTATCAATACTTTTTGTGATTGGCGGAGATCTGACCTAGTGGTGCAAACCGTAGATAAATAAAAACAAGTGGATATGAAACCAGCCGGTCAACCTAAACAACCAGGCTGCAGCGAATAGCCCAAAAGTTACGTTCTGCGCATGTTAATTCGCTGCTTTCTCTGTAATGTAAACGATACAAGAGCCCGCATTGGTCAGATATCAGACCTCTGGGATAGCCAGGTCTTCACCATAGCGCATATAGTAATTGATCTCTCGCTACATATCCATTCTTGTATTCATCTAAGCTACAAATCACGTTTATATATAGTCGGAGTTCGAGGCTGCAGTGTATTTGATAACATTGAGGTGGTACGAGACTGAGGCGAGAAACCTCGAGAGAATATCATCTGAACCCCAGCTTTAGTGGTGGTCTTTTTATCTTCCTGCAATTACTATTGTTTGACTTCCAAGAACCCCAGCCTCGAACGATGTGCGGTCAGGACTTACCCAACACATTTGAGCCTTTGTTCTCTAAGCTGCCTCAAACGAATACACTGTTCATGAACGGTCAGTCAAGCTTTTCTTGACCTGTGATTAGTGGGAAGGCAGTCAATGTGGTGAGGCTACATAGACCCCTAGGAAGCTGTGTTGTAAGAGATATCACGCGGGATTGCTCGGCTTCGCCTAGTTTATTCAAATCATCGTCTCTTCGGGGTAGTAGTCAAAGGAATGGGGGCGGTAACCAAAGATCAAATTGCATATCGAATGAAGCCGACCAGCTCGGGCAGTTCTGCCTGTTGGTATAAAATGGTGGGCAAGGGCCGCTTTCCCAAAAACCCTGAAGACAGCAACACGTGAGTATCACTTTCTAGCTTCCAACTTTCATAGATTGTAAGTCCACCAAGTCCGCTTTTAAAAAGAATAGGTCGTACCAAGACAGGACTACAGGTGTAGATGTGAAGTGAGCCACCTTATTTTGGCTCTGAGGCAAATGAGAATTATACGATTCAAACCACTCACGGTATTCTAACATGGAACCGACTATGGATCAGTCCTCTTCCGCATATTCTATTTGAAGCATTATAGCACCAACTTAAAATGACAGTGATATTCAGTGGCCTATTCATTTAAGATTTTGAGTGACTTATCGATATACATTTCTCCAGTGTCACAGTCATATATTCGATGGTGCAGGTGTGAACGGCGGAATTCTTTTTTTTTACTTCTGCCGTATTACACCTGCACCATCGTACATATATCCCATGGACGGTTGGTCTTATTTTGCATTGGGAAACTTTGGTCTTCAGTACTATGGAAATGTCCTTCAATGTTTAAACAGTCTTAACCTACCGTGTGACGTGTACTTATGTTTGTGGCTTTCATTTGGTATTTTTTGTTGGATCCTTGATACTTTTTGATAAAACTTCGGAATGATGAGTGTACTGAAGCGGTAACGAAATAATACTTGTAGTTTGAGTTTTGGAGAACATTTCTCCTTCGAAAATGTTTCAAAGTGTGCCCTAGTCAAACAGTTCTCACTGAATTGGTTGACCGTTTTTTCTGTTTCTGTTTTGTTTTTGCGTTACATGCAGAAATGTGTTAATCCTTCCGATGCTGAGGCTACTTTCATGCAAAGCACAAAGACGAAACATTTTTTTGAAAACCATCTAAACTGTCATGTTGGTATTCATTAGATAGTTATCGGAGTACTCTTGGAATGAGTACCAACGTGCCAGGGTTTCAGTATGTTTTAGTTTTTTTATATCTTTTTGTATTGGCCAAGTTACCCACAAAGCATTATAAGGGTTTAGTCTGTTAAACCGGAATTTAGACGAATCATTTGCTGCATTGGATATTATCCGTATCTACTTTTCTACAGGTTGCGTAACAGCATTCAGTCTCCAAGTCATCCAGTCTCACCATGATGAAATTCGTATGCCTGACCCTATGTGTCGCCATATCCATGGCAGCCTCAATTGTAAGTACTCCCCCTATCGGCAGAGAATGGAATTTTGCCACTATTAGTTGATTTCCACCAATCACGGGCTTTTTAAGTACTCCCTATCGGTGCACAAGGAATTTGTTGCATCCATGGGTGCGGTCGTTTATCATGACCGTGCTGCTCGTGCATTTAGTGCAGGAATTAAATGCCGACACTCTACAGTCGGAAGATCCAGCGTACGTATGACTGAATGGTATTGAGTAAGTTGGATAGCGTCTGTAACAACTGCTTATGTAATAACTACAGCTTATGTAATACAACCGCTTGCGTAATAAGAAATTGACTGCTTATGTAATAACACAAAACAGTTAAACGACTGTAACAACTGCTTATGTAATAATCACGGCTTATGTAATATTCAACCAGTCATCCATGAATAATTGATAAAAACACAACTAATTACCATTATTTTGAGTTGTGAATTAAACATCTATCAGTACCAGATGTTAATACCTGTTTTGCTGGAACATTCCCCCCCCCCCCCCCCCCCCCCCCCCCACCGTTGAACATCAAATGTTCACAATGAGAACTGAACGATGATATCCATTTACCAGTCATCCATGACCAATCGAAAAAAAAACACACAACAACTTACAACTTATTTTTCCTGCATTCCTTAAATCACCTCTATCATGTATTAACCAGTATCATAATACATGCATCATCCACATCATGATCATCATCCACATTCAGTGTCATTCATCATCATCATCATTGATCTGGGATCAGGACCACCACTGACCCTGCTGAAAAATGATTGGCTAAAATTCTTGCCTGTATTTACTCTTCTGTGTTTCTGATTTTAAATATATTTTTCTTTTTCTACAATGAATTTGGCCCTACTCCGTAGGGCATTGCTGTGTTAGTTATTCTATGTCATGGATGAATAACTAACACAGCAATGCCCCACGGAGTAGGGCCAATTTCATTTTAGAAAAAGAAAAATATATTTAAAATCAGAAACACAGAAGAGTAAATACAGGCAAGAATTTTAGCCAATCATTTTTCAACAGGGTCAGGTATGTTGAGCAAAACCTTGGATTAAGAAAAGTGTTTGGTCTTCTAAGGCAAAACTAAATTAAATACCCCGTATCAAATAAAATAAATACAAGCTTACCTACAACTCCTTTCCGTCTGTGCCTGCTTCCATGATACTAATACATGTATGCAGTTGAAAACGACAGGTCCTTTATTTGTGCATTGCACACCCATAACAAAACTTATTTTCTTTCAATATTTGGTTTATTATTACATAAGCAGATTTTGTTTATTACATAAAGAAGTTGGTGCTACATAAGCGGTTAATTTTTTATTACGCAAGCGGTTGTGTTACACAAGCGGTTAATTTTTTATTACGCAAGCGGTTGTTATTACATAAGCAGTTGGTTTTTTATTACGCAAGCGGTTAATATTACATAAACCGTGATTATTACATAAGCAGTTGTTACAAGCGTCTGCATACAAAACTGAACGATAATTCGTTCAATGTATCCAAAAATACACACTACCAACTGATGTTTTCTTCTTACATCATACCCGTCAAGAAACAACCCTCTTTAGATACTTAAAATGGATGTGTATTGCATACCTCTATCACCTGTCAACATAGACTATTATTATTCTTCGAAATTGCAAATATACTTCAATAAACACCGTCAATGTATGTATGTTTATTGTCTGTCATAATTACGTATTACAAAATCATACTTAGATTCGAACAGAGTTACAAAAAGATATATAAATCGCATTAGAAAATAATGAGATTAATATGATACATTGGTATCGTTGTGTATCACATATAATAGCCTTTACAGGAATTCTATCATGATGTCAAGGTGCTCCTAGACACCACTAGAAAGTTGGTATTGTGTAACAGGGTATAACATACCAATTATTACATTGATAGGTGAGGATACGATAAACTCTAGGTTCTAGAAAATATACAAGGCATCTGTAATTCTTTTTATAAAATACTCTTTAATTTATTTTTCGACCTTTTTCAACTTTTTTTTTTTAATTTCTGCAAAATGCATGTGTTTTATTTTTTAACAACACACAGACATAAAAACAAACACATACTGGTACATATAACACACAAGTGCATCTTTTTCCACAAAAAATGGAGGATTATGTATTAAGAGACACATATCTTAAATGATATACCCTACATTTCGTCAAAGTATGAGATACGATTTCCAAAATTACTCTAAAATGTGAATTAGATTTGACCATTTTTGTTCAAATATTCTCTGATCCAGAGAACTTAGAACATTTAGAAAAAAGTCAATTATCAGTCAATAAACACACACACACACACACACACACACACACACACACACACATTCACCTGTTCTGTCAGTGGCGTTATTCAGCAGTTTTTCTTTGCTAACACCTTATTGTCTGGTTTGGTTTTCATTATTCTCGTCTTGCAGGAAACGGAGGACATCGACATGGAATTCTTGCGGGAGATGCAGGATCCTGTGATTGAGAGAACTGCGGTGGAGCGCGAAGCGGAAGAGGTGACCTATACTAAGAAAGCCGTTGACCAGCTGAGGGGTCTCATTTCTGACATCTATGCTCTGGAAGAGTCCAAGTAAGTATACGGAAATACCATGACAATTAACCCTTATGCTGCTAGTGGCCAATTTGGCCAATACAAAATGATAAAAAAACATGAAAAACGTAAAAAGCCCTTGTACATGGGTACTCATCTGAGAGCACTCGGCAAGAGCTTCCTAATGAATACCAACATGCCAGGATTTAAATGGTTTTCAACATGTTTGCATCCTTGTGCTTTAGACGAAAGTAGCCTCAGCATTGGAAGGGTTAACTAGCTGTAATAAATAGTGACACAATTGACCATATGTTCTCGAATAATCGTAGTATACGGAAATACCATGACAATGAACTCGCTGTAGTAGATAGTGACACAATCGCCCATTTATAGGTGCAACTGGGAACTAGACTAGTGGGGTAGCGTAGGTCGCTATATAAACGTGCTGCATTGTGAGATGTCTGTGATCACCATGCAACTGAAAGACAATGCAGATGTTCCTTTATATATGCAACTGGAGACTAGACTAGTGGGCTAGCCAGGTCGTTATATAAACGTACTGAGGTGATGTCTGTGATCACCATGCAACTGAAAGACAATGCAGATGTTCCTTTATATATGCAACTGGAGACTAGACTAGTGGGTTAGCCAGGTCGCTATATAAACGTACTGAGGTGATGTCTGTGATCACCATGCAACTGAAAGACTAAGTGCATCGGTGTCAATGTGTTTTGTGCTTCACCTGCTGTAATGGTTCTGGCTCAAATGTCAAACCTACAAATGCTGGATATTTTTAAACAAGGTATATGCACAATGGGTGATTGACATTAAGTTCTTGCCAAACCTATTGAATATCCTGCCATTGATTGATTAATCCCATTGCGCACCGATATCAATTGTTAATGGACGATCAGTAGTTCGTGTTGTTGAGTTTTGATCATATCCAGGGGCATGTGAGAAAGTTGCCAGTGACTTGTGGTTAGGGGCTGGTTTTCGCCAGTTACTCCGGTTTCCTCTTCCAGTCACAAATGGCAATTCATAACTAAGTTGCAATATAGCAGAAAAAAGTGCCGAAATTCCAAATTGACCCAATCCAATAGTTCAAATTTTACTAGTCTCCCTAAGGTGTAGAGTACGATGGCGCAGGTGTGAAAGGCAGAAATACAGCGGAAGAAAATATTTTTTCCTGCCGTTCACACCTGCACCAACGTAGTAGAGTTCATAGCAGTGTAAATCATTCTGATGTATTTATTAGTGTATTAATTGTCTGTTATAGTTCATCTTTACAAAGAAAACCGTACCATAACTCACAACACAATAGGGAAATACACCTGAATTATTCACTAATGGAGTTTGGGATGGCATTTATGCGCGGGCACCCAGGGAAAAATCAGGCATGCATATAATCATTGTTAAATGTCACATTTGCCAGCACGTCAAATGTAGCATTTGTCGTTGCTGTAAAATCAATTCACTATAAAAACCCATTTTACCCTTCGTATCATTTTACGCTTGGTTAATTGGCCAAAAAAAACATTCCCTTGGTAAAGTTTATTACGCATTATCTATTTATCTCAGTAATTGGTGGTCATGGCTTGTGTCATCGATATTCGCTAGCACTGCAATATTTGAGTATCCATGTATTTACATATTCCTACAAAGTACCTACAATATCGGTTGTACGCAGCATCAGTACAATTGCATATGATTGCCACAATTAGCAGCTTAATATTTTGCAATACTAAGCATTCCAACATGCTTGTAGAGAAGTGAAAGGGCAATTCCCCCAGCAGTTAATTTAACCCGTTAATGTTCACAGCGGCCTAAAGCAGTTTGACAATCTTGATGAAATCTTGTAGGCCAAAGTGAATTTGAGAAAAAATTTGAAGGAGAAATGTTGTTCAGAACTTTTTTAACAACTCACCTTCAAATATTTTGTAAAATCATTCATAATTCCAATGTTATTATCAAAATTATCAAAGATCCAGACGACAATTTTAAGAGTATCTTTTAACCATTAACGGGTTGAACTTTGCAGTGAGAAGACCTAGTGCTATAGTTCACGTATCAACTCATTTTCCTGTTTTCCACTATCGGTCTTGTAATTTGAGTTATTACCTACTCGATAGTTATTATTGATTATTATATTGATTATCTCTCTGAATTTTATTACTGAAACTTTTGATATAAGATTATGTTGAGAGGCAATAAAAACATTTGCTTTGCAGAGAATTATAAAAGAAAATTAAAAACTCCTTTTCCTCTTCTAGGGTGCAGAGATCCTCCACTTGCGCTCCCAGAGGCGGAGACTGCACCTGGACTAAATGCTGCGCTGGGTTCGTCTGCCAGAAAAGCTTCCAGTTTAACGCCCCGGGTAGATGCGTCGAGTGTCTGGCAAAGGGGAGCCGCTGTGGTGCGCATTCTCGCTACGGTACAAAGTGCTGCGCTCAAGGTTCATGTGGTATCTACATGAACAACCTCTTCCGTGGATGCACTGCCAAATAAATTGTATTGACTTATACTATTTGTTAAGATATAGTTGGGTTAAAGGCTTGTTTTGATTTTTTGAATAAATTCCATTCCTATGTTTTTGTGGATTTAAGTTTTGACGTTAACACTGACCTGACATTGTAAATTTGGAGAATGTAAAGAATACAGATCTCTCCTCCATACATAGCACTCAGGTTAATTCAAAGTAAAGATACGAGAGTGAATTCTCAAGGCCAGTATTCCAGACGAGCAGCACCAAACCTCTCATGCGTAGTGTGGCCACAGAGTAGGTAGCATCGGCTCGAGAACACCGGACCATGATCGGCTTCAAGCCGTTGTTACCAGCTCTGCGGCACCACTTCAAACAAAGGAGCAGTACCGGTTTGGCCTTAAATAGCGATCCTGGGAATGCATCTCTCATAACTTACTCCCATGCTGATAAGGCAGTCAGATATGATAGAGCGCTTTGTAATCTTTAGTTCCATTCAATTAAAAATGGCTGGTCAGCTTTACATGTAAGACTGGTGCTGGTAACACACTCAAAATAACCCATCTCCTAGTTTAGCACTCTTGTCATCTTTCTAAAAACTGTTATCCAATCCGTTGTCTGGGTGTTTTAACTTATTTGCTTTAGGCTACATAGATAGGACCAGTTTCTATTTTGCAACGTTTTCTGTAACCAACGATCTTGGAAATTGCATTGAATTTAAAGCGATGTTATTTTGATACCCCAGTTTTCCGTGAGGAGTTTGGGCATATTCTTGGTAAATGGTAATTTCTTTGAGGTGAACTTTACCATAAAGATGACTCTACAAGACGCATTCCATAAGGATATTCTTCTGGATACGAAACCATCCACTTTAAAAACCTTTTTGTTGCAGGATAAAGATATACATAATGAACATGTAGACCAATGCCTTCATTTCTTGATTATATTCTATTTTTGATATACTGCACGAGCATGTATCTTGACTTTGCAGTTCATTGCAATAAATGTGATACCTAACCAAAAGTGTCCTTTTTTCGTTGAACCAACAAGCGCAGCCATTACTATGGATAAACTGTAGGAGCCCTAATATAAAGCTGATGTTATTTTGGTTAGGAAGTCCATTGTTCTTCCATTGTATTCCTAACCGAGTACTAACAGAGTACCTCGCAAGCACTGCGCATTTTTAAACTTTGGGGGGCCCTCGGCCTTTAGGACGGGTTTTAGGGTATAACATCATTGGATTGACGCTGGTAGTGGTTCATTTAACGGTCTAGCCGATGTTGCCTGCTCTGCGGACGATCTCCTGGTGAAAGACAATAGCGAATTTACGTTGGCCTAGTTGTGTTGTCTATTGAGCCGTTCTTGCCGTCTCTGTGGTCGTACTCCAAATGAAAGGCCTGCAAATGTCTAAGGCGGGATAGACTATATTTTGATTTTGTATTCTATTCAGATTAAACTTAAGTGAAAGATTCGGCCTATGGCTTAGCAAAAGATTATGCAGATACTAAACAGGACTGCAAATTCCATATTGTAAAATGAGCAATTAATTCTGACATGTCGAAGGTAGTTAGCTACACAGGGATTTAGGATATAACGAAAAAGAGTACAACACTTCTTGTATTAAAATAGCAACTTTATTCACCTATGATTTAACAAAAGTATAGAAAATAATCATATCTGCCGTCTTCCATGTATTTTATTGCCAAAGGTTCGAATCCCAACCAGGGAATGTCAGATAGTTCCCAGTGACTTGCGGTTAGGCGGCGTTTTTTGACAGACACTTCGAATTCGGTTTCCTCCCCACTTACAACTGGCAAGTCATTATTTACCCGCTATGTGGTAGAAAGCGTGACGATAATTTAAATTCAAAGTTCCACCACTATAACTTGCTAGATAAAACACACTTTTACAGGCATCCCCTTCAGTTTGAGGTATGTGGGAAGTCACCAGTTAGTCGATGTTTTTAGTTATTGTTGTTTTTATTCAGGCCCAGGGCACTTAGTTTTGTCCACTTATTTATACTGTCAGCCAAGAAATAGCAACGATATGTAGAAAAAGTGACGATAGCAAACACCACTGTTTGATTACTATATTCCTTATGTTATACCGTAGCAAAATATTATGTTCTGTCTAGTTCGGGAAAGAAATAGCTCATCTATGCTTGTAAATGGACCTTCATGTTTGTCACAGATGCTGCCATTTTATTGGCCTTTTGGTATAAAAAAGTAAAATCAACTGAAATAAAACCTTATACATAAAGCATGTAGTTCATTTTGGCAGCTTCGGTGATATTATTGTAATAATTAAAAAAAATTATATTGGGGACTATGGAAATGAAATTATATATCATACATCAGGTACCATGCCCCACTCTTAAAACATCCACACACTATTGTACATTGAGATATGTTATGTCGAATTCGGTAATGATTCGTTTTGAGTGTCAGTTGTTTGCTTAAGGCTGTGGTGCTGGTGACACACTCAAAATAAGACATATCCTGGTTCAGCGATCTTGTCCCCTTTCTAACAATGGTTATCTTATCCCTGAGGTCTTGGTGTTTCAACTATAAGTTTTCTTTAACTTAGCTGCTTGAGCTGACCAGGGCACTTTCAGCTTTTGAACAAAATCGAAATTGGAAAGATGGGATATTTATTCCCACGAAATAATCTTAGCTATGGTTATGCCGGATTTCAAGTAAATTTTTGAACATTTGAAGCCGCCATGTTTTGGTGAAATCCGATACAGAAAAGTCAATAAAAACCTTTTCTGCTTGTGGGCAAGACCATGGGAGCTTCTGTAATGGCTCGATTATTATATTACTCAGTTCAGTGATGACCTAGATATTTACAATTCATCGTGTTATGAGGAAAAGGGTGTAGACTCTAACATATGTAAAGAATCTCAAAATGTCCCTACATTCACACGCCGACCCCATTAGCCACCTTAAGTTCACTTATCTCATTTACCTATTTTTTCTTTGAATTCTTTCCTCCCTTATAACTAATATTCGTAACTACTGCTATTTTCTTTAATGCTATACTGTAACTTTTATAAACACGCAATAAGATGTCAACCAACACTTTATCGTGTATTAATAACATATTAGTAACTCGTCATCCTATTAACCCTTCTAATGCTGAGGCTGCTTTCATTAAAAGCGTAAGGACACAACGATTTTTGAAAAACATCTAAACCCTGTCATGGTTGTATTTATTAGCTAGCTATCGCTCAGTACCCATATGCCTGGGTTTCAGTCATTTTTCAGCTTTTTTTGCGAAATTGTGTATTTGCAAAATTAGCCACCAGCAGCATAAGGGTTAATAAACATACAATGCAACAATTGGCACTAAGGTTATTTACACAATATCTTAGTGCCCAGAGTATGGGTGGGGTAGATTTCTACATATGGTCATCAGACCAAAAGTCTTTAACCTCTGTCTTGTAAATTTCAGGAACATGTAATGCTTCATCTCCGACTTCCTGTCGAATTCTTTCTTGTTCTGCTCTCCTTTGTATTTCCTCTTCACTGAGTCTTTTTACACAACTGCAAAGAGATACATGCATATGACAGTTACTCTTCACTGAGTCTCTTAACACAACTGCAAAGAGATAAATGTATATGACAGTTACTCTTCACTGAGTCTTTTTACACAACTGCAAAGAGATACATGCATATGACAGTTACTCTTCACTGAGTCTCTTAACACAACTGCAAAGAGATAAATGTATATGACAGTTACTCTTCACTGAGTCTTTTTACACAACTGCAAGGAGATAAATGTATACGACAGTTACTCTTCACTGAGTCTTTTTACACAACTGCAAAAAATACATGTATATGACAGTTACGACCAAAAATATATCCCAGGAATATGGAGTTCAATCAAAAGAGCGAAAATTCTTGGCTAGAAAAGACCTCTACTCTGCAATTAACGGTAGACAGTTATCTGATTTAACTCATTCATGCCCAGGAGAGAAACATGCTAAGGAGATGTGTGAGTTAGTTCATGTTCAAAATTTCAGATAGAGTTTTCCCTTGCTAATGCGTTATTCTACTCGGTGATAATGAATTGTCAAGCTTCCAGTTTGGATGCAACAAAGATTTTCGAAATAAGCGCATGTACCAGTGAAAACATGATCAATACCGGTATACGGTCTGAACCGCCAAAAATATGATCAATATATGGTCTGTGATAGCCCCACATTTAAAGGCAGGGAACATTTAGATTAAGTGGGGGAAGTTCTGCCAGAAACGGATGTTCACTGACTTCCCCCTCCAACTATCAGAAGAATACACTAATAATAATAATAATAATAGTTTTCTGTCATACAATAACAAAATTAAAAATATGTTATATTTTCCGTATTTCTGTTTAAATTGTAGGCATTAGTTTAGAAGTAATATATAGCTAATATGAACTAAACATCATCACAATATAATTGGAAGGTGGTTTATAGGCTATCTGGTTTCACAATTGTACTTCAAATACTTGTGTTTTCCTAACAGTAACTAGTCTGACTGCAATTGGAAATAATTGTGCCCAGAGGATGTTTATTGCAGTTAACCTCCTGGGTAAAGCATGAGACTATAGAGCAGACGCAATTCCTTTGAGATTAATGTGTATTGCAGTCAATTCCTGAGAAGCCGACACACTCTACATGACAATACACACACAGCTTACTAATTGTAAACTTCCTTTCATCATAAGATAACAGTGTCAGGACATTGTAAGAGTACTAAATACCAGGCTAATTTGTAAACTGGTAGAATCTCTAGAGCCCTAAAGCTCATCCATAACCCCTTTACTGCAGGTCTCTTTTCCCTCATTGCTTTTGCCACACAGAACCTGGTATACCTCTAGAAAATAAAATTGCACCATATAGGTATACACTGAGACACAGTGCCTCTGTTTGCTGAGTCTGATACACCACTATCCTCTTTGCAAGTCATTTACTAATGACAGAATGTGTTAGGGTGTTCAGTTCTGAATGGCCCTGAGCAGCCTGGATGTAGCAGTATGACGTCACTTCCTGTTTCTGATAAGCTCCAAGATGGTGCCCCCATGGACCAGCTGAGGCAGTAAATTTGCTGTATTTTTCAAGATACAAACTTAAATATCTCAGTCAATTTGCGGAGTACAATTGTAATCAAGGTGTCCTGAGAAAGGTGACACTGAGCTCTAAAACATATCTTTTTTAATTTTGAAGGTGGAGTTACACTTTAACAAAAAGGTCATATACAATGCAACGAAAAAAGAGAAACAACCAAACTTGGCTACTGGAAATATCGAAACGAGAAATCTTTATTATCAAGAGAAATACATATTTTACATGAATGCTCGTAAAAAATAATTTGAGAAAGAAACGTTCTTTTCCCAAATGCATTTTTGAAAAATGAAACACTTACTTGAAATACAATGTTTTTTATAGTCTTACCGACCATAGGAGAATCTGGTATAATGTATCAATTTGCATAATTCATACAATATATTATTTACATATATATGGAAAATATTTTCTTTTTCTTCTTTTTGCACATTGACTCTGTAACTGCACTTATTGACATGTTAAAAAAATGAATAAAACGATTAAAAATAAAAAAAAATGTTAATGCTTTCACAAACACAAACTGGCTTACCAACATTTTGCTTTACAGGCTGCGCGTTTTTTATCCAGGCCGTCCTTGTATTTCTTCATCCAGGGAAAAGTTTCTGGGTTGCACCAAAAAACCAAGAATACTATTATCATCAACCCTCCTGCTGTACAACCAATGCCCATTCCTATCACCTCCAGCGTCGACCTGTAAAAATATCAATAGGATCACAATGTACACATGCAACTCAAGTAATAATTCATGAAGAATTGATCGTATTGCACTGTATGCTTATTGACCATACTCTCAGGGTATGAAATTAACTAGGGTGCAGATTTTTTTTTTTGTTTTTTTTTGTTTTTTTCCACAAAACAACATTAAATAAATTAGCATAGAGCGAAACGCAAAAGCTGAATCATATTTACGGAAATCGATTGATTTCCTGAATTTTAGATTTTCGTTTTCGTCACATTTATGCCTATTGTGGCGTATTCGTGACTAGCCAGTTAATAGAAGTGGATGAAACCGGAGTTGCCGGCGAAAACCACCGCCTACGACAAGACACTGGCAACTTTCACACATGCCTAGGCTGGGGTTCGAACCCAGGTAGTGGTGAGAGACAGCGCGCAGTCAGCGGCAGCAGCTTAGACCACACGGCCGTCAGAGCAGTGCCATAACAGCAAAGATACAGCCGTGGATAACATGTCAAAAGATAAGCCAAGCACATAAATGATTCACGTAGCTTGCGAATCAAAGTTGCGTTCAGTTGTGAGGTCGTTCTTGCATCCATGCCTAGGAAACTGGATTGGCAAGCGGGCGTGCGGTCGCGTATAGTGCCCGGGCTGCCCACGCTTTTAGTGCAAGAATTAAATGTCGGCACTGTACTTTATAATTTCTGGGAATATCAAAGATACTGTAGCTGTCCTATAGATGATATGAAGGTGAGTGCTAAGACATAAATTGATTTGCTGATCTTCGAAAATCGTTAAAAATTAAACTATCATATCACAAGAGGAAGGTTATGATACAAACCAATTAGATGAATAATTCTAAAAATAGCTAAATCATATATCAACACTTGAATATAAGTGTAACCCATTATTGCTCAGAGTGGCCAAAATCAGCCTATAATTAAACTTTTTTCGATGGATATTCGCAAACAAAGGCATAGGTGTGTATACATTACATTACATTAAAAATGTTAATTGAAACATAATAACAAGCAACTGTCCACAAATATTTTGAACTATAATTTTCAAGTATAATGCCAAGTATAATGTCAAAAGTATTATAGATCATGATGACAATTTCTTGAGGAAGTCTTCATATAAGCATCAATGGGTTCGTATGAAGCTACAGAGCCGGCATTGAATTCCTGCACTAAATGCGTGTCAGCTCGTGCATAATACACGGCCGCACACCCGATTGGCACTCAGTTTCCTGGGCACGGATGCATGAATGACCTCACAACTGATTAGCTTTGATTCGCAGGCTTCATAGGTCGACTGGTGCAGGAATTAACCCTTATGCTACTGGTGGCTAATTTGGCCAATACAAAATGGTGCAATTGCAAAAAAAAACTGAAAAAAATGACTGAAACCCTGGCACATGGGTACTCATCTAATAAATACCAACATGACAGGGTTTAGATGGTTTTCAAATATCTTTGCGTCCTTGTACTTTAGACGAAAGTATCCTCAGCATTGGAAGAGATAAGGCGCTTTTATAGGATAATTATTTATGTATCAAATGGGTGGCAGCACTCCTCCAAATACATGTACAGTAGGTGTCACGAAACCCTTCTAAGATAGGTAAATACGTATATTTTTTGATTAGTTCCAAAATGTCAAAAAAATTCTCAAACCTATTTACAACAAAAACGCAGCCAACAGGAATATGTTTGGAGACTTGGTACATGTAGCAGGTTAGCAAATAATAACGCCATGTGATGGCAAGAAAAGAGACTATAATCGGTATTCTTATTTTATTTTTAGTCATTAGAAATGAAAATATAAAAAAAGTTTTTTTTGATTGGAATATGATTTAAGTGCCTACACGCGCATTCTCACAACGTGATAGAGAACTCACTTCTTCATTTGGGTTAAGGGGTTGAATTTTAAGGTTGCAATGCTTAACATTTTGGTTTGATGCAGCATATGTGATTAGGAGTATTCAATAAAGGATTGTGCAAAGGTGTCAGCAAGTTTGTCTTCTGACTGATCTTGGCACTTTTCCATGCTTTTGTACATACATGAAATGATTGAAATCGTATCGTCAGTTGCCAAAATACTATTTCAAGATGTCGGTGAATGCAAATTGAGTCCATTAGCAATCTGCCATTGCTTTGGCTAGGTCCGGCAACCCTTTTTGACCTGTTATGTTCAAATCGCTAGACCAGATGCAAGTGAATGGAGTAAATGAGTAAATTGGATCCATATACATACATATCTCTCTATATATATATCTCTATATATATATATATATATATCTATATCTCTCTCTCTCTCTCTCTCTCTCTCTCTCTCTCTCTCTCTCTCTCTCTCTCTCTCTCTCTCTATATATATATATATATATATATATATATATATATATATATATATATATATATATATATATATATATATATATATATATATATATATATATATATATATATATATATATATTTATATATATGTATATATATATATATATATATATATATATATATATATATATATATATATATATATATATATATATATATATATATATATATATATATATATATATATATATACATACATACATACATACATACATACATACATACACATATATATATATATATATATATATATATATATATATATATATATATATATATATATATATATATATATATATATATATACATACATACATACATACATACAAATATGCATACATGAATACACTCATTCATACATACATAACCATGATATATATAAGAGTAAACGGGGTGAACCAAGGTACTTATGTTAATTTACTAAACGTTATTCCTACTATGTAACAATTACAGTATAAAGATCCAACTAAAACTACATGAAACAGGAAATGGATAAGTAAACACAATAAGCAAAGACGTTGCGAGTACAAATGTAAGCTGCTGCAAGTCTTACCCTTGCAAATAAAAGCGTGTATGCAATATACATGAACAGTTACGGTAGGTATACCCACCATGAATTGCCTAAGGCCTTCTCCTAATCCGAAAGTCAATAGCATAGCACACAAATAGAGTGAACAATTGAATTGGAAAAAAAACTAATAGCTATAAATGATTTACGAACGTACGTCCATATGAGAACCATTACATGAAGAGGTTGAAATTCTAGCATGTCTTTGTGTGTGTGACCGTGTAGGAATATCTTTATCGAAAATACAAAACTAAATTGAAAAGGTATATATATATATATATATATATATATATATATATATATATATATATATATATATATATATATATATATATATATATATATATATATATATATATATATATATATATATATACACACAGGTAAAAGTTCACGGGCCCGTACGGCCCTGTAACAGGCCCGATACGGACCGAGTTTATATAGTTTTCAAAATCCTTTCCGTTTTTGTGCCTCGGAGGAAAGTAGCCTCAGCATTGGAAGGGTTAATCTTATCACTGTTCTTGATTAATATCTATTCCTCCAGAATTGACGGCACGCATTAATGGTTATAGACAGTCTTTGCTAAAATCATGATCTATAATCCTACAATCATTTTATATCTAGGATATTAAATGGGTCCCCTCGCTGAAAACCACTTTTATATTTACAATGCCAAATCTGAGTGCACATAAACATATTTTCGATAAAATCAAGAAAACTGACCTAATAGAGTGAGTGAGTGAATGAGGGCGTCATGACACACGGGGCAACAAAGGCCACTCAGGGCCATAACACTTACAAAAAGTGATCCTTTGTTATTGTCGATGAATGATGAAAAATCATAATGATTCTTGGTGAAAGAAGAAAAAGAGGGAGAGTAAGAGCTGCGTTCGGAACAAACGAGGGCCACGGGATCATTTACACAAATGGTATCCACAGATAGATCCACATATCCCCAGGGTGCCACACCAGCTTAGTGTTCCCCGGGATATTAAGTTATGGCTTAGATAAAGAAAAGATTGGATATGTAGCGAGAGACCAATAACTACAAGCACTTTAGTAAAGGGCTGGACACAACAGGTATTTCTGATCTGACATTACAGTAAGGCCATGAGGGAGCAAGAACCAATCAGGGCTCTCGTTTCATTTACATTACAGAGAAACCTGTGCGCCACCATCACATGAGCATGTCTAGAGCACGACTTTAAGGCTATTGGTTGAGGCTAGCCTGTTCAGGTTGACCTGCAGGTTTCATATACACTTGTTTTTTATCTAAGGTTATGGCAGGAAACGTATAACATGCAGTAACGACTTTCTGTCGATTCTATCCTCTCACCAGGGGACACTGGTGTGAGAGAAACGTGTTAACCCCCCCCCCCCCTACACACACACACACGCTTACATGCATATATATTCACGTACGTAGGTACATATGTATGTCCTCAAAGTCATCTTCCACTTTAAAGTGAAGAGATGACTTCAGTTGTCTAGCTGTGGAATGACTTTCTCTCCCGGCCAATATCTGCCGTCCCATGGAGACTAATGATTCCAAACGGGACAGCGAGAACAATGCTGACTTGAAAGTCTATCTCTTCCTAAATCCACCCGTTCCAGGTGGGTTTTAAAGAAGTCTATTTGGGGCATCATGCCCTCTAAATGTCTGTTTAAGTGGTGATGTGAACAGGCAGGGATCATCTCGCGGATTTGACCGGTGCCAAACATCCAGTTTTTGAAATGAGCGGTGACTTAGCACCGGAAGCACCGGTGTGGATCCGCTGATTTGAAATCACATATATGCCAGCACAAAACAGGTGAAGGTGAAAGTTGCCAAGCCGCAACATGGCAGAAAATGTGACGATAATCCAATTTCCATATGTGATTTACCCTAGAAACATGTAAACATCTGCGAGTACCGGGGGGGGGGGGGGGTTCCGATGGTTGTGCCGTGTGCAAAAGAATTTCTTCAATTAAAGCCATTCAGCTCGGCCGTGGCCTCGTAAAACGCACCAACTTTCATTGGTCTATTTTCGAGATTGAAATTTGGGCGTTCCCACACAAGGAAACTGCTCGTAGTATATGTTTAGGTCGTCTGCTACACTGTGGGCAAATTGATCCCCGATGATCCCCATGCGCATTCGATAACATGCAATATTTTGCACACGGCACAAACATCAGAACCCCCCCCCCCCCCCCCCCCCCCCCCTGTGCGAGTACGAAGCAGATGAAGGTAAACAATGGCAGGATTATGTTTACCCTCTATATTAAAAACACATTTTCAGGAGAAGTCACTGGTTCCTGCTGACTCTTCTCCAGTCATTTTAGTTATGCTTGAAATGAGATGAAGAACCAGCTCTTAACATTTCCCAACAAAAGTATTACATTACAACAGTTATCAACCCTTTAATAGATAGATAAAAATAGTATACCACTAACTAACTTCAAATGTGTTTTTATATCGTGACATACGCAAAGTAAATAATTTTCGAAAATGTGACCCAATCACGATCGACGAATGACAAATGCGGGACTGCGCTCTATTAATAGCCATGAGCGGCGATTAAACAAGATGCAAATACACCCACAGACGTGTAAAAGGTACCTAATTCGGTAATGTGACAAAATTATGAATATTTCTTTCAATAGAAATATTCTAAACTATTTACAATTTCGATAAAGTTAAAGTTGAACAGTTTTATTCAATCAAATAACTTGCAAAATTTAATTAGGTCAACTACTCGAAGCACATTACTGTACTCCAATCTACCTATATAAGTAGCATCATTGGCAAGACTAGGGTAAGCACAACCGATGGTTGTTGCGCTTCCCTGGTCTTCCTTCCGATACGTCATCAGAACGGGAGAGCGAGGGGATTGCTAATTTTGAGTGAGGGTGTGTCGGTGGTTCGTCCCGATACCCTCCACTGACCTTGACCGTGGCCTGCCGTCTGGACCACGGCGTTGCCAATGACTGCTAGCCGTCTCGTGTCCCTGTCCGAATTTTGAGTCCCTGCTGGCGCATGAAAGATTGATGCCTTTGACATAAGACCAAGCGGCGGATTGGTTTCCCTATATATCATCCATACCTAATTCCTCCACCTGTTACAACTGCCGAAATACGCCCCAGCCGCAATTTGGCTGAAAAAAACTGACAAAAAATGAAAATTCCAAATTCTGGTCTCAACGTGTTCCTGAGCGGCAGCACAGGCAGGGTCTACCAACTGCAAGTTCGCAGTTCGTGTAGAATGCGATACCTTCACTATTCTACCCTCGAGAATACTCGTAGTTTCATTAAAAGAATTGCCAAACGAAAAAAAAGAAGATTTTTCTAATTCCTCCACCTGTTACAACTGCCGAAATACGCCCTAGCCGCAATTTGGCTGAAAAAACTGACAAAAAAATGAAAATTCCAAATTCTGGTCTCAACGTGTTCCTGAGCGGCAGCACAGGCAGGGTCTACCAACTGCAAGATCGTAGTTCGTGTAGAATGCGATACCTTCACTATTCTACCCTCGAGAATACTCGTAGTTTCATTAAAAGAATTGCCAAACAAAAAAAAAAAAGATTTCTCTAATTCCTCCACCTGTTACAGCTGCCAAAATAAGCCCTAGCCGCAATTTGGCAGAAAAAACTGACAAAAAATGAAATTCCAAATTCTGGTCTCAACGTGTTCCTGAGCGGCAGCACAGGCAGGGTCTGCCAACTGCAAGATCGTAGTTCGTGTAGAATGCGGTACCTTCACTACCCTACCCTCGAGAATACTCGTAGTTTCATTAAAAGAATTGCCAAACGAAAGAAAAGGGATTTCTCTAATTCCTCCACCTGTTACAGCTGCCGAAATAAGCCCTAGTCGCAATTTGGCAGAAAAAACTGACAAAAAATGAAAATCCAAATGCTGGTCTCAACGTGTTCCTGAGCGGCAGCACAGGCAGGGTCTACCAACTGCAAGATCGTAGTTCGTGTAGAATGCGATACCTTCACTATTCTACCCTCGAGAATACTCGTAGTTTCATTAAAAGAATTGCCAAACGAATAAAAAAAAAAGATTTCTCTAATTCCTCCACCTGTTACAACTGCCGAAATACGCCCTAGCCGCAATTTGGCAGAAAAAACTGACAAAAAATGAAATTCCAAATTCTGGTCTCAACGTGTTCCTGAGCGGCAGCACAGGCAGGGTCTACCAACTGCAAGATCGTAGTTCGTGTAGAATGCGATACCTTCACCACCCTACCCTCGAGAATACTCGTAGCGTTATGAAATTACGAACAAGATAGGGTTGAGTTTAGATCCCAGTCAGATTTGAGCGTTCCCGGCATGCTTTGCGGTATTAGATATCCGCGGGAAGGTCAAAGCTCATATAAAGCTACACTTAGTTTCATAATGGCATATAAAAGACAATATTGACAAACAAACAAATTTACTTCATATGTTTGGCCATATTATTCATTTTGAAATGAAGTCTTTTTAATCCAATTTTTGAAAAACAAGTCACATAGTTTTAGCATCTGCGTTACACCGGCTCGGTCTTCCGCGACTGCTACGACGTGCATTGTCGAGCACGTTTGTGGTGAAAGATCTCAATAAAAACGAAAGGAATATTTTCCAAACTTCTGTGAACAATATATGCGTATATATCGCTGTAAAAGATAATATTTGAGTTTAATCGCGAAATTTATCTGAAAGGACTAGGTAGAACTACATCGAGGACATGACGAGCACCCATATTGACAGTGTCGTCACTAGACTTCAAAGCATGCCGGGAACGCTCAAATCTGACTGGGATCTAAACTCAACCGATGCGAAGACGCCCAAGATAGAACTAGAATTAATCATGAGTGATGTTGCAATCAGATATCTAGGTGCTCTGATCTTTTTGGTCAATTTGAAATATTTCATGGTAACTATCTGCAGGACGGGTACTTTCCAGTTAAGTACAAATTTATAAATCAAGTTTTTTTTTTTGCATTTGCATTTGCACCATTTGAAATTCGCCCAAAGTATGCCTTTATTAGGCAGATAGTACATGAACCTGGATGGTAGGTGATATTAATATTTCATATTTTCCTTTGAATATAACTCCATTCTCTGAGTGCAATTTAACTGCCAGCAGACTCCCCGCAGGGCTTGTCTTATTCAAAAACCTTAAAAATCAAAAGGGAAAAGTATTGAAGAGTGACCATGAAAAGCTTTTAACCCATTTGCAACTGAAGTGAAACTTGGTCTGACCACATCCTATAAAGTCATGAATAAGGGCAACAATTGAAATACAAAGGATGAAGATCAAACTCAAAAATGACCACAACCTTAAACCTTATGCTGCTGGGAGCTACAGTACAGACATTTAATTCCTGCATCAGTCGACCGGACGTCTGCCAGTGCCCGGTTATAAAACAACCATGGACAACCTGTCAAAAAGATAAGCCAAGCACATCAATGACCCAAGTAGCTTCCGATTTTAAAAAGCTACGATCTGTTGTACGGTCAGGGACCTGTGGTTGAATCCATGACCAGGAAACTGGATGGAATTGGACGTGCAGTCGTGTATTATGCCCGGGATGCCCACGCACTTAGTGCAGGAATTAAATACCGGCACTGTAAGTTGGCCAATACAAACTAATGCAAAAATCCTTAAAAAAAAGAGATCACTGAAAACTGGCATACGGGTACTCATCTGAGAGTACTCAGCGAGGGCTATCCAATGAGTACCAACATGACGGGGTTCAGATGTTTTTCAAAAATCTTTGCACTATTGTGCTTTGGACGAAAATGGCATCAGCATTGAAAGGGTTAAGTCAGAATGTTCTCAATATGTAATTGAGTCAGAGATATTCAATACCATGTGCCAAACCATATGGGTTAAACACATTTAAGGTGCAGGAAAGTTTTATTCAGAAATATTTTTAGTTTCTTATAATGGTTAGATTGCGTTTCTAAATTAAGTAGATGAGGCAAATGGACAAGAAATTATGTTTCTTAATAAGTAGAGGAAGAAAATTAACAGGGCAAAAACTACTTTTTAAAAAGCTGTTATTAAGTCATGTTGATTACACAGAAATGCTTAATTGTATAGAAACACACAATATAGGAGTGAAAGCATCTGCAGTATAGAAATTATCTCTCAAATACTTCAGATATAGCAAACAATAATGTATTTCTATTGGCTCGTTTACGGCCTTTCCTCTGTTCTTTAGGCAGTTTCTGTTCCTCCGAGATACCGACCCAAAGTTCCTTCATCAGGCAGGGCTATTCTCTCGCGAGATCTCGTTCTTACTGGAAACCGGTCCATGTCGAGCGACATCTATCGGCGGAGAATGCAGGTAGGGCATGAGAAGGTATCACTACTTTTTATGATTGGCGGAGATCTGCCCTAGTGGTGCAAACCGTAGATGAATAAAAACAAGTGGATATGAAACCAGCCGGTCAACCTAAACAACCAGGCTGCGGCGAATAGCCCAAAAGTTACGTTCTGCGCATGTTAATTCGCTGCTTTCTCTGTAATGTAAACGATACAAGAGCCCGCATTGGTCAGATTTCAGACCTCGGGGATAGCCAGATCTTCACCATAGCGCATATAGTAATTGATCTCTCGCTACATATCCATTCTTGTATTCATCTAAGGTACAAATCACGTTTATATATAGTCGGAGTTCGAGGCTGCAGTGTATTTGATAACATCGAGGTGCTGCGAGACTGAGGCGAGAAACCTCGAGAGAATATCATCCGAACCCCAGCTTTAGTGGTGGTCTTTGTATCTTCCTGCAATTACTATTGTTTGACTTCCAAGAACCCCAGCCTCGAACTATGTGCGGTCAGGACTTACCCAACACATTTGAGCCTTTGTTCTCTAAGCTACCTAAACCGAATACATTGTTCATGAACGGTCAGTCAAGCTTTTCTTGACCTGTGATTGGTGGGAAGGTAGTCAATGTGGTGAAGCTACATAGAATCCTAGGAAGCTGTGTTGTAAGAGATTTCACGCGTGGTTGCTCGGCTCCGCCTAGTTTATTCAAATCATCGTCCCTTCGGGGTAGTAGTCAAAGGAATGGGGGCGGTAACCAAAGATCAAATTGCATATCGAATGAAGCCGACCATCTCGGGCAGTTCTGATTGTTGGTATAAAAGGGTGGGCAAGGGCCGGTTTCCCAAAAACCCTGAAGACAGCAACACGTGAGTATCACTTTCTAGCTTCCAACTTTCATAGATTGTAACTCCACCAAGTCCGCTTTTAAAAAGAATAGGTCGTACCAAGACCGGACTACAGGTGTAGATGTGAAGTGAGCCACCTTATTTTGGCTCTGAGGCAAATGAGAATTATACGATTCAAACCACTCACGGTATTCTAACATAGAACCGACTATGGATCAGTCCTCTTCCGCATATTCTATTTGAAGCATTATAGCACCAACTTAAAATGACAGGGTGATATTCAGTGGCCTATTCATTTAAGATTTTGAGTGACTTATCGATATACATTTCTCCAGTGTCACAGTCATATATACGATGGTGCAGGTGTGAACGGCGGAATTCTTTTTTTTTTACTTCTGCCGTATTACACCTGCACCATCGTACATATATCCCATGGACGGTTGGTTTTATTTTGCATTGGGAAACTTTCGTCTTCAGTACTATGGAAATGTCCTTCAATGTTTAAACAGTCTTAACCTACCGTGTGACATGTACTTATGTTTGTGGCTTTCATTTGGTATTTTTTGTTGGATCCTTGATACTTTTTGATAAAACTTAGGAATGATGAGTGTACTGAAGCGGTAACGAAGTAATACTTGTAGTTTGAGTTCTGGAGAACATTTCTCCTTCGAAAATGTTTCAAAGTGTGCTCTAGTCAAACAGTTCTCACTGAATTGGTTGACCGTTTTTTCTGTTTCTGTTTTGTTTTTGCGTTAAATGCAGAAATGTGTTAATCCTTCCGATGCTGAGGCTACTTTCATGCAAAGCACAAAGACGAAACATTTTTTTGAAAACCATCTAAACTGTCATGTTGGTATTCATTAGATAGTTATCTGAGTACTCTTGGAATGAGTACCAACGTGCCAGGGTTTCAGTATGTTTTAGTTTTTTTATATCTTTTTGTATTGGCCAAATTACCCACAAAGCATTATAAGGGTTTAGTCTGTTAAACCGGAATTAAGACGAATCATTTGCTGCATTGGATATTATCCGTATCTACTTTTCTACAGGTTGCGTTACAGCATTCAGTCTCCAAGTCTTCCAGTCTCACCATGATGAAATTCGTATGCCTGACCCTATGTGTCGCCATATCCATGGCAGCCTCAATTGTAAGTACTCCCCCTATCGGCAGAGAAGGGAATTGTGCCACAATTAGTTGATTTCCACCAATCACGGGCTTTTTAAGTACTACTTATCGCTGCACAAGGAATTTGTTGCATCCATGCGTGCGGTCGTTTATTCTGACCGTGCTGCTCGCGCATTTAGTGCAGGAATTAGATGCCGACACTCTACAGTCGGAAGATCTAGCGTACGTATGATTGAATGGTATTGAGTAAGTTGGATAGCGTGTGCATACAAAACTGAACGATAATTGGTTCAATGTATCCAAAAATACACACTACCAACTGATGTTTTCTTCTTAATACATCATACCCGTCAAGAAACAACCCTCTTTGGATACTTAAAATGGATGTGTATTGCATACCTGTATCACCTGTCAACATAGACTATTCTTCTTCTTCGAAATTGCAAATATACTTCAATAAACACAGTCAATGTATGTATGTTTATTGTCTGTCATAATTACGTATTACAAGATCATACTTAGATTCGAACAGAGTTACAAAAAGATATATAAATCGCATAGGAAAATAATAAGATAAATATGATACATTGGTATCGTTGTGTATCACATATAATAGCCTTTACAGGAATTATATCATGATGTCAAGGTGCTCCTAGACACCACTAGAAAGTTCGTATTGTGTAACAGGGTATAACATACCAATTATTACATTGATTGGTGAGGATACGATAAATTCTAGGTTCTGGAAAATATACAAGGCATCTGTAATTCTTTTTATAAAATACTCTTTAATTTATTTTTCGACCTTTTTCAACTTTTTTTTTAATTTCTGCAAAATGCATGTGTTTTATTTTTTAACAACACACAGACATAAAAACAAACACATACTGGTACATATAACACACAAGTGCATCTTTTTCCACAAAAAATGAAGGATTATGTATTAAGAGACACATATCTTAAATGATATACCCTACATTTCGTCAAAGTATGAGATACGATTTCCAAAATTACTCTAAAATGTGAATTAGATTTGACCATTTTGTTCAAATATTCTCTGATCCAGAGAACTTAGAACATTTAGAAAAAAGTCAATTATCAGTCAATAAACACACACACACACACACACACACACACACACACACACACACACACACACATTCACCTGTTCTGTCAGTGGGGTTATTCAGCAGTTTTTCTTTGCTAACAACTTATTTTCTCGTTTGGTTTTCATTATTCTCGTCTTGCAGGAAACGGAGGACGTCGACATGGAATTCTTGCGGGAGATACAGGATCCTGTGATTGAGAGAACTACGGTGGAGCGCGCAGCGGAAGAGGTGACCTATACTAAGAAAGCCGTTGACCAGCTGAGGGGTCTCATTTCTGACATCTATGCTCTGGAAGAGTCCAAGTAAGTATACGGAAATACCATGACAATTAACCCTTATGCTGCTAGTGGCCAATTTGGCCAATACAAAATGATAAAAAAACATGAAAAACGTAAAAAGCCCTTGCACATGGGTACTCATCTGAGAGCACTCGACAAGAGCTTCCTAATGAATACCAACATGCCAGGGTTTAAATGGTTTTCAACATGTTTGCATCCTTGTGCTTTGGACGAAAGTAGCCTCAGCATTGGAAGGGTTAACTAGCTGTAATAAATAGTGACACAATTGACCATATGTTCTCGAATAATCGTAGTATACGGAAATACCATGACAATGAACTCGCTGTAGTAGATAGTGACACAATCGCCCATGTATAGGTGCAACTGGGAACTAGACTAGTGGGGTAGCGTAGGGCGCTATATAAACGTGCTGCATTGTGAGATGTCTGTGATCACCATGCAACTGAAAGACAATGCAGATGTTCCTTTATATATGCAACTGGAGACTAGACTAGTGGGTTAGCCAGGTCGCTATATAAACGTACTGAGGTGATGTCTGTGATCACCATGCAACTGAAAGACTAAGTGCATCGGTGTCAATGTGTATTGTGCTTCACTTGCTGTAATGGTTCTGGCTCAAATGTCAAACCTACAAATGCTGGATATTTTTAAACAAGGTATATGCACAATGGATGATTGACATTAAGTTCTTGCCAAACCTATTGAATATCCTGCCATTGATTGATTAATCCCATTGCGCACCGATATCAATTGTTAATGGACGATCAGTAGTTCGTGTTGTTGTGTTTTGATCATATCCAGGGGCATGTGAGAAAGTTGCCAGTGACTTGTGGTTAGGGGCTGGTTTTCGCCAGTTACTCCGGTTTCCTCTTCCAGTCACAAATGGCAATTCCTAACTAAGTTGCAATATAGCAGAAAAAAGTGCCGAAATTCCAAATTGACCCAATCCAATAGTTCAAATTTTACTAGTCTCCCTAAGGTGAAGAGTACGATGGCGCAGGTGTGAAAGGCAGAAATACAGCGGAAGAAAATATTTTTTCCTGCCGTTCACACCTGCACCAACGTAGTAGAGTTCATAGCAGTGTAAATCATTCTGATGTATTTATTAGTGTATTAATTGTCTGTTATAGTTCATCTTTACAAAGAAAACCGTACCATAACTCACAACACAATAGGGAAATACACCTGAATTATTCACTAATAGAGTTTGGGATGGCATTTATGCCCGGGCACCAAGGGACAATCAGGCATGCATATAATCATTGTTAAATGTCACATTTGCCAGCACGTCAAATGTAGCATTTGTCGTTGCTGTAAAATCAATTCACTATAAAAACCCATTGTACCCTTCGTATCATTTTACGCTTGGTTAATTGGCCACAAAAAACATTCCGTTGGTAAAGTTTTTTAGGCATTATCTATTTATCCCAGTAATTGGTGGTAATGGCTTGCGTCATCGATATTCGCTAGCACTACAATATTTGAGTATCCATGTATTTACATATTCCTACAAAGTACCTACAATATCGGTTGTACGCAGCATCAGTACAATTGCATATGATTGCCACAATTAGCAGCTTAATATTTTGCAATAATGCATTCCAACATGCTTGTAGAGAAGTGAAAGGGCAATTCCCCCAGCAGTTAATTTAACCCGTTAATGTTCACAGCGGCATAAAGCAGTTTGACAATCTTGATGAAATCTTGTAGGCAAAAGTATATTTGAGAAAAAATTTAAAGGAGAAATGTTGTTCAGAACTTTTTTAACAACTCTCCTTCAAATATTTTGTAAAATCATTCATAATTCCAATGTTATTATCAAAACTATCAAATATCCAGACGACAATTTTAAGAGTATCTTTTAACCATTAATGGGTTGAACTTTGCAGTGAGAAGACCTAGTGCTATAGTTCACGTATCAACTCATTTTCCTGTTTTCCAATATCGGTCTTGTAATTTGAGTTATTACCTACTCGATAGTTATCATTGATTATTATATTGATTATCTCTCTGAATTGTATTACTGAAACTTTTGAAATAAGATTATGTTGAGAGGCAATAAAAACATTTGCTTTGCAGAGAATTATAAAAGAAAATTAAAAACTACTTTTCCTCTTCTAGGGTGCAGAGATCCTCCACTTGCGCTCCCAAAGGCGGAGACTGCACCTGGACTAAATGCTGCGCTGGGTTCGTCTGCCAGAAAAGCTTCCAGTTTAACGCCCCGGGTAGATGCGTCGAGTGTCTGGCAAAGGGGAGCCGCTGTGGTGCGCATTCTCGCTACGGTACAAAGTGCTGCGCTCAAGGTTCATGTGGTATCTACATGAACAACCTCTTCCGTGGATGCACTGCCAAATAAATTGTATTGACTTATAATATTTGTTAAGATAAAGTTGGGTTAAATGCTTTTTAAATTTTTTGAATAAATTCCATTCCTATGTTTTGTGGATTTAAGTTTTGACGTTTAAACTGACCTGACATTGTAAATTTTGGGAATGTAAAGAATACAGATCTCTCCTCCGTACCTAGCACTCAGGTTAATTCAAAGTAAAGATACGAGAGGGAATTCTCAAGGCCAGTATTCCGGACGAGCAGCACCAAACCTCTCATGCGTAGTGTGGCCACAGACTAGGTATCATCGGCTCGAGAACACCGGACCATGATCGGCTTCAAGCCGTTGTTACCAGCTCTGCGGCACCACTTCAAACAAAGGAGCAGTACCGGTTTGGCCTTAGATAGCGATCCTGGGAATGCATCTCTCATAACTTACTCCCATGCTGATAAGGCAGTCAGATATGATAGAGCGCTTTGTAATCTTTAGTTCCCTTCAATTTAAAATGGCTGGTCAGCTTTACATGTAAGACTGGTGCTGGTAACACACTCAAAATAACCCATCTCCTAGTTTAGCACTCTTGTCATCTTTCTAAAAACTGTTATCCAATCCGTTGTCTGGGTGTTTTAACTTATTTGCTTTAGGCTACCTAGATAGGAGCAGTTTCTATTTTGCAACGTTTTCTGTAACCAACGATCTAGGAAATTGCATTGAATTTAAAGCGATGTTATTTTGATACCCCAGATTTCCGTGAGGAGTTTGGGCGTATTCTTGGTAAATGGTAATTTCTTTGAGGTGAACTTTACCATAAAGATGACTCAACAAGACGCATTCCATAAGGATATTCTTCTGGATACGAAACCATCCACTTTAAAAACCCTTTGTTGCAGGATAAAGATATACATAATGAACATGTAGACCAATGCCTTCATTTCTTGATTATATTCTATTTTTGATATACTGCACGAGCATGTATCTTGACTTTGCAGTTCATTGCAATAAATATGATACCTAACCAAAAGTGTCCTTTTTTCATTGAACCAACAAGCGCAGCCATTACTATAGATAAACTGTAGGGGCCCTAATATAAAGCTGTTCTTGTGGTTAGGAAGTCCATTGTTCTTCCATTGTATTCCTAACCGAGTACTAACAGAGTACCTCGCAAGCACTGCGCATTGTTATACTTTGGGGGGCCCTCGGCCTTTAGGACGGGTTTCGGGGTGTAACAGCATTGGATTGACGCTGGTAGTGGTTCATTTAACGGTCTAGCCGATGTTGCCTGCTCTGCGGACGATCTCCTGGTGAAAGACAATAGCGAATTTACGTTGGCCTAGTTGTGTTGTCTATTGAGCCGTTCTTGCCGTCTCTGTGGTCGTACTCCAAATGAAAGGCCTGCAAATGTCTAAGGCGGGATAGACTATATTTTGATTTTGTATTCTATTCAGATTAAACTTAAGTGAAAGATTCGGCCTATGGCTTAGCAAAAGATTATGCAGATACTAAACAGGACTGCAAATTCCATATTGTAAAATGTGCAATTAATTCTGACATGTCGAAGGTAGTTAGCTACACAGGGATTTAGGATATAACGAAAAAGAGTACAACACTTCTTGTATTAAAATAGCAACTTTATTCACCTATGATTTAACAAAAGTATTCGAATCCCAACCAGGGAATGTCAGATAGTTCCCAGTGACTTGCGGTTAGGCGGCGTTTTTTGACAGACACTTCCTTCGAATTCGGTTTCCTCCCCACTTACAACTGGCAAGTCATTATTTACCCGCTATGTGGTAGAAAGAGTGACGATAATTTAAATTCAAAGTTCCACCATAACTTGCTAGATAAAACACACTTTTACAGGCATCCCCTTCAGTTTGAGGTATGTGGGGAAGTCACCAGTTAGTCGATGTTTTTAGTTATTGTTTTTTTTATTCAGGCCCAGGGCACTTAGTTTTGTCCACTTATTTCTACTGTCAGCCAAGAAATAGCATCGATATGTAGAAAAAGTGACGATAGCAAACACCACTGTTTGATTACTATATTCTGTCTAGTTCGGGAAAGAAATAGCTCGTCTATGCTTGTAAATGGACCTTCATGTTTGTCGCAGATGCTGCCATTTTATTGGCCTTTTGGTATAAAAAAGTAAAATCAACTAAAATAAAACCTTATACATAAAGCATGTAGTTCATTTTGGCAGCTTCGGTGATATTATTGTAATAATTAAAAAAATATATATTGGGGACTATGGAAATGAAATTATATATCATACATCAGGTACCATGCCCCACTCTTAAAACATCCACACACTATTGCACATTGAGATATGTTATGTCGAATTCTGTAATGATTCGTTTTGAGTGTCAGTTGTTTGCTTCAGGCTGTGGTGCTGGTGACACACCCAAAATAAGACATCTCCTGGTTCAGCGATCTTGTCCCCTTTCTAACAATGGTGATCTTATCCCTGAGGTCTTGCTGTTTCAACTATAAGTTTTCTTTAACTTAGCTGCTTGAGCTGACCAGGGAATTTTCAACTTTTGAACAAAATCGAAATTGGAAAAATGGGATATTTATTCCCACGAAATAATCTTAGCTATGGTTATGCCGGATTTCAAGTAAATTTTTGAACATTTGAAGCGGCCATGTTTTGGTGAAATCCGATACAGAAAAGTCACTAAAAACCTTTTCTGCTTGTGGGCAAGACCATGGGAGCTTCTGTAATGGCTCGATTATTATATCACTCAGTTCAGTGATGACCTAGATATTTACAATTCATCGTGTTATGAGGAAAAGGGTGTAGACTCTAACATATGTAAAGAATCTCAAAATGTTCCTACATGCACACGCCGACCCCATTAGCCACCTTAAGTTCACTTGTCTCATTTACCTATTTTTTCTTTGAATTCTTTCCTCCCTTATAACTAATATTCGTAACTACTGCTATTTTCTTTAATGCTATACTGTAACTTTTATAAACACGCAATAAGATGTCAACCAACCCTTTATCGTGTATTAGTAACATACAACTCGTCATCCTATTAACCCTTCTAATGCTGAGGCTGCTTTCATTAAAAGCGTAAGGAAAACATTTAAACCCTGTCATGTTGGTATTTATTAGCTAGCTATCGCTCAGTAACCATGTGCCTGGGTTTCAGTCATTTTTCAGCTTTTTTTGCGAAATTTTGTTTTTGCAAAATAAGCCACCAGCAGCATAAGGGTTAATAAACATACAATGCAACAATTGGCACTAAGGTTATTTACACAATATCTTAGTGCCCAGAGTATGGGTGGGATAAATTTTTACATATGGTCATCAGACCAAAAGTCTTTAACCTCTGTCTTGTAAATTTCAGGAACATGTAATGCTTCATCTCCGACTTCCTGTCGAATCCTTTCTTGCTCTGCTCTCCTTTGTATTTCCTCTTCACTGAGTCTTTTTACACAACTGCAAAGAGATACATGTATATAACAGTTACTCTTCACTGAGTCTTTTTACACAACTGCAAAGAGATACATGTATATGACAGTTACTCTTCACTGAGTCTTTTTACACAACTGCAAAGAGATAAATGTACTAGTATATGATAGTTACTCTTCACTGAGTCTTTTTACACAACTGCAAAGAGATACATGCATATGACAGTTACTCTTCACTGAGTCTTTTTCCACAACTGGAAAAAGATACATGCATATGACAGTTACTCTTCACAGAGTCTTTTTACACAACTGGAAAAAGATACATGCATATGACAGTTACTCTTCACTGAGTCTTTTTACACAACTGCAAAGAGATACATGTATATGACAGTTACTCTTCACTGAGTCTTTTTACACAACTGCAAAGAGATACATGTATATGACAGTTACTCTTCACTGAGTCTTTTTACACAACTGCAAAGAGATACATGTATATGACAGTTACTCTTCACCGAGTCTTTTTACACAACTGCAAAGAGATACATGTATATGACAGTTACTCTTCACCGAGTCTTTTTACACAACTGCAAAGAGATACATGTATATGACAGTTACTCTTCACTGAGTCTTTTTACACAACTGCAAAGAGATACATGTATATGACAGTTACTCTTCACGGAGTCCTTTTACACAACTGCAAAGAGATACATGTATATGACAGTTACTCTTCACTGAGTCTTTTTACACAACTGCAAAGAGATACATGTATATGACAGTTACTCTTCACGGAGTCCTTTTACACAACTGCAAAGAGATACATGTATATGACAGTTACTCTTCACGGAGTCTTTTTACACAACTGCAAAGAGATACATGTATATGACAGTTACTCTTCACTGAGTCTTTTTACACAACTGCAAAGAGATACATGTATATGACAGTTACTCTTCACTGAGTCTTTTTACACAACTGCAAAGAGATACATGCATATGACAGTTACTCTTCACTGAGTCTTTTTACACAACTGCAAAGAGATACATGCATATGACTGTTACTCTTCACTGAGTCTTTTTACACAACTGCAAACAGATAAATGTATATGACAGTTACTCTTCACCGAGTCATTTTACACAACTGCAAAGAGATACATGCATATGACAGTTCCTCTTCACTGAGTCTTTTTATTTTACACAACTGCAAAGAGATACATGCATATGACAGTTACTCTTCACTGAGTCTTTTTACACAACTGCAAAGAGATACATGCATATGACAGTTACTCTTCACTGAGTCTTTTTACACAACTGCAAACAGATAAATGTATATGACAGTTACTCTTCACCGAGTCATTTTACACAACTGCAAAGAGATACATGCATATGACAGTTCCTCTTCACTGAGTCTTTTTACACAACTGCAAAGAGATACATGCATATGACAGTTACTCTTCGCTGAGTCTTTTTACACAACTGCAAAAAATACATGTATATGACAGTTACGACCAAAAATATATCCTAGGAATATGGAGTTCAATCAAAAGAGCGAAAATTCTTGGCTAGAAAATACCTCTACTCTGCAATCAACGGTAGACAGTTATCTGATTCAACTCATTCATGCCCAGGAGAGAAACATGCTAAGGAGATTTGTGAGTTAGTTCATGTTCAAAATTTCAGATAGAGTTTTCCCTTGCTAATGCGTTATTCTACTCGGTGATAATGAACAAATCCTCTGGGTATCAATAGTATTATTTTATTAACAAAAAAGATCATATACAATGCAACGAAAAAAGCGAAACAACCAAACTTGCCTACTGTAAATATCGAAACGAGAAATCTTTATTATCAAGAGAAATACATATTTTACATGAATGCTCGTAAAAAATAATTTGAGAAAGAAACGTTCTTTTCCCAAATGCATTTTTGAAAAATGAAACACTTACTTGAAATACAATGGTTTTTATAGTCTTACCGACCATAGGAGAATATGGTATAATGTATCAATTTGCATAATTCATACAATATATTATTTACATATATATGGAAAAATATTTTCTTTTTCTTCTTTTTGCACATTGACTCTGTAACTGCACTTATTGACATGTTAAAAACATGAATAAAACGATTTAAAATAAAAAATGTTAATGCTTTCACAAACACAAACAGGCTTACCAACAATTTGCTTTACAGGCTGCGCGTTTTTTATCCAGGCCGTCCTTGTATTTCTTCATCCAGGGGAATGTCTCGGGGTTGCACCAAAAAACCAAGAATACTATTATCATCAACCCTCCTGCTGTACAACCGATGCCCATTCCTATCACCTCCAGCGTCGACCTGTAAAAATATCAATAGGATCACAATGTACACATGCAACTCAAGTAATAATTCATGAAGAATTGATTGTATTGCACTGTATGCTTATTGACCATACTCTCAGGGTATGAAATTAACTAGGGTGCAGATTTTATTTTTTTTCCACAAAACAACATTAAATAAATTAGCATAGAGCGAAACGCAAAAGCTGAATCATATTTACGGAAATCGATTGATTTCCTGAATTTTAGATTTTCGTTTTCGTCACATTTATGCCTATTGTGGCGTATTCGTGACTAGCCAGTTAATAGAAGTGGATGAAACCGGAGTTGCCGGCGAAAACCACCGCCTACGACAAGACACTGGCAACTTTCACACATGCCTAGGCTGGGGTTCGAACCCAGGTAGTGGTGAGAGACAGCGCGCAGTCAGCGGCAGCAGCTTAGACCACACGGCCGTCAGAGCAGTGCCATAACAGCAAAGATACAGCCGTGGATAACATGTCAAAAGATAAGCCAAGCACATAAATGATTCACGTAGCTTGCGAATCAAAGTTGCGTTCAGTTGTGAGGTCGTTCTTGCATCCATGCCTAGGAAACTGGGTTGGCAAGCGGGCGTGCGGTCGCGTATAGTGCCCGGGCTGCCCACGCTTTTAGTGCAAGAATTAAATGTCGGCATTGTACTTTATAATTTCTGGGAATATCAAAGATACTGTAGCTGTCCTATAGATGATATGAAGGTGAGTGCTAAGACATAAATTGATTTGCTGATCTTCGAAAATCCTTAAAAATTAAACTATCATATCACAAGAGGAAGGTTATGATACAAACCAATTAGATGAATAATTCAAAAAATAGCTAAATCATATATCAACACTTGAATATAAGTGTAACCCATTATTGCTCAGAGTGGCCAAAATCAGCCTATAATTAAACTTTTTTCGATGGATATTCGCAAACAAAGGCATAGGTGTGTATACATTACATTATATTAAAAATGTTAATTGAAACATAATAACCAGCAACTGTCCACAAATATTTTGAACTATAATTTTCAAGTATAATGCCAAGTATAATGTCAAAAGTATTATAGATCATGATGACAATTTCTTGAGGAAGTCTTCATATAAGCATCAATGGGTTCGTATGAAGCTACAGAGCCGGCATTGAATTCCTGCACTAAATGCGTGTCAGCTCGTGCATAATACACGGCCGCACACCCGAATGTCACTCAGTTTCCTGGGCACGGATGCATGAATGACCTCACAACTGATTAGCTTTGATTCGCAGGCTTCGTGGGTCGACTGGTGCAGGAATTAACCCTTATGCAACTGGTGGCTAATTTGGCCAATACAAAATGGTGCAATTGCAAAAATAACCTGAAAAACGACTGAAACCCTGGCACATGGGTACTCATCTAATAAATACCAACATGACATGGTTTAGATGATTTTCAAATGTTTTTGAGTTCTTTTGCTTTGAACAAAAGTAGCATCAGCAATGGAAGGGTTTATGGCTGTACTGTAGCATAAGTACTTACTTAGAACCTGCGTCACAGCATCCCACTTTGTTGTCTACCTCACAGCACTTAGTTCTTCCTTCCTGCTTCGTCTCTTCATTGTTTAAACAATCGACATAGTTGTCTCTTGCTGAGTAAGGTTTGCTTTTATCTTTGATGCAGTCTTCGATCACATCCTCTGAAACCATTAATACAAAAATGAGTCAGCGGGTTGCTAACGCTTGTGCTGCTGGTGGCTAAGTTGGCAATTACAAAATGATGCAAAAGCAACAAAAAATTACAGGTACATGGGTTACTCATATAAGAGTACTCAGCGAGAGCTATCTAATGAATACCAACATGACAGGGTTTATATGGTTTTCAAATATCTTTGCGTCCTTGTGATTTGGAAGAAAGTATCCTCAGCATTGGAAGAGTTAAGGCGCTTTTATAGGATGATTCTTTCTTGTATCAAATGGGTGGCAGCACTCCTCCAAATACATGTACAGTAGGTGTCACGAAACCCTTCTAAGATAGGTAAATGCGTATATTTTTTGATGAGTTCCATAATGTCAAAAATATTCTCAAACCAAATTTACAACAAAAACGCAGCCAACAGGAATATGTTTGGAGACTTGGTACATGTAGCAGGTTACCAAATAATAACGCCATGTGATGGCAAGAAAAGAGACTATAATCGGTATTCTTATTTTATTTTTAGTCATTAGAAATGAAAATATAAAAAAAGTTTTTTTTGATTGGAATATGATTTAAGTGCCTACACGCGCATTCTCACAACGTGATAGAGAACTCACTTCTTCATTTGGGTTAAGGGGTTGAATTTTAAGGTGGCAATGCTTAACATTTTGGTTTGATGCAGCATATGTGATTAGGAGTATTCAATAAAGGATTGTGCAAAGGTGTCAGCAAGTTTGTCTTTTGACTGATCTTGGCACTTTTCCATGCTTTTGTACATACATGAAATGATTGAAATCGTATCGTCAGTTGCCAAAATACTATTTCAAGATATCGGTGAATGCAAATTGAGTCCATTAGCAATCTGCCATTGCTTTGGCTAGGTCCGGCAACCCTTTTTGACCTGTTATGTTCAAATCGCTAGACCAGATGCAACTGAATGGAGTAAATGAATAAATTGGATCCATATATATACATATCTGTATATATAATTATATGTATATATATATATATATATATATATATATATATATATATATATATATATATATATATATATATATATATATATATATATATATATATATATTTATATATATATATATATATATATATATATACATACATACATACATACATACATACATACATACATACATTCATACACACATATATATATATATATATATATATATATATATATATATATATATATATATATATATATATATATATATATATATATATATATATATATATATATATATACATATATATATATATATATATATACATACATACATACATACACGTATGCATACATGAATACACTCATACATACATACATACATAACCATGATATATATAAGAGTAAACGGGGTGAACCAAGGTACTTATGTTAATTTACTAAACGTTATTCCTACTATGTAACAATTACAGTATAAAGATCCAACTAAAACTACATGAAACAGGAAATAGATAAGTAAACACAATAAACAAACACGTTGCGAGTACAAATGTAAGCTGCTGCAAGTCTTACCCTTGCAAATCGAAGCGTGTATGCAATATACATGAACAGTTACGGTAGGTATACCCACCATGAATTGCCTACGGCCTTCTCCTAATCCGAAAGTCAATAGCATAGCACACAAATAGAGTGAACACTTGAATTGGAAGAAACAACTAATAGCTATAAATGATTTACGAACGTACGTCCATATGAGAACCATTACATGAAGAGGTTGAAATTCTAGCATGTATTTGTGTGTGTGACCGTGTGGGAATATCTTTATCGAAAATACAAAACTAAATTGAAAAGGTATATATGTATATATATATATATATATATATATATATATATATATATATATATATATATATATATATATATATATATATATATATATATATATATATATATATATATATATATATATATATATATATATATATATATATATATATATATATATATACATATATATATATCTATATTATAAGAGAGGAGGCCCAATCCTTTGCAACGCATGATCTCCGTTGCCGCGCCTGTTTGCCTAATTCTGAGTTGGCAGTTTGGTGGACGAGTGTATCTAGATGGTTCTTAACGTAAACTTATTTCAAAATATTAATCAAAAAGATTATTTTGATGCTGATTTCTCAACCTCAAGCGCGGCCGGGTTTCGTATGACCACCCGGCGATAGATGGTACTACTAATATCAAACTTCTGCTTCCACAGTGGGGTTACACTGCAAGAACTTTGTTGGTTGTACGGTGGCAGAAGTGCGCTGACTGTAGTAGTGTTTAGCCTACCCGGGTGATCAAAAGGAACTGTACCGAAAGGGTTGAGGTGGTATGGAGATTGCCTGCATACAATGGGCGCTTAGAAGGTATGGACACATCCCATGGGAAAAAACACAAACAAGGGCTGAGCGCTTGGAAAGAGAGTAGTGGAACAAACCCAGACAGTTCAGCATACTACGGTGGCCCATGGGTAACATGCATATTCGAGATTAAGAAGAATCCGGACGTATCTATAGTTCAAGAAAATGTTTTCCAAATAGGCAGTATATAAGTCACACGCGCTGAAATAGACAATATTGGAAAAGTATCGTTAGGAAAAGAAATTGTGACGGAATTTAATGTCTATATATAATTAAAACCACCTCATGCCCATACCGCACATTTCAGAAAATGAAATGTCATTTTGATAAAAAAAAAAGTTCTAAATCAGCCACTAAAAAGTTATAAAACCCTTTTTTATAAAGCAATTTCGATAAACATTTTTAATAAAATCAATGGATCAAAAACAATTACTATAAATGTTGAATAAATAATAATTTGTAACACAGGATTATATATACAAACATACATATATATATATATATATATATATATATATATATATATATATATATATATATATATATATATATATATATATATATATATATATATATATATATATATATATATATATATATATATATATATATATGTATATATATATATATATATATATATATATATATATATATATATATATATATATATATATATATATATATATATATATATATATATATATATATATTTATATATATATATATATATATATATATATATATATATATATATATATATATATATATATATATATATATATATATATATATATATATATATATATATTTATATATATATATATATATATATATATATATATATATATATATATATATATATATATATATATATATATATATATATATATATATATATATATACATTTACATATACATATATATACAGAGTGAGATATACAACAAGAGAGAGAGAGAGAGAGAGAGAGAGAGAGAGAGAGAGAGAGAGAGAGAGAGAGAGAGAGAGAGAGAGAGAGAGAGAGAGCAGTGATGTAGGAAATGAGAGGGGGCAAAAGAGGGAGAGGTGCAGAGAGAGTGTGAGGGGGCATTTAGAGAGGAAGAGAGAGCAATAGGGACCAAAGCGAAAGAGAGGGGCACAGAGAGAGGGGGTGACACAGAGAGAAGGAGGGGTGGCAGGGAGAGAGAGAAAGAGAGGGCGGGGCATATCGATGGACTGAAAGAGAGGGAGGGGGTGGGGCTCTCTCTCATGCATGTATTGGTGGTCTAATACGTTTGCCATTATAAGAAATTTCATGGTTTCCGTCCGCAGGACGGGTACTTTTCTAGTATATATATATATACACAGGTAAAGGTTCACGGGCCCGTACGGCCCTGTAACAGACCCGTTACGGACCGAGTTTATATAGTTTTCAAAAGCCTTTCCGTTTTTGTGCCCCGGAGGAAAGTAGCCTCAGCATTTGAAGGGTTAATCTTATCACTGTTCTTGATTAATATCTATTCCTCCAGAATTGACGGCACGCATTAATGGTTATAGACAGTCTTTGCTAAAATCATGATCTATAATCCTACAATCATTATATATCTAGGATATTAAATGGGTCCCCTCGCTGAAAACCACTTTTATATTTACAATGCCAAATCTGAGTGCACATAAACATATTTTCGATAAAATCAAGAAAACTGACCTAATAGAGTGAGTGAGTGAATGAGGTCGTCATGACACACGGGGCCACAAAGGCCACTCAGGGCCATAACACTTACAAAAAGTGATCCTTTGTTATTGTCGATGAATAATGAAAAGGCATAATGATTCTTGGTGAAAGAAGAAAAAGAGGGAGAGTAAGAGCTGCGTTCGGAACAAACGAGGGCCACGGATCATTTAGACAAATGGTATCCACAGATAGATCCACATATCCCAGGGTGCCACACCAGCGTAGTGTTCCCCGGGATATTAAGTTATGGCTTAGATGAAGAAAAGATTGGATATGTAGCGAGAGACCAATAACTACAAGCACTTTAGTAAAGGGCTGGACACAACAGGTATTTCTGATCTGACATTAGAGTAAGGCTATAAGGGAGCAAGAACCAATCAGGGCTCTCGTTTCATTTACATTACAGAGAAACCTGTGCGCCAGCATCACCTGAGCATGTCTAGAGCACGACTTTATGGTTGTTGGTTGAGGCTAGCCTGTTCAGGTTGACCGGCAGGTTTCATATACACTTGTTCTTTTTATCTAAGGTTATGGCAGGAAATATATAACATGCAGTAACGACTTTCTGTCGATTCATTCCTCTCACCAGGGGACACTGGTGTGAGAGAAACGTGTTAACCCCCCCCCCCCCCCAACACACACACACGCTTATATGCATATATATATTTACGTACGTAGGTACATATGTATGTCCTCAAAATCATCTTCCACTTTAAAGTGAAGAGATGACTTCAGTTGTCTAGCTATGGAATGACTTGCAACACTCCAAGGATGGTTGTTTACCAGCGCTTCTAGCGGTGAGTAAAATCATGCTGCCACGTTTGCCGGTAGTGATAGTCATCTCCACAAGGAATTACTATCTCTCCCGGCCAATATCTGCCGTCCTTATCCCCATGGAGACTAATGATTTCAAACGGGACAGCGAGAACAATGCTGAGTTGACTGTCTTCCTCTTCCTAAATCCACCCGTTCCAGGTGGGTTTTAAGGAAGTCTATCTGGGGCATCATGCCCTCTAAATGCCTGTTTAAGTGGTGATGTTAACAGGCAGGGATCATCTGGCGGATTTGACCGCTGCCAAACATCCAGTTTTTGAAATGAGCGGTGACTTAGCACCGGACGCACCGGTGTGGATCCGCTGGTGCAAATCACATATATGCGAGCACAAAACAGGTGAAGGTGAAAGTTGCCAAGCCGCAACATGGCAGAAAATGGGACGATAATCCAATTTCCATATGTGATTTACCCTAGAAACATGTAAACATCTGCGAGTACCAGGGGGGGGGGGGGGGGTTCCGATGGTTGTGCCGTGTGCAAAAGAATTTCTTCAATTAAAGCCATTCAGCTCGGCCGTGGCCTCGTAAAAAGCACCTCTTTCATTGGTCTATTTTCGAGACTGAAATTTGGGCGTTCCCACACAAGGAAACTGCTCGTAGTATATGTTTAGGTCGTCTGCTGCACTGTGGGCAAATTGATCCCGGATGATCCCCATGCGCATTCGATAACATGCAATATTTTGCACACGGCACAAGCATCGGAAACCCCCCTGTGCGAGTACGAAGCAGATGAAGGTAAACAATGGCAGGATTATGTTCTTATTCAAAAAGGGAAAAGTATTGAAAAGTGACCATGAAAAGCTTTTAAACCATTTGCAACTGAAGTGGAACTCATGGAAGTCATGAATAAGGGCAACAATTGAAATTCAAAGGATGAAGATCAAACTCAAAAATGACCACAACCTTAAACCTTATGCTGCTGGGAGCTAAGTTGGCCAATACAAACTAATTCAAAAATCCTAAAAAAAGAGATCACTGAAAACTGGCATACGGGTACTCATCTGAGAGTACTCAGCGAGGGCTATCCAATGAGTACCAATATGACGGGGTTCAGATGTTTTTTCAAAAATCTTTGCACTATTGTGCTTTGGACGAAAATGGCATCAGCATTGAAAGGGTTAGCATTGAAAGGGTTAAGTCAGAATTTTCTCAATATGTAATTGAGTCAGAGATATTCAATACCATGTGCCAAACCATATGGGTTAAACACTTTTAAGGTGCAGGAAAGTTTTATTCAGAAATATTTTAATTACTTATAATGGCTAGATTGCGTTTCTAAATTAAGTAGACGAGGAAAATGGACAAGAAATTATGTTTCTTAATAAATAGAGGAAGAAAATTAACAGGGCAAAAACTACTTTTAAAAAAGCTGTTATTAAGTCATGTTGATTACACCGAAATACTTAATTGTATAGAAACAATACAACGAGACTGAGGCGAGAAACCTCAAGAGAATATCATCTGAACCCCAGCTTTAGTGGTGGTATTTGTATCTTCCTGCAATTACTATTGTTTGACTTCCAAGAACCCCAGCCTCGAACGATGTGCGGTCAGGACTTACCCAACACATTTGAGCCTTTGTTCTCTAAGCTGCCTAAAACGAATACACTGTTCATGAACGGTCAGTCAAGCTTTTCTTGACCTGTGATTGGTGGGAAGGTAGTCAATGTGGTGAAGCTACATAGAATCCTAGGAAGCTGTGTTGTAAGAGATATCACGCGTGGTTGCTCCGCTTCGCCTAGTTCATTCAAATCATCGTCCCTTCGGGGTAGTAGTCAAAGGAATGGGGGCGGTAACCAAAGATCAAATTGCATATCGAATGAAGCCGACCAGCTCGGGCAGTTGTCCCTGTTGGTATAAAAGGGTGGGCAAGGGCCGGTTTCCCAAAAACCCTGAAGACAACAACACGTGAGTATCACTTTCTAGCTTCCAACTTTCATAGATTGTAACTCCACCAAGTCCGCTTTTAAAAAGAATAGGTCGTACCAAGACATGACTACATGTGTAGATGTGAAGTGAGCCACCTTATTTTGGCTCTGAGGCAAATGAGAAGTATACGATTCAAACCACTCACGGTATTCTAACATAGAACCGACTATGGATCAGTCCTCTTCCGCATATTCTATTTGAAGCATTATAGCACCAACTTAAAATGACAGAGTGATATTCAGTGGCCTATTCATTTAAGATTTTGAGTGACTTATCGATATACATTTCTCCAGTGTCACAGTCATATATACGATGGTGCAGGTGTGAACGGCGGAATTCTTTTTTTTTACTTCTGCCGTATTACACCTGCACCATCGTACATATATCCCATAGACGGTTGGTCTTATTTTGCATTGGGAAACTTTGGTCTTCAGTACTATGGAAATGTCCTTCAATGTTTAAACAGTCTTAACCTACCGTGTGACATGTACTTATGTTTGTGGCTTTTATTTGGTATTTTTTGTTGGATCCTTGATACTTTTTGATAAAACTTAGGAATGATGAGTGTACTGAAGCGGTAACGAAGTAATACTTGTAGTTTGAGTTCTGGAGAACATTTCTCCTTCGAAAATGTTTCAAAGTGTGCTCTAGTCAAACAGTTCTCACTGAATTGGTTGACCGTTTTTTCTGTTTCTGTTTTGTTTTTGCGTTACATGCAGAAATGTGTTAATCCTTCCGATGCTGAGGCTACTTTCATGCAAAGCACAAAGACGAAACATTTTTTTGAAAACCATCTAAACTGTCATGTTGGTATTCATTAGATAGTTATCCGAGTACTCTTGGAATGAGTACCAACGTGCCAGGGTTTCAGTATGTTTTAGTTTTTTTATATCTTTTTGTATTGGCCAAATTACCCACAAAGCATTATAAGGGTTTAGTCTGTTAAACCGGAATTTAGACGAATCATTTGCTGCATTGGATATTATCCGTATCTACTTTTCTACAGGTTGCGTTACAGCATTCAGTCTCCAAGTCTTCCAGTCTCACCATGATGAAATTCGTATGCCTGACCCTATGTGTCGCCATATCCATGGCAGCCTCAATTGTAAGTACTCCCCCTATCGACAGAGAAGGGAATTGTGCCACAATTAGTTGATTTCCACCGATCACGTGCTTTTTAAGTACTACTTATCGCTGCACAAGGAATTTGTTGCATCCATGCGTGCGGTCGTTTATTATGACCGTGCTGCTTGTGCATTTAGTGCAGGAATTAAATGCCGACACTCTACAGTCGGAAGATCCAGCGTACGTATGACTGAATGGTATTGAGTAAGTTGGATAGCATGTGCATACAAAACTGAACGATAATTGGTTTAATGTATCCGAAAAATACACACTACCAACTGATGTTTTCTTCTTACATCATACCCGTCAAGAAACAACCCTCTTTAGATACTTAAACTGGATGTGTATTGCCTACCTGTATCACCTGTCAACATAGACTATCATTATTCTTCGAAATTGCAAATATACTTCAATAAACACAGTCAATGTATGTATGTTTATTGTCTGTCATAATTACGTGTTACAAAATCATACTTAGATTCGAACAGAGTTACAAAAAGATATATAAATCGCATTAGAAAATAATAAGATAAATATGATACATTGGTATTGTTGTTTATCTCATGATTGGCAAAATTCTAGGCTTTTGATTGGTCAATTGGCATATGATATGAAGTTGTATTACCCTCTCAGAATCCTGTATTAACCTCCCAGTATTTGTATGTATGTATGTATGTTCATTTTTATTACCTATGCAGAGGTCGAGGAGGCAATCATGAGATAAATTCGTTATCAACTGTTTTGGAGTGTGATACAACTTATATCTCGCAATCAGAGGGCTGTATCACCCTCGGCTGCGCCTCGGGTGATACAGCCCTCTGATTGCGAGATATAAGTTGTATCACACTCCAAAACAGTTGATAACTGATAGTATCACATATAATAGCCTTTACAGGAATTCTATCATGATGTCAAGGTGCTCCTAGACACCACTAGAAAGTTCGTATTGTGTAACAGGGTATAACATACCAATTATTACATTGATAGGTGAGGATACGATAAATTCTAGGTTCTGGAAAATATACAAGGCATCTGTATTTTTTTTTATAAAATACTCTTGAATTTATTTTTCGACCTTTTTCAACTTTTTTTTTAATTTCTGCAAAATGCAGAATGCACACAGACATAAAAACAAACACATACTGGTACATATAACACACAAGTGCATCTTTTTCCACAAGAAATGGAGGATTATGTATTAAGAGACACATATCTTAAATGATATACCCTACATTTCGTCAAAGTATGAGATACGATTTCCAAAATTACTCTAAAATGTGAATTAGATTTGACCATTTTTGTTCAAATATTCTCTGATCCAGAGAACTTAGAACATTTAGAAAAAAAGTCAATTATCAGTAAATAAACACACACACACACACACACACACACACACACACACACACACATTCACCTGTTCTGTCAGTGGGGTTATTCAGCAGTTTTTCTTTGCTAACAACTTATTGTCTGGTTTGGTTTTCATTATTCTCGTCTTGCAGGAAACGGAGGACATCGACATGGAATTCTTGCGGGAGATGCAGGATCCTGTGATTGAGAGAACTACGGTGGAGCGCGAAGCGGAAGAGGTGACCTATACTAAGAAAGCCGTTGACCAGCTGAGGGGTCTCATTTCTGACATCTATGCTCTGGAAGAGTCCAAGTAAGTATACGGAAATACCATGACAATTAACCCTTATGCTGCTAGTGGCCAATTTGGCCAATACAAAATGATAAAAAAAACATGAAAAACGTAAAAAGCCCTTGCACATGGGTACTCATCTGAGAGCACTCGGCAAGAGCTTCCTAATGAATACCAACATGCCAGGGTTTAAATGGTTTTCAACATGTTTGCATCCTTGTGCTTTGGACGAAAGTAGCCTCAGCATTGGAAGGGTTAACTAGCTGTAATAAATAGTGACACAATTGAAAATATGTTCTCGAATAATCGTAGTATACGGAAATACCATGACAATGAACTCGCTGTAGTAGATAGTGACACAATCGCCCATTTATAGGTGCAACTGGGAACTAGACTAGTGGGGTAGCGTAGGTCGCTATATAAACGTGCTGCATTGTGAGATGTCTGTGATCACCATGCAACTGAAAGACAATGCAGATGTTCCTTTATATATGCAACTGGAGACTAGACTAGTGGGTTAGCCAGGTCGCTATATAAACGTACTGAGGTGATCTCTGTGATCACCATGCAACTGAAAGACTAAGTGCATCGGTGTCAATGTGTTTTGTGCTTCACCTGCTGTAATGGTTCTGGCTCAAATGTCAAACCTACAAATGCTGGATATTTTTAAACGAGGTATATGCACAATGGATGATTGACATTAAGTTCTTGCCAAACCTATTGAATATCCTGCCATTGATTGATTAATCCCATTGCGCACCGATATCAATTGTTAATGGACGATCAGTAGTTCGTGTTGTTGAGTTTTGATCATATCCAGGGGCATGTGAGAAAGTTGCCAGTGACTTGTGGTTAGGGGCTGGTTTTCGCCAGTTACTCCGGTTTCCTCTTCCAGTCACAAATGGCAATTCATAACTAAGTTGCAATATAGCAGAAAAAAGTGCCGAAATTCCAAATTGACCCAATCCAATAGTTCAAATTTTACTAGTCTCCCGAAGGTGTAGAGTACGATGGCGCAGGTGTGAAAGGCAGAAATACAGCGGAAGAAAATATTTTTTCCTGCCGTTCACACCTGCACCAACGTAGTAGAGTTCATAGCAGTGTAAATCATTCTGATGTATTTATTAGTGTATTAATTGTCTGTTATAGTTCATCTTTACAAAGAAAACCGTACCATAACTCACAACACAATAGGGAAATACTCCTGAATTATTCACTAATGGAGTTTGGGATGGCATTTATGCCCGGGCACCCAGGGACAATCAGGCATGCATATAATCATTGTCAAATGTCACATTTGCCTGTACGTCAAATGTAGCATTTGTCGTTGCTGTAAAATCAATTCACTATAAAAACCCATTTTACCCTTCGTATCATTTTACGCTTGGTTAATTGGCCAAAAAAAACATTCCCTTGGTAAAGTTTATTACGCATTATCTATTTATCTCAGTAATTGGTGGTAATGGCTTGTGTCATCGATATTCGCTAGCACTGCAATATTTGAGTATCCATGTATTTACATATTCCTACAAAGTACCTACAATATCGGTTGTACGCAGCATCAGTACAATTGCATATGATTGCCACAATTAGCAGCTTAATATTTTGCAATTCTAAGCATTCCAACATGCTTGTAGAGAAGTGAAAGGGCAATTCCCCCAGCAGTTAATTTAACCCGTTAATGTTCACAGCGGCCTAAAGCAGTTTGACAATCTTGATGAAATCTTGTAGGCAAAAGTGAATTTGAGAAAAAAAATGAAGGAGAAATGTTGTTCAGAACTTTTTTAACAACTCTCCTTCAAATATTTTGTAAAATCATTCATAATTCCAATGTTATTATCAAAATTATCAAAGATCCAGACGACAATTTTAAGAGTATCTTTTAACCATTAATGGGTTGAACTTTGCAGTGAGAAGACCTAGTGCTATAGTTCACGTATCAACTCATTTTCCTGTTTTCAATATCGGTCTTGTAATTTTAGTTATTACCTACTCGATAGTTATTATTGATTATTATATTGATTATCTCTCTGAATTGTATTACTGAAACTTTTGAAATAAGATTATGTTGAGAGGCAATAAAAAACATTTGCTTTGCAGAGAATTATAAAAGAAAATCAAAAACTCCTTTTCCTCTTCTAGGGTGCAGAGATCCTCCACTTGCGCTCCCAAAGGCGGAGACTGCACCTGGACTAAATGCTGCGCTGGGTTCGTCTGCCAGAAAAGCTTCCAGTTTAACGCCCCGGGTAGATGCGTCGAATGTCTGGCAAAGGGGAGCCGCTGTGGTGCGCATTCTCGCTACGGTACAAAGTGCTGCGCTCAAGGTTCATGTGGTATCTACATGAACAACCTCTTCCGTGGATGCACTGCCAAATAAATTGTATTGACTTATAATATTTGTTAAGATATAGTTGGGTTAAAGGCTTGTTTTGATTTTTTGAATAAATTCCATTCCTATGTTTTTGTGGATTTAAGTTTTGACGTTAACACTGACCTGACATTGTAAATTTTGGGAAAGTAAAGAATACAGATCTCTCCTCCGTACCTAGCACTCGGGTTAATTCAAAGTAAAGATACGAGAGGGAATTCTCAAGGCCAGTATTCCGGACGAGCAGCACCAAACCTCTCATGCGTAGTGTGGCCACAGAGTAGGTAGCATCGGCTCGAGAACACCGGACCATGATCCGCTTCAAGCCGTTGTTACCTGCTCTGCGGCACCACTTCAAACAAAGGAGCAGTACCGGTTTGGCCTTAAATAGCGATCCTGGGAATGCATCTCTCATAACTTACTCCCATGCTGATAAGGCAGTCAGATATGATGATAGAGCGCTTTGTAATCTTTAGTTCCACTCAATTTAAAATGGCTGGTCAGCTTTACATGTAAGACTGGTGCTGGAAACACACTCAAAATAACCCATCTCCTAGTTTAGCACTTTTGTCATCTTTCTAAAAACTGTTATCCAATCCGTTGTCTGGGTGTTTTAACTTATTTGCTTTAGGCTACCCAGATTTCTGTGAGGAGTTTGGGCATATTCTTGGTAAATCATTAATGGTAATTTCTTTGAAGTGAACTTTACCATAAAGATGACTCAACAAGACGCATTCCATAAGGATATTCTTCTGGATACGAAACCATCCACTTTAAAAACCTTTTGTTGCAGGATAAAGATATACATAATGAACATGTAGACCAATGCCTTCATTTCTTGATTATATTCTATTTTTGATATACTGCACGAGCATGTATCTTGACTTTGCAGTTCATTGCAATAAATGTGATACCTAACCAAAAGTGTCCTTTTTTCGTTGAACCAACAAGCGCAGCCATCGCTATGGATAAACTGTAGGGGCCCTAATATAAAGCGGATGTTCTTGTGGTTAGGAAGTCCATTGTTCTTCCTTTGTATTCCTAACCGAGTACTAACCGAGTACCTCGCAAGCACTACGCATTTTTATACTTTGGGGGGGCCTCGGCCTTTAGGACGGGTTTTAGGGTATAACATCATTGGATTGACGCTGGTAGTGGTTCATTTAACGGTCTAGCCGATGTTGCCTGCTCTGCAAATTCCATATTGTAAAATGTGTAATTCTGACATGTCGAAGGTAGTTAGCTACACGGGGATATAGGATCTAACGAAAAAGAGTATAACACGTCTTGTATTAAAATAGCAACTTTATTCACCTATGATTTAGCAAACGTATAGAAAATAATCATGCCTACCGTCTACCAAGTATTTTATTGCCAAAGGTTCGAATCCCAACCAGGGAATGTCAGATGCCAGTGACTTGAGGGTAGGCGGTGGTTTTTGACAGATACTTCGGTTTTTTCCCCACTTCCAGCCAGTCACGAATTACCCGCAATGTGGTAGAAAACGTGACAATAATTGAAATTCAAAGTTCCACCATAACTTGCAAGATAAAACACACTTTTACGGGCCTCCCCTTCAGTTTGAGGTATGTGGGGAAGTCACCAGTGGCTTAATGTTAGTCGATGTTTTTAGTTTCTGTTTGTTTTTATTCAGGCCCAGGGCACTTAGTTTTGTCCACTAATTTCTACTGTGAGCCAAGAAATAGCATCGATATACAGAGAAGGTGACAATAGCAAACACCACTGTTTGATAACTACATTCCTTTTGTTATACCGTAGCAAAATACTGTAAATCACTTAAATATGGTGTGGACATTATATAGCGCAATTACGGTATAGCCCTGGATAGCGTGATCTAAGTTTAGCGGTGAACGGGAACAGCAGCAGCAAGTTCAATTATGAATTTAATAAAAACGGGAATTTTACAATAGCGCATATGGGCAGAGCGCTATTATCGCAATCTTATTGTTCACGCTATACTTATTATATATAAGTGATTTACAGTATTATATTCTGTCTAGTTCGGGAAAGAAATAGCTCGTCTATGCTTGTAAATGGACCTTCATGTTTGTCACAGATGCTGCCATTTTGCTGGCCTTTTAGTATAAAAAAGTAAAATCAACTAAAATAAAACCTTATACATAAAGCATGTAGTTCATTTTGGCAACTTCGGTAATCTTATTGTAATGATTAAAAAATAATTATATTGGAGAGTATTGAAATTATATATTATACATCGGGTACCATGCCCCACTCTCAAAACATCCACACACTATTGCACATTGAGATATGTTATGTCCAATTCTGTAATGATTCGTTTTGAGTGTCAGTTGTTTGCTTAAGGCTGTGGTGCTGGTGACACACTCAAAATAAGACATCTCCTTGTTCAGCGCTCTTGTCCCCTTTCTAACAATGGTTATCTAATCCTTGAGGTCTTGGTGTTTCAACTATAAGTTTTCTTTAACTTAGCTGCTTGAGCTGACCAGGGCACTTTCAGCTTTTGAACAAAATCGAAATTGGAAAGATGGGATATTTATTCCCACGAAATAATCTTCGCTATGGTTATGCCGGATTTCAAGTAAATTTTTGAACATTTGAAGCGGCCATGTTTTGGTGAAATCCGATACAGAAAAGTCAATAAAAACCTTTTCTGCTTGTGGGCAAGACCATGGGAGCTTCTGTAATGGCTCGATTATTATATTACTCCGTTCAGTGATGACCTAGATATTTACAATTCATCGTGTTATGAGGAAAAGGGTGTCGACTCTAACATATGTAAAGAATCTCAAAATGTCCCTACATTCACACGCCGACCCCATTAGCCACATTAAGTTCACTTGTCCCATTTACCTTTTTTTCTTTGAATTCTTTCCTTCCTTATAACTAATATTCGTAACTACTGCTCTTTTCTTTAATGCTATACTGTAACTTTTATAAACACGCAATAAGATGTCAACCAACCCTTTATCGTGTATTAGTAACATACAACTCGTCATCCTATTAACCCTTCTAATGCTGAGGCTGCTTTCATTAAAAGCGTAAGGTTTTTGAAAAACATCTAAACCCTGTCACGTTGGTATTTATTAGCTCGCTATCGCTCAGTACCCATGTGCCTTGGTTTCAGTCATTTTTCAGCTTTTTTTGCGAAATTTTGTATTTGCAAAATTAGCCACCAGCAGCATAAGGGTTAATAAACATACAATGCAACAATTGGCACTAAGGTTATTTACACAATATCTTAGTGCCCAGAGTATGGGTGGGGTAGATTTCTACATATGGTCATCAGACCAAAAGTCTTTAACCTCTGTCTTGTAAATTTCAGGAACATGTAATGCTTCATCTCCGACTTCCTGTCGAATCCTTTCTTGTTCTGCTCTCCTTTGTATTTCCTCTTCACTGAGTCTTTTTACACAACTGCAAAGAGATAAATGTATATGATAGTTACTCTTCACTGAGTCTTTTTACACAACTGCAAAGAGATGCATGTATATGACAGTTACTCTTCACTGAGTCTTTTTACACAACTGCAAAGAGATACATGTATATGACAGTTACTCTTCACTGAGTCTTTTTACACAACTGCAAAGAGATACATGCATATGACAGCTACTCTTCACTGAGTCTTTTTACACAACTGCAAAAAGATACATGTACTAGTATATGACAGTTACTCTTCACTGAGTCTTTTTACACAACTGCAAAAAATACATGTATATGACAGTTACGACCAAAAATATATCCTAGGAATATGGAGTTCAATCAAAAGAGCGAAAATTCTTGGCTAGAAAAGACCTCTACTCTACAATCAACGGTAGACAGTTATCTGATTTAACTCATTCATGCCCAGGAGAGAAACATGCTAAGGAGATTTGTGAGTTAGTTTATGTTCAAAATTTCAGATAGTTTTCCCTTGCTAATGCGTTATTCTACTCGGTGATAATGAATTGTCAAGCTTCCAGTTTGGATGCAACAAAGATTTTCGAAATAAGCGCATGTACCAGTGAAAACATGATCAATATACGGTCTGAACCGCCAAAAATATGATCAATATATGGTCTGTGATAGCCCCACATTTAAAGGCAGGGAACATTTAGATTAAGTGGGGGAAGTTCTGCCAGAAACGGATGTTCACTGACTTCCCCCTCCAACTATCAGAAGAATACACTAATAATAATAATAGTTTTCTGTCATACAATAACAAAATTAAAAATATGTTATATTTTCCGTATTTCTGTTTAAATTGTAGGCATTAGTTTAGAAGTAATATATAGCTAATATGAACTAAACATCATCACAATATAATTGGAAGGTGGTTTATAGGCTATCTGGTTTCACAATTGTACTTCAAATACTTGTGTTTTCCTAACAGTAACTAGTCTGACTGCAATTGGAAATAATTGTGCCCAGAGGATGTTTATTGCAGTTAACCTCCTGGGTAAAGCATGAGACTATAGAGCAGACGCAATTCCTTTGAGATTATTGTGTATTGCAGTCAATTCCTGATAAGGCCGACACACTCTACATGACAATACACACACAGCTTACTAATTGTAAACTTCCTTTCATCATAAGATAACAGTGTCAGGACATTGTAATAGTACTAAATACCAGGCTAATTTGTAAACTGGTAGAATCTCTAGAGCCCTAAAGCTCATCCATAACCCCTTTACTGCAGGTCTCTTTTCCCTCATTGCTTTTGCCACACAGAACCTGGTATACCTCTAGAAAATAAAATTGCACCATATAGGTATACACTGAGACACAGTGCCTCTGTTTGCTGAGTCTGATACACCACTATCCTCTTTGCAAGTCATTTACTAATGACAGAATGTGTTAGGGTGTTCAGTTCTGAATGGCCCTGAGCAGCCTGGATGTAGCAGTATGACGTCACTTCCTGTTTCTGATAAGCTCCAAGATGGTGCCCCTATGGACCAGCTGAGGCAGTAAATTTGCTGTATTTTTCAAGATACAAACTTAAATATCTCAGTCAATTTGCGGAGTACAATTGTAATCAAGGTGTCCTGAGAAAGGTGACACTGAGCTCTAAAACATATCTTTTTTAATTTTGAAGGTGGAGTTACACTTTAACAAAAAGGTCATATACAATGCAACGAAAAAAGAGAAACAACCAAACTTGGCTACTGGAAATATCGAAACGAGAAATCTTTATTATCAAGAGAAATACATATTTTACATGAATGCTCGTAAAAAAAAATTTGAGAAAGAAACGTTCTTTTCCCAAATGCATTTTTGAAAAATGAAACACTTACTTGAAATACAATGTTTTTTATAGTCTTACCGACCATAGGAGAATCTGGTATAATGTATCAATTTGCATAATTCATACAATATATTATTTACATATATATGGAAAATATTTTCTTTTTCTTCTTTTTGCACATTGACTCTGTAACTGCACTTATTGACATGTTAAAAAAATGAATAAAACGATTAAAAATAAAAAAATGTTAATGCTTTCACAAACACAAACTGGCTTACCAACATTTTGCTTTACAGGCTGCGCGTTTTTTATCCAGGCCGTCCTTGTATTTCTTCATCCATGGAAAAGTTTCTGGGTTGCACCAAAAAACCAAGAATACTATTATCATCAACCCTCCTGCTGTACAACCAATGCCCATTCCTATCACCTCCAGCGTCGACCTGTAAAAATATCAATAGGATCACAATGTACACATGCAACTCAAGTAATAATTCATGAAGAATTGATTGTATTGCACTGTATGCTTATTGACCATACTCTCAGGGTATGAAATTAACTAGGGTGCAGATTTTTTGTTTTGTTTTTTCCACAAAACAACATTAAATAAATTAGCATAGAGCGAAACGCAAAAGCTGAATCATATTTACGGAAATCGATTGATTTCCTGAATTTTAGATTTTCGTTTTCGTCACATTTATGCCTATTGTGGCGTATTCGTGACTAGCCAGTTAATAGAAGTGGATGAAACCGGAGTTGCCGGCGAAAACCACCGCCTACGACAAGACACTGGCAACTTTCACACATGCCTAGGCTGGGGTTCGAACCCAGGTAGTGGTGAGAGACAGCGCGCAGTCAGCGGCAGCAGCTTAGACCACACGGCCGTCAGAGCAGTGCCATAACAGCAAAGATACAGCCGTGGATAACATGTCAAAAGATAAGCCAAGCACATAAATGATTCACGTAGCTTGCGAATCAAAGTTGCGTTCAGTTGTGAGGTCGTTCTTGCATCCATGCCTAGGAAACTGGGTTGGCAAGCGGGCGTGCGGTCGCGTATAGTGCCCGGGCTGCCCACGCTTTTAGTGCAAGAATTAAATGTCGGCATTGTACTTTATAATTTCTGGGAATATCAAAGATACTGTAGCTGTCCTATAGATGATATGAAGGTGAGTGCTAAGACATAAATTGATTTGCTGATCTTCGAAAATCCTTAAAAATTAAACTATCATATCACAAGAGGAAGGTTATGATACAAACCAATTAGATGAATAATTCTAAAAATAGCTAAATCATATATCAACACTTGAATATAAGTGTAACCCATTATTGCTCAGAGTGGCCAAAATCAGCCTATAATTAAACTTCTTTCGATGGATATTCGCAAACAAAGGCATAGGTGTGTATACATTACATTATATTAAAAATGTTAATTGAAACATAATAACCAGCAACTGTCCACAAATATTTTGAACTATAATTTTCAAGTATAATGCCAAGTATAATGTCAAAAGTATTATAGATCATGATGACAATTTCTTGAGGAAGTCTTCATATAAGCATCAATGGGTTCGTATGAAGCTACAGAGCCGGCATTGAATTCCTGCACTAAATGCGTGTCAGCTCGTGCATAATACACGGCCGCACACCCGAATGTCACTCAGTTTCCTGGGCACGGATTCATGAATGACCTCACAACTGATTAGCTTTGATTCGCAGGCTTCGTGGGTCGACTGGTGCAGGAATTAACCCTTATGCAACTGGTGGCTAATTTGGCCAATACAAAATGGTGCAATTGCAAAAATAACCTGAAAAACGACTGAAACCCTGGCACATGGGTACTCATCTAATAAATACCAACATGACATGGTTTAGATGATTTTCAAATGTTTTTGAGTTCTTTTGCTTTGAACAAAAGTAGCATCAGCAATGGAAGGGTTTATGGCTGTACTGTAGCATAAGTACTTACTTAGAACCTGCGTCACAGCATCCCACTTTGTTGTCTACCTCACAGCACTTAGTTCTTCCTTCCTGCTTCGTCTCTTCATTGTTTAAACAATCGACATAGTTGTCTCTCGCTGAGTAAGGTTTGCTTTTATCTTTGATGCAGTCTTCGATCACATCCTCTGAAACCATCAATACAAAAATGAGTCAGCGGGTTGCTAACGCTTGTGCTGCTGGTGGCTAAGTTGGCAATTACAAAATGATGCAAAAGCAACAAAAAATTACAGGTACATGGGTTACTCATATAAGAGTACTCAGCGAGAGCTATCTAATGAATACCAACATGACAGGGTTTATATGGTTTTCAAATATCTTTGCGTCCTTGTGATTTGGAAGAAAGTATCCTCAGCATTGGAAGAGTTAAGGCGCTTTTATAGGATGATTCTTTCTTGTATCAAATAGGTGGCAGCACTCCTCCAAATACATGTACAGTAGGTTTTACAAAACCCTTCTAAGATAGGTAAATGCGTATATTTTTTGATGAGTTCCCTAATGTCAAAAATATTTTCAAACCAAATTTACAACAACGCATTAAAACGGAGTCAACAGGAATATGTGTGGAGACTCGGTAGCAGGTTAGCAAATAATAACGCCATGTGATGGCAAGAAAAGATACTATAATTGGTATTCTTATTTTCTTTTTAGTCATTAGAAATGAAATGATACAAAAGGTTTTTTGATTAGAATATGATTTAAGTGCCTGCAAAGGACACACGCATTCTCACAACGTGATTGAGAAACTCTCTTGTTCATTACGGCTAAGGGGTTAGATTTTAAGGTTGCAATGGTTAACGTATTGGTTTGATGCAACATATATGATTAGGAGTATTCAATAAAGGATTGTGCAAAGGTGTCAGCAAGTTTCTCCTTTGCCTGATCTTGGCACTTCTTCATGCTTTTGTACATACATGAAATGATTGAAACCGTATAGTCAGTTGCCAAAATATTATTTCAAGATATCGGTGAATGCAAATTGAGTCCATTAGCAATCTGCCATTGCTTTGGCTAGGTCCGGCAACTCTTTTTGACCTGTTATGTTCAAATCGCTAGACCAGATGCAACTGAATGGAGTAAATGAGTAAATTGGATCCATATACATACATATCTGTATATATATATATATATATATATATATATATATATATATATATATATATATATATATATATATATATATATATATATATATATATATATATATATATATATATATATATATATATATATATATATATATATATACTAGTATATATATATATATATATATATATATATATATATATATATATATATATATATATATAATATATATATATATATATATATATATATATATATATATATATTATATATACATACATACATACATACATACATAAATACATACATATACATACATACATGTACATACACATATGCATACATCAATACACTCATACATACACAGGTAACCATGGCATATATAAGAGTAAACGGGGTGAACCAAGGTACTTATGTTAACTTACTAAACGTTAATCTACTATGTAACAATTACAGTATAAAGATCCAAAGATCCAACTAATGCTACAGGAAACAGGAAATAGATAAGTAAACGCAATGAACAAACACTTTGCGAGTACAAATGTAAGCTGCTGCAACTCTTACCCTTGCAAACAGAAGCGTGAATGCAATATACATGAACAGTTACGGTAGGTATACCCACCATGAATTGCCTACGGCCTTCTCCTAATCCGAAAGTCAATAGCATAGCACACAAATAGAGTGAACAATTGAATTGGAAGAAACAATTAATAGCTATAAAATATTTACGAACGTAGTTCTATATGAGAACCATTACATGAAGAGGTTGAAATTCTAGTATGTCTTTGTGTGTGTGATTGTGTGGGAATATTTATATCGAAAATACAAAACTAATTTAAAAAGGAATATATATATATATATATATATATATATATATATATATATATATATATATATATATATATATATATATATATATATATATATATATATATATATTATAGTTGAACCTCTGGAAGTGGACACTCCTTTATCATGGACACCCTCACTCTAGTGGCCACTTTTCTTGGTCCCAAATAATTCCCCGCTTGTTCATCATATAGAGCACCCCCTCTATTGTGGAAACTCTGCTATTTTCCGGAAATTCAAATTCAGTCGGAATTTTTAAGTACATTTATTGTCACGTTATCTACTATTCCTTGGCTAAATTGTGACTAGCCAGGTATTGGAATGGAGAAAAAACGAAAAAAATCCTTCGAAAATCCTGGCGAGAGGGACTGCGACAAAAACCTTAGACCTCTCGGTTTTTGAGGTAGTCTCTTTACTTTCTAGCCAAACTTATGCCATTTTAGGTACTTGTCTGTACTATTCTTATACCAATTTTTCTTGCGCCAGGTTTATTCAAGCAGTAGTGTTAAGTCAGCACAGTAGGCAACAAATATCTTCGAAAATGAATAGTAGTATCACCATGGCAATTTCAAAGACGACGGCGTACAGATGAATACAAACATACTTCACAAGTGCTATAAACCCATAGTACCACAAAGGCATATTTGATTATTTTAAGATGCAACATTATCGCTTTCGATGGTATTGATGACGTTAATGTTTTGAAAGGAATTGGTCAATATATTCGATAAATATATAAGTTACTAATGACCGAAAAATATTTTAAAAAACTGACAATTAAAACAAAAAAATGCCATACTGAAAATTCCGCGCAGGTGATGAGGATGAAATATTATATATGCATATCATGAATACATCTATTGATTTTCGTTATAAAAAGCTTTTTATACATTAATCAGGAGAGCATTCCCACAAAAGTGCATAGAAATGAGTTTTAATAACAATTAATTTAAAAAACTCATTATCAAAATGTGCTGAAGTGCAACGGATTAATATCACATATGCATAAATTGGATACAGCTATTGGTTTCCGTTATGACAAGCCATTTATATATTAGCCAGGAGACCATTTCCTGAAAAGTGCCTAGAAATAGATTTTAATGATAATTAAACAAAAACTCCATATCAGACAATGTGCGTAAGTGTTACGGATGAAATAGTACACATGCAAAACTTGGATACAGCTAGTATATATATGTATATCTACTTTATTGACTGTAGATGACTACAAAGTGTACAATATATGATGATTGATAATAACAATAACATATAAGAAAGTAAATTGGAATCAAATAAACTGAACTTAAGCTGCTTGGCTTATAAGTAGCCGTACTGCTTTTAATAAATGTTCCTCAAAACGGAAGAGGAACAAAAGAACACTGTTAACTTCAACTCGTAATTTTAAAATACGAACAGAGATTATAAAGAACTAAAGGGAAAAAGAACCAACATTATGTTATTTTCTCACATCGCGGGTCTAGTTGCCATAAGGTTTATCACTAGGAGTAACCTAGCCAACTCCTTGTCTTTGAATCAACACATATTTGAAAGTATTGATAATATATTCCCTTTATGAAAAGCCATTTATTCATTAGCCAGGAGGTCATTCCCAGAAAAGTATTTGGAAATGAGTTGCGCAAAGTATTTTAGTAGAAGCATGAATCAGGCCCAATTATTTAGAGAAGGTCCCACTGAACATACATTGCAATGCTGTTAGGCTAGCAAATCAGTTTGAGATGATGTTGGGGGCAAAAACACGGAAAATGATAAAAGTATGGGATTTTAAGGATATTGCAATATCTTTATTTTTATTTTTCTGAATAAAAACCTAAAACTTGGCATTGAGGTGCCAAATAGCATATAAATAAGAAATTCATATTAATTTATCAACTTTAGTCACACAAGATGCCTGTTTTGAGATATTATGTTCGACAGATAGGTAGACACGGGTCTTTTGTAATAGAATAAAAAGTCTTATGTTACATGTTCTGCGCACTCCATGTATCTAGAAATGTCTTTTTGCTAGAAAATTGCCTTGGCAAGTACTTAACAAGAATAAAACTGAAACATCCTATAATTTAGAGGATTTGGCTCAAAGCCAGTGAAATGTCTATCAGCCAATCACCTTTTTACTTAACAATACCATTTAGTGACTTTTTATTACGTTTTGGATTTTTTTAACGAAATTTGCCATATTATTTCGTATCAATCGTTTGGAAAACAAGGAAAGGACGTTACATATATGAAGAAAAAGGTACTCCACAAGTCCCAAAAACCCAAAGTGCAACAAGGGCATACCGGTCAATACATTCGTTAAATATAGTTTTACTAATGATCAGAAATATTTGGAAAACTGTATATATATATATATATAACTATATATGTAACTATATATATATATATAACTATATATATAACTATATAGTTATATATATATATATATATATATATATATATATATATATATATATATATATATATATATATATATATATATAGTATATATATATATATATATATACTATATATATATATATATATATATA
>OZ012693.1:22810752-22830287 GCA_963942565.1 Maea johnstoni | reverse complement strand
TGTATCCACCAAAGCGATCACACGACCTTCCTCCCCTAGCAGGCCTGTACACACGGAAACCATTTCAATCCCCCGGGGGATATTCCAGAGCAACTGGCAGCATATAGCGCACACGCTCTAAGCATTGCCATATTTCTTGCCCAAGGACAGACCAAAGTGCCCTGACCGGGAGTCGAACCAGCGACCCTCTGATTATTAGTCCGACACCTAACCAACTGAGCTACTTTGTCCCCCATAGATGGCGTTACAGTTCTGACTGCTGCAGACGCCAAAATAAATAGAGAAAATATTCTTTTGAAAAGAACGCCAACTTAAGTACACGCCCTATTGAATAGTTATACAGTATTCTAAACCAATGTTATTTTGTGATATGTACAGACGCACTGTGTATTTATGTGAATATGTTGCTGTTCTTTTATCAGATGTCATCGATTTTATGAATATCCTGCAATAAGTCGTATCTAAGATTATGTATAAGTATCCCTAATCCAGCCTCAAAACCTCAAGGGTAGAAAGACTAACAATCAACTACATTATTTAAGGATAGGCACCTTATGTAATTGTATCTAAGTATTTATATAGCTGTTAGAAATTTTACTTTATGTATTACCAAATGTGTCTTTTATTGGGAGCCAGGCATTTTCATGATATGTATATATATATATATATATATATATATATATATATATATATATATATATATATATATATATATATATATATATATATATATATATATATATATATATATATATATATATATATACATATATATATATATATATATATATATATATATATATATATATATATATATATATATATGTTTAATTTATATGCATGTGACTAAGGTCAACTAACCACACTAACCATTCGGTGGCAGTATTACATATTGAGAATTATGTATTAGGAAGCGTATGTCGCAATTGATATCGGTAGGTTAGCTTGAAGGCATGTATGTTTTGTTGTGTTTTCTGATTATTTGAAATTCTTTAGTATGTTCTCTGTTAATTCACAGTTATTTTGATCGTTCTAGATGGAAAATCCTCGGCGCGAGTTAGCTGATGTTTCTAATTTCCCTAACGTTAGATTCATGACAGTAGGCCGAGGAGGGTCGCCAGAACCCAGGAATGACTTGCAAACACGTGCTGTATGGGGACCTACAACCGCAGGTATGCTCATTAATGCTCACGGCGTCACAACCAGCCTGACAATTTTGATGAAATCGTTCACACCAAAGCATAGTTAGGAAAATATTTGAAGGAGAAATGTAATTTAGAACACTTCCATCAACTCCCCTTCAAAACTTTTGTAAAAGCATTCTTTATGTAGAAGTAATTGTCAAAAGTGTCATAGCTCCAGAAAACAATTTGTTGTGAAACTTTTAAGCATGGACGGGTTGAAGTCCAAAGGCGTATTTCAACACCCATGGCACCTTGCAACAACTTGTCTAAATATGCAGTGTGCACGTGTGGATCTACAGATGTAGATACAAGAATCAAATCTTGATGCAATCCAACGGGTTTGGATTTTCTTTTATCGTTACTTTTTTTGCTAAATCATCTCTAGCCAGTCATTAATGATGGAAACACAGAGAAAACCACAGACAAACCTCAAGTCAGCGAAACTATCGCATTTGCCTCGAATTGTATTTGACCGGGATTTTCCAATTACCTTAGACCACTCAGTTATTGGGGCTGCCCCTTCTGCCATCAGGCGGCACTAAATGCGGCACTATCTGGTTGATTTTGTAACCATGATTTGAAAGGGAAACTGTAAAGCCTCATTGTCATTACAACAGAGCCTAACTTATCAGGTAGTACTTAGCATTAGAGTGCTGCCATCTATTGACAGTAGAATATATTAAACTGTATACTATTGAAATATTACCTCCAAAAGATAATTGACAACATCCAAACTTTATTTGCAATAAACACATGTAAAGGCGAGATTTCAAACGTTATTTGTGAGTGTGTGTAACCATACTTTCACTCATACCACTTTTGAGGCCTCTATCGCACACCATTGTTCGGCAATGTGACAATACTTAGATACTGCTACCATCTTTTGATCGTACCTGTGCTGCCTGCCATCTTTGACAAAAAAAACTTCCTGCCAAAAAAAATTGACCCATTCTCGCTCATAGCGGCCAGAAGCAGCCTGAGCGCTTTGATGAAATCTTGTATACAAAAGCAAAGATAGGAAAATAGTTGGATAAGGAATGTTATTTAGACCATCATCAAAAATCTTCTTCAAATATTTTGCAAAATAATTTCTATATAATAGAGTTATTATAAAAATGATCATAGTTCCAGACGAAAACAATCTCATTCTGATGATATTTCTACTTCAGCAAGAGTGCGCTGGTTCTCTGCAGTATGCTGGACTATGGGCAAAGAACTTAACAGGGAACTGAAGTATCCTATAGGCTTGGTAAACTCCTGTGTGGGCGGAACAAAAATAGAGGCTTGGAGTTCAAATGACGCACTCGCGAAATGTTCACCAAAACACATTTCTCAGTAAGGCTATATGCATAGTATTAAGATTGCTCATTATATATACATATATATATATATATATATATATATATATATATATATATATATATATATATATATATATATATATATATATATATATATATATATATATATATATATATATATATATATATATATATATATGTATATATATATATGTATATATATATATGTATATATATATATATATATATATATATATATATATATATATATATATATATATATATATATATATATATATACAGTACAGACATTTAATTCCTGCACCAGTCGACCGGACGTCTGCCAGTGACTGGTTGTGCAAACACCCATGGATAACATAACAAAAAATAAGCCAAGCACATTAATGACCCACGTAGCTTTCAAATCAACGTTACGTTCAGTTGTGAAGTCATTCTTGCATCCATGTCCAGGAAGCTGGGTTGACAATCGAGCGTGCGGTCGTGTATAATGCCCGGGCTGCCCACACATTTAGTGCAGGAATTAAATGTCGGCACTGTATATATATATATGTATGTATGTATATATGTATGTACGTCCGTATGTACATATGGTAAATGTATGCATGGTATGATTGCATATGTTTGTACGTATATATGTATGTAGGTAGGTATAGATAGATAGTACATATATGTATATAGAGATTGCTTTGTGAAAAGGCTACCAAGTTTGCCTCATATGAAGGTGGAACTATTGGTATAGACATCATACTATTATTTCACTATTACTTTTCCAAGATAAATGTCAATTGATAAATATAATGTTGATGCATGCAACTGAAACGCAAACAATACTTTGATATGCTATCTGCTTCTCCGTGATAAATCAGACGTCACTTTGGCATAAAACAAACATCTGCAATTCGTGATTATTAGTAATTTGCAAAATTTCTTCTCATTATTAAGGAATGCTGTAGAAGTGACCAAGTCTGAGCTGCATCGCACTCCGACCACTCTCTTTAACGCCATGATCTATCCCCTTTTGACCATGACGATGACCGGTGCAGCCTGGTACCAAGGTAAAACTACAACAACTTCTTCTTCTTTGCATAACCGAACTTAACATCAAAAGAAAGCTACAATCCATGAAGAACATTGCTAATACTTGGAAGCGTAGATCCTTTACTCTATATGGAAAAGTTGCAGAAAGAATGTTTACTACTAAGATGTTTACTACTACTACTACTACTACTACTACTACTACTACTACTACTACTACTACTACTACATGTACTACATGTACTACAACTGCTACAACTGCTACTACTACTACTACTACTACTACTACTACTACTACTACTACTACTACTACTACTACTACTACTACTACTACTAATACTACTACTACTAACCCTTCCAAGTATACTTTCAACCACCGAACAAGGACGCAACGATTTTTGAAAACCATCTGAACCCTGTCATGTTGGTATTCATTGGATAGCTCTCGCTGAGTACTCAGATCGGATGAGTAACCATGTGCATTGCTTTCAATCATTTTGAAGTATTTTTGCATCATTTTGTATAGGCCAAATTAGCAACCAGCAGGATAAAGGGTTGACAAGGATACTACTACTACTACTACTACTACTACTACTACTACTACTACTACTACTACTACTACTACTACTACTACTACTACTACTACTACTACTAACAATAATAATAATAAGAATAATAATAATAATAACAATAATAAAAATGATGATAACAATAATGCTACTAATGCTGCTGCTGTGTCTATTCCTCTAATGTTTCTGCTGATGCCAGCGTTATTAAGAATCACAACCCACAATTCTATATGTTTAACTCTTCCGTAGGTGAATCAAATTCGTACAATAATTTAGAACGCTATGCGTGTTGGCAAGCAGCGATGATTGATGACTGGAGATCTAAATGGTCCCAGAAAACCAGTGGACTGACTGATCCTGTTTTCCCGTTTGGAGTAGTGCAGGTAAGAATGTTAAGGTCAGAATATTAGTACGTATTGACAATAAAATAACCATATAAAGCTTAATATTGTTACTTCCCTTTGGTTTGTAGATTTTTACTTTTTATAAATGTACGGGTCAACAGAGACGCAATTAATCGCAGAGTCACACTTGTTATTTCTAAGCTATATATATATATATATATATATATATATATATATATATATATATATATATATATATATATATATATATATATATATATATATATATATATATATATATATATTTATATATATATATTTATATACACACACACATGCTTTGGGGATTTACTTTCTGTTAAATAGTGCCTTAATCACATTTAGTTGGCGCCGAATAGGAGAACATCGCTGCCAGTGACCAGAGGGTTCCCAGATATCCGCTGGGCTCAGACCGCCAACTATGGCTATACACCTAACCCTACCCTTAAGAGAACTTTCTTAGCGGTGGCTGTGGACTTACCAGATCCTGACGGACCTTATGGATCGTGAGTACCTTGAAATATAAACCCATTGATATTTAAAATGACCAATTGATATTTTTATCTTGATAAAGAAAAAAACTCGGAATATTTGATATAATTCCCCCCCCCCCACTCCAAAAAAATAGATAAATAAATAAATAAATAATAATAATAATAATAATAATAATAATAATAATAATAATAATAATAATAATAATAATAATAATAATGCACTGGAAGGGAAGAGGAGACATAGTTTTTGGCACAATTTCTGTCGGTGTCGGCATCCACGTTCGAACTTGTCTGCAAGTTATCTGAAAAACCTTTCAATCAAATCTTTTCAAATTTCCAGGGATCCTTTTTTATGGCACTCACATGAATTGATCAGCATGTGGTAACCTTTGAATTATTCTTACGGTCATAATTGGATGTTATGTTCATTTACGGAATACCATTCCATCAATCCCTAACGTTTCATTCTCCCAGTGTGGGAGATGTTTGTATTAGTGGGCAAATACTGACATTCTACTTACAAATGGGTCCATCCTTGTCATATGTTTATTCTATTTCAGAGTCCATCCCCGTTATAAGCGAGAAATTGGAATGCGTTTGTTCTACGGCGCTATGAATATTGGCTATGGTCGCACCAATGTGAAATTCCAGGGACCTTTTCCAACAAGTGCTGTCTTGGAGGGTGGCGTCATACTCAAAGTCACATTTGACAACGGCTCTGCTGATTTGGAATTTAGGGTCACTGACGGATTTGAGGTAATAATTTAGCTTCTAAAAACTAGCTTCCACTACTATGTTGATGCAAAGAAACATCTCTTTGATTATCTGTAAAATATGTGTTTAGATCGCAACAAAACTCATCATTGACTTTGTTGCAAGGAATTTTCCAGCCATCCAAATAATCAACACTATTAAATGATATGAACACCAGTTTTCTAGTAGCTTAAATCTGACTGATATCCTATTTTCTACCAAAGGATATTTTTTGTTTTAAAATAACGGGTTTGTCAGAAATGTCATATGCGTTGGAACTTTCTAATTTTCTACTTTATGTATATGAATGTTTTTCAAGATATACTTCATATGTTAAGACATAAAAACTGAATGTTTGCATTTTGTTAGGAAACAAATAAATGAACTCTGATTTTTAATGCTGGGTCATGTCAACATGAGGTATACATTTAAGATATGCATACATTCAAGAGATTCCAAACATGCACCATATTTTTCCTTAAGTGGCAACCATGCAAACGCTTTTTGAATGGACAAAACAGATTATGCGATTTAATAGATGAGATTGCATTCAATTTTCCACACGAAGACATTTTGATTGTCTTTGCTTACCAAAAGACTATACATGATAACAAAAAAAGGCAATGACACTAGTTTTTCTCCATCCCACAGATCTGCTGTTCCACAAGGGCTGATGACGCTCAGTGTACTAACGGCGGGCGATGGCAATACATCCAGATTGCTTCCAACGATAGATCGTCTGCCAGTCTTGACGTCACTTCCTGTGCAGGGAGACACGTGACAGCGCTTCGCTACTTGTGGGCAGTGACACCGTGCGAGCTGAGAAAATGCGCTGTTTACAGCAAAGAAAATTCTCTCCCTGCACCACCATTTGTGTATAGAAAAATAGAAGTTGTGAATAAAGTATAAATAAAACATTCTCTCTTTGATTCCATCAATATGAATAAGTTTGTTTTCGCAAAAGTGGGCTTGCTCAAGCTCTCAATTCAACTGGTTTGTTTACCCGCCACGAATAAAAATCAAATTACAAAATTTCCTTAGTTCAGGTTCCTGTTAGTGCCACTATTGACATTCACGTATATTTCTTATCACAAATGCAGGTCGAACTACAATACTGACTTAGTTAACTTCCCTGAACCAAAATGAACGTTAGAGTTAAAGTTGTTATTTGGATACAGTATACTATAAATCTAGTTGAACATTTGTGATCTATGAGGTCCAATGTTTGTAACGCCCCTTTCTGCTCCTTTAAAAAACTATTGTTATTCCTTGTTTGATGGACATATATTTTAAGAAATAAAGTCGAATATTTATTGTCAATTTCATTACTCAAGTACTCATAGTCATATCTAGATATACTATTAGATCTCAAATCAAACATTGACTCTACAACCTCTTTCCAATGTATTTTTTATGTTTTTTTTGTTTTCTCCAAGTACATTGCTGTTTTTTATTCAATTTCTGATAGACATCAAAACGAAAATCTACAAAACACACATCTTAGATAAATACAGACTAGTGCTTAGACAGATAATGGTTTGCAAAACACTTTTTTTTGTATATTTCAAAATTAGTATCTTTTTTGCCGTCACAGATTCGACGGTTCCTGAAAAACTCTGCCCCAAATTTTTTCAAATTGAGTTTCAATTGAATGTTTGGAATGCTATTATTTTCCGATTGACAGAGAAATGTATATGTTTTATTCACAACTCTTTGTAGAAATGCTAACGACTGACAGAATAACATGAATAACTGGTCCAAATTGTTTACCTATTTTTTTTTGTTATTAAATTTGACCTAAACTGTAATTGGTTTTGCAATTTCATTTAATTTCGTTTTCAATGTTTATGTCTGCTATTACTTTGTTCATTTCTTAATGTTATATGTGATTCCTGAACATTCTATGTTTTCTGTCCATTCTAAACTCATTTCTTGGCATAAAGTTGTTCTGTTGTCCCCCCAATTTCCAATTTTAATGACTTTTGCTTTTTTTGTATTTACTTTTAACCCTGAGATTGACTGGAACTTTGTGAGGACTGCCATGCCCTCCCTTAAAACCGATTCTTTGGTTTTATGAGTAAGGTAGTATCATCAGCATCATGAGAGATTTTATAGTCTTGTTTAAAGACTTTTATACCTTCTATTCGTGTGTTGGTCCTGTTGGCCTCAGCTAGAAATTCCGCAGCCAGAACAAACAGATATGGGATCACCCTGTCTACACCCCTCCCAAGATGTGTAGTTTCCGAAAGGATTTTTTCCCACTATATTAACCAGATCATTTTGTTTTCACTGGTACCTGTACCATGGATGGGGTCTTTTATGCGTAAACCAAGCATTTGATTTGATTTGATTTGATTCGGTCTAGTAAGATGTATATTACATACCATTTGGCACACAAAAAATCATATATAAAGGTGACTAGTTGGAGAGTCATTAACTGCTATGCAATACAATTCTAACCAGACACAGGATATATACACTAAAGGTTAGAAACTTATTTCGATAGTGATCCCATGGCATAGTTAAAATCTGAGTAAGAAGCGTACGTACAATTGAGGTCCGATTTGATTTTCAATTCAGTTGAAAATATCATGAACTGTATGATATATTAGATTAGACCTAAGATTTCATAAGAGTGTAATATTCTTGATGGAAAGGGACCCCAGAAAATCGAAATGGAAATAAGAAAGCAATCATACATTGGCGTAGTTTGGGATCAAACTTAACATGCTGTTGCTAAAATGATGTCGAGATTCTGTACTTTTGGCAGGAGTACATTTTTCAGTCAAGTATTGTGCAAAGGTATTACCATGCCTCAAACATTACCACAGGTCGTCCCTTTTTAAGTTTAGCCACACTCGCTGTGGAGAATGCACGGTATCCATTTTCTACCCTGTTGTACATATGTACAATTGATATTCATTAAAGTATGGCCATCGTGTAGCATACATTAGCCATTGCTAATGTTATTATAGGTGTCAGTAGAAAATATACACAATACTAAGACTAAAGGGCATTTCAGATTACTAGTGCCAAATTTCAAAATTGTAACAAATGTTGCATTTTGCTTAGAAGATAATACAAAGATAAATGGCATTTCAGATTACTAGTAACAAATTTCAAAATTGTTACAAATGTTGCATTTTGTTTAGAAGATAATACAAAGATAAAGGGCATCTCAGATTACTAGTAACACATTTCAAAATTGTTACAAATGTTGAATTTTGCTTAGAAGATAATACAAAGATAAAGGTCATTTTAGATTACTAGAAACAAATTTCAAAATTGTTACAAATGTTGCTTTTTGTTTAGAGGATAATACAAATATAAAGGGCATCTCAGATTACTAGTAACAAATTTCAAAATTGTGACAAATGTTGCATTTTGTTTAGATAATTTTTTGATCGACAGTAAGAAAACAATAGTATTATTGTAGTCCTATAAACTCTTGCAGAGTCATCACAGCCAGCAAAATGGTTGACCTAATAAAACTTATTTATGATCAGTTATCTTCCGATGGCCCTGATTTGGAGGACACGTTTCTAAAACAGGGCTAGGTCTATGATGGTCTCGTCTATACCTGGTTTGATATAAACCATACATAGTGCTATTTACGGGGTTAGGTGTTATTTGGGTCCAGCCCAGCCCTGTCTGTCAGTATCACTATCATCATTATTGACAACTTTCTAAGAATAACGTATGGGAAGTTAGACAAAAAAATGATATAGTATGATCTAAACTTGACTAAAATCTCAATTAACAGGGACCTTGATATTCGAGATTTAAGCCAAAGCCTACATGCCTCTTCAAACATCTCGTTTAGAGATTCAACGTTTACTCGATTTTTGCCAACACAAATACGGTTATATTATATTACATTTGTGTTGAATATTTATATAGGTTAAGTGCAATGCAAATTTCTTTACACCAATATCCTAAGCACCGCATGATCCTTAATAGATATCCACGATATCCAGTGATGTAAAGTTATGCGTGGTATAATCCTTGATAACCCTTGCATTTACTCTAACATATTACATAATAAAACATATGGACATAATAAGTGGAATTTTTATGTTGAAAAGGGAGAGATTTTCATTCTATTAATGATTCCCAATTTCATAAGAGGTATACAGGGATAAATTTACATAACATGCAACTTTTGAAAGTTTGATCAATCCGATATTATCAATCTAGCTTTTTTGGATGAATGGGTTGTCTTTGTGAGGCTTAACAAGAGAATAAATATAAGGGGAAGAGAAAATAAGAGAGAAATTTAGAAACAAAATGTAGACTGAAATTAAGCTTAACCACAGATGTAATTATGAAAAAAATCGTTTATAAAGGGGTGGTTGCAATATTCTGTACAACGAAAGGATAGTTTAAGAGAAACAACTCGGAGTAGAGATTATCCTTAATGAACCTGTCCTGATAGGCCTAATTGATTAACTTTGAATCCAATCATCCTTGTTATTTTTCTATAGTGGAAAGAAACTAATACTCCCAACATCTCGGCAAACTGCTAATACTACTGCTCTGACGAGACCTTGTACCAGCCTTCTTAGCCCTTCCATTACTGAGGCTACTTTCGTCCAAAGTACAAGGACGCAAAGATGGTTGAAAACCATCTTAACCCTGCCATGTCGATATTCATTGCTCTTGCTCTTGCTGAGTACTCTCAGATGAGTACCCACGTGCTAGGGATTCAATCGTTTTTCAAGGGTTTTGCATCATTTTGTATTGGCCAAATCAGCCAACAGCAGCATAAGGGTTAGGTTTGGACAAGTTAAAGTTTTTAGTTATCGTCTAAGCGATTGAATACGATAACTCAAGGTTGCACACGCCGAGGAACTACTTTATGGCCTCGGACAGATACGAGTGTGATACGGCGGAAAGTGTGATACAGGAAAGGAGGTGCTCGCCCAGACAGGAAAGTACTGCTGGACAAGATGGCTTCATTATCATCCTGGATTGTTTTCTTACCTTTATTGGGTTCGCTTGTTGCTGGTATGTGATTTATGTACACCTTTTTTGTTTTAATGAAACTTACTTTTTTAATTTCGAGAAGTATAGATGTACAATCTGATTTTTGTATTCCAATGTTATGACATAAACACAAAAGACAGGCAAACAATGGGAAAAACAATTTCATCACTAGGTACCAAGCTAGAGAAATATTTTCGTGTTCGTTGCCACACCTGATGACTTTAATTATCTTTCAGAAAGCGTCTTGGCGTCATGCAATTTCGATAGCCTTTGTTTTCGTCCTTGTTTAAATAGAAGCTCTTTTCTACTTTTCAAAGTGATATTGCCAAAAGGGAAAATGGCAATTAAACCATTACAATGTTTTTCTCTCGTGAACACGTACATACATATGGCAAACGTATATTTGTCTATCTTAACATAGTTAGTGTTTGATATACAGCATATGTATATCTGTTTATCTTATCATATATAATGTTTGAAACTTAAACTTGAAATGAAATGATTTTTTTTCTTTAAAGAACTATGGGTGACCCAATGCTAATTCATAATAAGTATTACAATGTTACAATATCCTTAACTACATATCTGCATTATCTATCTAATCTCTTATATGTGTGGATATATTACTCCACGATTTTACACACACGACAAACAGTGGAGCTCTCAAATACACACATACTATACATACTATATATCTTTTCAACTGTATGTTTTTACTCCGTGGTATACATTTTAAACGTCTCAAACTTCTCATATTACAAAGTTTTATTATATATGTTCCCATTTTTTTCATATAGTTCTATTTATCTTTTCTGGGCATCCTTTTTGTGGACTGAATATTAAGTTGAGCATTTGTGGTCTATGAGGTCCAATGTTTGAAACGCCCCTTTCTGCTCCTTAAATAAATTTTGTCATTCCTTGTTTGATGGACATATATTCTAAGAAATCAAGTCTGATATTTATTGTCAATTCCATTACATCCTTCTGCAGAATGTTCCATTTTTCATCCAAGAAGTCTGCTACCATTATCTCGTTTTTGTTTTTAGACTGTATTAAAGGCATTTCAGCTTCGTTATCAATCCACACTGGCTAAGTCAAGTACTCATAGTCATATCTAGATATACTATTAGATCTCAAATCAAACATTGACTCTACAACCTCTTTCCAATATGTTTTTTATGTTCTTTTGTTTTCTCCAAGTACTTTTGTCCGTATATTATGCTTTCTTCCACATTGTAATGAAATGTTATTGAAATTTGAAATATACTGATCTTTATTTACTCGTATACATGGAATGTTGGATAAGGCTCCAATACTATGGTAATGATGTAATAATTCAAGTTGCCTTCGCATTTGTTTCCTCATTGCTTAATTCAAATTAAGGTTCATTGTTTTAAGATGTCAGTTCTTTGCCTTGGCTGTCTTTGTGATGTTATGTTTTAATAAACTGTCCCACTCAAAATTATCAAGACGTTAAAATGGCAATATGATCTTTTAAACAATTGTAATAGCATGATATTTGATAAGGATATCTTTTTGCATTTCTTAATAATCACTGATCCATTTGAAAATTTGTGAATACTCTATGTTATCTTAAAGGAACACTTTTTACGAGTAATTGTGTATCGACTTCTCTCAACGTTTTTTTTAAATTTCTCTCAACGTTAACCCTTATCATACCAGGTCAGCAGGGTACGTTCAGTTTCGCCAACATCTATGGCGATTCTATGGTTCTACAGCGTGCACCCCGCCAAGCAGTGGTCTGGGGCTACGCTGAAAGGGCGGGGGCGGAGGTCTCTGTGGAAATAGCCGGACAAAGAAAACAAACAACATCCATACGAGGTAAGGTCATTACTTTCATACACTTAAGGTAAAGTTTTGTCAAGCATTTTGACATATTTGATTATATGACAGTACTTACAATGCCAACATTTAATTGCTGCACTGAATGCATGGTCAGCCTTGGCATGATACACGACCGCATGCCTGATTGCCACCAAGTTTCCTTGGAAGGGGTGCACGGATCACCTCACAGCTGAACGTAGCTTTGAATCGCAAGCTACGTGGGTCATTGGTGTGCTTGGCTTATATTTTGACATGCTATCCATGGTTGTTTGTACAACCAGGCACTAGAAGACGTCCGGACGATTGGTGCAGGAATTGAATGTCTGTACTCTATCAATCCATATGGGAAAGGATGAAGTATGTGAAATTGTATGATTCACTAATAAGCAAAAAGATAAAGCCATGCATAACTTAAGTTTGTAACATCAACCTGCATTCATTTAATGTAATGTGATATAGTTGCATAAAATCACGTAATTTTGATTTTTATCTATTAATGCATTTAGATACGAGGTAGAATGCAAATAAAGAAACAGAAAAATGATAATGAACATGGAACACGGTTTGGAGAAATCGCCGATTTCGACAGAGATGTGCGCCACTCACTTGGGACAAAAGATGTAACCCTTTGCTTCCATGTCCTAAAATAACGAAAAATTAGATACCTATATGATCTAAGTTATTCGAAACGATTGTGTATTCATACCAAATACATATAATTTGATAAAATGTCGTGCCCTATCCAACATGGATGTGCCGATGTGCGTGGCAATGCGGTTATTCTACAGCTGACGATGTGTTTTATCATGAGAAAAGGTCACTTATGTATGACCATTTTGTAAAATGTCAATACCATATGTTATATAATAAAGACCATCTTTTTCAAATCTACTTATTGACGATGTGTTGTAGGTCCAGGTACTGGCGTGTTCTCCTGGAGGGTTGTACTAGATGCGGTCTCCACCCCGGGACCGTTTCTTTTAAAAGCGACGTCTAGCGGTAAATCCATCAGTCTCAAGGACATACTGTTCGGTGACGTATGGGTGTGTTCCGGCCAGAGCAACATGTGCCATACAGTTGGCAGGGTAAGATACCTGACAAATTGGATTCAATGAAAACGGTACAGGCATTTAATTCCTGCACTAGTCGACCGCACGTCTGCCAGTGCCTGGTTGTTTAAACATGCGTAACATGTCAAATAAACGAGGCAAGCACATCAATGACCCAACTAGCCTGCGACTCAGAGCTGGTTGTACAAACACCCATGCATAACATGTCAAAACAGTGGAGGAAGCACATCAATGACCAAACTAGCCTGCGAATCAGAGCTACGCTCAGTTGTGAGATCATCCATGCATCCATGTCCAGGAGACTGGAGATCGGGCGTACGGTCGTGTAATATGCCCCAGCATTTAGTGTAGTAATGAAATGCTGGCACTGTACTCTGATTGTAGTATCCTTATTTGCGCAATTGGGGCTAAATCTTAAATAGCACTGGTCGATTTTCAATGACCTTTTTTGTCATATTAGAGCTATATGCTGTGTAGCACTAACCAGTTGTTAATAGTGGGGAAATCCGTGATTCTGAGGTAAACAACTCACTTATGGCCTCTGGCACACCTCTCCTTTTCCACAAGTATGAATCGAATCTCTTCCCGTTCACTGTACTGAACAGGTGGTGCTAGAATGTCTGTTCATTGAACATTTATTGCTCGAAATTTTGACAACCTTTCTCTAATTGAAGAATGGAAATACACGAGCCTTGAATAGTAATGAAATTGTCAGAGCAAAGTGTACGCCGGACCGGCCAGTCATAGGGGTTGCAACTGAAATTCAGACAACAGGCATTTTCCCAATGTACCATAAGACGGCAATATTGTAATCGTAATCGGGCGATGTAATTTTACCTTTTACCAGCTAAAAACAAAATGTACTACTTGTAAATATTAAACAATGTTCAAAGCCAAGAAGTTGCTTTGAACGGATATCAATGTAAGTTCCATGTAGATATTACATTTTTGCCTCATAATCCACAATCCTTCAATTTTGTACAGAAAGTTGCATTTGTTGTGTGTTATATGTACCAGGATGTGTTTGTTCTTGAGCGTGTGGTGTTAAGAAAAAAAATATAGATGTATTTCTAACGTTTCAGCTGGACGAGCCTCAGAAGGAGTTAGCAGATGTTCCTAATTTCCCTAACGTCAGAGTTATGACGGTGGGACGATTCGCGTCGCCAGGACCTAGAAATGACTTGCGAGCTCGTGCAGTATGGGGTCCTACAACAGCAGGTATACAATGCGGCAACTATGTTTACGGTTCGAATATATTTGAAGAAACGAATTATTCATCAAATTGCGGACTTTGTGCTAAGATATAGTGTTATAAACAGTCGTAACATGTCAATGAATAAATGAATGAAACGGGATTTTCTCAAAATCAGGAAATGTCAATCTTTCAAGTTGTTCACATAGCCAACACTCTTATTAATTGATTGGAAGACAATTACTCGCCGGTAGCATTTCAATTAGTTGTATATATTTATATATATATATATATATATATATATATATATATATATATATATATATATATATATATATATATATATATATATATATATATATATATATATATATATACATGTATATATATATATATATATATATATATATATATATATATATATATATATATATATATATATATATATATATATATATATTCGTAATGGTTTATGTATGGAGATTCTCAAGTTTTCTTTATATAATTACTACTTTAAGCAAGAGTGAATCAGTTTTCTGCCGTATGCTGGCTTATGGGCAAAGAGCTGAATAGAGAACTGAAGTATCCTATAGGCTTGATAAACTCTTGTTGGGGCGGTACTCGCATTGAGGCTTGGAGTTCAAATGATGCACTCGCTAAATGTCCACCAAGAGACAATGCTCAGTAAGTACAGACCTATATCCTGATTACATTGATTTAAACTGCAAGTATATGATTACTATTGGTTGTTGGCATTTCATTTATAAAAGCGATAAACAAGCATATATACACACATATATATATATATATATATATATATATATATATATATATATATATATATATATATATATATATATGTAACAAGGCATGGTACTCTGGTGTTAGTGTTGGGTTTATTTCCTCTGCAAATCGTTTTTGTCTATGCCAGCCAGTACAGAGTCCTAAATAACTTTGGTTGCCAAGTGTTGTCAATTAGTATACTTGGTTTCACTAACATCATAATGTTTGGATATCAATTAGGGCTTTGTCTAAACATGTAGGCCCCAGGAAGTCTGGAGAAAGAGGAAGTGAGTTGACATTTGGAGTGGGACCTTGGCTCATGTCCACATGTAGGCCCCAACTCCTTACCCTTTAAATAGGGGGCCTGCTGGCAGGTAGGGACAGAAGAAGATCAGAGAAGACAGCGAGGGAGAGAGGAAGAATACGACTACATGTACTTGATAAATTCTGTTTGAGAAAGTGCCATGCCTGTCTGAAGAATCTGATGATTCATAAAACATATGCAGAGACCAATTATAAAGATAACTTGCCAAAGCAAAGAATAGGGTTTGTTTTGCTTGTACATTGTTTTCTTAAGGCTGTTAGTGCATCCTGTATGTGTTGGATGAAATCCATCCTAGTGCTTTGAAATAGTTGATTGAGAATTAACCCCTTAGTGGCCAAACTAAGTTCCAGAAGTTTTCAACTTTTGGAAGAAAGGAATTTTGGAAGAAAAAAAAATCTGAAAAAAACGATTTTCTTTTGAAAAAAATGAAATAATAGTTTAATTTCGTCATTTTGGATTAAACGGTTCATATTTAGCTGGTGACTATTTCAATATGGGACCTTGACTCATTTCCACATGTAGGCCCCAAATCCTTTCCCTTTAAATAGCGGGCCTGCTGGCTGGTAGGGACAGAAGAAGATCAGAGAAGACAGCGAGGGAGCGAAGAAGAATAAGACTACATGTACTTGATTTAGAATCCAATAAATATATATCACAACAAAAAAAGGACTCCACTTATCGGTTACATATATATATATATATATATATATATATATATATATATATATATATATATATATATATATATATATATATATTCCAGCACCAATCATTCAAAAAACCCTCAGCCTGGATTCCTCCACCAGTTGTTCCACTAGAATTCTTCATTTCAAAGAATAATCTAGATCTTACAGAATGTAAACTACCTAGCATGGGAAGACATAACATCCCCCTCCTAGAAAGTAGAGCTATCAAAGAACTATCCAACAATCATAATATAGTCATAAAACCTGCCGATAAAGGTGGTGCCGTGGTCATTTGGGACCGGCAAGACTATGTAAGGGAGGGCCTACGTCAACTTTCAGACAGGACCTTTTACGTAGAAACAGAAGATGATCTTACACCAGTACACCACACACAAATAGTGGACATACTGGATGATATGCTTTCAGAAGACCAAATCCACAAATCATGCCATACGTACTTGTCAGATAGCAATGTACGCACAGCGCAGTTCTATATGTTGCCCAAGATACATAAGGACAACAAGCACCCTCCAGGAAGACCAATTGTCTCCGGTAATGGGTGTCCCACAGAACGCATTTCGCAGTTCGTGGACTTTTTCTTACAACCCTGTGTAAAGAAAATCGACTCCTATATTAAGGACACCACAGATTTCCTTTTGATGCTCCAACAACTCGGGCCTCTACCGCCTGATTGTTTGTTAGTAACACTGGACGTAGCCAGTCTCTATACTAACATACCGAACATCGAGGGCTGCCAAGCCACCCTCCAGAGCCTAGACAACTATAGGGATCCTAGAGCTAGACCCTACAACCACTATCTCCTACAACTCTTGGAGAAAGTCCTTACATGCAACAATTTCGACTTTAACGGTAAACATTACCTCCAAGTCGGTGGGACAGCCATGGGCACCAAAGTCGCCCCGGCGTATGCCAACACCTTTATGGGTTGGTATGAAGACACTCATGTGTATACCTACCATAGACAACCTCTACTCTGGAAGAGGTTTATAGATGACATTTTTGTCATCTGGTCTCATGGTGAAGATGCACTCCACCTATTTATCCACCACCTCAATCAATGCATGCCAAGTATCAAATTCGAGGCAGAGACCTCTAGAACAGAAGTACACTTTCTAGACGTCACAGTTAGATTGGACCCCCAAGGCATCATCTCAACCACCCTATACACGAAACCGACTGACTCACATAATTATGTAAATTATAAGTCATGTCATCCGAAATCGTGCAGAAATGGCATACCTTATGGCCAGTTCCTCCGTCTAAGACGCATTTGCAGCACGGAGGAAGACTTCACAATGGAGAGCAAAACTCTGGCTTTCCACTTTCACCAGGCCAACTACCCAACAAAGTTGATTCAAGAATCCTTTGAACGGGCTTTTGTCCAGAACAGACAGGCCCTCCTAGTTCCCAAACCCGACACCGCCGCGGGTACGAACAAAGATAATCTCTATCTCATTACAACATACCACCCGACCTTCCATGAGGTTAACCGTATTGTTAACCAAAACATGGACCTGTTGGACAGATCCAGTTCAACACGTCCAATAATACAAGCACCACTGATAAGGGGTTTCAGAAGGTGCAGGAACTTACGAGACCACCTGGTCCGCGCAAAATTAGCGCCGGCCGGGAATGGACCGGATGATCCACATCCAGAACCACCTGACCATAGATGCAACAGACCTTTCTGCATCTATTGCTCGAAACTGGACAGATCTGGACACATCACATCATCCACCACAAACAGACGGTACCGCACTAGAACCAATGTCACGTGCAGATGTACCAATCTCGTGTACGGGATCGAATGCCGCACATGTGGCAAAATCTACGTAGGTCAAACCAAACGTAGAATAATGGATCGTCTGATGGAACACTTCAGAAACATCAGACAGAAATGCCAGACCCATATCGTCGGTCGGCACTACAATTCACAAGGACACGGCGGGCTTAGAGACGTCAGGATATATATCCTAGACTTCATCCCCGCACACCCGGAGAGCGTGTCAGCCGCACAAATGCGAGACTCAGTTGAGAAAAAATGGATATTCAGACTGAGATCTCAGGTCCCAATAGGCCTAAATCTATTCGATTAAAACACATCGAATAATCTACCCGTCAATACGCAGAGTAATACTATCTCAGCACAACAAAAAATATCTGATGTAGAATATCTATTCACACCAATATTGGCAACACATCTATTCACCAAACTTGTCGGATGAGGACATAGCCCATCTGACTTTTTTTCATGACCCTACACACCACGAGGGCCGCAAATACCAGACTGCATATATACTACTATCTGGATATACTCACCTGTCAATAACTGAGCCAATAGGACTCAGTCCATATTTTATCTAGGCATCCTAGAGCCAGAGAAAATCACACTATATACGTACCAGAATCTAGGCCGTATTTATTTATCCACTAGGAGTACTCAAAATCCATACCCTAGTCAAATCAAACTATATGCAAAACCGAGCGACTTACGATTCCTCTAATATACTGAACTATTTCAATATATTTGCATCCTTATCCCACGGTACAACCCACCCATACCAGGTTTTAGTAATATCTCTGTTACGTCCACGTCAATACATATTACCTTATTACCCAACAGAGCATATTGCTATTCACTTTGACGTCCCATTTGACCATACCAGTCGGATGGACCAGCATCATTTTGCGACTCCAAACAAGCTTTATTTACGGATGCGTTAGCCTTGAGAAATACTTCTCTCACATATAAGTTTTAGATCATTACACCTCTCAGCACTAGGAGGTGGGCCGCAACATTGTCTCATTCATATACCACAATCCAGAGAATATGTTTTTTCAATGCCCATACACTCTAAAAATCAAGAGTAGGGCCACGGATCATTTA
>OZ012693.1:22800752-22805752 GCA_963942565.1 Maea johnstoni | reverse complement strand
TGTGCTCATGAAAATGCTCAAATTAGCCACCCCACAGGGATGTCACATTTTTTATTATTATACCGAACAATTACGACCCCCCCCCATCAAGGTTAAAATATATCATAGCTGCACTTGAAGAGTCATCACAGTGAAAAAATAGTTCACCTAATGAAACTCATTCACTATCAGTTACATTCCACTGGGAGAGGCCCTGAGTTGAAGGACATGTTTCTGGAGATTTCTGATAGACTCCTTTATACCTAGTTTGATATAACCCAGGCATAGTGATATTTGTCGGTTTGTAGTATTCGGGTGTGCACTAGTAATAAACTATAGAAAATATGACAATAAATACTATACTATGATCTAAAATTGACTAAGGTTGACTTTAATCGCAATTAGCAGCGGTGTTAATAGCAGAGAGCCAAGCCAAAGCTTTCACGCCTCTTCAAACCACACGTCTATGTTAGAGAATCAACGCTTACTCGATTAGGCTCAGCGCAAATACTGCTGCATTAAATACTGCTGCATTAAATTAAATGTTTATCAAGGTTACGTGTTATTCCAATTCAGATTTCTTAACACCAATATGCTACACACCGAATGGTTTTTATTGGGACAAAGTACCTCAGTTGGTTAGGTGTCGGACTAGTAATAAGTTCAAATCCCGGCCGGGGCATTTTGGTCTCTACTTGGGAAAGACAGTTTATTCCATATTGCTTCAGTCTACCCAGCTGGGTACCTAGCATAAATAAGGCAGTGCTTAGAGCGTGTGCGCTATATGCTGCCAGTTGCTCTGGAATGGTATCCGTGTGTACAGGCCTGCTAGGGGAGGAAGGTCGTGTGAGCGCTTCGGTGGATACAAGACTATAAACCGAATACCTTTACCTTTATTGGATACCCAGGATATCCAGCAATGTATGGATATGTGTGGTATAATCCTTGACAATCCATGGCTGCAGTAGACCCAAACTACTGAAGTATCAGTGCACCTATTAAGATACACCACATAATTCACAAGCACATACTAGTAATTGCATCTGCAGTGATATGTTAGGTAATATAATTTTTGGACATTATTAGTAGAACTCTCATATTAAAAAAAGAGAAATTTTCATTTTATTAATTATTCACTCTTTCATAAGAGGTATACAGGGATGATTGGACGTGATATGACAGGTATCTAGATTTTTGGAGGGATTGCCCGGCTTGGTTTTAGGTCATTGATAATCATGATGCTCAGTAAGAGAGTGAATATGATGAACAACACCCTAATGGGGTTCTGTAAGAGGGCAATTTAGAAACAAAATGTAGAGTCAATTGATTTCAACCACAAATACAATTATGATAAGTAATCGTTCATAAAGGGATGGTTGCAATATTCTGCAAAGAGAAAGGATAGTTTATGAGAAACAACTCGGAATCGAGATTGTTCTTAATCAACCTGTCCCGATAGGCCCATTTTATTAACACAGAGAGTAAAAAAATCCTCATTTTTCAATATCGAAGACAAAACAATACTCCTAATGATACTTCCAACACTACTTATCTAACTCGACCTTGTTCAATGCTTCTTACCGCTTTAAATGCTGAGGCTTCTTTCGTCGTATGCACAAGGACGTAACATTTTTTTTAATGTATAAACCCTTTCATGTTGATATTCATTGGAAAGCATTCGCTGAGTACTCTCAGATGAGTACCCATGTGTCAGGGTTTCAGTCATTTTTCAAATTAACCACCAGCGGCTTAAGAGTTAAGTGTGTACAAGTTCAAGTTTTTAGTTATCGTCTAAGCGATTGAATACGTTAACCCAAGGTTGCACTTACCGAGGCACTACTTTATGGCCTCGGGCAGATACGAGTGTGATACGACGGAAAGTGTGATAGGGAAAGGAGTCACTCGCCCAGACAGGAAAGTACTGCTTGACAAGATGGCTTCATTATCATCCTTGATTGTTTTCTTACCTTTATTGGGTTCGCTTGTTGCTGGTATGTCATACATGTACACCTTTTTCTTTTAATGAAACGAACTTTTTTTTCTTAAATTCGAGAATTACAGTTGTACCATCTGATTGTTATTTTCCAATGTTATGAATTGGAGACAAACAATGGGCCTATGCAAGATCAGATTGATATGTTGGGAGAGAATTTAAGAATTGTCCAATGAGATACAATACTATCAACGCATACGATATCAAACTGGATGATTAATAGTTAATGAAAAAGGTTGTGACAGTTCTTCGTGTACATGTATATGCCTATATGTTGCAACACTTGACGACTAAGACTTTATTATCTTTCGAAAGGTGTCATAGCGTTGCGAAATTTTGATTGCATTTGTTTTCGCCCGTGGTATAAATACTGGTAGACAAATTATCATCCAATTTTCCAATCGAAATTGCCAAAAAGAGAAATGACAATAAAACGCATTGCAATGTTTACCTCTCATAAATTCGTACATGCATACATATGCATGTATATCTGTTTGTCTTAAAATATGTAATGTTTGAACTTTAAACTTGAAATACAATGATATTGAAACTTGAAGTATACTGTTCTTTGTTTACTCGGATACAGGAAATTTCGGATAAATCTCCAATATCATGGTGGAAAGGTTATAATTCAAATTACTCTCGATTTTGTTTTCTTATTGCTTAATTTATATTAAGATTCATTGTTTAGGAGGTATTTAAACTCGTTCTTGACCTTAACTGCCTTTGTGATGTATTGCTTTAATATACGGTCCCACTAAAAAAGTATATCAAGACGCTAAAATGACTGTATGATTATCAAAATAGTTGAACAATCTGCTAAAAAAATTGAAAGAATGTCTTTTTTGTATTTCTTAATAATCACTGATATATTTGAAAATTTGTGAAAAGAGATACGCTGTGTTATCTTAAAGGAAACATTTACCAAGAGTAATTGTCATTAACTTGACCAGACTCAATGGCGCAGTGGCAAGATGGCTGCCATGAGTGCTGGGAGGAATGAGTTCCAGAGTTCAATCCTAGGCTGGGCCACGTTGGGGTTCGCTTCCTCTATGAACTGGAATAACCACCAAAAACCTTCATTTCTTTCTCTTTATTGTCACTCGCCCAATTATAGGGAGAGATCACTTTGAAGAGTTTCATATTCATTTCATATCATACCAGGTCAGCAGGGTACGTTCAGTTTCGCCAACATCTATGGCGATTCTATGGTTCTACAGCGTGCGCCCCGCCAAGCAGTGGTCTGGGGCTACGCTGAAAGGGCGGGGGCGGAGGTCACTGTGGAAATAGCGGGACAGAGAAAACAGACAACATCCATACAAGGTAAGGTCAGCACGCATTTTGGCATGTTTTAGTATATTAATTTACTAATATATCCATACGGGAAATGATGAGGTATGTAAGAATGTGCTATTCAGCAACAAGCCAAAAAGGGAAAGCCATACGTATGCTTGATTCGTTTTAAGTGTGTGACATCGACTTGCACATTGTTTGATGTAATATTATATAGGTGCATAATAATAACGTAATTTTGGAAATTGTCTATGTATTTTGTGATAATTTTTATAACATGATGAATGAATATTGAAACCAGGTAGAATGCAAAGAAAGTAAAATAGAAAAGTGATAATGAACAAGGAACAGGGTGAGAAGAGAATTGTGATACCCTTTTCATGTCTAGCCAATGTTCTATCAGATTCAAACAACTATCTTCAATTCTTTGTAAATTAATTTCCATTTTGAGAGGAAATGTTGAAGCTTTAAGTGTCTATTTACTTGGCAATGTGTTTTTTCTACCTCTACGATGTGTTGTTCATAGGTCCAGGAACTGGTGTGTTTTCCTGGAAGGTTGTACTGGATGTGGTCTCCACTCCGGGACCGTTTCTTTTAAAAGCGACGTCTAGCGGTAAATCCATCAGTCTCAAGGACATACTGTTCGGTGACGTATGGGTGTGTTCCGGCCAGAGCAACATGTGCCATACAGTTGGCAGGGTAAGACACTGATGAATTGGATTCAATGAAAACGGAAGGTACAGTACAGGCATTCAATTCCTGCACCAGTGGACCGGACGTCTGCCAGTGCAATGTTGTACAAACACCCATGCATAACATGTCAAAATAATGGGGCAAGCACATCAGTGACCCAAGTAGCTTGGGAATAAGAGCTACGTTCAGTGTTGTGAGGTCATCCATGCCCAGGAATCTGGGTGGAGATTGGGCGTACGGTCGTGTTTTATGCCCAGGACTTTAGTGCAGGATTAAAAGTTGGCACTGTACTCTGGTTGTAGTATCCTTAGTTGTTAAATTGGGGATAAATCTTAACTAATACTGGACAATTGTTATCGACATAATGTCAATTTGCGGCTAAAAATGTGTCTAGTACTAACCAGTTGTTAATAGTGGAGAAATCCGTAGTTCTGAGGTAAAATAAGTCACTCATAGCCTCTGCCAAACCTCTTATTTCCCACAAGTGTGAATCGTTCACAATATTACACAGTTGGTGCTATAATATTTGTTCATTGGACATTAATTTGGCAAATTTTGGCAAGATTCTCTCTGATAGATTACGAGAAATACACATCCATTGAACAGTAATGCAATGAAGAATGGTCCGAGCACATTGCACGCTGGTCCGCCCAGTCATAGGGGATGCAGCTGCATTTCGGACAAGAGCTATTTCCCCAATGTACCATTAAATGGCAATATCGTTATCGCAATATGGCAATGTAATTTTACATTTTACCAACAAAAAATACTACTTCTGGTATATATCAACCAAATTTCAAAGCCAAAAAGTTACAAGGCCGAATAGCAATGTAAATTCTCTTGTAAATGTGTATGTATTTGTAACGTTCTAGCTGGACGAGCCTCAGAAGGAGTTAGCAGATGTTCCTAATTTCCCCAACGTCAGAGTTATGACTGTGGGACGATTCGCGTCGCCCGGACCAATAAATGACCTGCGAGCACGTGCAGTATGGGGTCCTACGACAGCAGGTATATAATATGTCAAATATTTTTATGGTTCGAA
>OZ012693.1:22782566-22800552 GCA_963942565.1 Maea johnstoni | reverse complement strand
TATATATATATATATATATATATATATATATATATATATATATATATATATATATATATATATATATATATATATATATATATATATATATATATATATATATATATACATATATATACATATATATATATACTTACGGTCCATACTTCCCACCAGGTATATCAGTCAGGTCTATGGCCACAGCCATGAACGTATGTGGCATGTTATCATTGGGTACGTAACCGTATCCTGTAGTCTGCCCGTACCACCTCATGAAGGGCCAGCCATTTTCCTGATCCCTGTGTTGCCAAGTACCAAGCTATAAACAAAACAGGAATTGAGAGAATATTCAGGCAGCAAATACTGCAGAACCTCTAAAAGGTTTGCACACACGTGGGGTGGTTTTGGGTTCTTTTTCTATATTGAATTTCACCAAAACATGGTCGTTTTAAATATGCACACACACAAGAGGAGTGGATGTTGTGCTCGTTTCCTTTGTTCAATTTCACCAAAACATGGCCGTTTCAAACATGCATTGTGGGTATCTAACGTTAACGGATTTTCTTGAAATTGCCATATTAATAGCTATGATTATTTCAGAGAGAACGGTATCTTATCTTTCCAAATTTCATTTTGTTTCAAAGTTAAGCAATCTGGAAGTTTAAAAATGCAACTACACCTTTTTCTAGTTATGAAAAAATCTAAAAGAAATGGTTATAACTTTTGATCAAAATTTGGGAAAATGTGATACTCTTCCCTCCGTATTAATCCTTCTTGCATATTTGTATATTTTGATGATATTCAGTTCATAACTGTGGACAGAAGCTCCGTTTGAAAACACCTTGCATGTTGTAGTATTTTTCACTTGTTTATCCCTCACATCTTGCCCCTGCTTAGAGGGTACTTTTTATGATCATTATGCATTTCTTATCATAAGACCTTTCAGGCAATATATACATTTAATAGGCTAAATGGTCAAATGAAAGCAGCGGTGGGGAAACCAGAGTCAGAAAAAATGACCCCTAATGCTACCTTGAACCTGGGTGCTGGGGATTATATAGGTACCTAAAATCATATTTGCTCAACCCAACCGATTAAGAGTTTCTGCAGGAACTGCTGTCTGGACCTAAGATAGTTCTAGCAATAACTCTGGCATTGAGCATTTTTTTTGTCAGTTGGTAGTGGGAGGGAGTTGTTGGTAGTGTTGTGCTAAACATTTCTCCTTCATATTCTTTTCAAAGGTATGTTTTCACCTGGAAGATTTTACCAAAAATGTTAGATTTCGCTTAGCCATTGTGAGCATTTATAGGTTAAATGCCAGAGATGAATACTCTCACCTGTACAAATCCAAATGGAAAGACAGGGTCTGTCTGACCAGAGGTTCCCCTCAACCATTTCTGCCGCCAGTCGTCGATCATGGCGGGCTGCTGACACGCATACTGTTTCCATGACCACGCATTGGACTCACCTGAAAGAGAAACAAACACTTTGTTCGCACCTTAAATGATGAAAATATTCATCATGTTTTAAGAAAGTAAAAACATATAAGTCCTTTTGTACAGGCTCCACGAAGTTGTAGCTCGTGTTTTCGATGAGCTACTGTGAATTTAATCCACACTACATTCTCTGCAATAAGTGACTGCTAAGCTGGGTGGAACACGTGGCCATGTTGTGGGGTAAAAATGATACTATTTTCTACATGCCACATGGAACGAAAGTTTCGGTTTTCCATCAACTTGGATTTTTATTGACTATACGGGTTTCTTTAGGTTTAGGTTTTTTGGTATGTATACTTCTTTCCATGATAGAATGGATTGACTGTCAGTTCCTTTGAAAGAAACGCCATATAAGTATGCAATCTAATTTGGCCACTAAACCACTAAGTGTCTGATTCATTTTCATTCTTGACACCGCCCTCTCCTATCTTTCATCATGACCATGGGGGGGCATATTAGGAAATCATCTTATTGCGTATTGTAGAATTGTAAATCTAACCTTATAATTAAAACGAATAATGGGAGAGAAAATTCCCTACTTAACCCTTTGATGCTCGCTGAAACCAAAAGCAGCAATGCAATGTGATGGTATCTTTTAGACGAAAGAATAGATGGGAAAATATTTTAAAAACACGTATCCAGCGGATGACTGCCAACAACTCTCCTTCAAATATGCCATGATACCATTTTGAATTACCAAGTCATTATGAAAAGTACCATAGATTCAGAAGAAAATTTCTGAAGGAACTCCACTGCATGGATGGGTTAGAGACGTAAATATTTATGAATAAAACGTTCTCTCTAAATACAGGCCACCGTGTGAACAAGACTAGGCTCCTAGTCCCTAAAGAGTTGACATTCCCTTCTTTGTTAACCAAGCAGTGTGGTGTAGTACCAGGTATTGTAAATAGGTGGCACCACCTGATCCACCTTTCTCTACAGTGTTTTTGTCATGCTCACACTAAGTCCTCTTTCCCCCTGGTGAAATAAGTGTAAACTAAATTTGCCACTATGGCCGCCTAGACTTTTTGGTGCCTGCTAACAGAACAATCATGACAGAAGAAATGCATATGCCAGCCTAGAATATTAAGCCATACTAGTATATGGACAGACTTGCACATGCATTGTTTTGAACTAAGCGGATTAGTGTTTACCTATTCTTTCCCTTCCCCTTATGAATTACAACTGGTAATCTCTAGTATCCATAATTAATGATTGCAATAGTTATGTAATACACAGTGCCTCGATGCCAAGCAATTAGGTAACTACCGGTAATCAGATTGGTCAGCTGGTGTGTGGTATCATACTGTGTATCAAAGTTGGCTCCCCAGTCTTCAAAAACGTCATAATATCATAGAAGATACATGCTAGTATCTGGAACCAGTTCATTAGAAAATACATGCTAGGGTCTGGAATTAGTTTATTAGAAAATAATGTTAGGACCTGGACCCAGTTAACTAGAGGGTCCATGCTAGGACCGAGAACTAGTTTCATTCAAAATGCATGCTAGGACCTGGAACAAGTTTACTAGAAGGTCTATGCTAGGACCTGGAACTAGTTCTTTCGAAAATATATGCTACCTAGAATTATTCCATTAGAAAATACATGCTAGGACCTTGAGCCAGTCTACTAAAGGGTCCATGCTAGGACCAAGAACTAGTTCATTAGAAAATACATGCTAGGACCTGGAACCAATTTACTAGAAGAGTTGTGCCTGGACATAGAAATAGTTCGCCACAGGGTACAAGTAAGGACCTACCTTGATACCAAGTTATGCCCATGATTGTGAGACTGGTCAATGGGTGGATCATGGCATTGTACAGCACCATTGGCTCCCTAGGGACATCATCCCTTGTAGATAGGCCACTCGCATTCCTGTAACTGAAATATGCTCTTACAATTCTACTTTGAAATAAAAATGATGATGATAATAGAAGTAGTAGTAGTAATAATAATAACAATAATAATAATGATAATAATAGTAATAATGATAATAGTAATAATAATAATGATAATAATAATAATGATAATAATAATAATAATAATAATAATAATGATAATAATAATAATGATAATAACAATAATAATAATAATGATAATAATGATAATATAATAATAATGATAATAGTAATAATAATAATAATAATAATAATAATAATAATAATAATTATAATAAAAAAATTGTGATAATGCTAATATTGATACTGATGATAGTAACAATAATAATAATTATAATAATGATAATTTAAAAAATGATAATAGTAATAATAATGATAATAATAATGATAATAATAATGATAATAATGATAATAATAATAACAATACTAATGATCATGATAAAACAATCATTGAATTTCATTACATTATAAGTCTCTTTTCAACAGGTAATAACTAAACTTTGAACATCACAGATACGACCCACCCCTTAGTTCTTTAGATATGAAGAACTTGCTTTCGTAGTATTTGAAAGTGTCGGGTTAAATGCTGATGTTAGATACTCTCAAATTGCGCTGTGCGTCCTAAACATGGTCTAACATGACCTTAGAGCTCGAGTTCGGATAAACACGTGATGTACGAAGGATAATTTGCCAGTTGGTGTTGACAGTTGGTTTTGTCTTTAATAGACGTTATTTACACTCCGGAACATGTACGCCTTTTTTCAATAAAATGAAAAACAATTCGTTCGGCTAATAATAAAGCCTTAACGACTGTTCGCCAGGGCAGTATGTGTATTAAATGTGCGCCTGAACGTAGCCATGCCTAGACCGGGGGCCTAAGGTCTGGTCAGGATACCTGACCAGATAATCTAATGACCAGTAACATGGTACATATCCTGGTTACTGATTGGACAATCCTAAGCAAGCAATAAAAATGGTACATGAATGTATGACCCTAACTGTGGCTACGTCAGTCTAAATAAGACGACAAATTTTACAATCACTCTTTCAGCGTGTTATTTCTCATTGATTTCACCCGATTTATCAATGTATCAAATAATGATGATAAATATAACGAATGCGCTTTTTCAATTTATATTCCATGCGATAGTAGTTTAAACTGGTCCCTTAAAGAGACACGAAAACGAAGGATCTAATGCGTACAGTGCCGACATTTAATTCTTGCACTAAAAGCTTGGGCAGCCCGGGCAGTATACACGACCGCACGCCCGCTTGCCAACCCAGTTTCCTGGGCATGGATGCAATAACGACCTCACAACTGAACGCAACTTTTATTCGCAAGCTACGTGGATCATTTATGTGCTTGGCTTATCTTTTGACATGTTATCCATGGCTGTTTTCTCAACCAGGCACTGGCAGATTTCCGGTCGACTGGTGCAGGAATTAAATGTCTGTACTGTAGCATCACGACATTCCTCAAGGGTGGACTTACTGTTAGGCGGTAGTTGTCCCGGGTACTCTGGTTTTCTCCACCATTAACATCACGCTATTTACGCTATATATTAACATCACGCTATATTCAGCCCAAATATGGCAGAAACTGTGACGATAAATAGATTTCCCTATCGAGAAAATGCCGTTTGGTGTAAGTATTTTGTAAACTTCTTTTGGTCAAATTCATGTAGGCTAGTTGTTTTGCATACCCACTGTACTGTTCCGCCGGGCACTTTGCGATGGCTTCTTTGGACGACCACGACTCAATTGAAGTACCGCTCCATGAAGTTGCTATAAGTCCTACTGGGTAACCAAGCGCCTTGTGCAATTCTTTGCCAAATATCCAACATACTGCCGAGAAATAGTTGAAATCCGGACCGCCAACCGATTCTGCAATGAAAAAGGGTCAGTATTGTCATAAGCGGCCGAGATAGCATTACATTTACTCGTCCTCTTGTTGTTGCTATTATTATTATTATTATTATTATTATTATTATTATTATTATTATTATTATTATTATTATTATTATTATTATTATTATTATTGTCATTATCATCAATGAAATCATTGTTAATATCATTATTATTATTTGATTATTATTATCATTGTTATCATCATTATTATTATTATTATTATTATTATTATTATTATTATTATTATCATTATTATTATTATTATTATAATTGATCTTATAAAAGTGTTATCATTATTTTCATCATTTTTAGTGCCTGGTTGTACGAGCAACAATGGACAACAAGTCATAAAATACACCGAGCGCATCAATGACCCATGTAGCATGCGAATCAAAGCTAATTTCTGTTGTGAGGTCATCCACGCATCCATGCCCAGGAAACTGGGAGGCAATCAGGTGTGCGGTCGTTTGATATGCCCGGCTGCCCACGCATTTAATGCAGAAATTAAAGGCAGGAATTAAAGTATGTATCAGCAGACCCCACCTCGAGACGGCCTTGACCACCTAAGCTTCGTTCCCTTAAGTTCCTCTCTTGTGTCAGTGGCGGTGTCTCTCTCCACTGTCATCACTCTGATGTTGGGATAATTTTCAGCCCGCTCGAGTTCACCCTGACCACCGTCCATCTGAGTGGGAATAAAATATCATTGGTGGTGATGTTGTTGAAACACAACAACAACAACAATAACAACAACAACAACAACAAAATTGTAATAATGATGATGATGGAGAAGATGACCCATGGGGACCTATTTTAAGAATATTTTCTATTTTCTAAACGGCATTCTTCGAAGAACGTTTGTGTAAAGTTTTATAAATAATGGTGAAGTAACAGACTGATGAGACTAAGTGTCCTGTATGCAATATCCTACATTTATTATGTATTTTTCTGGGTTTGTTTTGATAAATCCCTATACTGATACGACCCAATTTTCTTAGAAATAAATCGTAAAACTGCAAATTCATAGCTTACCAGATTAACTGTGAACTCCATGTTGCTTTGGCCTGAGCAAAGCCAGACGTCACCAAACATGACGTCATTCAGTTGAATTGTTGTAGCGCCAGATGTCGCTTTTACAGTGTACGGTCCCACTTCACTGACGGCGAATAAAGTGATACGCCATATTGGGTTTCCTTTTTCGCCTACGAGAGTAAAAAATTATATATATATATATATATATATATATATATATATATATATATATATATATATATATATATATATATATATATACATATATATATACATATATATATATATATATACATACATATATATATATATATATATATATATATATATATATATATATATATATATATATATATATATATATATATATATATATATATATATTTATATATATATTTATATATATATATGTATATATATATATTATATATATATATATATATATATATATATGTATATATATATATATATATATATATATATATATATATATATATATATATATATATATATATATATATATATATATATATATATATATATATATATATATATATATATATATATATATATATATCGGTTTATGCATAAAAGAAGAAAGGTAGCGAATGAGTGTGAGGCAAACACGTCTTTCCCTGATAGACAGAAATAGAAGAAATTACCAAGTCTGACTTCAGTCTCAATCGTCTGTCCAGCAACACTGACTTCTACCAGGTGTCCGAGTGTGCCGTAGCCCCATATCACAGCCCTTTTTGGTGCCCTCTGTAGGACCATATGATCACCATAGTGATTGGCAAAGCGAAACTGTCCTGAAATAAATAACGCCAGAATGTATTATGTATATCTATATCTATTGACTGTAATATTTTACAATTACAAAATCATACATATACTTTTATAATAACATTAAACGTGTGTTTGATAATCAAACAGGAAAGAACAATATTGGATAAAATGAACATAGTTTGTGCTATACAGTAACTATTACAAGATGTTCTGCTCTATGCCTTTGAACATATATACCATTGGAAATTTGAATGTAATTGAGACAATTTTTTCAAAGAAATATAAGCTATAGCTTGTAGGGTATTTTTTTTCTATTCTGAACTAAGATATATTTGTTTTTATCTTTCTGAATTACTGAAAGGCTGAAATCACTCGTGTTGAGGTGCTTAAAGTGAAGAATACAACCTACCTTGAACGAAAGAAAATACTAGCGTTAAGCCAAACGCAATAAGTAGGAGCTTCATATTTGTCTGCCGAGCATTCCTTTGCAAATTGTAGATTTCACACGTGGCTATGAGGTACGTGCGGGTATGAAATGGATGGATACGATATATGATCTTCTTGCACACTTCGGATGTGATCTTCCTGCACAGCTTTTCCTGTTTAGCACTTAACCCTCATGCTGGTAGTGGCTAATTTGGCCAATACAAATGATGCAAAAAACCTTTTAAAAATGACAGAAAATCTGGCATATATGTACTCATCTGAGAGTACTCAGTCAGAGCTATCCAATGAATACCTACATGGCAGGTTTAGATGGTTTTCAAAATATTGGCATCCTTTTGCTTTTGATGAAAGTAGCCTGAGCATTGGAAGGGTTAAGAGATATGTACGAGCAATGCGAGCATTAAATTATCTAGCTATAAATAATACATTAAAGTTATTACTACTCATAAACACATATCTAAGATATAGAAAATGAGCACAAAAACAAGAAACGTATAACATGTAGTTGTGAAATATAATGCAAAGTATATAAATTGCATGCATGGTTTTTATTCCGAATTGGAGTCAGAAAACATATTGTGCCAATCCTTACTCCTTCAGAGTACTCTTTTGATGCCATAGCAGAATTAGTAATGTGCATTAAAAGATATATGTTGCAATTCAAAGAAAATCAAAAATTCGAAATAGCTTTGTAAGTTGTGCTTCAATGCACTATTGTGTTATACCAAAGGTTTATCATACTAGTATGATAAACCTTTGGTTATACACAACCGACTTATACAGAACGAAAGCGCTCGTACTAGTAAATGATTTAAATAGCAGTATGTTTTTTTATATCTACTATACTAAGCATCACCACCATAAACCTCAAAGTTTCGCTTCAATTTCCATTGTCATCCACCATCTGTTATATCATCTACCTCTTAACCTATACCTATATATATATATTCCTTTTAAACTTAATCATAATAACAGTATATTTGTAGGCTTACTTACCCCTCTTAAACAATGTAATGCCAATGGAAGCCAAAGCTTTATATATTATCATAAATGGCAAAAGAAACGATGTCAAAACATCACATTTGGACTTAATTGCTTGTAAAATATGCTTGAAATTGAATTCATGTGGATACGTGTGATGTATTTTTTTCAAAGAGTGGTATTTACAATACTGCTGCTTATACAATTATGAGGTGTCATATCAAACGAACTGAACATACGTATTGGCAGCCATTATGGATTTAAAAATCGTGCTAGTTACTACGTAATAGGTCATGCCATGTTGCTTAGCCTTGCGCTTTGTGGCACTAAAACTCGGATTTAAAAATGGTCAGTGAAAAAACATTTGAAAAAATGTCACATCGCCAAACTTAATCAGGATACGACAATGAAATTCAATAGTCAAGCTGCAGTAAAAGGTGCATAAATCCTTACTATACGGGAAAAGATATGAGATCGTTTTATAGAATAGTATGCTTCATATTTCAATTGGAATAAATGACGTGAAGATTTTGACCACATTTTTAAAAAGGAAGATGTTTAGGCATTGCAACTGGAAAATAAATCAACCGATGAAAATAAAAAAGTAGTCTGGTACACCATTCCATGAAGAAGATGGATTGATATGATCGCTTTACAAATTTGCGGCTCTCTGAAGGGCTGTCTATAGTGGCGTTGCGATTGAAAGACACTTTGATACTATTTGTAAAGAGACCTTTTTTCGGTCCCAAGTTTCTTTCCTGTCGCTATGTGACTTAGGGCTCTTCCAGAATAAAATGCTAAGACCCCACCCCACCAATGATTATTTTCCTTTCAAAAAGACCCCACCAACATTGATTTTGATTTTTAAAGGACCCACCACCAATGCTCTTTTTCAAAGTGGACCCCATATATACGAAAGAGCATGCGTGACAGGTAGAAAAAACAACATTTCTTTCAACACTTTTTCCCGAAAACCTCATAAAAAATAATTCAACTCTTTGTATGGACTTTTTCTCTATAACAAAAATCACGAGAAACTATACAGTTCACAATTATTTTTATTTCAAACAATCAACATCCAAGAATTAATTACAAACTCTTGTTGAAAAGCATGCAATTTAAAGGATGGCCGAGTGTCACTGATGAAAAGTAGTAATACTATGATATTGCACAGAGGTGGGCCACGGTGAATCTCTGTTGTCATCGTCGAATGTAAGGTATCCCCCACTGTTTATCATTTCCCTACAAATAATCTCCCCCCCCCCTCCCCGCTACACACACACACACACACACACACACACACACACACACACACACATATATATATATATATATATATATATCACTAATTATCATGTTCTTACAAACTCCCACAAATTATTATTTCTTTGGTCTGGACAACCCCCCCTTGTTTATTTATTTTAGGTTTAGCGTCCCCCCCCCTTAGTAGGGAGGGGGGGATTTTCTTGGAAGAGCCCTTAGACTCTTTCTAATCATGAGCCCTTCAGCATTATGCTATGCCTTGGCTTATCACCAAACGTTCTCATTTCTTAACCCACAAATTCTCACAATGGCTAAAAGCCTGGCATTTTTTTATGAAATCATAAACCCAAAGGGACAATGGGTTAATATTTCAAGGAGAAATTGTTACTCAGAACACTACCAGCAACTCTCCTTCAAATAGTGTGTGGAAACATTCTTAATTCCAAAGATATCATCAAAAGCATCATAGATCCAGACGACAATTTCTAGAGGAACTATTTAGCATTAATAGGTTAATGATTCTGAACTGATTAGGCAATATATGTTCACTCCGTAAAAAGACAAAGGAAATGCATACTGGCTGTTTTTTTGTTCATTTCAATTATGGAAGGAGACATACACAAAGTCTTAAGTAACACTGTTACATAATAGCATATAGAGCATATAGCAATCCTCACCGCAGGGCTGTTATAGGGATTAAGAATGAGCAGATTTTGATTCTTAGGCGAAACACATATGCATCAACAATACTTCATAAGTTAGGTCGACTACATTATGATATACGGTAACCAAGTTGGACAGCATAGTCACTGGAGCATCGAGTATATTTCCTGTCTTTATATATATATATATATATATATATATATATATATATATATATATATATATATATATATATATATATATATATATATATATATATATATATATATATATATATATATATATATATATATATATATATATATATATATTTATACTCAGTATATATATATATATATATATATATATATATATATATATATATATATATATATATATATATATATATATATATATATATATATATATATATATATATATATATATATATATATATATATATATATATGCTATAGGCAGTGGCAATTCTCTTACTTGAAGAGAGGCTAACGGTTTTACCACAATTCGGCGGCAACTACTCCGGTTGCCGTGGAAAAGTGTACATCTTAATATGCGCCTATATTTGTGTACAAATGCTCAGTCACACTTTAGCGTGCATAAGGAAGGATTGGTGACGATAAAAGAATTTCCTTGCATTCTCATGCTGATCGATAATTTAAGGTACAAACGTAACCATGATATACTATCATAGCATGATATCATATAATATGATATTATATTATATAATATAATATGATATAGTAGTATAATTTAACCCTAAACCTTGTAGATCACAAATATAATCTGACCCTATTTTCTGATTTCCTATACTGTTGCCTTCACACGTCCGTCATAAGCTACTCAGAAATCTTCAAGAGATGTGGAATCGGGGGATAAGATATACTTTGACGAAATATATGTATTTAAATGTATTTAATCATTTCAAATATAACACAGTCTTGGCTCTCAACGCTTGGGCTTACATTGCTTCAATAAACGAGTTTGAGTTTCTAGAAACTGTAAATACCTTTATTATTTCGGCCCTCGGTCTGGCCAGGATGCCTTCAGGTGCACATTAAATACACATACTGCCCGTGTGAACAGTCATTAAGGCTTTATTATTGACTCAATACGACAATGTAATAGGCGATGATGGCATGTACAGCCAGATACAAAAAAAAGTCATAAATTTGAAATGAAGATTACCCGGTATATGATGATAAAAAATGCAAAGTTCTCCATAGATTAAGTAGGCAAAACACATTTCATGGTTCGTGATACCTGAGGGACATGTCCTATAATATATTCAAGAGGTCTTAAATGTTGCTACTACCTCTTCGCTGTCTTCCACCACTGGGACCTGTCCTTTAGGCCGTGTAATCAATGGTCACGGTGTTGCCACTAACTGGTCAACATGACTTAGTCTCAATATGGCAGAAAAGTGACGATAAGAAAATCCCAAATTCCAAAATGATTTTACTGTTCGATGTACTAGTGTTAAGTGGCAGTAACTACCTTGATAAAAGTTCTTTGATTTCTCTTTGGAAATTTATCGACAAGCAACAAATTCAAAAGTTCTTCGATTTTACTCTCTATTTCTTTCAATAATTTCATCTAACTTCCTAGTTGACTAGGTTCATCTCGGTCGGAGCTGTATACAACGTTTACAAGTAATTAACAAGCCACGAGTAAGTGGTGTATAGTACTGAAGTAGCTACAGTACAGACATTTAATTCCTGCACCAATCGACCGAACATTTGTCAGTACCTGGCTGTTCAAGCGCCCATGAATAACATGTGAGACAATTTAGTGGGGAGGCTAAGGGCGAAAATCGTTCACTTTTTTGACAAAAGCGTGAAAATTGGCACAGGTGTAGTTTGACGGATGGGGAATTTTTTAAAGCCAGGTACCCATCTCGGTTGCCATGGTAACCGGCGGCCATCTTGAATTTCAAAATGGCCGCCTTCGAACTCTCCTTCTCGCCATATTTCTGCCTTAAAATGTAACTGAAATACAGTCTCAGTGTCTAAAACCATGTTTTATGGGGTAAGGATTCTATTTCTGATATGGAAAATAGCATCAAGAAGGCGGCCATCTTGGATTTCAAGATGGCCGCCATGTGAAATTATGTTTTTCCGCATAACTTTAGTTCTAAATAACCTAGCTAAACAATGTTGGTTTCTATACCAACATTTTTAGGGACCAGGAATTCATTTATGACATCTTCAGTTTCACTAGAGGTTGTATTTCACCATATTTGACCACAAAATGACTTTTTTCACATATGGCGGTCGTTGGACAGGGGAAGAAGCTGTTCAGCTTCAAACAACTGTATTTGGCTCCAGATAACTATAATGGAAAGGTGGTTAGAAACAGTTGCACTGAGCGACCTACAGTACGTACAGAAATAGTCTTAGTGTCTTAAACCATGTTTTCTATTTCTGATATGGAAAATAGCATCAAGAAGGCGGCCATTTTGTATTTCAAGATGGCCGCCATGTGAAATTATGTTTTCCGCATAACTTTAGTTCTCAATAACCTAGCAAAACAATGTTGGTATCTATACCAACATTATCAGGGACCAGGAATTCATCTATGACATTTTCAGTATCACTAGAGGTTTTATTTTACCATTTCTGACCACAAAATGGCTTTTTTCACACATGGCAGCGGTTGGACAGATAAAGAAGTTGTTCAGCTTCAAGCAACTGTATGTTACAATGTGTAAAGAAATGAGTGAGTTATGTCAATTTTACTACAACAGGTATAGTTGGAGTTGATCAGATCTAGATGATTGAATTCCAATGATATCTTTACCCCTAAAAGACTGTCCTCTTCCCCATAGTGCATTTCTCCTTAGCAACACTTACAACAATATATTTGGGAACAGTCATATTGGAATCCAGAGTTGGGAGTTATGACTAGTTTGTGTTTCCAATTAGCAACACATGTTACCTACATTGTGTGTAGGTATTACATATGAACAGTTAAGCATCCCAGTGAAATAAAAAGTGTTAAAGAGAATATAATTCACGGATTAAATTTGATGTAGTTTACTTATGAGAAATGCATTTTACCTATTTTTCAAGACAGATGAAAGTGGTTGAAATATCCTTACTTTTCTTAATCTTTGATATCAATGTCAAGGCTCAATGTGGGACATTAAGAGACCTATGAAAATTGGGTAAATAGGAAAGTAGACTTTGTGGTGGTACATGTGGAAACGAGCTAAATACAATGGGGGACAGGGAAATTAGACGTTGGAGAGTTTGGAAAGTAGGCCAAAAAGGCTAATGGACCAAATAGACAGTTTAGGAAATGCGGTTGAATTTAATTCCAAGGGGGGACCAAGGGGAGATGGGGATAAGGAGTGTTAGACCAGCTAACAAAGAGTGATTAGGGTAATAGAAAGGAAGGGGTGGGGATATATATATATATATATATATATATATATATATATATATATATATATATATATATATATATATATATATATATATATATATCACTGGAGGATGATTATGCCAGAGGGGAATAGAGCGAGGGAAAAATGGTTACGGAATAGCTTAAACTGCAAGAAGGGGAGGGTAGGGAAGAAAGAGGAAAAGATGTGGGGCAAGAAGGATATGACAAGAAAAGAACTAATCAATGTAAGATGAGAGAGGGGCAAAGGAGAAATACAGAAGATGAAGGGATCAGAAGTAGATGTGGGGCTAGTCATGGACACACAGCAAATTGAGGGAGTATGAGCAAAGGGAATTCAAGGATTTGAGAGGTTAGGAAAGAAAAGGGGGGGGGGGGGAGTGCGGAGTGATAGCTATATATATTAGGAAAGGGATGGCGGGGACAAAGATAAATTAGGAAAAAGGACATAACAGCAAAATGGGAGAGGTCAGAGGTCTTCAATGAGAGAGGGTAAAATTGATGTTAGGTTGAGAGAAGTCAGTGGGAGTAGTGTACATGGGGATGGAGAGGGTTGATAGAACACGGTATGATACAATAATGGATTGGCTTAAAGGACGAATTCAGGATGTACAGCAAAGAGGATGGGGGAGAGAGACTCTAACAGACACATAAGGAATGAGGAACAAGGTATAAATGGAAATAAAGAAGAAATAAATGTAAATGGTAGAAGGGTATTGGAGTTAGCAAATGACACAGAGTTGGAGATAGTAAATAGATGGGAGGGAAGTTTGGAAAAGAGGACAAGGATATAAGGAATGAAGGTTATTAAGGCCATTAAGATTTTCCGAAAAGTGGTCTTTTCTCACTGTTGAAGTACAATGACAAAGCATACTAATTATAGGTGAAAGAAGAAAAAGAGAAAGAAAAAGAGTTGAGCCATGGGATCTTTTAGATACATGGTATCTACAGACAGATCAACACATCCCCTTTCTTTTATAAGGCGAGCAGGGTGCCACACCAGCAAAGGGTTCCCCGGAAGGTGCCAGCTTCTATTGCAGATCATTGAGCAAGCCAAGAGGGTGTGCTCCTATATTAATTAGTGTGGGAAACATGAAAGAGGTGATAAGTTTCAGAGTTGGTTAGAAAAGGAAGGCTGAGTATACCAGCAGAACTGAGGCAGGCAATAAAAGAAAGAAGAGAGGGCTTAAAAAACAAAAAGAGGACACAAGAAGACCTTTGGGGGAAATTACAGGAACAAAAGAGGAAGGTATTGAAACTCATAACTGGGATGAAAATATTGAACAGGAGTAAGGTGAAACGGTTCATGAGGATTAACGGCAAACAGAGACAAGGGCGAAAAGGGGAAGTAGTGTTAGAAGACGGAGGTAGAGATATAGTGGACAGATAGGAATGAGCAAGCCTCTTAAAATAGCATTGGAAAGCCTTATATGTGGCTCATATATATATATATATATATATATATATATATATATATATATATATATATATATATATATATATATATATGTAAATATATATATATATATATATATATATATATATATATATAAACATATACATATATATATATATACATGTTTATATATATATATATATTTATACATAAAACTATATAAACTTTCAGAGAAAATACCGATAGCTAGGAAGAGAGGGATAGTAACCACTTTGTACAAAGGAGGGAGGAAGCAAGATTTGAAGAACTACAGGGGAATAACACTTAACAGTAGCATACATAAACTTTTCACCAGAATCCTTCGGGGAATGATGGAACGGGGAAGGATGGAAGAGGAAGTGGAAGGGAGAGGGACACTAAGGGAAATACAGTTTGGTTTTAGAAAGAGTAAAATACCTGTTATGCAGCATCTATATTGAGAGAGATCTTTGACCAAGCAAAAAGAAGGAACAATGCTAAGTTAGTTTTCTTAGACAAGTAAATCATATGATAATGTATGGAGAGATGGCCTATGAAGTAAAATTTTTGCAAGTCTTAAAAGAGATATATAAAGAGGGTACATGTAGGGTGAGGTTTGGGGAGATGGAGACAGACAGGTTTGAGGTGGAGGGACTAAAACAAGGATGTTCTCTGTCCCTGGTGCTCCTCACCTTATACAAGCCAGAATAAGAAGATAGATTAATTACAAGTGGACTAGGGATCAAATTTGGTAATTTAGTGATACCATGATTGTTCTTTGCAGATGATATGGTTCTCAAGGGACAAAGAGAAGGAGATTTAAAAGAGTAGTTGAGAATGGGAGGGGAGTAAATTAGAGAATGGAAAATGCAGTTTAACTCGTCAAAGACCAGGGTGGTGAACATACAAAAGAAAAGTAACAAAGACAGCAAATGCAAATGGAGAGAGACAGGTAGGGAAAGGGAATGTCTACTGTTTTAGATAAAAGATGAGAAAGAAAACAAATACCTAGGAATCTGGTTCTCAGGAGCAAAGGGTATGTTCAAAACAAATGTAGAGAATGCAATCAAAAAGGCAAAGAGAAAAGAAACTCCAGACCCATACCAAACGGTAGGAGTAGCAACAAAACTTGGATAATAGTTATCCCTAGCATTCTGTATAGAGCAGAGGTCTTTGATATGGCAGATAAGAACAAGCGTAAGCTAAAGATTATAGAAGGACAAGTAGGAAGGTGGGTAATTTGGGAGACAGCCCAGCGGGCACTGTACGTACAATGTACGTACATTGTACGTACAGCAGGCACAATGTACGTACAATGTACGCACATTGTACGTACAGTGCCCGCTGGGAGGGTAGCATCCCTTGAACCGAAAGGTTGGGCTAGGCAGGCATGGAATATGGCAGAGGAAAAAAGACTACCATGGGCAAACAAAATAAACCATTAACAGAAGAGGTGGGACTAGATGGAGCAATGGTACTAATATGTCTAGGGACTTTGCAAATGAAAGTAAAGACAGCAGTAGCTGAAAGGAATAGGTGAAAGTCGCAAGAGGTGATGAAACATAAGAAATAAGAGTACACTAGAAAAATACAGCAGGAAGTAAGAAAATAAATTTGAGTTGTGGTTAGATAGAGAAGACAGAACGTTTTTTAACAGCCTAGCAGTATCACTGGGATTGAGGAACAGAGCAGGAGAAAGAGCACATAATAAAACATGCGAAAAAGTGAATTGAGGGGGAAATGCAGAGTGAACAACATATGGTGCTAAAGTGTGTAACATACAGAGTAGAACGGAACAGAATGTTGGGGAAGGTAAGGAGAATATGAAGGGAACAGAGATATAGGTGGGGGTCTGAATGGGCAAAGGTGGGGGGGGGGGGGAGCAGCTCAAGGAAAAGTAGGTTTGGTTGGGGAATCATACTAGCCAGAAAAGTTGGAGAAGGGGTTTAAAAAATGACGAAGAAGAAAGAAGGGTAGAAAGGGATAGGGGTGTGAAAGGAGGCATTTCTAGAAACAAACACTGAAATAAAATCATATTTGGCATGGATCAAATAAAATGTATGAAGAAAAATAAATATTTCTGATGTCTGCCATCTTGGAATCCAATACAGCTGACATTGTAGGATCCGGAATGTGTCATAAATTGATTCTCTAGCCCATAAAACATAGTTTTAGACACTAAAAAACACATTTTAGTGACGGCCATTTTGAAATCCAATATGGTGCTGTTTACCATGGTAACCTAGGTGGGTACCTGACTCTAAATGACACTTAAAAACACATTATAGTGGTGGCCATTTTTAAATTCAATATGGTGCTGTTTACCATAGCAATCTAGGTGGGTACCTGACTTTAAATGACAATAAAAAACACATTTTAGTGGCGGCCATTTTGAAATCCAATATGGTGCTGTTTACCATGGCAACCTAGATGGGTACCTGCCTTTAAATGATTCTACATGGTCTAAAGTACAATTGTCCCAACTTTAGTAACTTTCTTTTTAGTATAAAAAAAATGGCAATGCTTGGTAAATCTTCAGATGTTGTTGGTCAAGTTCACCGCAGTGGAGGACATTTTTATGCAAGTTTTTGCATCAGAGCATTTTCCAAAGCTCAACACAATAGTCTTATCAATCTCATTACTTAGATGAACAAAGTCAGGATTGACATCCTCAGAAAACACTGACTCTCCCCAAAAATAAATATATTAAAATAGCATTT
>OZ012693.1:22692566-22777566 GCA_963942565.1 Maea johnstoni | reverse complement strand
CCCACCTCTCCCGCTCCAGCGATGCTACCCTGCCTGCAAACACCAGTTTCTTCTCCATTACTCTATTTTCGAAGCAAACCCAACCTAAATCGCCATAAATTGCCTCATAACCTGTCCCTTTTTCGTCCCCTATAGCCCACCTTCCTACTTGCCTCTCAATTATCTCTAGCTTATGCTTGTCACTCTCTGCCATGTCGAAAACCTCCACTCCATATAAGATGCTAGGGATAGCCAGAGCTTCCCACAGTTTGGTCACTACTCCTGCCCTTTGGTATGTGTCTGACGTTACATTCTTTATCACCCCCTTTATCCTGTTCGCTTTCTTGATCATATTCTTAACGTGCATTTTGAACATGCCCTTTACCCCTGAGAACCATATTCCTAAGTACTTGTATTCTTCCTCCTCCTTAATCTCCAAACAGTAGACGTCCCCTTCCTGTATCTGCCCCTCTCCCACTTGCCATCTTCTGTCCTTGCTGCTCTTCTTTCCTATGTTTACTACCTTGCTCTTAGACGAATTAAACTGCATTTTCCATTCCCTTCCATACTCCCCTACCATTCTCAACATCTCCCTTAAATCCCCTTCCCCTTGACCTGTGACGACCATATCGTCCGCAAAGAACAAACCTGGTATTGTAACCTCCCCAACCTTGACCCCGAGTCCACTTTCGACTAACCTATCTCCCAGCTCTGCCAGATATATCGCAAATAACACCGGTGACATCGAACATCCTTGCTTAAGTCCCTCTTTCACCTCAAACCAGTCTGTCTCTATCTCCCCAAATCTTACCCTACATGTGTCCCCTTTATACAGCTCTTTTAATACTCGCAGAAATTTCCCCCCGAACCCGTATCCCTCCATCTTTTTCCAGAGACCCTCTCTCCACACTCTGTCATAGGCTTTCCTCACGTCCAAAAAGGCCACCTTCATATTTTTCTTTCTCTTCCCCTGGTCAAAAATCTGCCTTAATATAAACGCTGCATCGCACGTGCTTCTACCCTTTCCAAACCCAAACTGTATTTCCCCTAATATCCCTCTCTCTTCTACCTCTTCTTCCAACCTTCTCCGTAGGATTCTAGTGAAAAGTTTATACATGCTACTATTTACTGTAATTCCCCTGTAGTTTCCCAACTCCTGTTTTCTCCCCCCTTTGTATAAGGCTGTCACTACCCCTTTTTTCCATGCTGATGGTACTTTCTCCTCTTTTAATACTTTATTGAAAATATCTGTCGCCCACTCGATAACTTCCTCCCCCCCTTCTATCAGAAACTCGCTGGGTATGTCATCCTCCCCCACTGCCTTCCCTTTTTCCATTTCTTTTAATGCCGCCCTTACTTCTTCTATCCTAATATCCTCTCCCAGGCCCCCTTCTCCCTCCTCACCTCTATCTTCTCCACCGTCCTCTACCCTTTCATCTTTCTCATGTGCCGTGTATAGATCTCTCCAATACTCCTTTATGAAAGTTGCCTGTTCCTGTTTGTCCACTATTTCTCTACGCCCTTCTTCTAGCACTACCTTCCCTTTTTTACTTTGTTTCTGTTTTCCATATGCCCTCCAGAATCGTTTTATCTCCCTCCTATTTCCTTTTTTCATCCCAGTTATAAGTTTCAGCTCCTTATTCTTTCTTTCCTGTACCTTCAATTTGTTTACCCTCATTTTTGCCTTTTTGTACTTACCCAGGCCTTCTTTTGTTCTCCTGTAGTTTCGTAAACCCACTCTCCTTTCTCTAATTGCCTCCTTCAGTTCTTCTGGTATGCCTCTTGCAGCTGCTCTGCCATACACCTTCCCTATTGTTCTCCCCCCTACCCTCTTCATACACTTTTCAAACTCGCTTCCTTCCTCTTCTATGTTTCTATCTGCCCTTCTTCCTCTCAGATTTCGAATAGTCTCTCCTAACTCTTTCCTGAAATTAGCCCAATCTGTCCGTTCATTTATTTTCCACCTTCCCTTTCCCTTTTCCTTGCCTTTCTCCGTTACTCCCCCCCTAATATCCATCCAGACCCAGTTATGGTCACTGCCTATATCTGCCTCCCCTTTTTCATCTACTCTGAAGCTAACTACCTCCCTCAGGCTCTCTGCACTGACCAATATGTAGTCTATAATCGTTTCCCGCTGCCCTTCTATCCTTGTCCATTTTCCTATACTTCCCTCCCATCTGTTTACTATTTCTAACTCTGCGTCCCTCGCTAACTCTAAAATCCTTCTGCCATTTACATTTATCTCTTCCTTATTTCCTTTTATTCCCTGTTCCCCGTTTCCTATGTGCCCGTTGAAATCTCCCCCCAGGATGATCCTGTGCCCCCTTCGTTGTAATTCCTGAACCTGTCTCCTAAGCCATTCCATAATCCTGTCATTCCACTCCCCATCCGTCCCCTCCCTTCCCATATATACCACTCCCACTGCAGTTTTGTCTCCACCAAGTATCATCTCTACCCATTCTATCTCGTTGAAGACCTCTGACGACTCCCACTCTGTGGTCATATCCTTTCCCCAATTTATCTCTGTCCCTGTTATCCCTTCCCTAATATATATTGCTACCCCTCCCCCCTTTCTCCCCCCTATTCCCCTCCTTTTCCCTAATCTCTCAAAACCTGGGATACCTTTAACTCTTACTCCCTCCCTTTCATGAGTTTCCTTAACTAGCCCTATGTCTGTCTCTGACCCCTTCATCACCTCCTGCATCTCGTCCTCTCTACTCCTCTCACATTAATTAACCATATTCTTGCTACCTTCTGTACCTTTCTTTTTCTTTCCCTTTTCCTCTTTTTTCCTCCTATATTTCTCCCCTTCCCCCTTACTAGTTCCCCGTCTGCTGTTTCCCCGCTCCTTCCCCCCACTGCAGCACCCCTCTCCCTATTCCCTTAGTTAAAGCATCTCTCCCCTCCCCTTCCTTGCAATGTAGCCCGTCCCTAAACCACTCCTCCCTCACCCTACTGCCTTCCATAAACTCCCTCCAATGCGAAATATATCCCCACCCCTTTCTCTTCATCACCCTCACTAACTCCTCATTCCCCTCTCTAACACTCTTCAACCCTGCCTCCCCCTGGTCTACCCTTGGAACCATCCCTGACCACATCCCTAAACCCTTCCCACACTGCCTATCTACTTCCTCAACTAACCTTTCTACTTCTCTACCGAACATTCCCACATCTAAATTACCCGTCCCCCTCTGTATGTGGCTAGTCCCCACATGTACCACCACACAATCTAGCTCCCCCTTTGTCCATTTCCCTAGGTGCTTCCTAACATCCCATATTTTTGCCCCTGACATCGATACCACTTTCGCCTCAAACTCCTTTCCTAGTAACTCCCCTAGATCCTTTTCAATCCCTCGAATCATCGAGCCCACTACAACTAATACCTTCTTTACTCCTCTTCTCTTCTTCTTTCCCTCCTCCCTCTCATCTCCTTCCCTTTTTCCTTTGAGCTTCTCCCTTGGTCCCTCCCCTTGTTTCCTCTCCTCTTCTCCTTCCCTTTCGAGCTTCTCCCTTGGTCCCCCCCCCCCTTGTGTCCCCTCCTCTTTGTCTCTTACCCTTTCTCTCCCCTCCTCCTTTCTTTCTCCTCTCCTCCTGTCTACCTCTGCCCTCTTTTCTTTTTCCACTACTCCGCCGTCCCTTTCACTCCCATCTTCCATCTCCTGTCTCCCCCCTTTCTCCCCCACTCCGCCGTCCCTCTCACTCCCATCTGCCCTCTCCTGTCTCCCGTCTTTTTCACTCCCATCTTCCATCTCCTGTCTCCCCCCTTTCTCCCCCACTCCGCCGTCCCTCTCACTCCCATCTGCCCTCTCCTGTCTCCCTTCTTTTTCACTCCCATCTTCCATCTCCTGTCTCCCCCCTTTCTCCCCCACTGCGCCGTCCCTCTCACTCCCATCTTCCCTCTCCTGTCTCCCTTCTTTTTCCCCTTCCTCTTCCATCCCTTCTCTCTCTCTTTCTCTCCCCCCTCCCCTATGCTCCCTATCCTCTTCTCCCCTTTCTGGTACCATCATCCCCTTCCTTCTTTTACCCTCTCCTGCACTCTCTGTTCCTTGACTTTGACCCCCCTTTCCAGCTGTCTCTTCTTACCTTTCTACCCTTTTCTCCCATTCGCCCATCCTCCTTTCCATTTCCCTTCTCCATTCTCCCATCTCCTGATCCCTCTCCACTATCTTACTATTTTCCAATTCCCTTGCCTTCTTCTCCCACTCTTTAGCCTCTCTCTCCCACCTCTCCCCTTCCACACAAGCCTTGCATACAAAATTCATCCTCTTTACCTTCTCCCTGTCTAACCCTAAAGCATCCCCACTTATCCACTGTTTGCATCTCCCACACTCCACTAAAAACTTCTCTTCCCCTTTCCCACCCTCTTTACTGCTTCTCCGATTCATTACCCTCAACTGCTCAGCCAAACTTTTCACCAAATTCTCACCAAAAACGCTACTTCTCTCTTGCCGCCTCCTGCAAAACGTTTTCCCGCCAAAACCGCTACCCACGCTACACTCGTCCACTCGCCAATCTTTAATTTTCTCCCCAAAACGACCCTCCCCACTCCTAATAAAGATAACAAACAAATAACACACAATTCACAAACACTCTACACCACAAAACAAACGGCAAACCCTTCTCTTCTTTCTGTGAAACTCGGAAAACAATCGCTGCTATCGCTTGGGTTGAGTCCAAAGATGGCGATTCGTCGGGAATTAGAGTCTACCGTTAATGTTATGGCAAATGATGCGTCACCGCTAACCCCGACTCGGAGTCAGACTGCCGATCTGACCTGTGACCTCTGCTTTAATTAGCTTTGACCTGTAACGACAATGGCTAGGATTAATCGCGTGCGAAAATATCTGAATAATTATCCATGACATAATATTTATACATGGTTTCAATATCACGCCCGACTTTAGTTTTTGGCCGCTCTGTTACGCCAAAAAACAGTTATTTACGATAATACGAGTAGCAGAGATTCCTGTGTGTGAAGCCATCCTGTGGTGGCTACAGCTGATTCTCCGGTCACAAGGCGAGCCTTCGAAGCCATTTGCGTCAAGTTATGATTTTATTTGATTTTATTCGGTTTAGTAAGATGTATAATACACAGAAATTGACACATAATAAATTTAAATGTAAAGGTGTTTTGATGAAGAGTCATAAACTGCTCTGCAGTAGAATTCTAACTAGACACAGGATACAAGCACTAAACGTTAAAGACCTATTTCTATAGTGGTCCCAGTCTGTCCAGAGTACAATGGCATCACATTGAAATTTGGAGATGAAATGAACAACATTCGTCAAATATGTTGTAGTGCAAATATAGATCGGTCATGTAATAATCAACTCCACTGCTCAAGATTGACATAGCAATATTCTCATATAGTATAATACTGTTTTGAAAAGATGAGAAGTATGGGAACATTTGGAGATGAAATAAACAACATTCGTCAAATATGTTGTAGTGCAAACATAGATCGGTCCTGTGATATACATGAAATGTACAAAGGTAAATTTCCATTGGAAATACAATCAACACATGCTGATATAACTTAGAAAGTTCTCAATATTCAATTGCAATACATTTAGTACATAAATAGGAATATTATCAATCAATCATATATATATATATACATATATATATATATATACATATATATATATATCTATACATATATATAAATATATATACATATATATATATATATATATATATATATATATACATATATATATATATATATATATATATATATATATATATATATATATATATATATATATATATATATATATATATATATATATTCATCGGACTCCTGCATCCAGGTAGTGCAATTGAATGGATAGAAATGTGAACTATTGTTTTATGGATAGCATCTATATATCGGAATTTAAAAAAACCCAATTAAAACAGTACTTAAGAGGAATGACGAAATGCGAACGGAGCGACCTCTACTGACTAAGCATTGCATCATTATAGCCGTCCTTCATGTTTCCAAAGCACGTTCTCATGGTGAAAGTGGTTCCATGGGATTTTGGCGTACAAGGGGTGTGGTTATTCAATTTACAAGCCTAGAGACTCTCACTGTCTAGATTGAACCTCCGAGAATTGGAGAGGAGGTGAGGGGGGGGGGGGGGGGTATGTGTGATATTGATCTAAACTCCTAATTTGGAATTTAGTTTTTTGTCACATTTGTGCCATATTATGGATAATTCGAGACTAGCCAGTTGTAAGTAGTGGAGGCAACCAGAGTAACTGGCGAAAACTACTGCCTAGCCCCTAGTCACTGGCAACTTTCTCACATGCCCAGGCCGGGGTTCGAACTCATGCAGTGGTGAGAGACAGCGTGCAGTCCGTGGCGACGCCTTAGACCACACGGCCACCAGAGCAGGCACCTAAGTGTAATTTCACAAATCATTTCTAACGGCTGAAGATACGTACATAACTGAAAATATAAATCCTTAATTTAGTGTTCTACATGAAAAGTCGGTAGTGTGGCACCCCTAGCTTAAAAACAAAACGGTTGACCCTTATTTTTTAAATTTGTTTTGTGAAAAAATAGACCTAAGAACAATTTCAACAAGTTTAAGAAAAATCTAAATCTGGAGATCTTTTCTATAACTTAGCCAACTTCATGTAATATTGAAGTGTTCTGCATGAAATGTCGGTAATGTGGTGCACCTTAGCTCGAAAACGAGACGGTTGACCCCCGGTTTTTAAATTGTATTATGAAAATATGTTTTGTCACATGCTTACAGTGGGAATACAACTCTCCTCTTCTCCAACTGTACAACTCTTTTGTGGTAAGTTTGTTTTAATGTTTATTAATCACTACCCATATTACCATTATAATCTCAATTTGGGTTAGATTATAGATATGAAAAATGTTAAGGAAATATGAAACCTATAATCGCGTAAGAGGATATAAGAACATGAGAACTGATCATACACACACAAACACACATATATTTATATATATATATATATATATATATATATATATATATATATATATATATATATATATATATATATATATATATATATATATATATATATATATATATATATATTATTATTATTATTACTGTCATATGTATACTGCTCCATCTCATCATCTTCTTGAATGCTAGCACAGTCCTGCAATTTGCACGCTGGGGTGCAGGGGTGGCCATTCACTACACACAGGCAGTCTTTATAACAACATCTAGGGCACTTACAGGGCATAAATGCACGTACAACATCTGCAGCTGGTGCTCATGTGAGCCAGCATATCCCTAGCTGTCCACCTACTACATCCCTACCATGTCCATTTGCTGGATTAGGTATCTTATGGTATCTTTCATGTTCAACTTTCTATTTTGGACATAGATAGTATTGAAAGGAGAAAATCAGTCTTTTGGTTGCTACCCGTGGGTCAAAACATGGGTTCGTATTCAGCCAGATCAAACCAGGACACCACATAAAAAATTGAAAAAGATTATTTGCGAGTACCGAAAGCAAGGCAAAGCTAACAGTGTTCTTGGCAGAACAGTGGCAAGAGCAACGCCGGAGATATACACTTTGTGAGACTGAGCTGATGTTAAATAAGGGGGCAGACATGTTTCAAAATCCGCAGGCATATTGCTATCGAAACGAGTTAGCATCCACACATGAAGAGGCATACACCAGGATGATGATCCATGCAAAACATGCATCAGCAAGCTACCAGAATGTTGTCATCATTTCTGAAGACATAGATGTCTTCATCATCCTCCTCACTATCCACTTTGAAATAGGCACCAGGATTCTACTCAGAAGGGGTAAGAAGAACAAGATGAGACTGATAGATATATCAAGGCTTGGTAGGGATGTATGTGCTTCATTTATTCAATCCATGCATGGACAGGTGGCGACACCATATATAAGCTCCTTTACTGGCCAGGGTATAGTCAAGCCTCTCAATTTGATCCGGAAGAAGCAGAGAGTGCAGAGAGGTGTTCATGGCCTTAGGACAGGAGTGGCATGTTACAAATGAGATGTTCTGCACCATACAATCATTTACTTGTAGCATGTATTGTTTGAATACATGATATATGATGTTTAGCTTTATTAAACAGGGATTAATTGGTATTTGGAATGTCACTGTTTTGGCACTTCACATTCTCCTATCCCAAAATGACGATATTTTTAAGTATAGTAAATGGAAACAGACAATAAAGATACTTAAAATCATAGTATTTGAATGTATAATGTATGTGTACAACTATAATCAAGAGAACTAATCAATCAATTGAGAATCACATAGAAGTACTTTTTTGAGATACAGATACAGCTAACGGCAGTATAGCTGAAAAGATAATAATAATAATTGGAATTTATATAGCGCCATTTCCATTCATAAAATGTTCAAAAGCGCCGCACATTGTCATAGTTTGAGTCATAGTCAACAACGCCTCAATGGGCGATGTAGTGTCTTAACTATAAATAATGATTGATCCCTCAGTTGATAACACTGTATCTATTAGCACACTAACTGCATGCTCCCCAAACCCCATCCGGGACATTGTACTTTATTACCCTCTCTCCTGCTATACCAATAAACTAGTCAGTAGCACTGAAGTTGTCTGTCTCACTTAAACACACTTAAACACTATATTGGCGACGAGGAACCAGAATCTTTTTTGGGGAGATAAGGAAGAAAGGCCAAGGAAAAAGCTGTTTCTGTCCTTAGGTGCCAAAGAGCCACCTAACTCAAGGAATTCTGTGGAATTGATACCCATGAGGGACCAATAGCAGCCCAGCAGAGAGCCGTGCCAGACCACGCTGCCTGTGCCACGTAAGGAAGTCCAAAGTCCAAGCAGCACACTATAAGTACATTCTTTATTACTAGCCAATGCTGATAAAGCCACGCTGTGGTTGACAAGTCTCCAGAGTGAATGTGATCAAATTGATATCTAGCCATGGCCGTGAATCTACCCCAGTACCCTCCCTTCGATATAGCAGGGCCTGCTGTAGGACAGAGGTGGGGAAAATGGCTACTAAGATTTGAAAGACTCTTAATCATTGCAAAGGTGACTGATCCTACGGATAAAAGAGCATGGCTACTTCACTATGCTGGAGAAAAGGTAAATGACTTTTTCGACACATTACCTGATACTGGCAATGATGCTGACTTTGACAAGGCTAAAGAAAAACTCAACAGCTACTTCAAGCCTAAAGTCAATGTAGACTTTGAAGTTATAAAATTCAGAGAGTGTGAACAGAAAGAAGAGGAGTCAATTGATGACTTCTGCACACGTCTCAGGGAATTAGCTGCGAACTGTCTTTTTCAAGATGTTGAAAGAGAGATTAAAACACAGATCATAGGCAAGTGTAAATCTCAGAAACTCAGGCTAAAAGCCCTGAGTGAGCCATTAACACTTGATCAGCTACTCCATGCAGGAAGATCTCAAGAGCTCTCAATGAAGCAGGCAAAAGAGATTGAAAGAACTGCATCTGGAGAAAACGCTGTAGGAAGGATCCAGAAGCAATCCAATAAAAGATATCAAGGCAAGAAAGAGACCTGTCATAACTGTGGAGGAACCTACCCACATGCTGGCAAATGCCCGGCAAAAGGAGTGACTTGCCATGTATGTGGAAAATCAAACCACTTTGCAAAAGTCTGTCAATCTGGCGACAAATCAAAAACTCCTGAACACTCCAAACACTATGGAAGGAAAAGATATGGGAAAAAGCAGGATTCAAAGAAACAATCAATTCAGCAAATTGACCAGAGTGACTCTGATGATGATCCATATGCTTGGTCAATACACCAAGTCAACACCATGAAAAAACCAAAAGTCTTAGTGACTATCAATGGATCACAAATCAAAGTACTGATTGACACTGGTGCAAGCATCAATTTGATTGATAGTAAAACCTATCACCAACTGAAACCACGCCCATCCCTGAACAAGGATGAGAATCCAGTACATCCTTATGCTGGGAGCCCGCTCGACATACTCGGCACTTTCAAAGCCGAGATCATGGGAAACGAGAAAAGAGCCAGCGGCACCATACACGTTGCCAACGAAGGACGTGGAAACCTTCTTGGATATGAGATGGCAGTAAAGCTCGGATATGTCCAAGAAATAAAAGGAATAAACGAGATCATCACACCAGTGCAAGACCAGTACACAAAGCTCTGTGAAGAATATGATGACCGATTCAACGGAATTGGGAAGCTGAAGGATGTGGAAATTAAACTACACATCGATGATTCTTATCAGCCTGTCCAAAATCGACACCGAAGAATCCCATACCATATCAGAGAAAAGGTTCAGGAAGAACTCGACAGACTAAAAACGCTAGATGTCATTGAGGAGGTAGTCGACACACCCACCCCATGGGTCAGTCCTATTGTCGCTCAACCCAAACCAAAATCGCCAAATGAGCTGCGAATATGCGTTGACATGCGTGAACCCAAAGAAGCAATCATTCGAGAACGGCATGTCACACCAACAATCGACGATGTGATCCTTGAGTTAAACGGATCATCCCACTTTTCGAAGCTAGATCTAAACAAGGGATAACATCAACTGGAACTGGCACCTGAGTCTAGATATATCACCACTTTCAGCGCGAACCAGAAGCTGTGGTGATACAAGCGCCTTATGTTTGGTCTACGCTCAGCCGCAGAAGTGTTCCAAAATGCAATCAGAACAACATTTCAAGGCATCCCTAAGACCCTTAACATCAGTGACGACATTCTGGTACACGGCAGTTCCCAGAAAGAACATGACGAAAAGTCTTTGCTAGAGCCAGAGAAGTGAACTTGACATTCAATCGCAACAAATGCGAGTTCAACAAGAGACATTTGTCATTCTTCGGACACGTGTGGAGTCCAGAAGGCATATCAGCTGATCCTAAGAAACTGGAAGCGATCAGAAACCTGAAGACTCCAGAAAATCCTGACGAACTACGATCACTGTTAGGAATGGCCAGTTATGTCTCTCGCATTATCCCAAATTTTGCGACAGTCACCGAACCTCTGAGAAGATTAACCAGGGTTAATACACCTTGGGAGTGGGGAACAGAACAGAAGAAAGCATTGGAAGAACTCCATTCACTTCTGAAATCTAATACAACGATGGCGTACTACAACCCGGCAAAACACACAGAGTTGGTAGTAGATGCATCACCAGTTGGCCTAGGTGCAATTTTGGCACAAAAGGACAACAAAGAAGATCAAGGAGGCAAAATAGTGGCCTATGCCTCTAGAGCTCTTACTGACGTCGAGACCCGATACAGTCAAACAGAGAGAGAAGCCCTCGCTGTAGCCTGGGGTGCAGAGAAATTTCACCTGTATGTCTACGGAAAACCGATCGAGATATTCACAGACCACAAGCCACTGGAAGGTTTATTCAACAACCCTAAAAGTAAGCCTAATGCAAGAATAGAGCGTTGGCTTATCAAGATGCAAGATCGATATGACTATAAAGTCATATACCGCCCTGGAAAAAATCCAGAAAATCCAGCTGATTATCTTTCAAGACATGCAATAATGCCCAGCTCAAAAGCAAGCAAAGAGGCTAGAGATACTGAACAGTACGTTAACTTCATTGAAAAAAATGCACTTCCAAAAGCGCTGTCAGCTGATGAAGTCAAAATTGCTACTCTGGAGGACGCAACCCTTCAGAAAGTCATCGACAACCTTAAAAAAGGATGCTGGAATGATCATCCGGGCGAAGTTGATGTGGAAGCAGTGAAAAACATGAGAAGACTCAAAGATGAGTTAGCCATCACCAAGGATGGTCTTCTATTAAGAGGAACCAAGCTAGTTATCCCCAAGAAACTCCAAGAAAGAGTGATAGAACTAGCTCACCAGGGGCACCAAGGAATCGTCAAGACCAAACGTCTAATCAGAGAGAAAGTTTGGTTCCCTGGAATTGACAAACAAGTCGAGGAACAAATCAACAACTGCCTAGCATGTCAGGCTAGCACTCATGACACAAAGTCAAAAATGGAGCCGCTGAAAATGTCCGAACTTCCAGAAGGGCCTTGGCAGAAAGTTGACATCGACTTTTGTGGACCATTTCCATCAGGTGACTATCTGTTAGTTGCTATTGATGAGTATAGCAGATTCCCTGAAGTGGAAATAACAAAATCCACATCGGCATATGCAACGATTACGAAACTAGACAAAATGTTCAGTGTACATGGAATCCCGGAAGAAGTCAAGTCGGATAATGGCCCGCCATTCCAAAGCGAGGATTTCAAGCAATTCTCAAAGCACCTTGGTTTTCGTCACCGCCGAGTGACACCCGGCTATCCACAAGCGAATGGAGAAGTCGAACGGTTCATGAGAACCTTGGAAAAGGCTGTACGATGTGCCATTATCGATGGCAAATCATGGAAACAAGAACTTTACAGGTTCTTAAGAAACTATAGAATCACCCCTCATAGTTCCACAGGAGTCCCACCGGGCGAAGCACTTTTCAACAGAAGTGTGAGATCCACTCTGCCGGAGATACGGAAAAGCCCTGCAAAGGACATAATTATGAGAGAAACGGACGCAAAAGCCAAAATGGCGATGAAAGAATATGCCGACAACAGAGCAAATGCCAAGCATACACTCATCAAACCAGGAGATATGGTCCTGGTAAAACAAGAAAAATTGAACAAATATACCACTCCGTTCAAACCTAAACCCTATGAGGTTGTTGCAAGAAAAGGAAACATGATAACTGCCAACAATGCAGAACACGAAATCACCCGAAATGTGTCAAAATTTAAACCCGTCAGTCTTAAATTCAAACACCAAATCTACGAACCAGTAGAAGATCAATTCGAAATAGAGGAGGAAGAAAGGAAGGATGACAGTAGTGAAGGAGCAACTGGTCACACACCACCCAGTCCAGTGAAATCTCCTTACAAAGCAGATTTGTCACGATACCCAATTAGATCAACCAGAAACACCAAGCCAGTCTGGATGAGTGATTTCGAAACTAAAACATAACCAAAACAGCCATAATAATGCTGTTAAAATACTGGCAGCTGATAATCACCTGAAGCCAGAATAGGAGTAAATACATGACAACAATCTATACTCCAAAACAGAGAAAACAATTCTCTGGGTATAGTCACATTGACTATTACCTCATAAGAAGCATGTGCTAGGAAACTCTGCTTCCAACGAGGGAATATTAACCGAATAGATGCCAATAATGCTAATTTAGAAACCAGATTATAGTGACTTTGATTTCAAATCTTAAACGAACAATCTACTATCAGATGGACACGAAACAATGAACAATGGACGAAAATCTTATTTTCTATAATCAGTAGATTACTGAAATCAGGACTCTTACTATAACACCAACTGAACTATTCATAAGAAGTTGATATTTGTAACTTTCATCTAAAGAGAGGAGGGATGTAGTGTCTTAACTATAAATAATGATTGATCCCTCAGTTGATAACACTGTATCTATTAGCACACTAACTGCATGCTCCCCAAACCCCATCCGGGACATTGTACTTTATTACCCTCTTTCCTGCTATACCAATAAACTAGTCAGTAGCACTGAAGTTGTCTGTCTCACTTAAACACACTTAAACACTATAGGCGAGCCTGAAAAGGTGTGTTTTGAGACACTGTTTGAAGGCCTGACACGATGTAGAATCCTTCAGGTGTTGTGGAAGTGCATTCCATAATCTCGGTGCACTAATGGAGAAAGTGCGATCTCCAAATTTGAGTCTAGTCCGAGGCTCATCCAGAAGGCCCTTTGCTTCTGATCGTAGATGGCGTCTGGGTTAATTATAAGGCACAAGCAGCTCCTTGATGTACATAGGTGCAAGTCCGTTTAGCGCCTTGTATACCAGCAGTAGGACCTTAAATTGGATGCGGCATTTGATTGGTAGCCAGTGAAGCTTGATGAGAACAGGTGTGATATGTTCATACTTCCTGGTTCTCGATGCTATCCTTGCAGCACTGTTTTGTAGTCGCTGCAGCTTTGCAATCAAATCCTGTTGTATTCCAATTAGGAGAGCATTGCAGTAATCCAAGCGAGACATCACCAGTGGCTGCATCACTGTTTTTGTGGCATCTTCTGTTAACACACGTCTCGCTTTTCCAATATTTCTCAGGTGAAAGCTAGGTTTTTTGACATGGGGTGCCATGACCAATTGAGAGTCAAACATAGCTCCCAGATTCCGCACAGGCTCAGATGCAATGGACACATCCGTCTTCCGTTATAGAGAGTGACTTATTGTCCAGTTCAGCTAGGTGTTTCTTAGAGCTGAATAGAATGATTTCAGTCTTGTCATTGTTGAGTTTCAGCTTGTTCTGTGACATCCAGACACTAATGTCACACAAACATTTCTCAAGATTTAGGATTTCACGTTTGACGTCTAGATGGCTAGAATGCAGAGGACTGTCTATGTCAGGTCTTTGGAATGAACTCTTTGAAAGGTAACAACATTTTCCTTTGATCTATAAGTAGAAAAAGTGCTAGGTGTAATCAAAATAAGGGGTTACTTTATTTTTCTATCCAACAATTACTACAATTTCCTAAATTACACTATAGTGATAGAACTTTTCTACTTGGGCTGGGGGTTAATGAAATAATCTGGCTATTAACATGGAATTGATCTAATAATCTGGTCTAGAATTCAGAGAAATAGACAGGCACAGCCTAGGGCTGTTCCTTTCTCTTTCTGCATCCTAAATTTGAAAATCATTTTCCAGCACAGATTTAATCCATTTGAAAATAGTTTATTGTTAGCCTTGTGATTTCTTTAAAGTGTCAAAATAATTTAAGTCGCTGGTTCCTGTTTTTTCCAGTAAAGAAAATTTGATTTTTACCTGTGGGAATTCTAGGACTTTGGTCTTTACAAAGAAGCAGTTTTTATTATTTGGGGTAGGTTTGACTAAAGAGCTAAACATAGTAAAACCCTAGCAATATAATCCAGAAATTAATTCATATCCATGTTCATGTCACAACAAATACAAATCCATGTCACATTGAGTTTCTTAATCGCCTTCATTGTAGACAGCCCTAACACAGATTTAAATTTATACCCATTTGAATATAATGAATCAGTAGGTTTGAAATATATTCCATGTCACAAACATTTTGTTTCTCAACCTCCTTCATGATAGACAGCCCTATGCCCTCAAGTTGTGTCCAGTTCCCATTTCTTATACTACATTATCTAGCCCAGATTGAAGTTAGCAAGAGTGCTCTGCCAAGCTTTTCTCGGCCTGCGATTGGTGGAAGGCAGTCAACTGTGGTGCAAGCCACATAGATCCCTCGGAAGCTGTGGTGTATGTGATACCCTTGGGGTATCACATACACCTCAAAATTACTTCTTATTGGCCATAGACAATGATATCCCTTAGGTAATTTTGAACCTACAGTGACCATCACCCGTGTAAGTAGTGAGATTATGTCATTTGAGTGATATAGAATATGGTTTGACAAAGGAAGGTTGGCTAATATATACTTTACTTGATAACTCATTACAGAGATGTGTATAACTTTAACCATACAATTACACCCACACCGAAACCGAATCCAAAGAGTATGATTCAGCAGACAGATGTTTATCACGCTATTCGTACAATTACACCAAAACTAAAATCGAAAACGAATCCAGACAGTATGTCTCATCAGACAGATGTTTATCACGTAAATCGTACAATTACACCCACACCGAATCCAAAGAGTATGATTCAGCAGACAGATGTTTATCACGTTATTTATACAATTACACCAAAACTGAAACCGAAAACGAATCCAGTGAAATAACCCAATCCAAGAGGTTGTGTTTATATTAACTGTTCAGGAGGGAAATCGCGCTGTTTTGCATGGGGCGGCCGCGGTTGCAAAAATAGGGCTTGTTGAAGTGTGGTTGTGGGGATCTGTGCGCCGAAACTGATGGCCGGCGCACGGATCCAAGGCCCAAATACAGGGCATCACTGGTTGCACACTCCATAATTGTGGAAGTAAACTGTTTGAAATCACTTTGTATGTCTTACAGCAATTCTGATTTTTTTTTCATTAAAGTAGCACATGGGGTTCAAACCAGGAATTCAAGAAACACCATCTTAACCCTACTCCTGAGTGGTAGCAGGTAGAAAATATCATAACCAAGCGTCCTTAGTCAGCCCATATTCTATGTCATTTCAATATTTACAACTTTTCACTCAAATGACATAATCTCACTACTTGCACAGGTGCATTTAACTAGCTTACAATGGTTCTTATCACCATAACTTAAATAAATTATCATATTATGTAAATTACCTTGATTCAGTAGTTTGATATACTGGCTAGATTTACATTTAATACATCTGACACAACCTAAAAGAGAGCCAAATCTGATTAGATAAATTAGCCATCCAGGCCAATAGAATAAATCTTTTCTAAGGATAAATTCTGATTTAATACATTACTACAAGTTATTGTTCCTATTCCATATTTAAAAACCCTTATAAATCCGTGAAAGGCAGTCAGTAGCGTGTCATGACAGCACGATTCCAGGATAAAGTACATGCAATTACGAGACGAGTGTACAGGCTTGATACAGTATTTGAATTTGGCGCCAATACTACGCGGTCGATGACGTCACCAATCAGGTCAGTGGGAGTTGCTGGCTTCAATATTTTTTGTGGCAATAGACATTCCTATGGGACATCGGCTCAGGTCTAAATGATTAGGTGTGATTTAATAGATGCCAATGTTTTACTATACTCCCCCCACATGTGCTTGAAGGTCGGACATATTTGTGGCACTATATCTTGTCTCGCATGCACTACCTTCGTACGCTGTGAGGACTGGTTGCCGTTCGCAGCATATGGCGTGCAGGAATTTGAAAGAAATAGTGCACGAAAGATCAGGCGCGCCTGACACGGACATGGGAACCTTTCCATTGAAAAAACTGCAAGCCCTGGTAATCTAATACTACATGTAAAAAATGTGTGTTTTCTGATATCCGCTTTCTTTCAGGGCAGATAAAGTTAGCCACGTGACCTGGCTAGAAATGATGCCGTTTTCACAACTAGTCTAACCCATTTGTTGAGGGTGCCAGTTTCAGAGTTTGCTAATAAGGGAACGGCATGCAAGCGTTTTTAAAGGCACTAAGTGTCCAGACAGTATATCTCATCAGACAGATCGGTGAAGTTAGCTCCTTATTCCTTTTTCCTTATTCAACTCCTTATTCAGACTTAGCTATTTCTCCCTGCTTTCGACAGCAGGTCCCGCAGGATTAATAATCAGAAGACTTTAACCAAACAGGAGCCAATAAAAGTAGATCATGCATATGCACTCCTTACTAACTAGTACAATGACACCTTAAGGATACCATCAGGTGTTTTTTAGGCGCCTCTCTGTAATTAAGTGGAGGGAGGGATGGTGCCCTAGCCAACAGCCTCAAACATGAAGAAAAATCAACATAAAAGTCATTTTAGGCATATTTATAAAACTTTAATCCAAACCACACTAGTTAGAATTAAGAACCCTATTATATACTGACTTTGTGACATATTCACTTTTTTGGCACATCTCTTTAATTAGGTGTTGGAGGGGGGTGATCCTAGCATGCAGGCTTCAATATGTAGAAAAATCAATATTAAAGTAATCTTTAGGCATATTTATAAAACTTTAATCCAAACCACACAAGTTAGAATTAAGAACCCTATTATATACTGACTTTGTGACATATTCAGTTTTTTGACGCATCTCTTTAATTAGGTGTTGGAGGGGGGCGATCCTAGCATGCAGGCTTCAATATGTAGAAAAATCAATATTAAAGTCCTCTTTAGGCATATTTATAAAACTTTAATCCAAACCACACTAGTTAGAATTAAGAAACCTATTATATAGTGACTTTGTGACATATTCAGTTTTTTGGCGCATCTCTTGAATAAGTGTGGAGGGGGGGATCCTAGCCTGCAGGCTTCAATATGGATAAAAATCACTTTGAAAGTCATCTTTAGGCATATTTATAAAACTTTAATGCGCCAAAAAACTGAATATGTCACAAAGTTAGTATATAATAGGGTTCTTTATTCTAATTAGTGTGGTTTGGATTAAAGTTTTATAAATATGCCTAAAATGACTTCTATGTTGATTTTTATTCATGTTGGAGATTGTTGGCTAGGGCACCACCCCCCCCCCCCCTCCACTTAACTAAAGAGATGCGCCAAAAAACTGAATATGTCATGAGGTCAGTATATAATAGGGTTCTTAATTCTAACTAGTGTGGTTTGGATTAAAGTTTTATAAATATGCCTAAAGATGACTTTAATATTGATTTTTCTACATATTGAAGCCTGGAGGCTAGGATCGCCCCACTCCAACACCTAATTAAAGAGATGCGCCAAAAAACTCAATATGTCACAAAGTCACTATATAATAGGGTTCTTAATTCTAACTAGTGTGGTCTGGATTAAAGTTTCATGAAAATGCCTAAAGATGACTTTAATATTCATTTTTCTCTATATTGAAGCCTGTTGTCAAGGATCACCCCCCACCCCTTCACCTAATTAAAGAGATGCGCCAAAAAACTGAATATGTCACAAAGTCAGTATATGATGGGGTTCTTAATCTTAACTAGTGTGGTTTGGATTAAAGTTTATGAATGTGCCTATAAGGACTTTTATGTTGATTTGTCTTCATGTTGGAGGCTGTCGGCTAGGGCACCATCCCCCCTCAACTTGATTAAAGAGATGCGCCTAAAAACCACCTGATTGTATCCTTAAGGTGTCATTGTTCTTGTTAGTAAGGAATGCATATGCATGATCTACTTTTATTGGCACCTTTTGGTTAATGTCTCCTGATTATTAATCCTGCGGGACCTGCTATCAAAAGCAGGGAGAAATAGGTAAGTCTGAATAAGGAGTTGAATAAGGAAAAAGGAATGAGGAGCTAACTTCACTGATCTTCATCAGACAGATGTTTATCACGTAAATCGTACAATTACACCCACACCGAATCCAAAGAGTATGATTCAGCAGACAGATCTTTATCACGTTATTTATACAATTACACCAAAACTGAAACCGAAAACGAATCCAGACAGTATGTCTCCATCAGACAGATGTTTATCACGTAAATCGTACAATTACACCCAAACCAAAAGCGAATCAAGAGAGTATGACTCATCAGACAGATGTGTATGACAATAACCATACAATTACACACAAACCGAAACCGAATCCAGAGAGTATGACTCATCAGACAGATGTGTATGACAATAACCATACAATTACACCAAAACTGAAAGCGAATCCAGAGAGTATGACTCATCAGACAGATGTGTATGACAATAACCATACAATTACACCAAAACTGAAAGCGAATCCAGAGAGTATGACTCATCAGACAGATGTGTATGACAATAACCATACAATTACACACAAACCGAAACCGAATCCAGAGAGTTTAACTCTTCAGACAGAAGAGATGCGTATTACAATAACCATACAATTACACACACAGAAAGCGAAAGCGATTCCAGAGTTTTTCGGAACTAGGGTTGGATGCCATATGTCGGCAGTAGAATGGGTGTAGTAAGGGGGGGGGGGAGGTTGACTGTAACGTGTTCGTGTTCATTTACACTACAGGTCTGTAGTGTAAATGAACGCCGCTCCGCGTCGCCACCGTCGCATATTATAATTAGCTTCCAGGGGGGGGGGGGTTACGGATTCTTGTGCCGTGTGCAAAAATATTGCATATTATCGAATGCGCCGCCCAGCCGAGTGTAGTCGTAACATGGCCGTAGAGGTGGACGGACCTTTGCCTGTAGCATACAACATACCATGTTTTCAAAACATGGGGTTCATTGGGGTTCAATTTGCCCACCGTGTAGCAGACGACCTAAATAAATACTACAAGCAGTTTCCGTGTAAGGGAACGCCCAAATAAGCGAACGCTACGTCCCTACAACTGGCATAAACACGACAACATCAAAAAAGGAGCTTAGAAATTGCTCAAATTGTGTTATTAAATTATACTCTTCATGAAATCTAAACACAAAAATAAACATTTCTAATTGATATGTACAAGTCGTGCAAATTTCAATTTCGTATCGACATAATAACTGCGGAAAATAGACCAATGAAAGTTGGTGCTTTTTAAGAGGTCACGGCCGAGCTAAAAGGCGTTCATTCAGGAAATTCTTTTGCACACGGCACAAGGAGCCGAAACCCCCCCATGATTAGCAGCTCAGTGAAGTTAGTTACTTATTCCTTTTTCACTATTCAGTTACTTATTCGTTTTCACTTCCTTATTCGCAGATACTTCCTTATTCAAAAACAGGTCTCAAAGGATCGATATTTTTAATGATGACACACAGAAACTCACTAATCAGTCAGTAGACTGTCCCAGAAAGCAAATGTATGTCAAATCTATGAAGAGATTTATCACTAAAAGCAAAATATCATCAGTGTTTTGATGTATGCCCCAGGGTGGGGACACTTACTTCACTGCATGGCAAATACGGTAAAAATAGCATAAAAACCTCAAAATTACCCACATTTATACAATGAATTGCCACTATTGACTAGGAAATTATGTTCAACCATACTAATGTCAATAAAAATCAATTTTAACCAGAGTGGCGCAGGCATTAGTTTGAGCCCCGGGGTGGGGTTACCTACTATGATGTGGACCCCTCAAACTGCCAAAATAGCATAAAAACCTCAAAATTACCCACATTTATACAATGAATTGCCACTATTGACTAGGAAATTATGTTCAACAATTCTAATGCCAATAAAAATAAATTTTAACCAGAGTGGCGCAGGCGTTAGTTTGATCCCCGAGGTGGGGTTACCTACTATGATGCGGTCCCCTCAAACTGCCAAAATAGCATAAAAACCTCAGAATTACCAACATTTATACAGTGAATTGCCACTATTGACTAGGAAATTATGTTCAACCATACTAATGCCAATAAAAATCAATTTTAACCAGAATGGCGCAGGCGTTAGTTTGAGCCCCGGGGTGGGGTTACCTACTATGGTGCTGACCCCTCAAACTGCCAAAATAGCATAAAAACCTCAAAATTACCCACATTTATACAGTGAATTGCCACTATTGACTAGTAAATTATGTTCAACAATACTTATGCCAATAAAAATCAATTTTAACCAGAGTGGCGGAGGCGTTAGTTTTAGCCCCGGGGTGGGGTTACCTACTTTGATGTGGACCCCTCAAACTGCCAAAATAGCATAAAAACCTCAAAATTAACCACATTTATGCAGTGAATTGCCACTATTGACTAGGAAATTATGTTCAACCATATTAATGCTAATAAAAATCAATTTTAACCAGAGTGGCGCAGGCGTTAGTTTGAGCCCGGGGTGGGGTTACCTACTATGATGCTGACCCCTCAAACTGCCAAAATAGTATAAAAAGCTCAAAATTAGCCACATTTATACAGTGAATTGCCACTATTGACTAGGAAATTATGTTCAACCATACTAATGCCAATAAAAATCAATTATAACCAGAGTGGCACAGGCGTTAGTTTGAGCCCCGGGGTGGGGTTACCTACTATGTTGCTGACCCCTCAAACTGCCAAAATAGCATAAAAACCTCAAAATTAGCCACATTTATACAGTGAATTGCCACTATTGACTACAATATTATGTTCAACCATACTAATACCAATAAAAATCAGTTTTAACCAGAGTGGCGTAGGCGTTAGTTTGAGCCCCGGGGTGGGGTTACCTACTATGATGCTGAACCCTCAAACTGCCAAAATAGCATAAAAACCTCAAAATTACCCAGATTTATACAGTGAATTGCCACTATTGAGTAGTAAATTATGTTCAACCATACTAATGCCAATAAAAATCAATTTTAACCAGAGTGGCGCAGGCGTTAGTTTGAGCCCGGGGGTGGGGTTACCTACTACGATGTGTTCCCCTCAAACTGCCAAAATAGCATAAAAACCTCAAAATTAGCCACATTAATACAGTGAATTGCCACTATTGACTAGGAAATTATGTTCAACCATACTAATGCCAATAAAAATCAATTTTAACCAGAGTGGCGCAGGCGCTAGTTTGAGCCCCGGAGTGGGGTAACCTACTATGATGCTGACCCCTCAAACTGCCAAAATAGCATAAAAACCTCAAAATTACCCACATTTATACAGTGAATTGCCACTATTGACTAGGAAATTATGTTCTACAATACTTATGCCAATAAAAATCAATTTTAACCAGAGTGGCGCAGGCGTTAGTTTGAGCCCCGGGGTGGGGTTACCTACTATGATGCTGACCCCAAAAACTGCCAAAATAGCATAAAAACCTCAAAATTAGCCACATTGATACAGTGAATGCCACTATTGACTAGGAAATTATGTTCAACAATACTTATCCCAATAAAAATCAATTTTAACCAGAGTGGCGCAGGCGTTAGTTTTAGCCCCAGGGTGGGGTTACCTACTTCGATGTGGACCCCAAAAACTGCCAAAATAGAATAAAAACCTCAAAGTTAACCACATTTCTAAAATGAATTGCTACATTTGACTAGAAAACTATGTTTAACCATACTCATGTTAATCAAAATCAATTTTAACGAGGGTGGCGCAGGCGTTAGTTTGAGCCCCAGGTTGGGGTAACCTACTAGGGCGTGGACCCCTCAAACTGCCAAAATAGCATAAAAACCTCAAAATTACCCACATTTCTAAAATGAATTTCCACTATTGACTAGGAAATTATGTTCAACCATACTCATGTCTATCAAAATCAATTTTAACCAGGGTGGTGCAGGCGTTAGTTTGAGCCCCGGGGTGGGGTTACCTACTAGGGCGTGAACCCCTCAAACTGCCAAAATAGCATAAAAACCTCAAAATTACCCACACTTCTAAAATGAATTGCCACTATTGACTATGAAATTATATTTAACCATACTCATGTTAATAAAAATCAATTTTAACCAGAGTGGCGCAGGCATTAGTTTGAGCCCTGGGGTTTGGGTTACCTACTATGATGCTGACCCCACAAAAGGCCAAATTAACATAAAAACCTCAAAATTACCCACTTCTCTAAAACGAATTGCCACGTTTGACTAGGAAATTATGTTCAACCATACTCATGTCAATAAAAATCAATTTTAACGAGGGTGGCGCAGGCGTCAGTTTTAGCCCCAGGGTGGGGGTACCTACTAGGGCGTGGACCCCTCAAACTGCCAAAATAGCCTAAAAACCTCAAAATTACCCCCATTTGGTAAGAGAAGACCATTTTTTGAGTTTAAGTAAATATCTCTATACTAGGCAATATGATCTTGGTAACTTAAATTGGTTATCATGGAACCATTATACGCCTATTTATTGCAGAGGTAGATGTTTCCCTCATTTATTCTTCCTAATATTCAGCATGACATTACCTGTGATAGAGTCACTCATTTTTACCTTATCCCTTTCAATGCTGAGGCTACTCTCGTCCCTGACAGAAAAATGCAAATATCTTTGAAAACCATTTGAAAGCTCCTGCAGAGTACTCTCAAATAAGTACCCATATGCCAGGGTTTCTGTCATTTTCCAGCTTTTTTTGCCACCAGCAGCATAAGGGTTAAGTATAAAAACTACCATTATAAAGATTTATTTCCAAAATAGCTTATTCATCACATCCAATTTAGGCCACTCCAATTTAATTACTTGTCTTACGAGCTTTTTTTGGAAAAAAAATCCTGTCAGACTCAAAAAAAAAAGAAAAAAAAAGTCATCTTTGGTGTCTTATGGACGAAAGTGGTTTTGAAATTTTCTGTCAGACTCCAAAAAAATAAATAAAAAAGTGCAAGTTTTAAGAATACTCTTTGTAAGTGTGATTCAATCAACTACAGGGAGCTATCATTGCTGTAGTAAAGCCTCAGACTTGAGGAGGTGTACCTCCCACCCTTTAGGTTACAGGGATTAATAGATTGATTGATTTTATTTAGTTGAGAATAGGCTGGTAGAAACAAATTGCTACCAGTCCTAGTCGTCAGACTCTAAAGAAAATAAAATAAATAAAAAAGTCACATTTTTCAACTTTATTTTTTATTCCAAAATGGCTCATTTCCTACCTCCTGAGCACGTAAGACAAGTAAATAAATTGGAGTGGCCTTACCTGTCTTTATTAAGTTTTGAGCATATTAATACAATTTTGAATATGAGAAGAATAAAAAAAAAACATGTTTTTTTCTGTGACGGAGTCACATGTGATGCAGTCACAAATATCCCAATTTTCAATTTCTACAAAAAAACTATTCAAGTTTCCAAAGACAACAGGGTGCAACATAGGTTGCCCTACCACTAAGTTGATGGCCTTCCACTTGCCCCGCTACTCAGTTAAACAAAGGTGATATTGGACTTGGCCAAAAACATTACTTGCCGAGCAGGGCAAGTCAGGGTCTTATTCAACTTGCCCTATTGCCGTTTTTTTGCCGAATTCACTTGCAACTTGCAACGGGGCCAGTGGTTATGTTGCACGCTAGACAATTATTTGTAAAGTGATTAGAAAAGGACCTCTAAAAACCTAGTTTATACATAAATTTGAGTTGATTTTGTCATTTAAAGGAAAGTATGATGCTAGTGAATTAAATAGGTAGATAGATCAGACAAGATAGCATGGCAACCAGATGTAAACGATTTTTGAAGAGCCCTTGTTTCCACAAGTTTAATGCACTTTTCCCAAAAATCAATCAGCAAAATATATTTTTTCATCAGGGTTCAACTTTACCAGGGACCCAGGTGCCTATGCTCCTAGACTTTTCAGAATAGGGGCCCAAAATGGTATGTATAATAACCAGAAATCCTATTTTTGCCCACTTTTTTATCAAAGGCTTTTTTGGGCCCCTAACCTAAAATCTAAGTGTCAGACCCTGTTCATGATAAAATATTATATCATGTTGCCATAGCAATACCTAGGCATTGTTTTCCCACACAGTGCATACCAAAGTGTATTCAGTTTTCTTTTCTTTTTTCTTTTTCTTCGTTGCCCTTGCCCAGTTTCATGGCAACCATATACATGTAAACAACTTTTAAATAAGGCCTTTTTTCATAAATCAAATGTACCTTTCCCATAAATTGAACATTAAAAAAAATGCCATAGTATTGTGTAGACATTGTTGTTTTGCCACACAGTGCAAATAGGGCTAGAACAAAGTTTTTATTGTCATTTGTTCACCTCGCGCCTTGTCTTGGTAACCATATGAAAACAACGTTTGAAAGAGCCCCAGTTTCCGCAAGTTAAAGGCACTTTTAACAAAAATTAAACAGCAAAATATGTTTGTTATGATATGATAGCCATTAAGACCTCGCCAAGCAGCTGTGTTGGAAAACATAAGGCCTCAGGAGGTATGATGCATGTCACAGCCGAGGGCCGGCCGGCCCTCGGCTGTGACTTGCATCAGACCCCCTCGGCCTTGAGTTTTCTGACACAGCTGCCTGACTCGATCTTAATCCCTATACATAACCATTTAGACTTCACCAGGCATCTGGCATCCTGACAGAAAAATGCAAATATCTTTGAAAACCATTTGAAAGCTCCTGCAGAGTACTCTCAAATAAGTACCCATATGCCAGGGTTTCTGTCATTTTCCAGCTTTTTTTGCCACCAGCAGCATAAGGGTTAAGTATAAAAACTACCATTATAAAGATTTATTTCCAAAATAGCTTATTCATCACATCCAATTTAGGCCACTCCAATTTAATTACTTGTCTTACGAGCTTTTTTTGGAAAAAAAATCCTGTCAGACTCAAAAAAAAAAGAAAAAAAAAGTCATCTTTGGTGTCTTACGGACGAAAGTGGTTTTGAAATTTTCTGTCAGACTCCAAAAAAATAAATAAAAAAGTGCAAGTTTTAAGAATACTCTTTGTAAGTGTGATTCAATCAACTACAGGAAGCTATCATTGCTGTAGTAAAGCCTCAGACTTGAGGAGGTGTACCTCCCACCCTTTAGGTTACAGGGATTAATAGATTGATTGATTTTATTTAGTTGAGAATAGGCTGGTAGAAACAAATTGCTACCAGTCCTAGTCGTCAGACTCTAAAGAAAATAAAATAAATAAAAAAGTCACATTTTTCAACTTTATTTTTTATTCCAAAATGGCTCATTTCCTACCTCCTGAGCACGTAAGACAAGTAAATAAATTGGAGTGGCCTTACCTGTCTTTATTAAGTTTTGAGCATATTAATACAATTTTGAATATGAGAAGAATAAAAAAAAAACATGTTTTTTTCTGTGACGGAGTCACATGTGATGCAGTCACAAATATCCCAATTTTCAATTTCTACAAAAAAACTATTCAAGTTTCCAAAGACAACAGGGTGCAACATAGGTTGCCCTACCACTAAGTTGATGGCCTTCCACTTGCCCCGCTACTCAGTTAAACAAAGGTGATATTGGACTTGGCCAAAAACATTACTTGCCGAGCAGGGCAAGTCAGGGTCTTATTCAACTTGCCCTATTGCCGTTTTTTGCCGAATTCACTTGCAACTTGCAACGGGGCCAGTGGTTATGTTGCACGCTAGACAATTATTTGTAAAGTGATTAGAAAAGGACCTCTAAAAACCTAGTTTATACATAAATTTGAGTTGATTTTGTCATTTAAAGGAAAGTATGATGCTAGTGAATTAAATAGGTAGATAGATCAGACAAGATAGCATGGCAACCAGATGTAAACGATTTTTGAAGAGCCCTTGTTTCCACAAGTTTAATGCACTTTTCCCAAAAATCAATCAGCAAAATATATTTTTTCATCAGGGTTCAACTTTACCAGGGACCCAGGTGCCTATGCTCCTAGACTTTTCAGAATAGGGGCCCAAAATGGTATGTATAATAACCAGAAATCCTATTTTTGCCCACTTTTTTATCAAAGGCTTTTTTGGGCCCCTAACCTAAAATCTAAGTGTCAAACCCTGTTCATGATAAAATATTATATCATGTTGCCATAGCAATACCTAGGCATTGTTTTCCCACACAGTGCATACCAAAGTGTATTCAGTTTTCTTTTCTTTTTTCTTTTTCTTCGTTGCCCTTGCCCAGTTTCATGGCAACCATATACATGTAAACAACTTTTAAATAAGGCCTTTTTTCATAAATCAAATGTACCTTTCCCATAAATTGAACATTAAAAAAAATGCCATAGTATTGTGTAGACATTGTTGTTTTGCCACACAGTGCAAATAGGGCTAGAACAAAGTTTTTATTGTCATTTGTTCACCTCGCGCCTTGTCTTGGTAACCATATGAAAACAACGTTTGAAAGAGCCCCAGTTTCCGCAAGTTAAAGGCACTTTTAACAAAAATTAAACAGCAAAATATGTTTGTTATGATATGATAGCCATTAAGACCTCGCCAAGCAGCTGTGTTGGAAAACATAAGGCCTCAGGAGGTATGATGCATGTCACAGCCGAGGGCCGGCCGGCCCTCGGCTGTGACTTGCATCAGACCCCCTCGGCCTTGAGTTTTCTGACACAGCTGCCTGACTCGATCTTAATCCCTATACATAACCATTTAGACTTCACCAGGCATCTGGCATCCTGACAGAAAAATGCAAATATCTTTGAAAACCATTTGAAAGCTCCTGCAGAGTACTCTCAAATAAGTACCCATATGCCAGGGTTTCTGTCATTTTCCAGCTTTTTTTGCCACCAGCAGCATAAGGGTTAAGTATAAAAACTACCATTATAAAGATTTATTTCCAAAATAGCTTATTCATCACATCCAATTTAGGCCACTCCAATTTAATTACTTGTCTTACGAGCTTTTTTTGGAAAAAAAATCCTGTCAGACTCAAAAAAAAAAGAAAAAAAAAGTCATCTTTGGTGTCTTACGGACGAAAGTGGTTTTGAAATTTTCTGTCAGACTCCAAAAAAATAAATAAAAAAGTGCAAGTTTTAAGAATACTCTTTGTAAGTGTGATTCAATCAACTACAGGAAGCTATCATTGCTGTAGTAAAGCCTCAGACTTGAGGAGGTGTACCTCCCACCCTTTAGGTTACAGGGATTAATAGATTGATTGATTTTATTTAGTTGAGAATAGGCTGGTAGAAACAAATTGCTACCAGTCCTAGTCGTCAGACTCTAAAGAAAATAAAATAAATAAAAAAGTCACATTTTTCAACTTTATTTTTTATTCCAAAATGGCTCATTTCCTACCTCCTGAGCACGTAAGACAAGTAAATAAATTGGAGTGGCCTTACCTGTCTTTATTAAGTTTTGAGCATATTAATACAATTTTGAATATGAGAAGAATAAAAAAAAAACATGTTTTTTTCTGTGACGGAGTCACATGTGATGCAGTCACAAATATCCCAATTTTCAATTTCTACAAAAAAACTATTCAAGTTTCCAAAGACAACAGGGTGCAACATAGGTTGCCCTACCACTAAGTTGATGGCCTTCCACTTGCCCCGCTACTCAGTTAAACAAAGGTGATATTGGACTTGGCCAAAAACATTACTTGCCGAGCAGGGCAAGTCAGGGTCTTATTCAACTTGCCCTATTGCCGTTTTTTGCCGAATTCACTTGCAACTTGCAACGGGGCCAGTGGTTATGTTGCACGCTGGACAATTATTTGTAAAGTGATTAGAAAAGGACCTCTAAAAACCTAGTTTATACATAAATTTGAGTTGATTTTGTCATTTAAAGGAAAGTATGATGCTAGTGAATTAAATAGGTAGATAGATCAGACAAGATAGCATGGCAACCAGATGTAAACGATTTTTGAAGAGCCCTTGTTTCCACAAGTTTAATGCACTTTTCCCAAAAATCAATCAGCAAAATATATTTTTTCATCAGGGTTCAACTTTACCAGGGACCCAGGTGCCTATGCTCCTAGACTTTTCAGAATAGGGGCCCAAAATGGTATGTATAATAACCAGAAATCCTATTTTTGCCCACTTTTTTTATCAAAGGCTTTTTTGGGCCCCTAACCTAAAATCTAAGTGTCAGACCCTGTTCATGATAAAATATTATATCATGTTGCCATAGCAATACCTAGGCATTGTTTTCCCACACAGTGCATACCAAAGTGTATTCAGTTTTCTTTTCTTTTTTCTTTTTCTTCGTTGCCCTTGCCCAGTTTCATGGCAACCATATACATGTAAACAACTTTTAAATAAAGCCTTTTTTCATAAATCAAATGTACCTTTCCCATAAATTGAACATTAAAAAAAATGCCATAGTATTGTGTAGACATTGTTGTTTTGCCACACAGTGCAAATAGGGCTAGAACAAAGTTTTTATTGTCATTTGTTCACCTCGCGCCTTGTCTTGGTAACCATATGAAAACAACGTTTGAAAGAGCCCCAGTTTCCGCAAGTTAAAGGCACTTTTAACAAAAATTAAACAGCAAAATATGTTTGTTATGATATGATAGCCATTAAGACCTCGCCAAGCAGCTGTGTTGGAAAACATAAGGCCTCAGGAGGTATGATGCATGTCACAGCCGAGGGCCGGCCGGCCCTCGGCTGTGACTTGCATCAGACCCCCTCGGCCTTGAGTTTTCTGACACAGCTGCCTGACTCGATCTTAATCCCTATACATAACCATTTAGACTTCACCAGGCATCTGGCATCCTCTAGCCTGCGGCTGCCATATGTGAGATGCATCAGACCACCCATGGCCTAGGGTTTTCCATCACAGCACCCTGGATCAATCTTAATCCCTATAATATATATGCCTGGCATATCATATATAATATGTCAGGCATAAAAATTTAAAAATGAAAGCACTTCTCAGCATGCTGAATGTAGTGTACTTGTTCAGACATTTAATGAGCCGAAAAATAATGTACATGGTGATTGTGAAGTAGGTATCAATTAAATATATCCATACATTGAAATGAACATTCCTTTCAGCCCCAGCATGGTATTTTGCTGTTGGAAGTATGGATCTTTTTGATGATAATAGCATAAGTTGTCAACTGTATAAATACATGAATGTTTATTACCCTACAACTGAAATACTTCATGGATAAGAATGGATGCCTCCTTATTATGTTGATAACCACATTTATGATCTTGGGTCTGTTTGCCAGTCTTCGCTCTATATTTAGCAGTGCACACAGTGCATTGATTAATCTACACCTCTTCAATTAAACAGCCTGCACTATCCCTGACTGTCTACCAGCTGTTTCACCTTAATATCTGTTGATCTCACCAAAACTACGCTAGGAAACAAATTCAAACTATCTTACCGGCAAAGTACCCAAGTTCCATGAGGTTTAGCTTCCTGTAGCTCTAGTTAACTCCACTTTTATTTTTATTATAGAAAGGCTGGCTTTCTAGCCAGAGCCATTTCCTCCCAACGACGTAGCTGGACAACTTGTTTAATTAGCCCCTTCAATAATGGACCCATTTGATTAGGTAACCCGTAACAATGGCTCTGCACAGGGAAGAGCTCCCCATGTGGGCCTTCCTCTTAATGTGTATGACAACACAGTTATTAAGCAGTGGGCATCATCAGGATTATATGGGGGTTAAGTGCAGCCACTGGAACCAATTCAAGGCACTTGACTGAATTAGGCCTAGCTGAAGTAGTCGCCTTTATAGGCACTATCATTAACCATAGTTAAGTATGTTTACTCTTGGTTTATAAAGAAAAAGGAATACCTCTCAATTGTTTGGTTGCCTTTGTTTAGTTAGGTCTGTGTGAAAATCAGATAGTATTCCATTTCATAGTTTGTGTACACATTTAATAAGTTTTCCATTATACAATGTGTGGTAAGTGCTCTCTCTCTCTCTCTTTATGCTATGTTGGCCTTTTGAGGGATCTACATCATAGAAGGTAGTAGGTCAGTGTCTTATAGCCAGGAATTAGAAACTGGGTGCCTAAAATTGGCCATTGTAAAATTTTGGGGCGTCCAGATGTTTAAGGGGGACCACAATGTACTCAGATTTCAACCATATACATGTATATATTCATCAAAATAAGGCATGAGATCCTTATACAAAGTCATGGAAATAACATGATGATCAAGTTTATGCTTGAGATTGACATTTAAAGAAATTCCTCACAAAAAAATTTGGGTGTCCTGAGGGGTGCTTTTTAAGGGATGGCTAAGACTAAGACTAAGTAGGTACCCCCAACCCGGGGCTCACACCAAAGCCTACCCCACCCTAGTTAAAATTGATTGTCATTGACATGAGTATATAAAAGATAAGATAAGATAAGAAGATTTTATTAAAGTCTCACCCCTATTATAAAATACATACATGACAAGATAAAGCTATGGACGGTCAACTTTGACCTACGAGAGACCATACAATATGAACAAAGAATAATAAACAATGTTAAAAATGAAAATGTCATATAAAATCAGTTCGAGACACATCTGTTCTGATGTTTAGCATTTTAGAACAGGTTTTGGCACTAAAAAAGATAATATCACAGTTGGACAGAAGGAACACCAACTTATCAGTGTCATTTAAATGATTAAAAGATGGCAAGACTGTGCAGGCCTTAAGCAGAAGATTTTCTCTATGTACTTTAAGGTCAGGGTGCAGACAGCGCAATAGAAAGTGTTCTTCAGTTTCTGTTTCTATAAAACCTTTTTTGGAACAATTTAAACACACTCTTTCTTCCCTAGGTATCTGTATATTATTACGTTTCTCCCAGCGACCCGTTTCTAGTCTTAAAGGGGCCACTCCACACCTGACTTGAGCCAGCGCTTTCCTCTCCTTTCTAGTGATGGGCATCTCGAGGTAAGGTTCTGATATAAAATCGGTCTTCATAAGCCTATATGTTCTTAACTTGTTGTTAGTTTCTCTATTTAAAAATGCCTGCCATTTGAGATTGCAGTCATTAAGGAGCTTATCACTTAGCTCTTGCCCAATTTCTGAGAATTCAACAACATCGTTTAAGTCATTCAGCCTATGAAGACCCAAAAACTCAAATTGTTTTCCCACCTTAATGGGCCAAGAGTTTCTGACATTCTGAACTAATGCCCATTTAAAGATTTTCCTAGGGAGTCTATCCTCACTCATTTGAGAAAGACGACAGCGAAACCTAGAGATGATCATCCATTGCTTATGGGTAGGTAAGAACCAGCCCATCTCACCCTGAACCCCAGCATTTGGTGCATAACGACCAAGACCCAAGAATACACGGCATGCCCTATTTTGAACTGCATTTATACAACTGAATTCCCTTGTACCCCATATGGCTGATCCATAGTCAATAACAGGTGCAACAAGGGACTCGTACACTTTTGTAAACACCTTATAGGGCATACCACCGTTTGCATAAAATTTTGAAATTATAAGACCTAAAGCCCTACTAGCGGAGGCAGCCACAGATTTGGCAGTTTGTGACAGATCATGGAACTCATTGAAAACAAGGCCCAGATACTTATACTGAGGGACCGTTTTCAGCAACTGGTCACCACAATAAAATTGGAAACTCGTCCTCTGCTTGGATGAGTTTCGGAAGTGTATAATCTGAGTTTTTGTATCATTAATCTCTAGCCGCCATTTTGTACACCATTTGTATAACACATTGAGCATAATCTGTAGGTCTGCCTCTGTTTCAGCCAGTAGAACCACATCATCAGCATAAAGTAATATGGAAAGCTTTTCATTATCAAAAGGAATTCCTTTCCCTAATGACTTGATTTCATCAGATAGGCTATCAAAGAACAGGCTAAACAGACATGGAGATAAAAGACAACCTTGCTTTACGCCTAGGTCAACATTGAACCAATCAGTTAGTTTACCATTTATACGTACACAAGCTTTGACCCCCCTGTAAAGGGACTTAAGTGCATTTAAAAAGGTACCAGAAACACCCATTGAAATCAGTCTAAACCATAATAAGTCCCTATCAACACGATCAAAGGCTTTTCTGGCATCCACAAAGCAAGCAAAAGTTTCTTTCTTTTTCCGAAGTCTGTTTTCTAAAATAGTAGATAAAACAAAGATATGATCAATGCAATTACGGGCTTTACGGAAGCCATTTTGTTCTTCGCTCAACTTTCCGTTATCTTCTGCCCACTGAGTAAGTCTTGTATTTAGAATATTACAGTAAACTTTGTATATGGCAGAAGTAAGAGCAATACCTCTGTATCCCGTAAGAGGATCTGATGGGTCTTCACCATGTTTCGGGACAGGTTGGATAATACTACATAACCACTGGGAAGGAATTATTCCCGACTTAAAACAAGATTGAAAAAGAGAGGTGAGATATTTGATACTGGCTTCATTTTTTATGACTTTTGCTGGGATAGCATCCCAACCAGGGGCCTTATCAGCTTTTGCTTTATATATTGCTTGTTGGACCTCTATAATAGAGATCTCATTATTCAGACCAGCCCCATCTAGAGAGTCAGAAACAAAACCACCAAGTTCATTTTCCAAAGAGTTAACTTTTCTACGAGCCATATGAGCAAAGTCTTCGTCAAAGTTTTTATTTGCTGACACCTTAGAGTATAATGAAGAATAATCCCGATACCATTTAGAGATAACTGCTTGAATGTCATTGCAAATGGAACCATCAGGGTTCTTTACTTCCCAAGGGATTCTTTGTTTTCTCTCATTTGCTACTCCAAGCTTACCAATTTGCTCCCAGAAAGATTTTGGGTTTGCGGACTGCAGGAGGACAAGATCATCTTGTTGCTCCTTCCAGTACCTTCTCTTAGCTTGTTGTTTTTCACGATTAAATAGTTTACTCTTTTTGATGAAAATTTCCTTGAAATGTGACCTGTTACTTATACCTGTGCAACGTCTCCAATTTTTCTCAGCTACATTTTTCTCTAGATTGAGCTTTTTAAGAACACTATTCCACCAAGGTTTATGGAAACGTACAGGCGTAGGAGACAAATCATCTGACACAGGATGAGAAGCAAGTGGGAAAATAGAACCCATTTCACTTTTGAGAAGATCACTGAAGTTATCATACACCGTGTCAATAGCCTGCTGACTCAATTCCCTCTGATCAATCTCAGAAATTAAATTGTCAATCCTGGACATAATGTTAGGACTAGAGAAAAAGTCGCATGGGACTGAGTCAACCTTGTATCTTTTCGGTGCCGGTTGACCAAAAGACTCCCCCAAGCCATGCCCTGGTATATCTGGACTAGATGGGAGTCCTTTGACTCCTGGAGAAATTACAGGAAAGGTCACTGACCATGTTAGAAGGGCATGGTCTGGTAGTGAGTCTAAGAAAGGATTACGGAGAAGATCTTTAAGGGAAAGAGGTGAATGGACAGCAAAATCATTATGCATGTTTAAATTTTCACCAGGAACTAAACAATAATCAACAACTGATTGACCACTGTGTGTAAAACAAGTGAAGTCATTTGAGGGACTTCTACCATTCAGCATTACGCAACCAGCGTTACATAAAAAATCAGTAAACAGGTCACCTGATTCGTTGCGTTTAAAATCAACTGTGGAACGAAATGGAAAGTTATCCACGCCTTCAATAAAGTCTGCACTGTCTCCACACCTGGCGTTAAAATCACCACAGATAAAAAAAGGGCCAATACTCTGATACAAGTAGACATGGGTGAGCAACTTGTCAAAAAACATACGAGCATCAATGTTTCTACTTGAAGACTGGGGTGGCAAATAACAAACACAGACAGTAAAGGAACAAAGAGGCTCATCAACTCCTGTTTTAGGTGTACATTTCAGCCACAGAATTCCTTCGACCGAATCATCAAGAATAGAGACATTATAAATATGTATAATAGAGTTTCGGACGAAGAAGCCAACTCCCCCAGAACCTCGAGAAGCCCTAGGATGCAGATTTTTTCTATTATTACAAAACCAAGAGTACCCATCCAACTTGAGAGTTTGGTTATTTACCCTAAATGTTTCTCCAATTCCAATAAAATCAAGATCAAATTTTAAAGCACAGAGAGCACGCGTTTTATAATTTTCTGAGTTAGTATTCATAGACCAACCATTGACATTCCAAAAACCTGCTTTATATTAAACTGATTGTCTTTGAATGTCACGGTTACCGGCTGTTCTGTTAGTTGAACTGGAATTGTTCGATGAAACACCACGATTTGTAGACCTTGATGCATTTAGGGCGGTAATGTTCTTGTTAACCACTAAGCCATTCCTCACCATTATTGAATCATCAGCCATTGCACGCACAAGAGTTTTAAGATTCTTCTCAGCCCTCCGATCAGCCCTGGATTTATCGTTGTTGATATATACGTTAGGATACCTCAAGGATCTTGCAAGTTTGTATTTATTTGCCATGACACTGCTTTTTTCCTCCAAATTGGTGCAGGTTGCCACCACAACCCCCGGGTACTTTTTTGATCTAGTTGGCATCCGTTTTGCAGTGGCTATTTTGGTATCAGGTAAACCCAGGTCCTGAGACAACATATCTTCAACTTTTTCTTTCACAAGTTCATTTTCTGAGAAAGGTAAGTTCATCACAACAAAATTATTTTCCAGGTCAGCAGGGGGCGAAAGATGGCGAGAAATGACAGGCAGGTCAGCTTTTTTAACTGCATCGGCATAGCTAACCTTTAAAACATCCACTTCTGACTCTAAGCGGTGTATATCACCTTTTAGTTCGGTTTTTACGTCACATACCTCCTTTGAGAAAGAAGTTTTGATATCACTGATTAAAGAGTCAATTCGATGGTTTACACTTTTTTCCAGTTCTGACATACTTTTTTCAACAGCTGTAAAACGAGAAATAAAGTCCCTGTTCATATTGCCGATGGCCTCCAGAATCTGAATACTCAAATTCTCCTGACCTGGGAATGACTGTTGGGGAGCCTCACTTGGCTGCTTTTGCACAGCTTGCTGTCTGTTTGTGTTCATTTTCTTAAGTGCTGTCAGAGGCACTCCAGTACTGTGTGCTCGTTTTCTCGAACCAGGATTCAGGCCAAAAATTGCTGTAAAGTTTGCTTCACGAGTTGCCTGACTATGCGTTTGGAACACATCTGCATGTTCCATATCCCTGGCTTGAACGTTAGAGGCCATGTGGAAAACAACCGAGTAGATGCGTGATTGAGCGGTAATTCAGATCTTGCAGTATCACGTCGACAATTCCTTTCAAAATTACGTTTTAGTCAGTTTATTTTAAGATTGTTTTTAAGCTGCAGTGATGCCTTGCACCGCCACCACTATAAACTGGCCTTCAATAGACGTGTAAATCCGATGTAACGAATCCAAACATTGAAAATTACCGCCCGTACTCGATCGCCGTTCTGCTGCTTTCCTAGAAATTTGATATACTTGAACATATCTTCCTAGTCAAACATTGCAATTCATTTTAGAAATGTGAGAAATTTTGAGCTTTTTATTCTGTTTTGGCCTTTTGAGGGGTCCACGTCATAGTATGTACCCCCACCCCAGGGCTCAAGCTAACGCCTGCGCCACTCTGGTTAAAATTTATTTTGATTGACATGAGTATGGTTAAACATAATTTCATAGTCAATAGTGGCAATTCATTTTAGAAATGTGGGTAATTTTGAGGTTTTTATGCTATTTTGGCAGTTTGAGGGGTCCACGCTGTAGTAGGTAACCCCACCCCGGGGCTCAAACTAACGCCTGCGCCACTCTGGTTAAAATTGATTTTTATTGGCATAAGTATTGTTGAACATAATTTCCTAGTCAATAGTGGCAATTCACTGTATAAATGTGGCTAATTTTGAGGTTTTTATGCTATTTTGGCAGTTTGAGGGGTCAGCATCATAGTAGGTAACCCCACCACGGGGCTCAAACTAACGCCTGTGCCACTCTGGTTAAAATTGATTTTTATTGGCATTAGTATGGTTGAACATAATTTCCTAGTCAATAGTGGCAATTCACTGTATAAATGTGGCTAATTTTGAGGTTTTTATGCTATTTTGGCAGTTTTTGGGGTCAGCATCATAGTAGGTAACCCCACCCTGGGGCTAAAACTAACGCCTGCGCCACTCTGGTTAATATTGATTTTTATTGGCATAAGTATTGTTGAACATAATTTACTAGTCAATAGTGGCAATTCACTGTATAAAAGTGGGTAATTTTGAGGTTTTTATGCTATTTTGGCAGTTTGAGGGGTCAGCATCATAGTAGGTAACCCCTCCCCGGGGCTCAAACTAACGCCTGCGCCACTCTGGTTAAAATTGATTTTTATTGGTATTAGTATGGTTGAACATAATTTCCGAGTCAATAGTGGCAATTCACTGTATAAATGTGGGTAATTTTGAGGTTTTTTATGCTATTTTGGCAGTTTTTGGGGTCAGCATCAAAGTAGGTAACCCCATTCCGGGCTCAAACTAACGCCTGTGCCACTCTGGTTAAAATTGATTTTTATTGGCATTAGTATGGTTGAACATAATTTACTAGTCAATAGTGGCAATTCACTGTATAAATGTGGGTAATTTTGAGGTTTTTATGCTATTTTGGCAGTTTGAGGGGTCAGCATCATAGTAGGTAACCCCACCCCAGGGCTCAAACTAACGCCTGCGCCACTCTGGTTAAAATTGATTTTTATTGGCATTAGTATGGTTGAACATAATTTCCTAGTCAATAGTGGCAATTCACTGTATAAATGTCGCTAATTTTGAGGTTTTTATGCTATTTTGGCAGTTTGAGGGGTCCACATCATAGTAGGTAACCCCACCCTGGGGCTAAAACTAACGCCTGCGCCACTCTGGTTAAAATTGATTTTTATTGGGATAAGTATTGTTGAACATAATTTCCTAGTCAATAGTGGCAATTCACTGTATAAATGTGGCTAATTTTGAGGTTTTTATGCTATTTTGGCAGTTTTTGGGGTCAGCATCATAGTAGGCAACCCCACCCCGGGGCTCAAACTAACGCCTTCGCCACTCTGGTTAAAATTGATTTTTATTGGCATTAGTATGGTTGAACATAATTTACTAGTCAATAGTGGCAATTCACTGTAGAAATGTGGGTAATTTTGAGGTTTTTATGTTATTTTGGCAGTTTGAGGGGTCAGCATCATAGTAGGTAACCCCACACCGGGACTCAAACTAACGCCTGCGCCACTCTGGTTAAAATTGATTTTTATTGGCATAAGTGTTGTTGAACATAATTTCCTAGTCAATAGTGGCAATTCACTGTATAAATGTGGGTAATTTTGAGGTTTTTATGTTATTTTGGCAGTTTGAGGGGTCAGCATCATAGTAGGTAACCCCACCCCAGGGCTCAAACTAACGCCTGCGCCACTCTGGTTAAAATTGATTTTTATTGGCATTAGTATGGTTGAACATAATTTCCTAGTCAATAGTGGCAATTCACTGTATAAATGTGGCTAATTTTGAGGTTTTTATGCTATTTTGGCAGTTTGAGGGGAACACATCATAGTAGGTAACCCCACCCACGGGCTCAAACTAATGCCTGCGCCACTCTGGTTAAAATTGATTTTTATTGGCATTAGTATGGTTGAACATAATTTACTACTCAATAGTTGCAATTCACTGTATAAATGTGGGTAATTTTGAGGTTTTTATGCTATTTTGGCAGTTTGAGGGGTCAGCATCATAGTAGGTAACCCCACCCCGGGGCTCAAACTAACGCCTGCGCCACTCTGGTTAAAATTGATTTTTATTGGAATTAGTATGGTTGAACATAATTTCCTAGTCAATAGTGGCAATTCACTGTATAAATGTGGGTAATTTTGAGGTTTTTATGCTATTTTGGCAGTTTGAGGGGTCCACATCATAGTAGGTAACCCCACCCCGGGGCTCAAACTAACGCCTGTGCCACTCTGGTTAAAATTGATTTTTATTAGCATTAATATGGTTGAACATAATTTCCTAGTCAATAGTGGCAATTCACTGTAAAAATGTGGTTAATTTTGAGGTTTTTTATGCTATTTTGGCAGTTTGAGGGGTCCACATCATAGTAGGTAACCCCACCCCGGGGCTCAAACTAACGCCTGCGCCACTCTGGTTAAAATTGATTTTTATTGGCATCAGTATGGTTGAACATAATTTCCTAGTCAATAGTGGCAATTCACTGTATAAATGTGGGTAATTTTGAGGTTTTTATGCTATTTTGGCAGTTTGAGGGGACCACATCATAGTAGGTAACCTCACCACGGGGCTCAAACTAACGCCTGCGCCAGTCTGGTTAAAATTGATTATTATTGGCATAAGTATGGTTGAACATAATCTCCTAGTCAATAGTGGCAATTCATTGTATAAATGTGGGTAATTTTTAGGTTTTTATGCTATTTTGGCAGTTTGAGGGGTCCACATCATAGTAGGTAACCCCAACCCGGGGCTCAAACTAATGCCTGCGCCACTCTGGTTAAAATTGATTTTTATTGGCATTAGTATTGTTTGAACATAATTTCCTAGTCAATAGTGGCAATTCATTGTATAAATGTGGGTAATTTTGAGGTTTTTATGCTATTTTTACCGTATTTGCCATGCAGTGAAGTAAGTGTCCCCACCCTGGGGCATAAATCAAAACATTGATGATATTTTGCTTTTAGTGATAAATCTCTTCATAGATTTGACATACATTTGCTTTCTGGGACAGTCTACTGACTGATTAGTGAGTTTCTGTGTGTCATCATTAAAAATTTCGATCCTTTGAGACCTGTTTTTGAATAAGGAAGTAACTGCGAATAAGGAAGTGAAAACGAATAAGTAACTGAATAGTGAAAAAGGAATAAGTAGCTAACTTCACTAAGCTATGATTAGCTTCCAATTACTTGTGACGTCATCAAAACTGTAAAATCGCTAATTTCACTGATTTAAAAAAGGTTATTTAATTTCCTATAAGTGTATTCTTAGTACAATTGGTGCATTGAATGTATCCATGCTGTTTTACCAAAACAGAGTGGACGCTATCATACATAACTGGAAGAACCAAGTTTTTTCTAATGAAAGAATCCATGGCGTTCCACTAAGGCAATCGACGTGTTTGAAGCCGCCTATCGGCGGGTTCCGGGACCTCGCGTCCAGAGAGTATAACTTATCAGACAGATGTGTATGACTTTAATCATACAATTACACACATACCGAAACCGAAACCGAATCCAGACAGTATAACTCACCAGACAGATGTGTATGACTTTAATCATACAATTACATACACACCCAAAAAGAAACTGAATCCAAAGAGTGACTCATCAGACAGATGTGTACGATTTTAATCATACAATTACACCCAAACCGAAACCGAAAGCGAATCCAGAGAGTAAGAGTCGTCAGACAAATATGTGAGGCTCGTTCATCCAATCAATTTCCCAGCAGACCAGAAAATTTTCAATGACGCAAGGACAACGTGGCATTCTCCTCTCAGCGAATTAAAACCATCCAGTCTGAGCTAATAACCAATAGAAACGAGACGCGTGGGCAAGATGGTACTCCCACGCGCAGAGTGTGCGTATAAAATGGCTTGCGCTACCTCCGGGCAACAAGTTTCACCGAGGACCTCAATACTTCTGCCATTGACCGAAAGAAAACAGCCACGCTGATCAGCAACGGCGATTTGGAAGGAGATCGACTTTAAGTTTCACTTTCCTAGTACCATAGAACGCAACACGGGAAGGTAGCCGCCGTTTGTCACGGATCCGTGTCGCCACTGTAGTTTATAGTGTCAAAGTATGTCCGCTTTATTTTCCCCACGCTTATGTTATAGATATCGCCGGAATGTAACGTGCCGTGTGGAATTAAGTTCATTTCGTTGGTCTGGATATACGTTGGCGTTTCCACACCAAAACACACGTTGAGTGTTACCACATCGATTTATTCCTCTGCGCTGCGGCTAGTGTTATCGACCGAGTCTACCTGGGTTAGTGTAGACCGAAGTATCTGACTCTACATTTGCCTAGGTGTTGATTTTCTATGTCAATTTGGCCATTTGGACGTTTATTGAATACGTTCAGGATCTCGTTGGCATATATAGAGCTAGAAGTCCGTCAGTGGTAAGAAAGGATCGATTGAACCAGCAAAATTACTGCGCATCATTGTGAAAAATGGCGAAAAAAAAACGGTGCTCTTTCATCGATCGCTTCAACAACTATTTCAGTCGAAGTTGACTCAAAGAGTATGGATTTCGGTAGAATTGCATAGAACAGAAAGATAAGACTGGTCAGGACGGATATGGATAGTTTTTGCGGGTAGGTACTCACACTTCTCAAAAACCTTTGCAGAAATTTTGCTGGTTATATCAGTCCTTTCCTACCACTGACGGACTTCTAAATACGGTTTAGTTACTATGGTGAATACATACTAGTAGATACTATTAGTTGTCCTCTTTGTAAAAAAGGGATACGGCCTGGCATCGGCGAGAAGCCAGCCGTGTCGCACGAGGCCGGAGGCCGAGTGCGATACGGCTGGCTGACAAGAAGGATAACGAATTTATCATCAGTTTTTTATTTTTAAAAAAATTGAATTTTCTTTTTGAATTCTTTAAAAAAAATATTTTTATCTATTTATTCATTTTTTTCAATTTTTCTTTTTAATTTTTTTATTCTTTTTATTCTTTTTAAAAAAATTTTTATTATTTAATTTTATGATTTTTTTAAATTTTAATTTTATTTTATTATTATTTTTTTTATCAAACATTTAGAGTAGGGTTAAAATGCTTATTGGGATACTAACATTGACAATTAATAAAAAGCAATGTTAGTACCCCAAGCTGCTAGTATCTGAGTGGAGCAGATGATAAATACTAGTATCTAGTCGTTTATCCCTCGGGCGTGGCGCTGCCATACCCGTTTAGATATCTTCATAAAGCACTCGACATACTCTACGAATACGTATCGGCATAATACGCACTTCCAGTTGGTTTTGCTCTTCACACGTGTAAGCATTGATGTTGTGCTACTGGAGCTGGCATTGTGTGTTATTGCGTTTACGTAGTGAACACAGCGCAGTAGTTCTATAATTGGAGGCAGCATTCTTGATTTGAATTTTTTCCTGGATGATCTATCCTGCCACACACTTGTCAGCAAGTTCGCGGTTAGTTTTCCTGGGCACCATAAATCAATTTCGAACCAGCTGGCATGCTTTCTTTATTGTAGTCTAGTTAGTGCAGGGTGACTCGATTGGTCGATAACCATATCGCATGGACTCTAGTTAGCTTGTGTGTAGGGGCCAGTGGAATATTGCCTTCACATTTTCGGCCTTTACTCATATTTGGAATTTTGACCAATCAGCAACCAAATTTCCTTTTTAAAGCATTACACTCGTATCAACAGTTTTATCAAGGCTTGACGCTTAGTGCCTTTAAATACGGCTGCAACCCGTTCCCTCATTAGCATACTCTGAAACTGGCACCCTCAGCAAGTGGGTTTGACTAGTTGGAAAGATGGCATCATTTCTAGCCAGGTCACGTGGCTAACTTTATCTGCCCTGAAAGAAAGCGGATACCAGAAAACACACATTTTTTACATGTAGTATTAGATTAGCAGGGCTTGCAGTTTTTTCACTGGAAAGGTTCCCATCTAAGTGTCAGGCGCGCCTTCTCTTTCGTGCACTATTTCTTTCAAATTCCTGCACACCATATGCTGCGAACGGCAATCAGTCCTCACAGCGTACTAGTACAAAAGTAGTGCATGCGAGACGAGATATAGGGGCACACATATGTCCGACCTTCAAGCACATGTGGGGGGAGTATAGTAAAACATTGGCATCTAGTGAATCACACCTAATCATTTAGACCTGAGCCGGTTTTCCCATAGGAATGTCTATTGACAAGCCGGCAACTCACGCTGACCTGATTGGTGACGTCATCGACCGCGTAGTATTGGCGCCAAATTCAAATACTGTACCAAGCCTGTACACTCGTCTCGTAATTGCATGTACTTTATCCCGGAATCGTGCAGTCATGACACGCTACTGACTGCCTTTCACGGATTTATAAGGGTTTTTAAGTATGGAATAGGAACACTAAGTTGTAGTAATGTATTAAATCAGAACTTATCCTTAGAAAATATGTATTCTATTGGCGTGGATGGCTAATTTATCTAATCAGATTTGGCTCTCTTTTAAGTTTTGTCAGATGTATTAAATGTAAATCTAGCCAGTATATCAAACTACTTAAATATCTGAATCAAGGTAATATACTTAATATGATAATTTACTTAAGTTATGGTGATGAGAACCATTGTAGGCTAGTTAAATGCACCTGTGCAAGTAGTGAGATTATGTCATTTGAGTGAAAAGTTGTAAATATTGAAATGACATAGAATATTGGCTGACTAAGGACGCTTGGTTATGATATTTTCTACCTGCTACCAATCAGGAGTTGGGTTAAGATGGTGTTTCTTGAATTCCTGGTTTGAACCCCATGTGCTACTTTAATGAAAAAAAATCAGAATTGCTGTAAGACATACAAAGTGATTTCAAACAGTTTACTTCCACAATTGTGGAGTGTGCAACCAGTGATGCCCTGTATTTGGGCCTTGGATCCGTGCGCCGGCCATCAGTTTCGGCGCACGGATCCCCACAACCACACTACAACAAGCCCTATTTTTGCAACCGCGGGCGCCCCATGCAAAACAGCGCGATTTCCCTCCTGAACAGTTAATATAAACACCTATCTCACAACCTCTTGCAATGGGTTATTTCACTGGATAAATGACATGTTGGTGACACTGGCCAGCGCCTCACCACTAGATACAAATCATAGGACAAACATATAATTGTGATTGAATTTGTTTCTTTTATTTAAGGTGAATTTTAGAATAATACCCAAATAAAACAAGGTTTCCCATTTTGCCTTAAGGTATTTGCTTGGTAACAGAATGAATGGAATTAAGAATCTGATAACTGAATTTATTACTACATGTATAATTATTATCTGAAGTATCCCTAAGTAATTCAATGGGAGGCATCACTACTTCCCAGAATATATCCATCAGTAATATAATCATCTTTGTTTTCAAGGATGAGTCAACTTGTTGGTTCGAGCTTGATTTCTTGTGGGGTCTGACTGTATTGGCGCTATGTTTGGTGTTTTTTTTCAAAATATTTTTTGTGTGAAGGGTGTGTATATGTTTAAACTTGTGACACAGTTAAAACTACTAGCCATACCAGACCAGTTGAAACGATGATTAGTTTTTACAATTCATAGACAGAAACACACACACACACACAGATTCAACAGTCTGTGATTCCGATGGTCTAATGGTTTGAGAGTTTGCTCCCCAATCTGTCATCACAAGTTTGATTCCCTCAGGCAGCTTCTCTTTTTTTTTTAAGTTTGTAAGAACGTAGTTCTTATAAACTTTATTACTATCTCATTCTATTCTTCATGACAGGATATGGTCACAGAGAACTTTTTAAAGTCACTTGTTACAACTTTCAACCCTCAAGAGCATGCTAAAACTCCTATATTAAGCTGCACGCCAGAGTATCGTATACTTCCTAAACTAAATATACCACTTTCTTGTAGCCATTTCCATGAAAACCGCCTTTATACTCAATTTTCTGCTGCAAGTGGAAATCTGTATGGCTGTCACATTTAGCGTCAACACTCCATCCTACACTGGTACTAGGTGGCTGCATTTGACCCATATAGATAAGGGATGCACGCCAGTGCCGGCCAGGTGGGTAGCGTTCTCTAGGGAGTGTGTATGACAGGAAGCATTGCTGTATCACAGTGTGGCCACACCCCCAACCGTCCGGGCCACCACGGTACCGTGGTGGCCAGTACGGTTGGTACTGTGGCCATATCCTGTAATGTTTGTCTAAGCTTTCAGTTTTGAATTTTGTGTGTGAATGATCTCTTTACTTGTTCGGCGATTTTCCTATTTTTTTCGTATTATTTATTGTTTGTGTGGTGAATTTATTAGATTTTTCATTTTATTTGTGTTATTTTGTTTTTTAAGTGTTTTATTTTGTGTTTGTTTCTGTGGTACCTTTTTCTACGATGTACTCGGTAAGCGCTCTAGCGGATTTGACCCGGATGTTGTTTTCGTTGTTTATATTTATCGCGCATGCGTGGGTCATTTTTACTGCGCATGAGCAGTTAGTTCTGCATATATTATAATGTTGTATGCGTGCGCATTGGCGGTTGTGTTTTGCATAATTTATGTGTTGGTCGCGTAGCGATCCTATGACGCAGTTTGCCGTTTGGGATTTCCCTCGAATCACGTGTGTCTGGTGCTCCGGTTGGGGATTCCCCATAGAATATGGGGTTTCCATCGAACATCATTGGTGTTTGTGTCGTTTAGTGTTGTGATTTTTATTTATTTCTTGTTTTGCGTGTCGCTGATCGTATGTAGTTTTTCATTTGTGTTCTCTGGAGTCTCGTGTGTGTGTGTTGTTACGATCGGGGATTCACTAGAATCTTAGAAGACCAACACATGGAATGGAAACCAGCCGGTCAACCTGAACATGCTAGCCTCAACCAGTGTCAATTAATAGTCGCTAATAGGTGCTCTGGGCACCCCCAGCAGGTGGTGGAGATAAGGTTTCTCTGTAATGTAATCGATGCGGGAGCCCTGATTGGTCCTTGTTCCCACGTGACCTCATGCTGCTGCCTTATCTGCTAGTCCTGGCATGAGGCTAGCATGTAACTATAGGGCATATAGTAATTGGTCTCTCGTTACATATCCATTCTTTTCTTAATCCAAGCTAGAATCACTGGGGTTTCCATCGTAGCTGTGGGTGTGCGATGGTTGGCGCGTAAACTATGAGGTGTTTGGGGTCGGTTAATTAGCCCAAAACAAACAGACATAAAATAAAACGATATTATATTTTATTTGAGAAGTGCGCGACCACGGCAAAATCTATCGCAACACGTTTTTTATCGAGTGCGGCCGTAGTAATTATCGATCCAATGCCTTTGTTCCTTGGTCATTGTGAGTTAATTTAGTAGATATCTAAGTAAAATAGTTGTCAAGGAACAATAATATCACAAGTTAATTACGATAATTTGAAGATTTGCCAGCGTATTAATAGATTGAAGTTGACGATTTTGAATCTGCAGACGGTATCAAATATATGACTTCAAAATGGCGGCCGCTGTAAGCGGCCTCGCCGAATGCCGATAGTTTCAATTCCTTCACTGACAACAGTTTCCCAAAGGCGGGATATCTATAAAATAAACATTTTTGGAAAAATTGAGAATCATCTTGTTTAATCCTGCCATCCCATATGCTTCTGCGCTGGAACTGCAGTGTATTAGTTTTTGAACATTGGACCATATGGAATTCCCGAGTCTACTTTGAGCCTTGTAAGTTGTATGAATTGATATTTGTTTAAGTGAAGTTATGCTTTAAGCATCTTAGTTTGGTTTATATTAGGTACAATGAAGTAATTTAAATGATGTATGAACATTCTTTGTATCGAGTGATGGGTGTCCATGAAAAATAAGTGATACCCTCAAAATATTGCATGGCTGATTTTTTTTTATGTACGCACCAAAACTATTATCCATATTTATACCCCACACATTTTAATGTATACTCATAACCTCTAGATTGAATAATGAAGTATCACACCAAGACTATTATCCATATTTATGTTGCACCCAAGGGGAAGCATTAAGGAAGGACCCCACACATTTTAATGTATACTCATAACATCTAGATTGAATAATGAAGTATCACTGTGAATATAGTAGTCAAACATAAAATGAAATCAAAAAGCATTGGGACTTGTGGCAGTCCCTTCTTGCCAGTGTGACTTACTCCAAATATTGTGAGAGATTAGTTTAAGGTCAACCAAAAAAATTAAAATGTATCATGACAGTTGCTAGTAATTATTGGAACTTTTTTATGTTCAAAACTGAGAACCTTTAGTACTTATTTTCATGGGTCATAACTGCAGGTAACATTTTCAGGATGGATCAAAACTGAACTTCGAGGTGAACCTTACAAACATGTCCTAAACATCTTTTATCAGCACTTTTTCGACTAGTTTTTCTTAGGCAAATGGGTCTTAGGTTTGAGTAATTTCAGGTCATCAGTTGGGTTGGCAACTGTAAATGGGGAAAAAGAACAAGAATTCAACAGAGATGGTCTTTATTAGTGTGCCTGTAAGGTGTGTCCAATTTGGAAGATACATGAGATTTCATGAATAAATTAATGCTTATTTTCCCTCAAAGAGACGCGCAGTAGCTCCTACTGTAGAGGTGCAGCAGAAGACATCAACTGGATTTGACCTTCCATCTATGTTTCAAGTTCATTGTATAGTATTTGTATCAAACAACTGCAAATTAACTACCATATAATCAACTAAAGAATATTTGAATCCCAGTACAAAATAACCATATGAAAAAGTACATGTAACACAATTGCTGTGTTCTATTTACAGATACATTTGCACAGTGAATGAGATGCTGAAGGTAGGGAGAGTGGTGAAGACTCCAGAGGCAAGGGCGGGGTGCTGCTGAGGGGCGTGGCAGCGAGAAGACATGCTTGCGCAGGGTTATAGACAACAGAACCAACAGCAATGCTGACAGTACATGATTAGCTTGCACAGAGCATCTACACATAAAACTCACATCCACAAAAACGCCACTAGTCAAGTTCTCTCCTGGCAGGTATCAGTACAGAGAGATATATTCATGCCAAGAGCAGGAGGATAGGACGCACTGAGGCATTCTATAGGCAGTTTTCTTAATCTATACAAGGAATTTCAAAGTTCACGACCTTGGAAACCAAAAGTTAGGCTACCAGAGATGATACAGGTCATAAACAAGGGCCTCTTACAAGATCCAGGATGATATTTGTATTGTGACTAAGAAAATGTTCAGCAACCAGCTCTATATGGCATGTAAATGTATCAACCTTGGCAAGTTCTGACCTAAAATTCCACTCAATCCTAAATGCAAACCACTTAAGGGATAAGTATGAATTTGGATGAATTAGTTGATTTAGCTCCACTGGTCAGGTGAGTCTGCAGCAGCTGATGTTCTCCACTCCTCACTCTGACCACTGCTATAGAAGGGAACAGTGTGGTCCAAGTCCCTGCAGCACCTCAAGCCTTATTTCATATACATGTATATATATATATATATATATATATATATATATATATATATATATATATATATATATATATATATATATATATATATATATATATATATATTTATATATATATATATAAATATATATATATATATATATATATATATATATATATATATATATATATATATATATATATATATATATATATACACACATTCTTGGTGGGATAGAAAGCTTGCACATAGTGGAACCCTCAACACTTCTAACCAGTAAACATGAATAGAAACATCACCAGAAGGAACAGATACCGAAATAACCCACAAGCTAGTGATATCTTGTAGTTAGCATGATTTTCCCCAGCGGTCAACTGAACATGCACTTTTTGATGGGGGTTGAAGAGATGGATGGAGCTCAGAGTCAAGATCTAGAGCTACCACAGAAAAGCTACTTGTTGATAAAAGTTGTTATACAAACATTTTCTATTTTAATTATATGATAGTCTGAAATCAAGCTCTAGCCTCATGCTAACTATGGCTTAAGCTGCATTTTTCACAAGAATCTATCTATATAGAATACACAGCTTAAACCTTCAAGATACCTTACACAGTATGTCTTTCACTCTATTGCATCCCTGCCAGCAGCATCCATCAGCTGGCCATTTACATATATAATAGGTACAAAATGATCTCATGTGTGATGGTCCCCCGGCCTGTTAACATCCATATGTATGTTAAATTAGGTTCACAATCGGATGCAATATCTGAAAGAAATTCCTGACCTTCAGACTTCTTATTACGCGAACATTTGGCAGATTCTAGCAGGAGATACCCCTCCAAGAGCGATGGGATGAAACCAGGAGAAAAGCTCTGTTGAAACAAGTTTACACAGAAGCAGAATATTACTAAGGATCAAAGAAATTCTCAAAAAATATTCCAGCATGACAAATACTTAGGGAGTTGGTGAGCATGTTCTAGTGAATAGCCCGTGGGCCTATTGCCTTGAACATGGACTACCCATCTTACTCCCTATCATACTAGGGCTCCAAGACTATACTACTACATACTAATCAGACCATTCAGAACTGCTAGTCATCTGAACTAGTTCAACAATTATGCTGGATGTGATGATATCAAAAATCTATGTACACGATCATGGGAGTTGTGGCAGTGGTTGCCGCTTCCATACAGAGATGCGCAGGAACTATGAACCTGGGAAACAGAACAACGCTAGTTAGGGTGACTTTCAGAGATGATTTCCATTAACCTTTTTCTTTTTTTTTTTTTTTTTTTGGTCTTAATTTTCGCCGAAATGTTCCCATCCCTGGATGTGGATTGGTTACCAGAAAAGCTAACCGACCTCGCAGGTACCCGTCTTGATTCCATGATTGTCGCCTGACTCGGTTGGGGGAGTTTGGGGTGGGTCTTAAGGCTAGTGATCATGATACATATAACACGCCCTCCTTGTTCGAGAAACTACTTTGACGCTTACTGAAACAATAACCTTGATCTTCAGCGATGTGACTTAATTCATGATGATCTGTTAGATTTTTTGGGTTGATATTTCACTGTGCAATGAAATCAGTGGCGCCCCCTGGATTAGGAAGGACAGAGCCTCCGAGTCCGAGAGCTGGATATAGTACAAGTGATGGGTGTACTATAACAAATACGTGGCAGAACTAAGCAGCACAGACAGGGGCAGGTGGGGACGTGGGTTGGGGGACTGAAAACTGCCAGAGATGTCCATAGTAGCTATTGCTTGAGCCCACACAACTCTCCGTCAGTGATCCCTGTCAGTTGGGAGAGCTCTGCCTTCTGGCACTGTAGCTGCTGTCTAAGACTCTAACACTCGATGCTACAACTGCCTATGACAAGACAAGAAAGGTACACATAGTTTGTGTTTACCGATATCCGACATTATCAGTTCCTCAATTTATTACAGACCTAACGGAAATTCAAGCCACCCAAACCGATGAGAAAAAAGTTATCATGGGTGACTTCAACATAAACATTCTGAAAAAAGCCCATCAAACAATAAAAAACTTGTGCAATGACCTAAAAACAAAGCACCTGATTAACACAGCAACAACAAAGCACAACACAATAATTGATCACATACACACAAACATTGGTAACACAAAATTGGCTGGGGTTATAAAAACTTACTACTCAGACCATGAACAAATTTTCATACAAATATGAAACAATATTTAGCCAGAAAACTTGGAGAAAAGGGATAAAATTTACCAAAATCAAAGGTTTAAGAAACAAAAAATTTAAACACAAAATATTAAAGATAAACAAAGGACAAAAGTATTAAAAATTGCGAAATCGATCAGTTAATAAACATAAAATACAAGACAAACTCTTGACGCCACTGGCGTCTCTCTTGGGGATCCTATCAGTTCCGCAGTTTATGGCAGACCTAAAATCAATTCAAGGCACACGCACAAACGACAAAAAAATCATTATGGGAGACTTTAACATAAACGACCTGAACAAAAATCACCAGACAATAAGTAACTTGAGTAATGACCTAAATACAAAGCAATTGATTAACACAGCAACAACCAAACAAAACACAATAATTGATCACATTTACACAAACATTACTAATTCAAAAATGTCAGGGGTAATAAAAACATACTATTCTGACCATGACCAAATTTTCATTCAATTCTGACACCATAGAAAAGCAATAGGTGGTGAAATATTCAAAGCAGTACATAGACAAAAAATCGAGTAAATGAATAAAAATTTACCAAGTGCAAAAGTTTAAAAAGCAGAAAATTTAAGCGCAAAACAATTAAAAAAAACATAAGAACAAAGCTACTAACAATTGCGAAAACAATCAAATAAAAAACATAAAATACAAGACAAACTTTTGACGCCATTGGCGTCTCTCTTGTTAAATTTAGCGCTTCATTGGTAACATATCTCTAGTTGAATGCTTTTATTTGTTTCATATATTTTGAAATGTGATATTGATTATCTTTATTCATATTCTAACATAGTAATCTCAGTGGTCTAGATAGGTTTGTTTAGTTTGTCTTCGCAAGCAGAACACACAGGTTTTATACTTGATTACCCAGGTACTGCGAGTATATGCAAGAGCATTACCTCTTTCAACGGGGCCCTATCTGGATACACTTCACCAGTTACAATGCAATGCTGACGAGCCCTGAGGAATATGTCATACAGTCACAACGAACTGTGGTGCAGGTTGTCGGGATCTAGGGCTGTCCGGGCTTGACAGGAACCCTGTTATCTGTGGGCTGAACTTGGATATGGGTAATCATTTCATCAAGCAGGGCTTGTCGAGCCCTGTCTGGTTGTTTTACAGCTTGCAGCAGGCCGTAGCTACATTATAGTCAGGTGGGCTTATTTAAGGCTGTTGAGGCTTTTCCTTTTCTTAAAAGTCGGTTACCAGTGTTTCTAGCCTAATTTTAGGGTGCTGGCTCTGGAAATGCCAGATACCAAGCTAAACTTTTAGTTTTAGCCTCCTAATCAGCATTTTTGTGTGAGGTTGCCACTTTTTTGTATGTTAGTTTGCAAAATGTGTCAGTTTTCTAGGTCAGTGTCCGATCATGGCATATTTGGTATCAAATTAAATCTCTCGCCTGTGGAATTTCATTCATATGTAGTTTTGCTAGTTTCACTGGTTGCCATGACAATGGGGGCCAAGAATTTATTTTCAAATGTTCACATTGAATAACTAGAATTCTTTATTGCTCATCTAAACAGATCTAAACATTTGTAAATATCCTGAAATATTTCTGTCAAAAGTAGGCAATTATCGTTATATCAATAGAAACTAGCCAATAGAAACGTTGCTTACATAAAACAAAATAGTACCAAAAACTAGTCTATATTTTCATTTATTGACAAAAGAGAGTAATTAATTCTGGCCGTCTCAACTTTCATTAAAGAAAATGATAATTTTAAAGGACTGTCTCTATGATTATTCAGTCTCCTATGGGGAACTACTTCTTGGTCGTGTTATGCTACATCACACGTGGGGGAAAAATTGGTCTGCATTCTAAACAACGTGTTTTCAACAATAATAAACTAATATGGATCTAGTCAATTTGTGTATAAACGTCTATTAACCTTCACACTAAAGCTTAGTCTATTTAGGAGGAAAGTAATTGAAAACTATGTCAAAATAGTTATAAATAGATGACTTCAAACGTTGAATATATGTGTGGCGTGTTGATACTTTGAAAATGGAATTCTCTCAAAAGATGATGCTAATGCAATGTTAGGATGATTTTTTGGATATTGGAAATTCAGCTGATTTTCGGATATAAGCATATGAATTTCGGATATCCATAAATTAATTTCAGATATCCGTAAATGAAGCTGAATTTCGGATATCCGTAAATGAATTTCAAATATCTGTAAATGAATTTCGGATATCCAAAATTCACTTATGGAAATGAATTTCAACCTGGACCAACCAAGGTGATACTCCCACGTACAAACCATTTTAATTACTAGTAGTGGATATTTGTTTCCCTTGTTTCATTGGAAACAGTGGTTGACCTCAGGTATTAAGTTTGAATTGATATTAGCCCACAATTATAGACTAACAGTTACGTGATAAGCAAAAATTTCATCTATGAAACTTAAATCATAATATGAAAACCATGTCAACAACCCCATTTCATGTGTATTTTAAAGGAAAATTATAAGTATCACTGATGTCCCAGTAGTTGACAACATTATCACTTTAACATATATATATGTATGTTAGGATGTTTCGTAGTGATTAATTGCTTTTACAATAATTTCCATCTCCCTGAACAGGGTGCAACATTTAGATTTAAATTTGCACCTTCCTGTAAGGAAATGTAGCACTTAACTTTGAGATACAAATACACATGTCAGTATGTTTAACTCTGGGCCCCACTTGCCCTGCAGGACAAATAACTTTCTAACTAAGCATCAATACCTGGAGTCCCACATACATATCACTATGCTATACTCAGGGTCCCACTTGCCCTACATGGCCAATAACATTCTTATTAGTCATCTATCCCTTGAGTAACACATATATTGTTATGTTGCACTCAGGGTCCCACTTGCCCAGAATGATCAATAACATTTTGATTAAACATCTATCCCTGTAGTCCCACATACATATCACTATGTTGTACTCAGGATACCACTTGCTGTACATGACCAGTAACTTTCTGATTAAACATCTATCTCTGTATTCCCATACATATGTATCACTATGTTGTTTTCAGGGTCCCTCTAACCCTACATGACCAGTAACTTTCTGATTTAAACATCTGTCCCTTTAGTCCCACATACATATCACTATGTTGTACTCAGGGTCCCACTTGTCCTACATGACTAATATCTTCCTGATTAAACATCTATCCCTTTAGTCCCACATATATATCATTATGTTGTACTCAGGGTCCCTCTAACCCTACATGTCCAGCATATGAAGGCTCTGCTCATACTCTCTCTTTTTTCAATTATAATAATTATGCTTTGTCATTGTTCTGCTTCCTTTATAGGTTTCAATATCTCAAAGGTCAAAGGAGTACTGTGCATATACCGAAGGTTCCCCAGGGAACAATCTGGAATGGGAAGAGCATAATAAGCTTAGTAGGAGGTGGCCAGCTGTACCTGATGGCAACAGGACCCATTAACGATGACTTTGATGCCACACCTTATCTTCCAGAAAAGGTATGTTTCAAAACTTTCTAGATATATTGCACAATTCAGGGGTCAGACTTTGGCTAATAACTCTAATTGACCATCGGACTTCAGATTTTCTAATTGCCATAGCCCAACTAAAGATCTCATAGGCCTAGATTTTCTACATTCTGCAGTCCCACTACAGTCTATCCCTAAAACAATTATTGAATATGTAAGCTATCTTTTCAGTGTGCTATTGCATATTGGAATTATACCAAAGGACAACTGATATGTCAAATGGTGTACTTAATTCAACTGATTTTATTAATATACACACACATATGTAGGGCCTGCCCTGATGGCCGTGTGGTATAAGGCATTGTCACTGACTCCTAGCTGTCTCCCACCACTGCCTGCGTTCAAATCCTGGCTGGGGCATGTGAGGAAGTTGCCAGTGACTTGGTGTAGGCGTCGGTTTTCGCTGGGGACTCAGGTTTCGTCCACCAGTTACAGCTGGCTAGTCATGAATTGGCCGTAATATGGCAGAAAAACTGTTGAAAGAAACCTTAATTCCACTTTCCAAATGTATATATATATCTATATCTATATCGATATCTATATATCTACATCTATCTATCTATCTATCTATCTATCTATCTATCTATCTATCTATCTATCTATCTATCTATCTATCTATATATATATATATATATATATATATATATATATATATATATATATATATGTGTGTGTGTGTGTGTGTGTGTGTGTGTGTGTGTGTGTGGCAGTGTGTGTATTTAGAGATATAGAGAATAGGCATATACATATATATATAGGCAGATTTTCTTTTGTTCTTTGTATGGCATTTATTGATGAACATACATTGCATTTCCTTTCCTTTTAAGGATATGGTAAAGATTAGCAGTGAGGAAAGTGAAGTGAGTGAAGAGGACGATCTACCGGAGATCGTGGTGCCTAGGCGTAGAAGGTAAAATCTTCCGATGCATTTCTCTCCAAGTTGTGCCAAAAAGTAAATAGCTGTGAAAAAGCGGTAAAAGTTTGATAAAAAGCCTTGCATCTTAGTTTTAGCTATTTCGACATATTTTCAATGAGGTAAAATGCTTTATTTTCATGCTATATCCATAGTATACAGTTTTCTTCAAAATTCTATATTTTTACACTTTTGGCACAATATTATGAAAATTCCACCTTATTATCTTATTGAATTAAACACTGTTGCTATTCTTTTATGTGGTGGTGAAATATTACTTTTATTGTTCTCTTCAGGTCTCAGGCATTGGAAACTTTCGAACCCAGGCCATCGACTTCTGACACAGTGTTGCCAAGTACGATTCAAGATACTATGTGAGTTTTAAAAGTTTATAAATATTTTCGCTAGGGAAATTACAAATTAAGAACTGATGTATTATAAATCATATGATTATATTCTAAAGGGTTCTTGTTCCCATTGCCTGCCTGGTCATCTATACCCTTACCCCTTCAGCCCTCCCTCCCCCCCCCCCCCCCCCCCCCGGGCAATATCTTGCATATTAGTTTTAGCTATTTCGACACATTTTCAAAGAGGTAAAATGCTTACTCCTCTCAGCCCAGCATTCTGACCCTCCCGCATGAGAGGGAGACTCCTCTCAGCCCAGCATTCTGACCCTCCCGCATGAGAGGGACACTCCTCCTCTCAGCCCCACATCCTGACCCTCCCGCATGAGAGGGACACTCCTCTCAGCCCCGCATTCTGACCCTCACGCATTAGAGGAACACTCCTCCTCTCAGCCCAGTATTCTGATCCTCGCGCATGAGAGGGACAATCCTCCTCTCAGCCCAGCATTCTGACCCTCGCGCATTAGAGGGAGACTCCTCCTCTCAGCCCAGTATTGTGACCCTCCCGCACGAGAGGGAGACTCCTCTCAGCCCCGCATTCTTACGCTCCCGCGTGAGAGGGAGACTCCTCCTCTCAGCCCAGCATTTTGACTAATTTGCGACTAGCCAGTCATGCGTAGTGATGGAAACCTGTGTAGCAGGCGAAAACCACTGCCTAACATCAAGTCACTAATAACTTACCCCAGCTGGGATTAAAAGCAGACAATGGTGAGAGAGAGCTAGCAGTCTGTAGCAACGCTTTGGACCACAGGGTAGGCCCTTTGCCATAATTCGTTAGACGGTTTTGCACTATTTAACTGTTTTCATATGACAACTTTACTCAAACATGCAAGACGTTGCTTAGAATATGATTATTTTTCAGGCTGGCGTCCACTGGAGATTATTTAGACAGAGGCTGGGTGTACATCTTAAAGACTGAAGGATATGTGATGGAGGAAAATAAGTTTGCCATCATCTACAATATCGGGTGTACTCCTGAACACCCACAGTCAGAACGTCACAAGAAGCCACCCTCTAGTACTTTAGAGATTGAACTACTTTGGTCCTTCCAATCCAGTGACAAAAGCAAAGGGTCAAAAGCAGTAAAAGAAATTCTCCATCATCTAGGTGTAACTCTACCTTTCATTCCAGAGTCTCACTGTGGGTGGTTCCATATAAAGGATGACAATTATTCTCAGCCAAGTGCCGTTATTTCGTGTGTGGAAATTGCACTTAGACTACATGAATTGGGAATGCTGTGCACAAATGTCTCACAAGATGTGGCGCTTAGACAGCCACTTTTTATGAATAGTCCTATTGGTGGTTACGTGTACTTTATACGGGACCCCCTACACTCAAAGCTTATATGCAGCATTAAAATTACGGCAGATAATACAATCAGATGTGTTGAAGAGGGAAATGAAGGTGGACACCTAGAGGTAGAGCTGCTTGGCCTTTTTCAGTCTACAGACATCCACCAAGCCAAGTTGGTTGCTGATTACATTTTACGTGATATGCTCCCTACTTCACGAGTGCCTGAATCTGTTACGGAATGGGACCAAATAATTTGGTCAGTTTTCATCGCAGTTGATCTCCACGAGCACAGATTATTGGTGAACAGGTTTTATGAAACAGGAGAGAGAAGAGACCCAAATAGCAGTGCATGTATTAAAGACAATTGCATATACTGTAACAAAATGGATAATGATAGGAAACTACGCTGGCCTCTCAATAAGTCAACCTACAACCTACCTATCAAGGCTAATTGTAAAAGCAGTAATTTAGTTTATTGCATTACGTGTAATTCATGTGGCAAAAGGTATGTTGGACAGACTAGGAAAAAACTATGTGTTCGAATGAGAGCACACTACCGAAATGTAAAACAAAAGGATATGTATTTTGGCAAACACTTCAATGACGAAGGGCACAAGGGTTTAGAGGACTTGAAAATCTCAGTTTTAGCATTTGAAGAATCATTATCAATAAGACGTGATCTAGAACAGATCTGGATACGCAGACTTGGGACCAAGAAACCAGGTGGCCTTAAACTCTTTATTCACCATATAAAGTGCTGCTCTCTACATTGATCGTTGCCCATTATACTATTTAGAGATCTAAAATCAACAAAGTCAACAAAGTTACATTCAGCAGTATGCAGATAAAAAAGAGAATAACTTCAATGCAGAAGGGCACAAGCGTTTAGAGGACTTGAAATTCTCAGCTTTAGCATTTGCCAGCGGAGACCCTGACAGTGAAGAATCTTGTTTAATAAGACGTGATTTATAACAGACCTGGATTAGCACACTTAGGACCAAGAAACCAGGTGACCTTAATCTTTGTAACAGAGCAAAACAATCCAAAGAAAATTGAGAAGACCTCAGGATTAGGAAGCTTAGCAAAACTCTGTCTGAACTCCCTCTGGGGTAAGTTTGGCGAAAACTTAGCCATAACTCAAACATCATTCTTTTATGACAATGAAACAGAACAATTCATTCAGATGTTGACCAGTCCAGAGAAGGAAGTTTCAAATTTCCACATAGTAATAGGTAACATTATCCAGCAGGAGTGGAAAGAGGAAAAAGGATCTCAACAAGATTTGAAGACCAACATCTTCTTGGCCATATTTACCACCTTTTGGGCATGTCTGGAGCTGTACAAATTTCTCGATAAATTAGGAAGAGGAGTACTGTATTTTGACACAGATTCTATCATATACATTAGTAGTTCTAGCAATCATGTTCCTCCCCTTGGTGAATATCTTGGTGAGTTGACACCTGAACTAGGATTTGGTGATGTCGCCTGTCAAGATCGCACCTGTGATTGGAAGCACTGGATTGTTGAGCTTATTCCAGGTGGACCTAAGAACTATGCATACATAACAAACAATCTGTACACTGTCTGCAAACTTTATGGCTTCACCCTCAATCACAAGAACTCTCAGCTGGTAAACTTCAAGACCGTCAAAGTCTTGTTACTAGCCGATGCAATCAGGTCACCACTGTGATTAACCCCATCAAAATATCCAGAGAGAAGTACAAAGTGGTGATCTACAACTGCCCTGAAAATAAAGACTATCGCATGGTCAACACCAAGAGGTTGCTGATAGAGGATATGGACACTCTTTCATATGGCTATTAAAAGTAGGTGTAATCACCCATTCTCAGTTAAACATCAAACTTTCTAAAAATTGATGGCCCCCATCTCCCCCCCCCCCCCTGGCTAAATAAAGGAGCAGGGGGTGAATGGGCTGGTACTTATTTGTTACCCTGAGGAGGTTGCTTTTTTACATATGAATATTCTTGGGTATGTTGTATACCAATTTTTTGGGCTTAAGTGAAGTGAAAATTACAGACATGTCCCCAACACATATTTAAATATGATTATGCGCTAAAAAAGAAAAACCTTACTTTGATTTGTTGCAAATCTTTTGTATTTTAATTATCTTTATTGCAATGGTAAATTCTCTGACTGGAAATATGAGATTTTTACTTGAAATGCCTTGTCCTCACTTTTTGTTAGTAAATGTCGCTCAACCACAAAGAAAGCAGACATATTTACAAATGTTTCAAGATGATGTTCCCGTCTCCAATTCATTCCCTGTATCTTAACCATGAGTTTAAGTTTTAAAATTTAAAAAGAATTCATAATTTTTGACATGCAAGATGATGTATGCACCAAGGTTGGTGCGTATCGATAGCAAGCATAACTTGCAAATTTTGGTTAATAGCTAGCTATCCATAAAACATTAAAACTCCCCAATTACAGTGTTAATGGCTCTTGCCATCAAATAGAAGTCGCACATAGAATACTTTGGAAAGGTGTAATTAACTGTTGTTTCAGACCAGATACTTTAAATATTTTTTTAATTTTAAATCATTTTTATTTCCTTTCCTTCATAAATCATAAACAGTGTACAAATAATGATGCATTGTATGGCACAAAAAAGTATGCAGAGAGTATTCATACACATAAAATTGTATACATGTATGACAGTAATATTATGTTACAGGGTTGACATATATATTTGATAATAGGTAATATTGCTTTTCAAAGAGCGGACCTTTGCCTCTTAGGAGGCACCTGTATTTTTCTTCATAATAAACTTTTTTACCTCATTTTTAATGTTAAAATATGTGGTCTTTGTTCTTTCTTCATAGAGTTGTATATAACCTTCTTAGTCAACAATATTATTGTGTTTATTGACATTGCATTTTCCAAGTCACCGAGAATGATTCTTGACTGAGAAAGGTTATAATTATCCATACCTAAAGTATGAATCCATTCCTGAACTTCATTCCACAGATCAATCGAGATTTCACAATCCAAGAACATATGTTCTATGGAATCAGAATGAACGTGACAAAAACCACATAGATCAGAATCTTTGATACCCATCTTAAATAGTTTCTCATTGGTAAAGAATCTGTGATGAAGAGTACGAAATTGAATGTATTTTAAATAAGTGTCCTTATAAATTAAATGGTGTTTCTGCAATGACCTACTCAAATCAAAACTATTGAAATCAAGCTCTGAGTTTGCACACCATTTCTCAACTGCTGTGTCTAGCACTGAAGATGAGGAGCTTTTTATTTGACTGTATATTTTAGATACACCCTTTACTGTTTGATTTAAAAAAACATTCAAGGAACTATTTTTGGGTTGGTCTTCTTCGAACAAAGGCATATCTCTCCATTCAATAAACTTTTTTATTTTGTGTGAAATGTGATGGTATTCCAAAAAGTTGGTTTTCAGACCATAGGTTTCCATGAATGTGTCAATTGGCATTACTACATTCATAATTCCCAGAAAGTCAGACACCATTGTTATACCTTTTTTAGACCATTGTTTATTAATGGGAAATGAAAAAGTAGGATTGAGCCATATGGGAGTATTTTTAATGAACAGTTTTTCATTCATAGCCTCTGATTTCCAAAGAATTGATAGGCTTTCTATGACATCCAGCCAAAATTTATTTGATGTTATTTCTCTAAGTTTGTTCAAAATATCGGGTCCATAGGTAAAAACCTCCCATAACTCTAAGTTATTTGGAAAAATTGTCCATTTGCTTGTAGAACGTAGATATCTTTTCAACCAACTCAATTTGAGTGATTTGTCGAATTAATTCAAATCATGTAATTTCAAACCACCATGCGGAATTTCACCTTCAAGAATTTCCTTTTTCCACTTTGGAGGCTTTCCACACCATAAGAATTTTGAGATAACATCATTTATCTCTTTGAAGCAAGAGGGGCTCGGGCTTGGTAGAGACAGCAACATATGAGTTATCTTGGGGATCAATAATGACTTTATTATTGTAACTTTCCCATAAGGGGTTAAATTCCTTGAACTCCAGATTCGAATTAGCTGCTGGATTTCCCCCAATTTTCGCTGAATGTTTAGGTCTGTAATTGCATTTAATTTAGTCATATCGTAGTGGATCCCCAAGATCTCAAATTTGTCTGACCAATTGAAACCAAATTTGCCCTGCCATTTTATGTTGCTGCCTCTTAAGGCTCCAAGCTTTACCACTTTGGTTTTTTCTTTATTTATGTCAAGACCCGAGATATCCTTAAACCAATTCAGAACTCTGATGATATTTGTTATTGTTTGAATATCCTCTCTTACTAATAATGTTGTGTCGTCAGCGTACTGAGACACCTTTGATTCCTCACCATGCATCCTAATCCCTCGAATGACATCCATCTCCCTGATGACATGAGACAATATCTCTGCACAAATTACAAAAATGTATGGTGACAGGGGGTCACCCTGTCTGCAACCTCTTTCCAGAGTGATGGGGCTTGAAAGAAAACCATTTTGCTCCACTTTTGAGGTGGAATTGTATTGACATAATTTAATCATCTCAATGAAAATATTGCCAAAATTAAAAAGTTCTAGAGCTTCGTTAATAAATTTCCATTCAATGGTGTCAAATGCTTTCGAGAAGTCAAGCACTAACAACAAACCCGGTATGTCATGTGAGTCACAATACTCTATTGTGTCATACACCATTCTGGTGTTTTCTCCAATAAAGCGTCCCGAAATGAACCCAGTTTGGTCTTCATTAATAATACTTGGTAAGCATACTTTCAATCTATTGGTGACCATAGAAGAGAAAAATTTATAGATAGAATTTAGAAGTGTTAATGGTCGCCAATTTTTTAAATCATTTCTTAGTTTTCCCTGTTTGGGAATACAAGTAATGACTCTGTCGAGAGCCAGTTTAGAGAAATGATTGTTCGATATTGCTTCAAGCATGTAGCTGTAAAACCAGTGTTGTAATTCATTGATGAAGAACTTAAAGAATTCGTTCGAGTAGCCATCTGGACCAGGAGCCTTGTTTAGTTTGCTAGCCTTAATGGAACTAAGTAGTTCCTCTAATGTATATGGAGCGTCCAATTTGATTTTGTCTATTTCAGAAAGTTTAGGCAAGTTTAGTAAATGATTGGAAAACTTGGAGTTTTCTAAATGTAAGGTCTCCTTTGAGGAGTACAAATCCGCATAAAAGTCTCTTTGTAGAGTCAAGATGATTGCTGAGTCTGTTATTTCAGTTTCGTCATGTAAGAGGGAAGGGATATTTTTGTTGACATGATTCCTTTTTTCAAGGTTCAAAAAATATTTGGAAGGTTTTTCCCAATTATCAGTCAGTGAAGCCCTTGATCGTACTATACAACCTTTTATTTTCTTCTCTCGTAAATTCTCCAGTTGCAGAGATAAGTCTCTAAGAGAATTTTTTTTGATTATGTTATCATTATCAGAATCTAGTTCTTCTTGCAAGTTTTTAATGGAAGAGACGAGAGTATCCTCAGCTTCTGTTTCTTGTTTTTTGAGTTTCTTTGAAAATTTGATGATTTTACCTCTCAGTTGGCACAAGAGGGTTTCTAGAAACAGAGTTGAGGATATAGAAATATCAATGGTTTCCCCATTGTCTGACGCAACGAAGGCTTCACTGTAAACTGGGAGAGCATAGGTTTGGTTGATTAATGTCATTTCAGCCTTTATCATGTCAACAAACTCTAGATTTTTCAATAGAGCATTATTGAATTTCCATAATCCCTTTCCTCGTTTTTGACCTGATTTAATGATGGAAAGTTTTATAATATTGTGATCACTTTTGTAGGCATTCAAATTGTATGACTTTGGATTAAGTGAAAGAATGTCTTCTGATATTAAAAAGTAATCAAGTCTGGATGCTCGACATGGTCTGTCAGTTCTCCATGTGAAACGTTTGCGAATAGGATTATGCATTCGCCATATATCCGAAAGATTGTGTGTTGAAATGAAGTTGTTTATTACTTGGCTTGCCATAGGATTTCTTAATTTTGCATAGTTATAAATGTCTGATTCTGATAAGGCAGCATTCCAATCTCCGGTCCAGATTTCGCAATTATTAGATATTGATTTGACTTTATCAAATAAAGTAGTAAACCAAACTGGGTCATCTCTATTGGGAGCATATAGGTTGACAATAAAAACATTGATTAAGTTTGCAATCGACAATTCCAGAATGAGATATCTGCCTTCAGGATCCTTGATACACTGCTTGACTTTGTATTCAAAGGTGTTATTTATCATTACCATGACACCTCCACTATTAGTAGAGCAGCCGGCAATATAATAGTCTAGATTCCACTCTTTTGATAACATGGTTAGGTCTTTTTGTACCAAGTGTGTTTCCTGAAGGCAAATTATGTCAGATTTTAAGTTTTTTATGTAGTCAAAGATATCCCGTCTTTTAAATTGTTGTCGAAAACCCCTATTGTTGGCAGAGAAAATGTCTATGTCATCATTACCCATTGCTAGTTAGGGAGAAGTATGCATCGGGAGACAGTACACCATAATGAAGAAGGAAAGGTTTTAAAAAACAATCAAACATAATATAAACCTGAAATGTGATTTCTAAAATCACTGATACTAAATATTCATGTAATACAAACAAAGAAGACAATACAAGAGGATATTGAACCTACACAATTTGGAATAATTGAAAATACAAGTGAAAGGAAAGAGATGTACCCTAGAAAGTTGCTAAGGAAATTTTAGTGGTTACTTTAAAGGGCTTGAGCCAAGTAAGTCTAAAACGAGGGAGGTGACGTCATGGGGGAGGTGACGTCATGATTGACTAGATAGGACTAACTGAGGGGAGCTCCGTCTAAATCGCCAAAAATCTACTTTTTGCACTAATCATCCGATGTAAATTTTGACTCAACATGAGTAAATCAATGCATCTTTAGATGATAGGGTAAATAGATTACTGATGAATACTCGGAAATCAACCTTTATGCGAACTTTATAAAGAATCCATCGTAGCAATGGCGTAAGCGACGGGAAAGACGACCATCCTAATTTCAACAAAGAACTGAACAAAATTCGTCCAGAATACAACTTGCAAAGAAATATGTTCGGATATAGAGGTAATTCAAATTACTAAAACACAGAGAACGCAGAAAACTTCACTCTCCATTCTATTCGAAACTCTTTATCAAGCGGCTAAGGGACCCACATCCGGGTACTTTACAACTCAAAACTCATGGCGCGACACATACACGTGAAAAGTTTATCTGTGTTTTTATCTCTTTGTACACAAACTGGAGGAAATGAAGAACTCCTATCTTCCAATTGAGGGTGAAAGGTCATAACAGATAGGCTGTCGAAAGTCTGAGGACTATACAACCCGCACGATAAAGAAGATAGAGAGTTGTTCTCTCATCAAAGACTGGTTAAAATACGAGACCACGTGTGATTTTTTGACAGCATCAGTAAAGTGCTAATGTGACAGAAGGACACTCAACAAACATCTCAAGGTGAATCATTTCGATAGACAATTTCGAAAAAGAGAATGTGGAGGAATTCTGGAATTATGCACATGATGCACAGAGTTAACGCTCTATTCAACACACAAGACTCCACGTGGTAGGAGCAACAACAACAATTGAAGGAGTGGAGAGAGCTTTTTTTTTCATCTCCGAGACTACAAATACCCAACAAAGGAACATTCTGTGCTAGCTTGGAACACATCAAGTACCGGTTGCCAACAAGAAATTGACAACAGGAACAAGCTACGCACAGATGAACTAATATACTTGTCCACGACAAGAAGTATTGCCTAGTGGAGAAATTTAACCATCGAGACCTGAATCTATCTACGAGAAACTTGTGTCACTGTGCAAGCTTGGAATACTTCAAACACCTGTAGCCAACCAAAACTTGTCAACAGGAACAAGCTATGCACACGAGGGCATTAGAAGGTGTTTCCTTCTTCATCATAATCAACGTTTGACTACATTAAAGGCCGGTGACCCGCGCGAGGGTCACTATCATCGCTGGATGGCATATTACATCGTTTGACTACATCAAAGGCCGGCGATCCGTGCGAGGATCGCTATCAACGGTGGAAGGAAACTGGTATTCGAACCCACCATTTTGAATGCAGGCCCAGGCAACTTAGTGAACGTCCATTCCTAGGACAATAGACTCTCCAATTGGCTCAAAGGAAATACAGAGGCAGGACATCTGATGACAACAATCTACAGGCGGATCAACAGTGTATGTATATTGTGATTTGTATGTATATTGTATTACATGTTTTGTAGTCTGTGTACTTCTCCACTAAAAGAGAATGCAATCGAGTGAGACAATCTACACTCATATCTTGACAGGAATACTGATAAATAACAAAGTGTGGTAGAGAATAGATACTCTAGTATAGATTAAGGAGAAATGAGCAGAAAGAGCCTTTCTAGAAAGAAAACGAGTGACATAAAAGGGTTCTTTTCCAAGTGCTAGGAAAGGGTTAAGATCCGGTTCAACCAGTGCAGTCATGGCGTCAGAAGTGGTAGTGTCAGATCAACCGAAAGGGTTAGAGGAAATGTTTGAAAAACTATCAATGAGATTAGACAAAAGGTTAGATGAAAACAACACTACTATGAAGACCACAATGGAAACAAAATTTGATGAGTGCTCAGATAAGTTTGATGCAAAGATTGACGTTAAATTTCTTGAAGTACAGGAAAAACTTGGGTCCATGAAAGAGAACATCACCCATATTTAGACTAGCTTGAGTACAGTGATTCACAACCAAAGCACTCATAAGTTGAAACAGGAAGAGTATGAAACAAAACTCAACTCCTTAGAGATTAAGTGCCTAAAGATGGATCAAGCCATGAAAGAGCAGGTAAAGAAGAACGAGACTTATGATACAGCTCTAACTTTTGCTAACTCTGAAATCGAAACACTCAAAAAGCAGGTAGAAAATCAAAAACAAGATCAGAGAATCGATAGATCGAGAATTCAGGGGGTTGAAAAGAAATGCAACAACCAAGAATTTAAAGATGAAGCAAAAGAGCAACAGTCTCGAAAAATGAACTTGTGGATTTATGGCATTGACCAGATAGAAACAGATGAGGATACTTGGGGAGTGGTCTGTGAATTTGGTAGCAAAGTGCTTAAGTTGGAAAGTGAGTTCATAGACAACTTGATGTTCAAAGGAGTTCATAGAGTGGGTGGTACCAAAAACAGTAACAGACCAATCATTGTAGCATTTGTAATGGCAAAGGACAGAATGAAATTCCTTAAGGCGGCTTCATCCCTATACAATTACAATAAGACTAACAACACAAAGTATGGGGTTAAAACTGACTTAGCGCCTAAAGCCAGAGCAGAAAGAAAGAGGCTCACATTTGCATCTAACAATTGGAGAAGAGCCACTGGAAAGATTCTAAGTGTTAGAAACAATGATAATGGCAAAGTGTGGATGGTTACCAAACCCAATCATGAAAGTTCCTGGAGGCCTGTGGGGTATGTTGATCCAAAATGGTTTATGGAGCAGCAGGCCCCTCAGGTAATGACAGGCAATGAACCAATGAGGAACACAGTTGATTATTCACAAGTAAGTTCAGGTGGTGCACCTCCCACATCAACATACAATCCTTCAACACCCATTGCCAGTGCTAGTGCTTGTAGTGAAATGAGTGAAACACTACCTACTATGCAAGAGGGACCTTCTCTACTCACTACAGGTGATGGTACTGTGAGGGAAATGGGGGAGGAGCCACCTGGTGCTTCAAATGGTGCAGATTCTGATAAATCAGTGGATGACCCACAAACCAATGTACATCTGGTAGACATGTATAATACACTGGAAGAATCTCAAAGAGAGTTAGAATCAACTATAATGTCAACCACACCACTGGACAATGAGGTAATTACTCATGAGAATGCACCTAGTGATGGGGGCTCAGAGACAACTCAGGAGACTTCAAGTGATTCTGAATAGCCAAATGTGCATTCAAATACTTAGATACTGATTAATGTCTGAAATAATGATAGCACTCAATTTAATTGTGCAATGGAAGCTTTCTCAAACTGCTATATTTTAATTTTATTTCTACTTCTTTACTCAAAGAGCATTGAGTCTCCTGGGTCTGTATCGCTATGATTGTGAAGTTATACTGATGGGGTTTGCCTCATTTAATGAGACATTGATATACTTTTATATGCCTACTCCTCTTCTGTGATTGATATAATATATGGAGATGGTATTTATTATCTGTTTGTTCGTAGTAAGATATACTTCTGTTTCTGTTTTTTTCTTTTTCTATGATATTTGATATATATCTAATTCTGAATGTATTGGTGTGCTGTTGTCCCCTGTCTCCTTGGATCACGGCCTGGGTCAGAAGTAGTTTACTTGTACTAGGGAACTCTGACCTGTGTCCCTGCACTTGGATCTTAATGACATCTAACCCATGCCCCTGTTTTCAGACTAACTCTAATAAGGGACCAAGGTTAATATACTCAGTTTACCATTGTCTTAATATTGTTACACACATTATAATTATTTTTCAGACAGACCAATAAAATACCATCATTAGAAACTCATACATATTAAATATTAATTAACATATTATGAATTCCTTTGTAGATTAACACAAGATTCTTCAACAGTCCAATAACACCAGCACCACAAATATAATAATCAACTCTAACATAAATTTATTTTTCAGACTAACTGGATATAATAGGAAATATGTTTTTCTTTTGCACTAATACATGCCCCATGCTAATACGTAACACTCTAATTGTAGAATGGATAATCCAATAGAAATTCCAGACAGCCCTGCCCAGGAAGATCTCCCTATCACCCGAGCTGGCTCATTCACCCCAATAAAGATAGATCTGCCCGAACAGACAAATGAAGAATCTAGGTCCAAAAGATTCTTGTGGATGGAGGCTTTATGGAACTTAGACAGAAAGAGGTTTCCCTTGCTAGTTCACCGAATAAGGCATGGTGAAGATCCTAAGAAAGACTCTTAGAGAACATGATAAAGACAGTCTGAAGATTGTTCAAAGAACAATATACCACGAAGATCCAAAGAAACCACCCTCAATAATGTCTTCAAAGGGAAGTTTTACTGTTAAAGTTAAGCAAGAGAAAATAGGCACTGAAACAGTAATTAACATAGCGAAACCCATCGAAGGGAAGGGCCCTAAGGTGCCAACATTTGCCGATAACCTAAAAGGGTTAACTGACCCTCCACCCAATCTCTGTATCCCTAAAATAGAGATTCCAGACGAGGAAGTGGACTATAGAACATCATATGCTTCCACAAATGAGATTGAATCGCAGAATAGAAACATCAAGAGTCCGTCACAATCTCTCCCAGTAGACTATGATACCTTCCCTCCCAAAGAACTGTTAACTCCAAAATTGGAACTAGTAGAGGAAGAAGTAGATTATAGGAAAACCTATAATTACCCAGACATAGAAAGCAGCAGTGTAGAAACAGAAGAATCTTTTAAGAGGGGTGTTAAAAGACACATGTCTTCCACTGTAGATGAAAGTACTACGGTAAAGCTTAGAATGACTTTAGACAGGGGTACAAGTCAGAGGGCAGTAGAAAGCTTTGAATATAGTGAGACAGAAGTTGAGAAAGAGAGGGGGGACCTCCTTGAGACCATCAGTGCCAGGCTAAGGGAGGCAAAGGTCAAGTCCAAATATGTACCGTGCATAGCCCCAGAGAAAGACCTTAATGATATTGCCAACCCTGACTCTTGCATTGCTGGTTCCGATGGAGTATCCGCTCTCAAAGATAAGAAGATTTTCAGTCCAGTGAGACCCCCTCCATCATGCACTCAACAGGAATGCTATAGCTTCCCACAATATTCTAGTGATGCCCTTGAGAGAGGCCTATCAAACACATCCTTCGAGAGAAGAAGTTACTACTCAGATAATTCCGCCATGGATTTTGAACCAGAGAATGAAGAGGGAGGCTATGGCAGACCTAGATACAGTATGGGTCGTGGGTGGGAAACCTCAAACAACAGCCTGGACCAATTCACAAACAGGAAGGGAAAGAACCGCTTTAGTGTGCCTATCAGCCAAAAATATGCAACTAGAGATTGTCTACTATGCCATATAAGAACTAAAGATATGAAAAAGCATACTATTTTAAATCATCTAACAAACACATGGTGGGGGACCTATGGTCCATATACATGCTGGCGATGCCAGGAATACCACCCAGGAGGTGACATCACCCTCTGCGGAGGGCAATACAAAGAAGGTGATCTTTCCACCTTTCTTTATAGAAATCAATGCTTTGAATCTTTTGTGAAAGAAGACTTAGAATGTCAAACAGATCAAGACTTGATCATGTTGATTAAGAGGAATGGTTTGTGCGATAGAAGCCTCTCTAGGTTCTCTACAATGGAGGAAGACTATATGAGAGCCATTGATGATAACAAGGGACTGCCATATAAACTGATCTATACGGCTGCTAACCCCACAAGAGTATCTGAGTTATACCATTGGCGCACCATCGCAGAAATTCTAAACTTTTCCAACATAAGGGGAATTATTACAGGCAATATACAGCCACAATACCCTATAAATTTGATTGACAGCATGGTCAACCTGCCAGAGCCTTACATGAGCTCCGCCTATGGTGGAGATCTGGCACATTTCATCAGATACAATAGCCCCTTTCCCAACAAAACGAAATCTGTAATCACAGATATAACGGGAAATAATCTTCTAAATGAGAGTCTCAGAGAGAAACTCAAAGCTGATGAAAACATTAAGATCAGTGTAGGAATTTCTTCTGCACAGGCATCAAGGTGTAGCAATCAACTCATACAGGCAGTTGAGAAATGGCTGATAGACCCTAAAGTGGTTGCAATTGGATCGACTGGCTTGGATGGCAATCTACCTGGGACCTTAAGTTCACAGGAGGCAATATTCATATCAATGCTTCGGATTTCAAAACGAACAAGGATTCCTATTAGGATTTTCTCGAAAGGACTCCATGAAAAAACCTTAATGATAATGAAAGAACAATTGCCAAGGGGTCACAAGATTCACTATTCAAACCCAACCATGACTATTGACCAGGCTGTTGAGGTCCTAACACATTTCCCTGAAAGTTTCTTGGGTGTTTTTGGTAGGAATGTCCTGGTGCAGGACACAGGTCACGAAATTATAAGGAGGATACAGCTGTCCAAACTGATACCAGCCTCTTATGCCTTCATGGACCCTGCGGATGCCACTCTCAACAAGTTTGATTTGGAGAGAATAGTAATTCAAATTGGCATCATAAAGGGCCTGTCAAGGCATGAGGTGGCAAGAAACCTCAGATTAAACATCAAGAGTCTATATCAGTTCTGAGAAATGAACATACCTAAATACTGTACCTCACTAATCACTTAACCAAACAACATCAAACTAACTGGTGTGTGTGCACTGCTGGTTGGCCATGGCTGGGGTTTTTGGGGACGGTGCACAACAGTATACAATTGGCTGTTAAAATTCTATGTGAATTTTGGCTGAAACATTTATTTTCTGAGAAAAAACTTTCTCTCTACTGAGCAAGGTAAATGAGAGTGTGATGTGCCCAAAAGGGCTAAGTAAACAAATAATACCTGTAAACCAATAGCAAGTGTGTATAGAGTGACAAGAGATCTAGTCAATGTCATCTACATTGTATTGTTGTTCATTGTTTTTGAAAATGGTGATATCAAGACCAATGATTGAGAGTACTTCTTAAATCATATTTTTTCACTGCTCGTATAGTACTCTATGAAACTGAAAACATATATGCTTAAGGAAGATACTTTAATTTTCTTATAATATTTATGTGTGAAAATGATGCAAAGTAATGAATAATATATTGTTACCTGAGCAGGAATCAGAGATATGCTATTTATTTTTATACTATATACAAACAAACAAGTATATGGTTTCATTTGAATAATCACAACTGAGGTCGACAGTAATTGACAGAATAACCAATTCATAATAATTCTTGAAAACTGCAATTATATCTATGTGAAACATATTTTGTTAAACATATTTTCTGATACAAAATATGGGGTTTTGTACTGAATCTTAATTGTAACTGACTAATTGATAAGTATGGTAACATATATATCTGACAGATAATAAGGTGCTATCTTTTCTTTTTTTTTTGAATTTCTGCTTTCTGATGATTTGTCCTTTGCCGATCAAAACTATTTGAGAAATAGCATATTTTAAAATATGTATGGACAATGAGCATAAGGGAATGCTAGAGACTATTACAAACTGAGTTGATGATGGATACTCTTACTCTATAATATAAGTGTAGTTAAGTGTTAAAACAAATAGGGGAGCTCCCCTACAGGTTATAGTTCTAATAACCTACTGTGTTTTTCTTTTGTTAATTTTCTGAGATAGTCGGTGATAATAGTTACTTACTGTATAACACATACCTACTCTGTATTAATGGGAAAGATTCTTCATCTGATTGACAGAGAATATACAGGTATTTGTATGGTGAAAGATGATACTGACTTAATATTCAGAAACATATATACTCGTCACCTTTATTGTTATATGGTTTGCATTTATATTGTTATATTTGTTTCATGTTTTGTTAAAATTAAAATATTTCCTGAGTGCTGGGCAACTCAACAGGTGACACCTATAGATTCGCTGATAAATTGACTGTACTCTCAGCCAATGCACGTGGACTCCGACAGCCCTTAAAAAGAATAGATTATTGGAAAAAACTTAGTGAACTGCACTGTAATATTGCTTTCCTTCAAGAAACACACCTTATCGAAAAAGATATGAATGTTTTAAAAAAGGAATGGAATGTTGATTTTTTTTTATCAGGAAATAGCACCAATAGCAAAGGTGTAGCTATAATCCTGGTACCAGGATTTGAGTACAAATGCTTGAATGTCATTAGCGACACTGAAGGTAGATTCATCATCTTGACACTGGAAATTGATAATAGATACACTATCACCTTAGTGAATATTTATGGCCCAAACATAGATGACCCTGCATGGTTTCTGACACTGTTTAAAAAAGTAAGTCAACTTGAAGATAATTCTCTGATTATGGCAGGCGATTGGAACATTGCCTTAAAAGAGAATGATTATTATAACTACAAAATCCACAGAAACGTCAAAGCATGTGATATAGTTTCAAAACACATGTTTAATACAAATTTAATAGATATATGGAGACTTCAGAATGAATGTGAAAAAAGATTCACTTGGGGTACCAAAAAACCCTTTAAAAGGGCACGCCTCGATTATTTTTTAATATCCGAAGATCTTCTCAATCTTAACCCAGAATCAGACATTCTAAGTGCATATAAGAGTGACCATAGTATTATTAGGCTGAACCTTAAAACTTCTTCGAATGTTCGAGGAAAAGGCAGTTGGAAACTCAATAATGATATCCTAAAACACCGAGAATTAATAACACTAATAAAGCAAGAAATAAAACTTGCTAAGGAAATATATGCATTACCCATTTATAACCCAGACAAGTTACATCAAATAGATGAAATGAATCTGGAGTTAACTATTTCTGACAGTCTATTTCTAAATACTCTTCTCTGTCAAATAAGAGGAGTAATTATCTCCTACTCTAAAAAGAAAGCCAGAGAATCTCGAAAAGAAGAGAAAGATCTTGCTATCAAAATTGATAAGTTGACAAAAATACTAGATAATATACATTTAGAAGAAGAAACAAGAGATTTAAATGTTACAAATCTCAATACTTTAAATAAACAGTATCAAAATGTCAGAGAAAACAGAATGAGGGGTCATCAAGTGCGGTCGAGAGCTGAACTTACAGCAAACTGGGAAAAGCCATCAAAATTTTTTCTCAATCTCGAGAAAAAGAACTACCTTAATAAAACAATTTCCGAACTCCTCGATGAAAACGAATCAAAAGTAACTCAACCTGAAAAATTTTTAGAAATGCAGTACATCTTTTATCAGGATTTATTCTCATCAAAGAAAACCATTCCATTGAATGACAGTGCCTTTTCAAGCCTATTAAGTAATCTCCCAACATTGGATGAATCTACAATGTTATGTTTAGATGAACCATTCACCATTAAAGAGTTGGAGGACTCCATCAAAAGAAGTAAGCTCAATAAGTCACCAGGGCCCGACGGCTACACGAATGAATTTTTTAAATACTTTTGTGAAGAGCTGAAGACCTGGCTATTTAGATGTTATTTAGAGGCTTATAGGGATGGTGTCCTAAGTGATATTATCACTATGGGCACGATCACCTGTATTCCTAAAACAGGTAAACTGAGAAATACTCTGAAAAACTGGAGGCCTCTAACTCTGCTGAATGGTACATATAAATTTCTATCATCTATGATTGCTGAAAGGCTGAAATCGGTTTTGGAATCTATAATCAATAATGACCAAACAGGATTTATCTCCAATAGGTTTATTGGAGAGAATACCAGGTTATTATATGATACGATAACTTATACTGAAACTGAACAATTACCAGGACTTTTAATTATAGTAGATTACGCGAAAGCGTTTGATACTATAGAATGGAAATTTATTGATGAAGTATTAAAAATTTTTGAATTTGGTGACGAATTTTCAAAATGGATCAAACTTTTGAGAAATGGATCTGAATCCAGGATTGAACAAAATGGTTTTTTTTCAAACAAAATAGAACTATCTAGGGGCTGTCGGCAAGGGGACCCCATATCCCCTTATGTCTTCGTGCTTTGTGCTGAGATTTTATCACATGTAATCAGGGAGAAACAAGATATCAAGGGTATAATGGTTTATGATAGGGAGGTGAAGTTATCCCAGTATGCGGATGACACCACTATCTACTTAAGAGGAGATCGAGAGAGTCTTTGTGGTGTCATGCGTGTACTGGAATGGTTTAGAAAGGTCTCTGGATTATCAATTAACAGAGATAAAACAAGTGTTGTCAAACTTGGGGTATTAAGGGGCAGGAGTATGTCCTGGGAAGGTAAATTTGGTTTAAAATGGACGTCAGTTTTTGAGGTTCTTGGTGTCAAATATGACATTGATAAAATGGAAACCATTGCTGAGGACAATATATCATTAAAACTTTCTGAAATTAAGAAACTAATTTCAATATGGAGCTCTAGAGCTTTAACACCATATGGGAAAGTGGTCATCATAAAATCATTACTGATGTCAAAAATCACTCATATACTCCTGTCCCTTCCTACCCCATCTGAAAATATGTTTGCTCAACTAGATGCTATATTCTTTGGGTTTATTTGGGGGAATAAACCACCCAAATTCAGACGAGAAATTGTTGAAGCCAATATTGTTGAGGGTGGCTTGAAACTACATAACCTGAAAAAGTTTGATGCAGCATTGAAAATAGGATGGCTGAAAAGGTATATTAATACAAATTCAAAATGGACAATAACTCCAAAGGTCAATGAGTTCGATGGACTCTTTATGTTTGGAATGGATTACATTGAAAGACTGTTAGAAATGACATTCAATCCCTTTTGGCTGGACGTATTGAAGAGTCTGAAAATTCTGTGGACAGATGATAAAATTATTATCAAAGACAATATTCTGCTAACTCCTATCTGGTACAATAATAAACTCAGACTACAAGTGAAAAGAGAATGGATTCTCAAAGGTATATATACAGTGAATGATCTGCTAGATTCTGATGGAACTCTTCTGACTTTAGGGGAATTTGAACAAAAATACCAAATAAGAAGCAATTTCTTAGAATTTGGAATTGTGTGTCAAAAAATAAACAAATTTCTACAACTCAGAGAAAGACCAATATACTCAATGGAGAATCCGGCAGATTGTTTATTGAATGTTGTGCTTAGAAAAGATAAAAAAGGGGTATCCACTATATACAGTCTATTGTTGAATAAGAATCCTTCCATAGTAAACAAAGCCTGTGCAAAATGGAATGAAAAAATTGGAGAATCAACCTCAGAATTTGATTTCAGAAAATCATTTTCTATGAACAGCATGTTTGATGCTATATATCTGAGGTACATCCAGTTCAGAACACTGCATAAAAGATTCTTTACAAATAATATTCTATACAAAATGAGAATCAAAGATTCTCCTGTATGTAACTTTTGTGCAACAAATGAAGATTCAAACGAGCACATGTTAATTGAATGTGAAATAGTACAATCACTCTGGCACGAAATTGAAGAATGGATTACATTCATTGGTGTGGTAAACTATTCAATAGAGAATAGTGTTATAGTATTGGGAGAATTACAAAAATCTTTCTGGATAAATGCAATAATTCTGATTACAAAAAAAAACATTTTCAATGCAAGGATTAATGATACCATTCCGAAATTTGAAAGCATCCAAACTCAGGTGAAAAACCTTTATATTTATGAGAAAAACAAATATACTCTTCTAGAAAGAATAGACAAACTAGAACAGAGATGGGGTATGCTACTAGAGCATTATGAGGAATAAAGACACTGTAATATACTTCTGTATTCAAATCCACAGTTTATTATTCTCCTTGTATATATTCTGATACATCTGTACAATTCACATACAACTATACTGAGTATACAATACTCCCAATATCTTTTGTGAAAACTGTATTTTAGGATGCTATTGGCATGGCCGTGATTGCCCGGCACGCAGGAAAATAAACAAAAAAGGCCTGTTCCTTTTTTTAGGCTTACAAAAATAAAATAAAAGTCTAAAACGAGTAATAGTACTTACTATTTATGGAAGAAAAAGATGTAAGTGTTTTAGAAGATGGCTGAAACATCTGAGCTCCGAAAGCGATAAGCTATTATAAGAATAATCCAAAAATAAAAGATCATTGTTTTGTGTATTATGAATACGACAAAAGACTAGTACAGTTTCAGGTAGGTGTCATTAAATTTCCTGATTTTGTAAATATAATAATTAAGAAGAAACGTAGAAGCAGTCCTAAAAAGTTTTAAGACTTTGCTTCCAACACACAATAAACTTCCTTTGACTTTAGGGGTTAAGACTAAAGTATACAATGAACAGAAAGAAAAAAGAAAAAAAATGTATGGACAAGGAGAGTTCCTCCCAATGTCCCTATTTCCAAATTGAGAAGCAAATGATAAGTTCTTTTAAAATTTACTTCCCAATCTGTATACATGATGATGAACAAATAGCAATACAAGGCAAGCGTTGTGAAAAGTTTACATATGCACCATGACTGGTGGTAAATTACCACATTACTAATTCAGTGTTTTTCCACCATTTGTGTAGCTAATCATGGGATTTGACATTTGACACACATGAGACTGTGAACTTATTTGTCAATAATAGGTATTCTACATACCACAAAGGCTTCATAGTGAACTACTGGTTGGTGAATGTATGAACTGGATGAACATGGACTGTTTTAGAAGGAATTCTAGGTGTAATTTGGTTTTTTTTTGTTTTGTTTTTAATTATGATTTATAAAAGTTTTGCTCAAATAGAGACAGCCGCGTTAAAAGGCTAAAAAGATCGCCACAGAGGGAGAGTTTCTCAAAAGTGAGAGCCAGCGAGTTCTCAGCTACTACAAGAAAGTCAAAGATATGATGGAGAAAGAGAAGAGAGAGTTCTGTGAAAAGACAAATCAAAGAGTGCGACGCTACAGGAAAAGGCTGAAAGAGCTGAAACTTGCTGACAGCGTGCACAGCAGGAGAAAAAGGCAGAGGAAGATCATGACTGGGAAGAGCTCGGTGATGATGATTCAGATGATGATGACTCATCATCTGACGGTGTAGATGAATGGTGGATATGAATTAAAAGGTGATTTACAATGAATTTCTCCATCCAATATTTCCAATATATTTTGTTTTGGACATGTCATTCTGTCAATTTATGAAAAGAATTATGAACAAATTTAGTTCAATCTACACATTATACATACCTGAACAGTCATGATTTACCCAGATCTCGATTTACAGATTTCAAAAATTTAGAAAATTTATACCTACCTCAACAGTTTTGTGTGTTTTATTATATTCAAATTGTAAGAAATTAAATTAATGTGAGAAATTAAACTTACATGTGTGTTTTACAATGAGATATTGACTTTAAGAGCTGTAAAATACCAAGTTCCTGAATAGTTACATTCCTCACCAATTTATATATCATAAGATATATACTTCAAACTACCTTATTAGGTATACACCAATCTGTTTTAAGTTACCAGATGCAAACTTTGAAATGTATTATGAAAAACAAAAGATTTATACCTACCTGATCAGTTATTTATACCAACAATGTATTGTTAATCATACAGTCCTAAGCAGTTATATACCTTAGAACCAAATTGTTTTCTTAACAGGTCTATAACCAACTTTGTAATGAAATAAAATATAGAAGAATTATACCTACCTGATCAGTTATTTTGTACCACCAATGTGTTGTTAATCATACAGACCTGACACCTATCCGACCAAGACGTCCAAGACGCCAAACTTACCACATCAAGACGTGACAACACTTTTCAAGACCTATCAGACGTCCAAGACACCGTACTTAGCACACCAAGACGTGACAAGACGCAGTTCTCAAATGCACCACATCAAGACCTGCCAAGACGCATTCACACCTACCAGACCAAGACTTCCAAGACGCCGTACTTAGCACACCGAGACATGACAAACACTTTTTAAGACCTATCAGACCAAGACGCCGAATTTACCACATCAAGACGTGTCAACACTTTTCAAGAACTATCAGACCAAGACGCCGAACTTACCACATCAAGACGTGACAACACTTTTCAAGACCTATCTGACCAAGATGCCGAACTTACCACATCAAGACGTGACAACACTTTTTTTCAAGATCTATCAGACCAAGACGTCCAAGACGCCGAACTTAGCACACCAAGATTTGACATCCATTCTCAAGACCTATCAGACCAAGACGTCCAAGACGCCATATTTAGCACACCAATATGTGACAACACTTTTCAAAACCGACAAAGACGTCCAAGACGCTGAACTTACCACATCATGACGTGACAACACATTTGAAGACCTATCAGACAAAGACGTCCAAGACGCCGAACTTAGCACACCAAGACGTGACATCACTTTTGAAGACCTATCAGACCAAAACTTCCAAGACGCTGTACTGAGCACATCAAGACGTGACAACACTTTTCAAGACCTATCAGACCATGACGTCCAAGACGCCGTACTTAGCACACCAAGACCTGACATCCCTTTTCAAGACCTATCAGACCAAGACGTCCAAGACGCCCTACTTAGCACATCAAGACGTGACAACACTTTTCAAGACCTATCAGACCATGACGTCCAAGACGCCGAACTTCTAAAATAATGTATTTATTGATCCAATTTCATTTTAAACATATGCATTCCCATGACGTCACCTTCCCCATTCTTGCACATGCATACTGTCTGAAAGGTGAAATACAACCTACAGACCTTCACCAGCCCCCCCCCCCTCCCCCACCATTTAGTTTAAACATATGAATTCTCATGACGTCACCTACACCATTCTTGTACATCCATACTGTCTGAAAGGTGAAATACAACCTACAGACCTTCACCAGCTTGTTTTGATTTTGTAACTTTCGATTTAGTTTTATGATCATGGTGGGATGTTTTGTGTTTAAGTACTAGTAACCTATTTTAGAGCAGACTAGCTTGTCTGAAATTATCTCAAGAACCTTCCAATGAAATTTCAGGGTTCCTCTTTTATGGCAGATGAATTGAAAGTGATTGGAATCCACTTGCTTTATGCACTGAGGTGTGCCTCTACAGTGCATTTGGGTCAAAGGCACAAAAGGCTGAAGCAGGGGCACAGAGGTATAAAGCTTTGTAGATTCTGCTTGCAAGATGGTTTCTGAGTGACAGCTTTAAGTGTGGAGAGACATAGATATTTGCGTGGAAATGCTGACATTATATTTATTCATGTAATGCTAATGTTACTTGAACATTTTTATTACAAACTTATCAGAACTCTTCATTTCAAATAGCAGTGAGAGTGTTTTTGGTTTCTCAATAACATTGCATCTACAGTATTTCTTAAATTGAACCTCATGTTTATTAAATTTGCAACCTTGCAACCATGGCCCAATTCACTCAGTCATTCACCTGATGAGGATTTTGTGACTGGCTTAGATATTAACAAGAAGTTTTTTCATACAATGCATGTTTCAATGAAATTATTGAAAATAGCTATAGGCACATCAAATGTACACTTGTAATTGTGGATGTAGTTAAACATTCATATTGGACTAAGCATATATTCTTTGAGGTAGAAATTACAAGTTATGATATTTTCATTTTGTTAATCTGTAATCATTTAGATCCAGTTCAACTTGTAGAACATACATGTAGATTGTTTATAAGAAACAGCTTATAAACCTTATATATTCCTTTCAATTACCTCCAATTGGGTGATACCCAACCTATGTACTAATTTGTAAACAACACATGGGTGCTGTATCTTTCCAAATTTGGAATTTTGTTTTTCCTCACTTTCTGCCATATCGTGACTAACTCGTGACACGCCAATTCTAACTGGTGGAGGAAACCTGAGTACCTTGCGAAAAACCACTACCTAACCCAAAGTCACTGGCAGATTTCTCACATATCCTTGTTAGGATTTGAACCTGTAGAGTGGTGGGTCCTTTAAGATGTTTGGATTCTAACTTTTTTTTCTCATTTCTTTAGATTTTATTCGTATAAAGACAGATTCCTATTCTTAATTTTCTTATTGATCAGTATATGTGGAAGTATACTTCTGGCAAGTTACTATAGGTACTAAATAATGGGTTTTAAAAAAGTCTTTTGCTTAGCAATGTAGCTTGGGAAATGTAGTCTTCACAGACACACACACACACACACACATATATATATATATATATATATATATATATATATATATATATATATATATATATATATATATATATATATATATTTATATATATATATATACTGTAGAACACACATATGACGCGTGTCCCAAATATAGCGAAATTGCGAGTTTTCGCATCATAGCGTATCTTTATGTTAGCTACAGTAGCCGCAGCTAATATACAGAAAGTACAAATAAAAAAGTACAGCGTCTTTATATATAGTGAAGCGGAACCACACGCTATGTATGCTATATATAAACAGACGCGTAAAATGTGTGTTCTACAGTATATATATATATATATATATATATATATATATATATATATATATATATATATATATATATATATATATATATATATATATATATATATATATATATGTGTGTGTGTGTGTTTAGATATCCAGGTATGCAGAATGAATTGCTCTACACCAAATAGTAAATTTACCAACCATCATGACAAAGAGCCTGAAGCTCGAACCGTGATATTGCTGCCTGCACTCCACCTTCTTCTCTGTCCAGTCAGACAAGGCCGGTTCCACTTTCTTCAACCTTATGCTCATATACTCCCTGCAACAAAATATGAAAATGAAATAACTATATCCTGCCTAGAAAATAAGCAATAACAGGTTCTCAACATGAGTGAGGTGATATTGGCCATTATAATGGGTAGTATGTTTGAAGCTACAGTTGGTGTGACATTTTCGGTGATTAATTATTTACAAGTAACAAACATATACAAGCATTAGAAAGAATATTACATTTTCAAGATTTAATACCATTCAGAGGTTATGCAAAAAAGGCACTTATTTGTCTTATTTCAAGTATTCTAGTCATATTTGCTTGTTTTTTATTTTATGTATTATATTTGTAATTTCCACCATAATCGTGGTATTGTTGGTTTCTCTCAATGCATATGTATAATTTTTCCCTTTTTTCAGGAGTAATCAAATTTTTCTTACGTGGATGACAGTGCAGACTTAAAGGTATGTAATGTTCTCATAATGACCTTAAATTCAGAAATCAACCATATACGCCACCTTATTAATTTCTGATATGAAACTTACTTCCACTGAGATGTGTATCTGTTGCAGGACCTGTCATAAAATGGGCTTGTTTTTGAGTTCAGCACATAAACTACCTTCTTTTTCAAGTCTGCAACAAAGAGCATCCAATGCTCCCCTGTGTTTGATGCACTTGCATTGCCACCATGGTTCACTAATATAACTACATATCTGTAGCTTGCAAAGTGGACCTGAAAATGTGCATCAGCCAGGAAGGGATTTTTAAATTTTGAGATTGCATACTTCATTTCAATGGGCGGCTGAATATTTTGTTTCTATGGTAAGGGTAACAGGGGCATATCACGATTTGATTGGGTTCAACAGTGGACAAAACACAGACTTCAGATCAGAAAAGCGTTTTAATGGAATTTATTTCAGTAAATAATTTTGCAATAGGCAAATACTGACCCTTTCCTTTTTATATATATATATATATATATATATATATATATATATATATATATATATATATATATATATATATATATATATATATATATATATATATATATTGATACCTGAAGACTATTTATTGAATATATACTCAGCATCTCAGTTTTATGAGATGAGAACAGCCAACATTAGCAGCAAAGGGAAGATCTTTTCACAATCTTTCTAAAAACGTCGTGATTTCAGGACCCACAATTACAATTTTAATATATATTTTGCCAAGAATGTCGGGAAATCAGAATATGTGTTCAAGGCGTTTTCATTCAATTATTTCGCCGTGATTACAGGGCCTTAAACTATATTTAAAAAGAACATATTAGGGACTTTCTATATATATATATATTTTGTTGTCTTCAGCCCAGTAATGTATAAATGCAGTTTATATGATGTTTTGTGACTGAGGTGGTAGCCATGGTGTATTGTAGGAATTAATCACGGGAGGTAGGATATTTTGGCAACACCTTAGTGCCCTGCCCAGTCAGCAGCCAAGATCTAGCCCTATGGGCTCGGTTTTTGCTGCTGACTGGGCCGGGCACTGGTCTTGCCACAATCACCTACCTCTCGTGATCAATTATACCACAAGGCTTACAAACGTTTTTTGGCAAGTTTTCTGCTTTAAATGAAGATCTAAACTAAGCTGTTGTTGTAACATTCCGGATGGTGCAATAATCAGAACATCATATAACAATAGGATTTCCTATTGTTGGAAGCATATGCATGGGAAGAGCTCTTTATGATCTTTCTAACAATGTCGTGATTTCAGGACCCACAATTACATTTTGATATATTCTAAAAGAATATATGACTGCCTTCGTAAATATATAAAATTTGTTGTCTTAGGCGGCCCAGTAATAAGTGAGAAATCATTAAATGAAATGGGACATATTTTGCCGAGAATGTCGGGAAATCAAAATATCTGTTAAATGCATTTTGATTCGATGATTTCTCCGTGATTACAGGGCCTAAAATTACGATTTTAATATATCTAACAGGAACATATTATGGAATTTCTAGATATCTAAATTTTGTTGTCTTAAGCCCAGTAATGTATAATGATATATGATGTTTTGTGGCTGAGATGGTAGCGATGGTATATTGTAGGAATTGATCCTGGGAGGTAGGTAATTGTGGCAATACCAGACCGATGCCATGGCCCAGTCAGCAGCCAAAACCTTGATCTTTTTATTTTTTCGATATTTTCACTTCATTAGAAGTTCACATAACTTTTTGAATATTTTCTACTATTAGTTACTTCAGAAAAATAATAATCATTGAAAAACAAATTGTTTACAATCGTAAAAATTGATTTGGGCTTCCCGAGAGCTCAGCAAAATAGGTCATTTTATTTGATTATTACTCTGTGATTACTGGGCTTTAGACAACAAATTGTATATATCTAGAAAGTCAGTGATATATATATATTTAGATATGTTAAAATCGTTATTATAGGCCAAGTAATCACCGAGAAATTACTGAATAAAAACGCATTGAATAGACGTTCTGATTTCCCGAGATTCTCCGCAAAATATGTCCGTTTTCATTCAATGATTTCCAAATTATTTCCTGGGTCTAGGACAACAAATGTAGAAAAGCGGTAATATATTCTTTTCAAATACATTAAAATCGTAATTATGGGTCCCGAAATCACGGGAGAATCATCGAATAAAAAAAAAGTCTTAACTAAATAAAACTTATTTTTTGGCACACTAGGTTACCATGCTGTTTGTCCAGCCGGAACACCGACACATCTTTGAAAAGAGCATAAAGAGCTCTTCCCTTGGGTGCTTATGTTATCTGATCTTATCTCATAAAACTAAGATGCTTTGTATAAACCCGTGCTGTCCACGGGTTGCAGCTAGTACATATTAATTCATGGGGACACACTTTCATATTTATTTGACAGTACTACTTTACTTACAGGACAACTCTTGGGGTGAAGTGGATGAGTCGGTTATTGAGGGATATATATAAAATTCTTCAACGTTACTGATCACCAAATGGAGCTTATGTATGGAGGGTGTAGAGAGGATAACCTCATTTTTATCTTAAAACAGTTATTTGCATTTTTAAAAGTTCTACTCTTGTTGGGATAAATGATTTGGTACTGAATTTAATAAAACAAAATAATTTCTTACTGTATAGGGCCATTGCAGCTGAAATGAAAAAAAGTTAATGTTAATTGTTTACTTGAAATAAGGCATATGCAGTGTCACAGCAATGGAACCTGAATCAAATTTCAGCAGGGAGTCTAAAAATGAACTGGATTCTATAAACAACATCTTAAAGTAGCTTTTTAAGATGCAATTGGGCTCCATGAAAAAAACACTTAAATCTTCAGCCTGCAACTGCTAACTTTGTTGCATTTTCATTATCATTCATGTTCATTTTATTTTTGCAGAAATAGGAGGGGCCCAATGACATGGGAGCCACTGCTGTAGTTGAGATAGACACAGACAAGGCCAACGATGTAAATTATCCGAATTTGTAATTTTAGATTTTTCCGAGATTTTTTATTCCGAAAAGCCAATATTGAAGGTTAATATTCTAATGACAGGAATAATACTGTAAATGTATGGTACAATATTTCCGACATTCATTACATCGAAATCTCCCACTCGGAAAAGTTCAGCAGAATAAACCAATCAGATTAATTTGCAATTGAAATATTCATGGGCATCTACTAGAGGATCAGCTATGACTTGGTGGTTAGGAGGCCTGGCTCCCAAGCATGCGGTTGCCAGCTTGACTTTCCACTGGATACATGTACTTGTAAGCGAATTGACCTAGTGGCTAGACAAATATGCAACATTGTGGAAGTTGTCAAAAGTCTACTTACTGTACTGCTGAGTGCTACTTGGATTTTAAACAACTGGTATATATATAAATATATATATATATATATATATATATATATATATATATATATATATATATATATATATATATATATATATATATATATATATATATATATATATATATATATATATATATATATATATATATATATATATATATATATATATATATGGGTTGATAGTTTTAATTTTTAAGATTGAGTAGTAATTAAGAGTAAGTAATTATCTATTATTCATAAATTATTATACAGGTAGCGGCATATTTCCTTATGAATTGTAAGGGGAAAACAGAGAAACCTGATGGCCACCTGAAGAAACTGCCAACTTCCTATTGTAAAAGCATTAACTGATGTTATTACTAAACTTGTTCCTTAAGGCTACTTCGCTGGCTGATAAAGAGGGAGATGACGATTTGTTGATGAAGGCACCAACCCCGTCATGGCCGATTCCAGACCCCTATAGCCAGGTATAACTTCCAGCCAATGTCTGAGAGGAAAACCCCATGCCCTTAGTCTGGTCATCCCCAGCTTCGTCAACTATGTCAACAGGTAGGTGCTTAACCCATATGCTGGTGGTGGCTAATTTGGCCTATACAATACTATGCAAAAACATGTAAAATGACTGAAACCATGGCACATGGGTACTCATCTGAGAGCACTCAGTGAGAGCTATCCAATGAATACCAATACAACAGGCGTTACATGTTTTTTCAAAAATCTTTGCGCTCTTGTACCTTGGACGAAAGTTGCCTCAGTATTGGAACAGTTAACCTTTCCCAAAAAAGGGAAAATGGTTTCATTCATTTTACAGCCTTTTTGCATCATTTCGTAATGTAAAATTAGCAACCAGCAGCATAAGGGACAATAGCTACTATATATAGCGTATTGCTGTAACAACCCCATAATTCCTCAACACATGTCTGCCTGGATGAGATGTGTTCAATTATTCACTTAGTATGAAAAGCTAGACTGTTACTCAACAAATTCATGTTTAAAAGTTCAATATTTTCTGGGTGCATTTATTTAAGAATGTAATTTGTGAATTGAGCACAAATTCGCAATAAAATTTAAGGAGAGTTATTATTTATCTGAAGCAATGTCTCCAAATATTTTCCAAAAGATACTTTTGTCAGAAGGATACCACTTAAATATGTTGGGCGTTTGGGACTATACAGGCATGAATGTTCTAAGATGCAGCATAACTTAAGAATGTGAACTTAGTTTATTTCTACATCACATTTGCATTTTATCCTTTAAGTGTAAGTTCACCTTCAAAATTAAAAAAGATATGTTGTAGAGCTCAATCTCACCTTTCATAGGACACCTTGATTACAATTGTACTCAGAACATAAACTGAGATATTACCCTTTAAAGGTAGCTTTATGGGGGCTGCCATGTTTGTGTAGAGGGACCCTAATTAGTGATGCTAATTAGATGCGTGTGATGCAGTGCTGGGACATCCTCAGAGGCTCAGTCAATGGGATATGACAGCTAAGAGAAGGAGCTTAGAAGCAAGCTCCAGGTGACAGCTCGAAACTTGAGCACAAAGATGGTGAATTGTCAAGCTTTTGGATGCAACAATGATTCTAGAAAAGGAGCTGGTAAAACATTCTACATAATTTC